>CM041783.1:117637814-118263769 GCA_023374045.1 Limonium bicolor
AAAACCCGATATGGGCCCGAAGCCCAAACCGTACTATACCGCGGGGGGCTTCGCCCTCCGCACTCCCCTAACGGTCCAAGCGGGGGGCTTCGCCCTCCGCACTCCCCTAACGGTCCAAGCGGGGGCTTCGCCCTCCGCACTCCCCTAACGGTCCAAGCGGGGGCTTTGCCCCCCGCACCCCCCAGCGTTCTGCAGGATGGGGGCTACGCCCCCCCAAACCCCCCCGAATGATGGGCCCCCTGTAGTTGTAAGCCCAGCCCACAATAGATTTGAAGTCAATTACAATAACATTCTTTTATCCAGGAGAATGATCTACTACAACGATGGAAGCGGGCTCGGATGGCTTAGTGGTCAGTCACTGTAGGGAGATGGCCTTAATGGTATTTGAATGGGTGTGTGTATGTTGTACTGGGTATTGCTGGTTGCGTTGGCTGATAGCCTTTGGTTTTATTGTGTTATGTGATGTATATATATGTAAACAATTTTGTTTTGAAGCTTCAATACAGGCCTGGCGCCATAAATTACCAATCAAAAAAAAAATGCTAGTGACTCATTCTGATGGAATATAGATAATTGATATCAAAGTCGACTGTATTGTTGATTGTGAATACTATTAGAGATGGATATTGACCAGCTGAATGAAAATGAATATGCAGATACTGACGTTGAAGATGAAAGAGAAGAAATCGATCAACTCTAGTTCAGCCCCAGTGCAAGCCAGGGAAGGCAAGTTGTTTCCTTCTTATTGTCAGCCGACTATTTGTTTCATTAGCATTATGTATAAAAATTTGTTTGAGTGATTTACATACCTTTGTGTAGTAATTATAGAAATATTCCATGATTTTAGCTAGTAATAATGGATAAAAATTATTGAAATATCCATGGTTGAATTTTTTAAGTATATTTATTCCATAATTTTTGTAACTAAGATTATCGTAATGCATTTCTTTTTTTATAATGATTCTTACGGTACATTCTTAGATTCTTTTAGTATATCTATTCTATAATTTTGGTAACTAAAATGGGTTTTAGTTTTCCTTATTAATGTAACCTCGTTATTCATCAATTGTACACATTATTTCGAGTAACAAGTAAGAAAGAGGTACAAGTCGACGCACAACCTAGTTCGGTAGAGTATATTCGAAGTTTTACTTGCAAGAAGAATCAACAGTAAATTGAAAAACAACGTGACAAAATAAGATGCAAATTTGTACGATGTAAAGCTATCTACTGTTCAACTTATATGATAGCTAACAAACAATTCAAGGTGTACATGTTGATGTCTCCCACTGAAAAAGTAAGAATTGTTGTAGGAAATGCATACAAATTGATCCTAACATAATACGGGATATTCCTTGTCAACAATGTACAACTCTCACATCTCTTGCGGAAGTGATAAGGGTTAGATATTCGACAATGTTTCGTTTTCTAAAGAGAGGGTCGCTTCGTCGTCATTCAAATGCCATAAACCACATTTACGAGAAGGGAATAAAATACAACGCTTGTAGTTTTGCTTATCAATGTTAGATGAGAATTACTTGGTTGACGACCCCAAGTTCAAAAGTATGTCAACTACGTGCATATTTGTTATATCCAAAATTTTCACCCTCAGAAAGAGTTTCATTAAGCACTGATGCAATAAAGGGTAAAACGGTCAAAAGAAATGGAATCACAAATTGTTATGGATGTTTTTGGTATTTTTCTATCTTTGCATAATCATCCCACACACCTCAAAAAAGTCATGACAGCTTGATCATTATAAAGAGCTTTTTTTTTGTAATTTTGGGGAAATTTTATTCTGAAAAATTAGTTTCTAACACACATCATAAGCTAACTTTTTTAATAATCAAAGCCCCAAAATTTTGAAAATTGAAAAAAAGGTTTCCATCCATTAAAAATAAAAGTTGCAATCTTGTCATTAGGCTCATCCTTGCCTGAAAGCCCAACAAATTTTATTTGAAGCCTGAAGCCCTAAAACTAAAGGAAAGTTCAAGTCGTCTTGCAATTTTCTCTCTCCTTCGAAAATGGCCCGAAACAAATCAAAATTTTATGAACTTTTAACACATGATAAGGAGTGATATTTGGAGCATAATGGTATTAGAATTTTGAATTTTTGATTTTCCAATAATTATCCTTTAATTTCTGAACATATCTGATGAAAAATTGATTTAAAAAATATATTATTTTATCAAAATAAAATATTTTGCATTGAAAAATCCAAAAATATCCTTCTTTACATGCTGGTAAATTTTCATAAACAGATTCTACCCAAAAGTTACCCAACCAGTTTCGGTAAACTTAGATCGTTTACTAAATTTTGCTTATCTCATTCATTACCTATATAAGGTACCTTCACGACTGGCTCAAAATACATAGGGAAACCCTAAGAAGACAGAGAGCATGAGTACTAACTTGTCTCCCACATTCAACTTCCAAGCACCGAAATCATACTAAAACTCTCCCAAAAATCCTAAAACCAACGTCTTTGCACTCCTCTCGAAGATACAACCATCAAAACTCTAAAAAACCACCACCAAGTGTGAGGAATACCATCCATATCACATAGTCAGAAGCTTGGGTCTAGCTTCCATCAAATTAGTTTTCAACGGATCAATCGGAAAATCCCGACTCGAAGAAACCGCTACTACCGAGATTAAAACAGGTTAGAAACCCAGTTTTCCAACTCCCCTGACTTCAATATGTCCCCGGTATAAATTTTTTGTTGACCCAAGGTTTCTCGGCATTAAAATTAGGGTTTAATTAAGTTTCTGCCCAATAACTTGTTGTTTAAGTTTTGTGTCGAATTCAACATCAAATATAAATATTTCACACACTAATTTAAAATCTTCTAAGGTACAACTACCCACCCATAAAATTTGAGCCAAACACACAGCCGAAAAATGCCTAAACGTTGTCGTCGATCCGCCCCCATAAACGCCACGTCCAGGGTCCCAGACGCCTTTTGTTTGAAGTCACAGATGCCACGGCCAGGGTAGGGGTGTCCATTCGGTTAATTTGGTTAACTGAAAACCAAATTTTGAAAAAAATGGTTTTTGGTTATAACCGAATTTTAATTCAATAACCAAATTAACCGAAAACCAAATTTTTTCATTAAATAACCAAAAGCTGAACCAAAAGCCGAATTAGTTGCGGTTAACCGTAATAAATTCGGTTAACCGAAATTTTCAAAAGAAAGATTACAATTTTCATTAATATTTTTAAATTTAAATTTAATTTTAAAAAATATTTCGGTTATTCAGTTAACCAAAATATTCTCTTCAATAACAAAAAACCGAACCAAAACAAAATATGGTTAACCGAAAATAAAAAACAGTTATAAAAATTGGTTAAAAAAACTGAAAAAATTCGGTTTTCGGTTATATTCGAAATAACCGAACCGTTTGGACAGCCCTAGTCCGGGGTCCTGAATGCCTTGTCCGAAGTCCCGAACGCCATATCCAGTCCCAAATGCCTTGTCCAAAGTCACAGACGTTGCTGGACGGTGGCAGGATTTCTTTTTATTGAATTTTTCTAGGGTTTTTAGCATATTTCCAGGCCCACGGACACCCTATCCGTGGCCCCAACTCTTTAATTTTTTATCTTTTATAAATTTGAGTAATTCGTTTAATTTAGTAGATTAGGATCCGTGGTCACATACATTAGCTCCATGGTTATGTACATTAAAGAAATTTGACCTAATTCGGACTCTGAAACCATAGTTTTAGGTAATTTTATTATGAAGGAAATGAAATTTTCTCTGGAAATTTTGGTATATTTCCTTTGTGATTTAGCAACCAGCTCAAAGAATGGGCAGAAATAGAGAGGCTAAAATTTTAGAAATGAAAACAATGACATTGGTCGAGAGAGAAACCGTGGAATCGAATCTAATTGAAAAAGTGATTCCAGCAGTTAAAAAGAAATGGCCAAGATTGGATGTTGCAGAAATAATTTTTATTCAGCAAAACAATGCTAGACACATGTATATCATTTCGATCAAGATTTTCAAGTGGTGATTTCTGGTGATGGTATTGAAATAAGATTGGTTTGTCAACCACCCAACTCCGCTAATAGTAATGTTCTTGATCTTGGTTTTTTAGGGCCATTTAATCACTGGAGCAGAAGAAATATGCAACAACAATTACGGTGGTTGTTTATGAAGTTCAAAAAGCTTTTGTTGATTATCCAACTCATCTACTTAACAGTGTGTTCTTAACAGTTCAGTGCTGCATGAAGAAAACCATAAATTCATGTGGAGGTAACCGATACAAAATTCCTCACCTTAAAAAAGATAACTTGAAAGGCAAGGTCGTATATCAACACAAATTTCTTGTGAATTTATGATACTGCAGACTATCTAGGGAATTGTTAGCAAGACAAGTTTTTTGAACTACATGATGCAAGGGAAGCTTAGCTCTCCGGATCTTTTCAGAAAACGGGTAGAGGCTCATATCGATGGAGTCATCTTCCTCCTCTTCAATGGTGATCAGCGCCTTCCTTCGGGCCTCCTTTTCCCACCATTGCTCCCATCAGAATCTCGATTCTTCAAAAATTCGATCGCCTCAGACATCTCCTCCCATTTTCGCTGGTAGTCCTCATCCCTCTGCATCAATTCCTGTTGCAGAAGCTCGTTCCCTTCCACGATCCTTTCGTTGATCATCCTGGTTAGGCTCTTCAGCATCTCTTCTAGGTCCTTCTTGGAGATGGAGCTTGCAGTGACGCCGGGGACGATCGGATCATTAGCCTACTGAGTCTTCCTTGTCCGGGTCCGGGGGCCATTTCATACCTAAAACCTGCAAAAACACAATTCCCAATCTCATATATATTAATTCCACATATCGCATACCCTCGAGGTGGGTTCGTGGTTGCTAGATCTGAGATGTTTGTTTCCCACAGACGGCGCCAAAATGAAAAGGTATATTTCCTATCCCTAACGGTCTAATCTCCTGTCCGTTAGTTAGCCTACGATCTACGTCTGAATGCTCTGCCGAATTACCTTGTTACCGAAGAAATCGAGTTAGAGAGGGTTTTCACAATAGCAAGCAAGATCAATAAAGCAGGGAGAAAGATTCAGTAAGTCTTGATCGTGTACTTTATTTCGTGGGGGGTGATCCCCTATTTATAGCAATTTCCTATGGTTCCTGGGTTTGTCATCCGGTCATATTCTACTAGGCTTTCACTATAAATATCTTATCCTAAGTTCTATATCTTCCGTCCCTAGCTATCTGACTGGGCACATGCGCCCGATCACTATCTACTCCTCTTTCTTAGCTACTCAACCGGTCATAGACGACCGGTCTCTATCTAGGCTTACTTTGTAGTTTTGGCGACCGCTCACAGGCAGCCGGTCGCTACTCATACTTGCTTAGCGACTTTGGCGACCAGTCACAAGAGACCGGTCGCTCTCTTATACTTGCTTTAAACCTTGTAACTGGTCGTAGCCGACCGGTCGCTACATGCTCTTTCTTCGTTCGCTCTTCTGGATGTAGACTTTTGGTATTACCTTTAGCCTCTTCACGTCTTTTGGTACTTGACCATATTTTCCTCTCTTCATGTATGAAGCCTAAAATACCACGAACATTAATTACCTTAATTAATAAGGAATTAAATCAAATGGAGGTTATAATTAACAAATATTCATCTAATGAGTAATACTCATTATAAACATTAGTGTATAAACATATAGTCCAAAATGGACACCAAACTATACATTAAATCTCTAATCAAGGAGAGAACATTATTAAGGAGAAATCAACTCCTAAAATTAATATTACATGTAATATATTAATGCATGTATTAAATATCACAACTATTACTCATTAGACTATATAAAACATTTTATATAGTCAAACCAGTTATTAAATACAACAACCACTTATATACACACACCTTAAGACAAGGATAACACATGTTACCATTGTACGGTATGAAACGTATTGCAGCAAGTGTACTAATCTGTCGTAGCAAGTTTTTCTAGGTAGTATTCTCTAGGTTATCAAACCAAAGGAGATTGTGTCTAGTTTGAGTCTTTAATCTACTAACTAATAATAGAAAAAAATAGCAATAATAAAATTAGGGGTTTGAATGTAGAAATTAAACAAACTAAAATAAAAACAGTAAAAAGATTATCTTCTAAACAATTCTAAAAGGGCGAATCCTGGTTTCCTACTTCTCCCTAGTTTATCAATTCCCTTCCTGAGTGTTTTCTAAATTCTAGATTGCAACCTCAAATCTAAATTAATCTAAAACCGGTCTCCAGCAAGATAGATCCTTACTATTAATTCCCAAATCCTAACTCTCGTTACGAATTTACAAATTAACTAGTAGCATTAAAGGTTCATCTGGTTTCTAGTCAGCTAATCCCTAGGAATTGCCATCTGGAGTTTCACTGGTAATATTCCTAAGGTCCAATGAACACCGCAGTTCTCACTTGTAAGCAATTCATACCAAACACACTCAAGCAATAATTAATCACAAGAGAATTCAATAAATAACTAGGAATAAAACTACAATCTGTATAAAACTTGTATTTAACAACTCAGGAAGCAAAATAATAAACTAGTTCTCCATAGTAAACCAGAATTCTAACAACTACTCAGACATTGGACACAAAGAAATAATAACAATATTAAGATTAGAAAAAGTCATCTAATTGTGGGATGATGATGAATCCAGTCTCTATCTTCTGCTCCGATCTGTCAGAACTGACTGTTTCCTATCTTTGTCTTGTTTCGAACTCGTCTGCGCGGCTGCTCTAGGGTTTTTAGAACTGTTTCGTTGAATGTCGAATTATATCCTCCCTCCGTTGTTGTATTCTCCAAGATATTTTGGTGAGCCCAGTATCGTTTACATGTTTGCGCCACTATATTCATTGTCAGCCCAATGTCATGAAAAGTCCACGTCCAGCCGTCTTCGTTGAGGATGTCGGCCCAGCAGGCTTGTTGTTTCATCTGTTCAGTCCATGTGCAGCAGATTTGTATGCATGTTCCACGCAATATACTTCTCCACGTACAACCCATAAATACAAGAGACCAATGATGACTTATTCAGGCGTGAATATGTAATTCCATCAATGTTGAGATTGATTCCTCCCGTATTGTATGTCAGATAAAACAAATGCTGCTTCCCAATGCCATGCGGCTATATTTGTATACTGCTTCTCTTCTGACGTGATATATATACTATTTTAATCATAAAAACAATACGTGTGAGAACTAATCTTAACATTTAATATAATTAATCATTTAAGTGGGGAAATATATAATATTATAGCATAAAATAATAAACAGCAAAACATAAAAATATAGATAAATTTTCCACTTATCAACCACTTAACACCTAAATAAAGTCACAAGTGTACAACTTAATGTCTTAATATTGAGTCTAGGAAAATTCAAAATTCTCCCCCACACACATGTATGGCCGGATGCACATGTAAGAAAAGAAGAATCACAAAGCATGAGACAAATACCAAAAGGAGACAAGAATGTACCAAAGAGTAATAAAGCAAAAAGTAACTTTCTACACTTCTTCCTCTCATCTCTTCTCACAAGTTGGAAAGTCTCCCAACCCATCCTTATGCTCTCGGCTATGAACCTAGAAAGGAGACACAAAAGTAAACATTAGACATTAGATAAAGCAAAAAGAAACATTAAAGAACAACTCACCTCACATAACACAAATCCACATCATCTTCTATTACACACACAAAAGGAGAAAGTCTCCCATCACTCTCCATGTCTACGGTTTTACTAAGAGGAAAGGACAAGATAAAAGCAAGATGACTCATAGATAAAACAAAAACCTAGCCTTACACACCTAGGTACCTAGTAAAGTCAAATTTTACTAATACCCACACTCACTCACAATTGAACTTTGCCCATGGCCCCCGAACTCAGCCTCCTCTCTTCTCCCCCATGTCGACAGCAACAGCTCATCACCCTTATTTTCACCATTTTTATTCTTCTCAAACCTTAAGCATTCTAATGGTGTTTTAAGGCTTATTTCTTCTCGAAACTCCATTTTCTTACACAAAAATAACCACTCATCATTCCCTCGCATTATTTTCGAAACCTAAGAGACCATGGGCCATTGAACGAGCTGAATAAAAAGTAGAAAAGCTTGGTAAGTCAAGGTAAAGGAAAAAATGCCTTAAAGCACATTTTTGCTCATTCTTTACTGGATCCGAAAATACCAATTGTTTATACTCCATTTTACACCATTTCATGATCCAAATGAAGGTGATAATTACTCCATTTCGTGAGTCAAGTAGCTCCAAAACATCTCTTAAGGAGCTCCAAAGGCAAGGTAAACCAAGAGCATATGAGGTCTTTTAAACCTATCTTTTCATTCTGATTGTTTCATGAACTAAAGTTCATTTTAACCTATGTTAGGTGGCTGAAAATATGACCTAATAACCCTTCAAAAATCTCAAGGTAATAACACTCTTTTAAGTGTTCAAAAATCCATGTTTAAGCTCCTTAAATGACTTACTTAGAGAAATCACTAACTAAACTTTTATCCCTTGCTAATATGTGGCCGAGAGGGTCTTGAAATCATCCATGGGGATGCTGTGGCAGTAGGGACATCATCCCAAAGAGAAAACCATCTTTAAGAAGGTAAAACACTCATTTAAGGTCTTAAGGATTATAATAGTGTTACACTTAAGTTTATGGAAGAAAACCTAACTTAAAGCTGTGTTATTTAGTGCCCTGAAGTATGAGAGTGGCTGTGTGGACTTCCTTGTGACTATAACAAGGTAATAATGCTTAAAACCCTTATTTATATACATTAAGGTTATTAATGTTCTAAAGTAAATAGGGCCGAAAATGTACATGTGTATATGTACTGTTTAAACCATAAAAATGTGTAGAAGATGATGGTTACATCTTTAGTTGGTGAACCTAGGTGCAAATGACTTATAAAAGTCAACTTTATAAGTTAAAAGTGAAAGAAAAATGATTTTTAGGAGTTAAATGAAAAATCTGTAGCAAGCAGTGTAAACCTATAGTTATGGACACATTTTAATGTCATTTTATGGTTATGTTTATGTAATGTTTAAGGCCATGTGTTTACGCCATTTTTATTATGGTTATTTAGAGCTTTAAATATTATTTGTTAAATTTTTGGGTGATCAAATGAATTATATAAGTTTCTGGTGCAAAAGTGTAATTTTAGTGAACATAACCATATAAGAAAATTTTAGATGAATGTTGGTGAATTTAGGTGCTACATAAATTAAATATAAAGTGATTTAAATAAATTATAAACTTTATAAATACTTAAATGAACAAAAGACTTATTGATGGGGTCAAAATGTAACTAAGTGAAATATAGGGTACAAATAAGTATTGGGATAGTAAGGGGGCTGTCTTAGAATTTTAGAAGCATAAAATATTAATTTTATGAAATTAAAGTGTAAAATGTAAAACTAGAGAAACAAATGCGATATTTTCATAATTAATGGTAAATGCTGGTCAAAGGAGTGTTTGGGTGGTCAACCTTGACCAAATGTGATGTTTGACCAAGTTAGAAAAAATAATTAATTGATTTGATAATTTAAATAAAGTATTAAGTTAAAAATGAAAATTATAAAACTATTTAGGTGTTTATGTAATTTTCAAAAGTTATGGGTTGGAATGAGATTAATGTGACCAGTAGGGGTCTGTACATAATTTTGGTGAATTTTGGGTTGATTTTAGTAATTTAATAAACTAAGAATTATAATATATAGTTTAAGTATTAAAATGTAATATTTATAAAACTTATGGGGTTATTATGTAAATAACCAAAACTTAGCGGTGAAAAATAATATTGGGACAGCCTAGGGGCTGTTCGAGAATTTAGAAAATTATTTAGGGGATTTTTGGAATTAAATAAGTTAATATGTATAATATAAAGTTTTAGGTATTAAATTGTAAGTTTACAAAATAAAGAGGGGTAATATGTAATAATAAGAAAGTTGTGGGCAAATAGTATAAACCTGGAAAAAAAGGGGTGCTGATGTTCGAATTTATATATATATATGTTTGCATATTATAATGTTTTGGAATCTTAGGTTATAATTAAATAAGGTTAGAAATGTAACAAGAATAATGTTTGGGGTGATTTGTAAATAATCTAAAATGAAGGGGAAAGGAATTTAAATACCGAAAATAATATGGCTGGTTTGGAATTTTCAGAAATAATGTATGATATATTATAAAGCTTATAATGATATAGTGTGACATAATATTAAAATATAGGAGAGTATATTGTGAAGGAAATTATTATGGTGTAAATACACCTTGTAAACAATCACCTAAGTGATGGGATTAAATTAGGAAATTGGGGAGTATAACATATGTTTAGAAACCTTATAATATAAGGAATATGATAATGTATAAAATATCTTGTATAATATTAAGAAGAATCCTTGGTGAAAGATTTGTGAATAAATAACACAAATATATACAAGAGTGTTCCACATAGAATAATGAATTAATTCATTATGGGGAAACTTTATAATTCACATATTATGAGTTTATAATGCAAGGTAAACATGTAATGTAAATAACTAACCATATAAGGTTAATGTGGGAAGAACTATGGTTAGAAGTATAATCACAAGTGCTATGATATGATGTAGTATGAACTAGTAAATAGATATCAACTACATTGAGATGTTGACTTGAAACATTGACCAAGTCAGACTACGTAGACCAATCAACATAACTTGACCAAGTAGATTAATTGACCAACAAACAAGATATTATATAATTGTGAGTGAAAATATAGCTTGGCCTAATGAGACTTGGTAATAAACCATATTAAATGCGAGTGAAAATAAATGTATATAATTAGCCAGACATGCACGTAAGTGGGTGTATTTAAACATGCAAGACAATTAGCCTCGATAATGCATGGGTATTAAGAAAATAATTCCTATGAACTAAGTATTATTACAGCATGAATATTACGCACACAAACTATAGTATGTCATAAAAACCGAAATCCCAAGAATTAATAACAAACCCGAATAAAACGAATAGCCGACTAAGGGGTTAACTACGAGATAATGACTATAACTTATTCTAGAATGGTTAAGCAGACTCGTGATATAGACGCTGATATTGGAGTAACATATGATAGAGATACAGAGTGCTAGATACGAGCTCGGGAGCACTAGTGGATAAGCGTACGTCACACTAGCGTTGTTTGTCGGTGAATGGTATGTGAATGTGTGGTCTGATCGTCCTAAGGGTTTCCTTGGGTCCAAACATTGTGTGATTTATCTGTTTATGAGCGATATCTGTGTTATGCATGTATTGTATGTGTTTACATATTTCGACCGTCAAAGCGTTTATTAACTGTGCACAAACGTCGATCGGACAAGTGATATTGATTATCACCTAACTTGTGTGTGAACGATTAGGAGGGACTCGAGTACTAACTTATGAGTGTAAACTACTTCTAAAACACCAAGTAAGGAACTTTAGAGACCCGGTATTAACCATCTCTAGAGCGATGACTCTACCTGTGAACATCACCTAGTAGACTTCTAGGTATACGTGTGTAAGACCCTATGGGCATCCAATGAATGTGTTCTCCAATAACGAGATTAAATCTCCAGGAGATTAATTAAAATACACTAACCAATGAGAGTGTAATAATTATCGATACATTGTTTAGCAAATCCTGGGCTGCATTCGTTCCAGCAGGTTGCGCATAGTGATCACTAGAGTTTCGTACCCGGTTAGGGTCTACTCTTGTTAATCTAACGAGCCGGATATGATCGTTAGTCAGAATGTGCTGCTGTTGGCACCATGGCTTCAGCCGAATGGACATCTACAACTGTAGATAAGTAAGCCCATCTACCCACTGGTAGTATGGCATAGGACTACTGTCTAAATTCTAAATGTGAGGCTAAACGGGAAATTGTCCTTAATATGACACCAGTATGATTATGTGAGGTTTGCTGGAAGCGGGGCTTCGTATGATGGAAATGGAACAAGTGAGTTTAATTCAGTTACAACTAACTGGTGATCCTTACTAACTACATTGGTTGATATCTTTTTAATGATGTTACTATTGTGAGTTGTTATGTGGATAATTAAGTGCCTGTTATATGTTTAATTCCGCATTTACAGTATTTTATAAGCATGTAAACGAAACAGCATGAAACGAATCTCATGTTAAGCAAGTTGACTAATCAAACGAAGTGGCCTAAAGGGTCTAGGATCACATTTAGCATACCAGCAGTTGGCTGAGCCTTTATGGCACCACATTACAGGACTTGATCGAGTTATAAAACCGGAGTACGGGACTTCGGGGTAGTCAACGCCACCATTTAATTATCACACCTTTAGACTTAGTTATATTTAGTACGATGTAAACATTGGGATTACCTTAGATGCTCACTTATCTTATGTATCAGTTTAAACTTAGGATGATGTGGTGTATATCTCGTTCATCATTGCGGTTATTTATCGTCGTTGTTTTATTATATTTCTTTTTTACGTCTTTACTTGCAAGGGCTAGTAATGGCATATGACACCCGAGAGAGAATTATTAGTGTTTAACTTCCACCGTAAGACGTCTTTAATTATGCTACGAGAGTGATTCTTACATGTTTAATGTGAGGGGTGTTACAAAGCCATAAACACATCTAGGCATAACAATAATATGTCCTGGCTTGCTCTTGTTGAATCAAATCACGTGTTTATTGAAGCTTACAACAAAAGCACGAATTTAAGAAATCAAATCATTAATTTTGTCAATTCCTGGACTCCTCCCGTGCAGGGTATTATCAAAATTGATTGCTTCATCAAGAGAATAAGAGGTTACCTCCGAGTGCTTGCTCGATCTATTCACAATAGAAAAGGAAGTAGGCTTATGGCTTTCAACAAAATGATGGATGCCTCCAAATCTTCATAGGAAACTAAAATCTAGGGCCTTGATTTGGTCTTTCTTGGGTAGTAGAAGTGGGCTTTCAGGACATGGAATTGGATGTCAAACAACAAGAAATCTTTCATAGCGAAGTACTAATCAAAAGTTGTTTCAAGGCATACCTCCACAGCTGAATTATAGCAGTTGTCTACTTTTATTGGCACTCTTGGAAATGTCAAGTTGAATCTTGATAACTCAGTTCTCAATTTCTTTATATTTTTTATTTCCTTGTTGTATAATGGTAATAGTAATTTCAAGACTTGGGAAGGGGAAGATATTCTCGCTAAGATCATTAGCAGCTATATTTTTTTCTTGAGGTTTATGGTAACGATGAAGCATGTTTATTATCAAAAGAAAAAAAAGCAAGTCGTAACACTACATTTATCCTATTATGAAAACTCTAATAGCAAATAGACATAGCGGGTTGTTGGATTCAACCCCATGACATGACTGCACAATGGTTTGTCTAGTCAACATGCTGACTAGATTGCTTATGTGGCACATGGGATGAGAATTTTTTTTATTAACTTTAAATGGCTGTAACTCTTAATATATAGGTCCAAAATGAAAAAAATAGATCACTGTTCACCTAAATATAAGCTCTTCATAACAAGACCAGCCATGGATATGTTTTGACAACTTTGAAAAAAAAATCCATGTGTTCTATGATACACTAAAATGATAATAAGATTCATTAATTTTGATATTATGATTCATTAAAATTGATATTATGATTCATTACCTAATGATTGGTGAATTAGATAACAAACTTCATAACCGATAAAAATAATTATTGTTTTCTAGTGTATTATTATTGTTGTATGGTGTATTTTAAATCTTATATGGTGAATCGTGTATTTTTCATACATACCAAATACTGTTTTGTGTTGTATTATTGTTTATTTTTTAAAATTTTATATGTTTACAATGATACACTAGATGATGATATGATTCATTAAATTTGATATTATAATTCATTAAATTGATATTATGGTTCATTAACTAAAGTGGCGAATTAGATTACAAACTTCGGAAATGATAAAAAATCATTATTGTATTATAGCGTAAATTTATTATCCTTCTGATGGGGTGGTTCATTAGATAAAAAGAGCACTCACTGGTTAAATGAAATGAGGTTCGTATATAGAGTGAGTCAGGGGTGTAGGGTTCAAATCTGTTAGCCTCTTCAACATAGCTTTGCTTGCTAAACAGGCATGAAACATCTTAGTTAATCCCAAATCGCTGGTTGCGAGAGATCTCAAGGGCTTGTACTTCCAGGATTATGAGATTTTTCTAGCCTCTAAAAAGAAACACGCCAGTCCAATTTTGCTTTCTATCCTTTCTTCTCTAGATCTATTAAAGAGAGGTATGAAAAGACAACTTGAGGATGGTAAGGATACTTCTATTCGGAGTTCACCCTAGATTCCTAAACCCTACTCCTTTCGACCTTTTACTTCAAATCCTCCTAGGAGTGATCATTTGATAGTTAACTCTCTGATGAAATGTTACCTCTAATTCATGGAATGATCAAGCTCTTAATCAAATTATGTGGGATATAGAGGCTCGGGAGATAAAGAATATTTCTTTTAGTTAGACGGATAACGATGTTTGGAAGTGGCACTTTTCAAATGATGGATTGTTTACATTTCAATCTGCTTATTCTCTAGCTCAAAGCTTAAAAGCAACATATCAGTCATCTAGTAGCAGTAAGGATGGTGCTTTATCTAAAGGAAAATCACACCTGAATTGTAGTCCTAGATCAAAGTTACTTTGGTAGAAATTCATGACACTAGTAGAAAAAATGTCTAGGACATCTGTTGTTATACACTTTAGGCATATGTTATAATGGATACCTTAGCTTTAGATGTTACAGATTGAATGTTTTGGATATCTGTTACAAGAGATGTCTAAAGTAAAGTAATTGTGAAATAAAATTTGGCTTTGTAGCATCTGTTCATAAGGAAAACAGATGCCTAAAAATTCATACAATTAGCATCTGTTCATACGGAAAACAGATGCTTAAAGTCATTGAATTGCATCGCCATCCACACATCTAATACATCTGTCTACTATTTGCAACAGATGCCTAAACTAGTTTTGTTAGCATCTAACCTAGTATAGAACAAATGCCTAAAGTTCTTTTTTTACCAAGCCACATACTACCAAAGATCTACACACACAATTCTGTTGACAAAACATGTAACAATGCAAACACAATTTTATTCACAAGACCTGAATAGTACACAGTTCTGGTGACTACTAGTCTCATCAATTCATATAACTCAAAAGTCAAGGTTTAGATTCATAACCTACTAAATCACAAAATACAAGCAAACCTAAAAACCCTATGAATTCTAACTATTGTATGACTTTAATTCAAGGTTTAGAGTCACAACCATGCTAATACGATATTGACAAAAGTCACACCAAGTCACAAACAACCTGAAAAAACCTAAAATTGTTTCATTGTATGCATGTTAATGCCTCACATCTTCATCTCTTCGAAGCTACATGATTGATAAAGGTACTTAGCCAGTTCTTCGACTGCGTAGTTAATTGCTTCTATAGTGTAATGAGTGTTTTGCCGGCCTGAAGATAATAAAAAATGTATTGTATAGTAATCTACCCCAACTACAAACAACTTCAAAAAAAAGAGAAAATATACAACAAAAACTAAATTGTAGTACCTCCTTCAAATGTTTAGAGTCACGATATTTGGTTATTATGTCATACATGTACTGCATGACATAATAGCAGCAATCGGTTCCTTCTAGTTATCTTGGACACTTTAATGAATAAAAAAACGAAAGTAGCTACGTGAATGTAAGCACACAAATTTAAGTTTTATTATAAGTCATATCACTTACATTGATAGCCTTCACAATCAAAGCACTCTTTTTGAAATACCCCATAAATTAATTTAGGGGATTTCTTATATTAAAACCCTAAATAATATTATTAAATACTACATTATATATGGTATTATGAATTTAATAATAAGATTTATAAGTCAATAAATCTTGGGAAAATTCCTAGACACTCCAACTATATTATAAAGATTTTAGAAATATTTGGAACATTTATTTGAATCATAAAAGTCAATATAAAATCATAGAAGCCTTAAAGCTTCTTAAGCCTTGCTAGGGTTGACTTTTTGAGAATGGTCGAACCAGCCCATGAAACCTATACCAATAAAAAGGTTATGGAAAACCAAGAAGATTGATAATAAGAACGTTAAAAACGGATCATCCTAGCCAAAGTTATGATGAAATGAAGTTTAGAGCCAAAATTTTGAAGAAAGCTGGCGTGTCCAAGTCCTGTTGACTCATCCACGAGCGCCTCTAGGGTAGCGCCACGTCAGATGGCCAGAATTCCCCAGAAATTCGGCTAAGTGTTCTCAGCCTTCACCTGATCATTGCCCTATCTTGTGACTTCATTATCTCCGCCGTCCCTTGGTATTTTTGAACACCGTTTTCTTCATTCTCTTCTCCTACAAACCCTCTTTCTAACCATTACTCACATTTAACCTAATTCCTTCTACATCCGCTGCAAAATCGATCTGAAGTCGCCTCCCTGAAAACTGCAACCCAGAATTCCAGAAAAATGAGATAATCGGGTAAACTTCGTCTCGTTATAACTTCTTCATGTCTCAATCAAAATTCTTGTTCTTTAGCTTTTTTTGTAGATTTCTAATCCCTCTATAACTTTCATGTTTACACCTAAGGCTGATTCTCAATCGTGTGGAAGATATAAGCATCTAAAGTTCCCAACTCGATCACGTCGGGTTTTTGCCCATAATTTTTCCAGAAACGAAATGGTAAACTTAGATCTTTATGGATCTATAACTTTCTCCCTAGTTCTTCATTTTCCATGATTCTTCCACCAATCTTTAGAGTTACATGACTAGTTTGGATTGTGATAGATTTTGTGGATCAAGTATCTCTCAGTTGGTGCTAGTTGACCCGTGAAGTTGTCTACCTGAACAACACATAAAATACCGATTTTTCCAGAAAACGAATTTGATTTGCCTTGCCGGCGCATCTCTGGTATGATTCCGACCAAATTCCACCATCTATGTTACTCATTTTTGCATTCCCGAACATACCCACATATCAATTTAGTCTATTACGCATTACATTAGGAGAATTCGTCGAATTCGAACTGAAACTAAAACAAACCCTAGGTTCGTATTTACCCAGAATCGTTTCTCCAGTGTACTGCATGGTAATTCATGAAATTTGTACCATTAGAATCATTGTTGAATGTCGAATCCAATGAAACAAGAATCGTTGAATTTCGTCTGTAGATTGAGAGAATTAGACGACTTCGTACGCGGGATTTGGATTGGGATTTCTGATGAACTCGAGTGTTTTGGGCCGTCGATCGTGGATTATAGGAACGGACGGCCGAGATTAAACATGGAAGGTTTTAGTTATATTAATTCCAGAATAATACCCTATATTGCTGGATTTATTTAATGGTATTCCCTAATGATTTTGACTTGAAATTTTAACCATAGATTCCTTATAAAATATAGTTTATTTTGATGTAAATTAATATGGGTTTTGAGTTTTTAAATGTAAGTTATAATTTTTATAAGTTTTGAGTATTATGGAATTATTTAGATAATTTAAAAAGATATTTTTATGAAATAAATTTTTTATAATATGTCTAAAATATTATAGTTACTATATATTAAATTTGGGAATTTTTAGACAAGAGTAAATGGGTCTAAAAATTGTGTTTATGAATTTTTCATAAGTTATCTTATAATATATGGTTTTTAATGTAACAAAAATTTTAGTATAGTTGAATAATAAACTTTATAGGTTGAAAATAATATAATAAGACTAAATTAACATTTAATACAGATGTTAATAAATATTTTTGGGTATAAACGTTTAAGTGTAGTGTATATATATATATATATATATATATACATATATACATATATAAAAGAAATAAGATAGTAACTTGGGTTAAATCAAGGAATTGCATTAAACTACATTTATATTAATTATATAATATGGGAGTTAATACACTTAATTGAAACCAAGGAAAATACTTTATTTTATAAACCATATATTGGATGTGGATATGTGTAAAAGTTAATAGAGATAATTAAATACAATAACACTACGTAAAGAATGTCTTAAATAAATTTAATATATAGACAACGAAAGAATAAATAAAAAGGAATAAAATACCTTATAGAAAACAGAATATGAAGTAATTAATAAGTTAAAAGTTAGGAGAATTTGTAATTAGATTACATAAAATGTTACACAAATAGATCTTATTATATAATTAATAATGAAATAAATGGAACACTTTTATATCTAATTATGAAGTGGATTAATAAGTCTAGATTTAATCATTTCATGGAATTTATAGTGTTGAACAATAACTTAAGGTTTTGAGATAAAATCATTAAAAGGATTATGTTATAAAACTATATTAAACTATGATTAGGAAATTAATCTAAATAATAATCCTTAAGTTTCTTTAAACTAGATAAGCCATACAAAATACATCTATTACTAATATTCAGAATATGAGTTTATAATTAAATGATGTACAGTAGTTAGAACTTATAAAAGGTTTGTAAATATAAATTAGACACTTAAAACCCTTGAACCTTTAATTAGATGAAACTGAGTTACATAAGAGATTATATTGATCTATTTTATGATACTGAAAATATTGGTATATAATTTGAATATAAGGTATAAGGATTTTTCAGAATAGATGATCCTATTAAATAATCGACAATTTGACTCATGAATGAGAATTTAATTCTTAGGTAAATTTTACCTTATGTTAAGATGTAATGTCCATCCTCAAACATAATAAAGGAAATTGATTTGTTGAGTTATTCCTTTGAAACCTTAGGTTTTGTAAACAATCTAAAATGTATTTAAGACATAAGTTTATTAAAATTTAGTACAAAAGGAGTATACATAGTTTATAGAGAGAATGTGTGTAAAAATAAAACAGTTAGGGAATTAAATGTGAGTAAGGATACATAAAAGGTTATCATAAAACACCTTATTATATAGGTTATAATAAAGCAAATAATATATCTTGTGAACACTAAATGTAAGAGTTCGATAAGTCTAAGTTAATTATAACATAGTTATTTCAAGATGAGAAGTAATTCAACATCTTATGACAAGATTATTAGATGGTTGTAATAAAAAGTCATTCTGAACTAAGGATATGATAATTGAGTTTAGTGGCTCAATTAAGTTATAATAAAATGTATCTACAACACTATAATTCCAATATACAAGATTTAGATCTTAATTAAGTTTAGGGGAAAACTTAATCATAATGGATTATCTCGTAATATTGATAAAATACATAATCATTACATTGTGAAATAATAGTATAGTATTCTAAGATAAACCTATCATAGGTAATACTATGTTTATTCTAAATTAACAATAAAAGTATTGAGCTTAAGAATTGTTATTGAAATTCTAAGATTGATTGAATAACATAAAATGCATTTATGACATAAGGGTCTCAAAAGTCTTGAATTGAGAACTATGGTTAAGTATGAGTAAAGTGGGTAAGAGTGGAACAATTAACAAGTGTTAATAAAATACATTCCTTGGTCTTACAACCTTGAGCTATGCAACATTCTAAGATAAGTCAAAGGTTATATATAACATTTAAGTGAGGGCTTAAAAGACAATTGAGACTTAGAAATAAGAGTGAGGAATTTATTCAAGTTTAACTTAGGCTACAAGTTATTGATGATAGACTACCTTTAATATCCCTCAGAGTATTGTTGAATATTTGCACAAGTTGACTAGAACTGCTACAGCGTTAATCAGGTACTATTTCTCGTACTCAGATACTTTTGCTAACAGACTTTATGGAATGTTTTGGAAAACACCGACTGATCTTGAATGGATTTCAAAAATGAAACTGCTTGTGTGACTAACTCTGCTTGATGTGACTAACTGAGCCTTGAATGTGCAACTTACGTGGTTATTGGTTCCTCCTATCTAGTTGTTTCATTAGATATTAACTGCCAAGGGTTTACGCCTCTGCACTCTGTAGGACTGAGTGTTTTGGTATTGCACTTGTGCAGTTAATGATCTAGGGGGTAGCTAGAAGTATGGGAAAATGTCAAATCTTGGTAAATTCTTCCTTTGACTCTGGATATCATTTCATCCATGAGCTGAGTCTTTTATTGTGACGTGCGCACGTCTTCACCGATGACTGAGAACGGGTCGGTAACAGCAAAGGGCTGTATATCCCTTGTCCAAAAGGACGTAAATAACAACAAATGGTTGTATATCCCTTGTCCCAAAAAGGACGTGTATGATAGTAGGGGGCTGTATATCCCTCGTCCATATGGATCTGGCAGTGAGGGCCATCTCTCCCAGTTGGTGTTATTCCACTCTTGAATTGTTGGTTATTGGATCTATCTTTTCATTCCTAGTCCTTGTGACTACTTGAGTCTTTCTACTCCTGACTGGAATTGAATCTAACATAAGGAATGGATGTTCACTAACTGATGGTGTGACTTTTTAATTGACTAACTTTACCTTCTGTTATTTATCTCTATCCTTAACTTGTTATCTTTGACTTGGTGATTTTAAAGTGCCTTGTTCCCCTATTTTGTTTTAAGAGTTTGACTTCAAGTTATTGTTTATTTTAAGAGATATGTTTTAAAGTTTTGTTTTGGAGAACTGTACCAGTTTCATTCCAGGGAACTGACTCACCCCTCCCAGGGTGGGCTGCTTGGTTTCATCTTGCAGGTACGAAATTGTTCATACAGGTGGCCACGAAGAGTATAAGTGATTGGGATGGGAATTAGGAATTATGAAGAGTTGCTTTGTTTATTTGAAGTTATGTTTACATTGTTTTCTCGAGTTCAGACTGTAACATTTGTAAGTAGTAATTGGTGAGGTATTGTACCGGGTGTTTGGAACCCGATGATCTGTAATCGCCATTAGAGATTTTTATTTCGCTGTGTTTACTTTAAATAGGGGTGTTACACTTTTTCTGCCTACTAACATCATATCTGCTATTCTGATAAGCCCTACACAATGATATCAATAATAGATTCATAAAAATCAATTGGTTATGTAATAAAATAAATTAATTATTACACAAGTATAGAAGCAAACTTACGCCTGAATATCGTTCTTGATTTCAAACAAATTTCTTTTATTGCCTAGTGGGTCAAGCACTAGCAATTTTGCACCTCTAGGACACATCACTAACAACATCCAATGCTCACTTAAAAATTATCAATAATATACAAATTATGTATAATCAAATATTGCAAATTGAAATGTAAATTGTAATGTAAGAAAGAGTATTATAATGTACATACTCTTCATGATAAGGCATCAAAATATTTTTTTTTATCTTGTTGCACCTCAAATGCTTGCTTCAAATATTATTGTAGCAATCTTGGACTTGTTCCACCTGTTGTTGGTGAAATACGATCAGGGCATAGAAATCCAATGGAGTTGACCTTTAACATTTTCAATATCTTCTTTGATAAGAATCTCCATCATAATAGTTGATACACAAATGAGATTAATTATTTTAGAATCTATCATTTATAAGAAAAGAAAATTAATAGTTCACAGAGCTTACATTATAAATGCTTGAACAACTAAAATATTTAGACGTTGCCTTTACATCAATTGAACAATATTTTCCACCATCAAAATTGTACTGTGTGTTTCTTCATAAAAAAAAGACATCTTCATCCATCACAAGGTTACAAGAGTTGACATGAGGTGATAAATTCAAGATACAACCATGCAGTTGTTTCATACACGTACCTATAGATTGAACGACAATATCACTAACAATGGGTTTTTTCGCATGTAACTTGGTAGTTTCTTGATATCCTTCCATCCTTTTCTTACTTTGGTTATAGCATGAATACTACTTGAATGACATTCTAAACTAGGCACTTGGAAGGCAACCAGTCACGTGGTTAAAGGAGCTAATTAATAAAATTGTTTCTAGTTCACTCCATGTCAAACAACCTTTTATGTTGCATTTCATACATATTTATTTCGGTGGCCAAACAAAAGCAATGTGGATCAGGTCACTAAACAATGAGCAACCAGAACACTCTTCAACATAAATTTCAAAGCCAACTAACTGTAAACACAACCTCACAATTTTCTTAGAGGTGAAACGGTACTACCAATGTACAGCAAACAATCATAATAAGAATTATTTTTTCCATTATCAGGTGAATAATCCAAAGTACAAATGGAAAAAAGGTTGTAAATGAGATCTTCACTTTAGACACACAAAATTCAATAAGAGAATAACACATAAATAGGAGACTCAGTACAATAACTAAGATTAACAAGTAAACTGTATTATCTTCAGCACTTAATTTAAAGAGGATGGGGAATTACAACGTCGGTAACTTGTGGCAAGATGAATTACAAAGTTGTTTGCATCAAGATTTTTTGTTGAGAAAACCAGTCATGTTTCATGAAATCTATGTTTAATTTGCTCATGTGATGTAAACTATGTCCGTTGAGATCTTTCATAGCCATGGAGAAACTGTATAATGAATCATAAATTGGTACATTGGAGTGAAGAAACAGAGAATAGATTTTGGTGCAGATTTGGTGATTGGATGACATTTAGAGTCATGAGGTGCCAATTCGACACTTATATCAGACTCGTCTCGAGATTTTAGAAACAACTATTGTAAGAACTAGGTGCTAGAGCATAGCTCAATAACCCTTACGCCGAAGGTTAGTTCGGTAGGGTGACATGAACTCTTGGAAATATGCCATGAGCATGTTTAGAACTCCAGAAAGCTGGATAAAAGAGCCAATTAAATCAATTAGAGTATGTGATGATGATACCACACATTGATATAATTTTTCCTCCATTCCCATAATCATGGAAGGCCGTGTAGAAAACACCATCATGTGGAGTTGAAACCGGCATGAAACTGCTACTTAAAAGGGTAAACTAACCCTAGAGTAGTTGGGTCGTACCGCTTGCGGAGTGAGTGGCCCACGTTTCAATATACCTAGATTTGAGGAAACAAATAATGAGTTTACATCTCCCACTCAAATTAACCTGTATATAAATATATACATACCTAACCAAGATAGGTAATACAACCATAATGGCTAGAGCCCGACCCCGGAGAATGGGGTAATGTGACAATGCCATATTGAAGCTCGATTATTCCACATGAGTGGAACATCTTGAACTCGTTATTTCAAGATGATATATTTGCATATTACGTGGGCGTAATCCCTTTTAAGAGGGGTAGAGAGTTTCACACGCTTAACATATACTGTACGTGTAAGTACGTAGCACATGGTATGCATGCTGCAAACGATCATTGTACAAAGAGTACAAGTCTTATGACTATATTATATTACTTGATGTAATATTGTAATGTATTATACGTATGAACACATATATCTTAGTTCACACCAGTTATAACGAATAGGAAAGAGAGAACAAAAAAGAGTATTTTTACCCTAGTTTCGATTATCTACGTGAATATTGTGAATATTAGACACATAAACACCTAACTTGTTAGCTCCGATGTGAGAGTTCAAGTAGGTCTATCTAGTAGCTCTAATGTGAGATTTCAAGTAAGAGTATAAAACTCCCTTATTATGTGATTTGTGACTCGACATTAAACAGAGTATGGTAAAAAAATGTGATGGTGAATTGGTATGATACCAATGTGTAATCTAGTGGAAGTATATCCGTAGGAGCTGTATGAATGAGTGTAAGTCAAGAGGACTGGATTTCATGGTTAGGATATACATTCCTATATGTCAATGACTAGATTGATCATACTAGTTGACTTGTGTATATTGAACAAGTGGCAAATATCAAGAAGGAATAAGATTATAATGGGTAAATAATTGTTTGATTGAAACTGACATGGGAAGTCAAACTTGACCTTGGTCCGATCAAGGTATACCAAACACAAATTGGGGTGAAAGATAGTTTAACACTAACGCTGACCACGTTGGGGTAGGATGATTCTTGAAACTCCTTACAAGTGGACACAAATATGAATAGAAAATGACATTGGATGTCTCTGAGATTTGTGGCACCACCCAAAGAGCCGTAGGCCATAGAGTCCTTCGTCATTAGACCGGTGTGTCTGTGGGTGATTATAGATAAAAGGAGACTGATTCTCTCGTGAACAGTTATAGACGTGTGTTATATGTGCAGATAAACAGTGGTGGTGATGTGTAAGCATCTTTTGAGATGCTAGCTAGATATATACATACATATAAGTTTGCTGGTGGTTGTTGTACGTTTGATCATACCTAGCATGTATGTGTCTTAGTGCACTTGTTTGATATGTATATGAAGTACCTCTGAGTACTCTTTGTGACGTGAGCACCTTGTCTAGTGCTACACATGATTGAATTGCACCATGATTCATGGATATGTGGAACAAGATTAGTGCTGTGTCTATTATGATATATGCATAATAGGCTTGAACCTAGTGGGACACGTTCCCTAGTAGTGAGACTGTTGCGTACCTAGTGGAACTTGATTCCTTAGGATAACCGAATGTGACTAACGACTTCAGGATGAAGTCTCTTTAAGAAGGGTAGATTGAAATATCCCTAAATACTAAAAAATGATTTTAAACATCTAAAAATGTTTATCAAGGCTTAAACATGCCTTAACAATAAATTGAAAACAACAAAAAGGTCGTTAACAAGTAATATTGTGCTTCATGACCATTTAGGGCAAATAAGTGCTCTAATGAACTTGAAGGATTGAGTAATGTCAATTCCTAAGTCCTAATGCTAAATACAAACATAATGAAACCATTACCAATAAAAAACCAAGACATAAAATGTGTTTTAACACAAAATGTGCTTTAAAGCTCCTAAAAACACATTTTTGAGAAGATTGTCTTTGTAAGTGGTTTTTAGGTGGATTTAGGGACTTGATTTCACCTTAATATACTAATGTGACATAATTTACCACATTATAAGATCTAATTCAAAGTTTTAAAAAATCAAAAATATGGCATTGAAATGTGAATAGTACCCAAATAGTACAAATTTGAGTCTTATTGACCAAGCATGGTCAATGGTCAACTAATGACCTCTTCATTGACCACATAAGGTGGCAGAATAAAGGGGATAAGGAGGAAACCTTGCTCATTTGACAAATATCTCATAAAAATGATGATTCACCATGTTACTATTCATTACTTAGCTTTATCATCATTTAAGTCACAATCTAGACTTTCTCTTTCCTTCCCTCTTATTCCAGCCATCCTCCTTCCTCCTTGAGCTCTCCATTGAAGTGTTCTTGAGTTAGTTCACAAGAAAACCAACTCTCACCTTATAAGGTAATGGTTTAAGTCATAAAATAGCTCATTTTCTTCCTCTCTTCAAGGGCTACACAATGAACTAACTTCCATGATGTTTCCATGGCTTATCTTCCGTGAGTTGATGATTTAAGTAAGGGTGAATTCTTGGCTGGAGTTAAACCAAAGGGCAAAGTTAGCCAAAAATCAATTTTAAGGTAAAAATGTACCTTAGGCCTTCACCTTGACTTCGACAATTTTAATGGCTGAATTCCTTGACTTCATCCACTCATTATCTTCCCCTTATCATGTTTATTCAGAAGCCATTTCATATTGTTCAAGGTTTGGCCTAGCAAAATTCATTCCTTAAGGAATTTTGCAAAGGTAACTCCTATTAGCTTTCTACCTTGTTATGATCATCCAAATTACCATAACTTTGTAGTAGTTTTTGATACCTTTCCTGCCTTTTAATGGATGAATATTAGTATTCTTATACTAATTAATAAACATATACTAACATGGTATACTAAATAGAAAAAGTTAAGAATTAAATAATGCATTATCTAATGTTGCTAAAAAGAAGAGATGGTTCTTAAAAAGAATTTACATTAATAATATATTGGGAAAATTACATCCCCCACCCATGATGTTTGATGAAATTAAACACCCCACCCACGAGGTTTCAAAAATTACTTTGCCCACCCATGTGGTTTCCTCTATTTTACATCTGGCAACTTTTCTAATATTTGATCGACTTAAAAGATGCTTAAATGTTGTCCAAAATTGATGAAACTTTATATGAACGATGCTAAGGTGTTATATTTTGGTCTAGCGTGAAATCCAAAGTTTTTTAAGCTCATATGTGATCCGTTGGACCCAATGAAATATGTGAAATGTCAACATGTTTTCATTGGGTCCCACAGGTCATATACGAGATTTAAAAACTTTGGATTTGGTACGGGACAAAAATATAACACCTTAGCATCATCCATGTAAAGTTTTATCAATTTTGGACAACATTTAAGCATCTTTTAAGTTGATCAAATATTAGAAAAGTTGTCGGATGTAAAATAAAGGAAACCACATGGGTGGGCAAGTAATTTTTGAAACCTCGTGGGTGGGGTGTGTAATTTCACTAAACGTCATGGGTGGGGGATGTAATTTTTCCTAATATATATGAACAAATTTTATTTTATTTTTGTTTCAAAAATATAATAGAATTTAATCACAAAAAAAGTTAAGATTATTTGTGTATTACTGAAAATTGTAGTAATAATAATTAAAAGTTAATGTTTGTATTCTTAATAACTAAAAAGTAAAAATACATGACAAAGGCCTTGTTCGTTTAGTGACTGGTAAATTTGGAGAACATTAATCTGGCATTAATGGGAGTGGAAAAAGCTTAGATTAATTTGATCTGGATTATTGGGCCGTTCTTTGTGTAGCTTTAATTGGGTAAAGACCAGTGAAGTGTCAATACTGCCCTTGATTCACCCGTCGTCTTCCACCATCTTCCAAAGTCTTTGGCGTTCTTCTTCCTCACCCGTATGCTCGCCCTACACTCTTCTTCGTCACCCACTTCCCTTTTCTTTTTCACAATAGTTGTGTTGACTGGGACTCATTCTTCTCCATCACTCACATCCCTCTTGTGTTCTTCTTCGTCGCCCACTTCCCTTACATGTAGACAACACTCTCTAAAAGCGTAACTGACAAGAAGAATGCCCACAGGAGTGCAAAATTGTCCATCAGCTTCGCATTACTCCTGGTTGTTCAAATTCAATTCAGCACTATAACCCTAGGTTAATGATGCTTGTATCAATGAGACAAACTAACAAAGATAAACATCGGTGAATGCTTTTGCAGATTCAAACTGTGCTAAAGGAGAAAGGCGGGGCAAAGATGTAAACTACACATCAAAGAAAAAGGAGACCGTGAGCTTATTTTCCAAACACATGAAAATGAAGCTCTATGATAAATTTGGGGCTCTCGAGAATCGTCAACAAAAGTGTGGCCTGAATTGCGGACAAGTCTAATCCAGCATTAATGATACAACCATTAATCTGCGAATTTGAGCATTAACGGAAGGAAAGAACAAGCCCTTATAGAGAGAGTTAAAAACCAAATGATGGGTTCTCTGATGATGGTAAAATGTAGACATTGTTCTTCAAATGATATGACAATGACAGAAATAGGAAAGAGATTGCAAATTCGCTCTTAGTATCTTTATTGAAATCTAGATGATAAGTACAACAAGAAATAAATTGGTATGAACTACATGTCAACCCAATATATAAAGATCTTAATAAAAGTGTACATAGATATAGGTAGCTTAGCGTATTAGGTCTTCATAATCTCTTATGCACTTCTGACTACCTGATTTTTACAAAATAAATGACCTTCTATGAGAACAAAAAGTGCCAAGCATTTATCATTGGTGCAACTCGTAAATTTCAAGAAGGGAAATGATGTACCTAAGTCGCACAATGACGTCACGTAACCAAAACCGGAGGCAAGTCTTCTTTTTTCTAGATCACTATGTGCAGTTACAATTTCAATTCACTCAGTCGAAAAATGACCATTTGCCCTTGCTTCAACATTTTCCAAAAATTACCATATTTACCATAATTTGTGACATATTATAAGGTGCACCCAAAATTTATTATATAAGGGGGTTGAGTTAGAGAGAGGAAATTGTTTTGAAAGGTTTAAAGAAATTTTTCGGTAAGAAGAGCAAAAAAGATAGAGGAAATAACGATGGCGATCCAAAGATCTACGACGAGTATACAAATGATGTTAACACCAACGAGAACTCACGAGGGGCCCATCATAAGATACTTTTTATGTTTTTTTGTGATATAGGTGCTATTCTAGACAAAATTTGGTAAAAAAAACTACCGAAAAAACAAAAAAGGATCCCCGAGTAGTAGACAACAACTCCGCCCGTTACTACCAGGCACCGCCGCCGGCCGATCACACCGGGCATCGCTACCCATCCCTCATAACCAGCGCCAACGCCAACGCCCCACCTTCTAGCCGGCGCCACTGCCCCTTCCTCCATGCCGGCGTCATCTCCCCCTATCTATACCGGCGTCGGCGCCGACTCTTCTCTGTTTGCGTTGCCGCCGGGGTCCAATCTTAAAATTGTTATATCTTCTTCGTTATAGACCCGTTTGTCGATCTGTTTGCGCCGACACGTTCATCTTTTTGTCTACTTCGTTATGATCTACGGTGATGATAATTTGTTTGATATATGTGTCATTTCTTCTTAAGTATGTAGTTTCCTCATTTACGAGTAGCATCACATGACTGAGCGTAAGTATTTATTGTTTATGCTTAGAGTGAGAATGATGGTGAATATGATGACGAATCATTGAATGTAGACACAGGTCATCTGTTTAATACAAGCCAGTATTTTCTGAAAGAGAGAAGGCTGCTACCCATGTGACACGCATTGCCTAGAAGAACAAGTTTTTTAATCAAACAGATTATTAGGGATGAAGGTGAATTAGAATTGACGGGTGAGAGGTATGGCAAGAGTAGGCCATGGAATAGCCAAGATGAATCGTCCTCATCTAGTCAAAGGTGGCGGTGCACCACGACGAAAGAAAACCTGCCGTTCCGCCTAAGCATCCGCTGTGAGGGGCTTGTAGGGTGGTATGTCCTAGTAATGCAGTCGATGCACAACCAAGAGTTGGCTAGTAATCTGCATTCACACTTCATGCGCCTTTCTTTAGCATGGATGAAAGAGCAAGTATAAGAAGTATGCATAGAAGCACAGTTTTGCCAAGGCAGATGTGGGCCCATCTACATGAGAAGAACCCTGACAACACATCCGACAAACCATCGATTCATAATCTGGCTACAAAATTCAGGAGAGAGAACTATAGTGGGCATACTGATGTAGCATCCTTCATGCACTCATTGGATCAACGTAATTACAGTTGGTGGTCCGAGAAAGACACAAGTAAGTGTCCGCACATACTTAAGTATATAGTGCTTATTTATTTGGTTGTTCATGTCATGGATGGCTTGTATTCATTAATGTAATTTTTCCAGGGGATAAATCTAGGTTGGGCCTTATCTTGTTCGCGCACCCTTTTTTGCTTACACTTACTCAGATGTTCCTGTATGTGTGCTCATTGATAGTACTTACAAGGTGAACTTTTACAAGATGCCGCTAGTGGAGTTCGTCGGAGTGACTTTGTGCGGCAAGAACTTCAGTATAACATTTTGTTTTGAAGTTAGAGAGGACAAGTCTGTATACACTTGGATGCTTTTCCAGCCGATGAAGTTTTTGACATGCGCCCCATATGTTTTTGTCACTGACAATGAAAAGGTGTTAGTGAAATCACTTTTAGTGGTATTTCCTTCTGTCCCGCATCTTCTATGTTAATGGCACATCTCTAGGAACGTGGTTGTGAAAGGAATCAAGATCTTGAAGGTTGATACAACTGCAGCCGAAGCATTAGTGTATTTACGTCCCTACCATTGCACAGTTTGAAGAACTATACGGACGATAGGTAAAGTCGTACGGAGTCAAACATCCCTTCATGGTGTACTTGGATACCACATGGCTAAGTCAGCACCAGAAATTTTATGTGCCATGGGTTAAGAAATTCATGCATTTCGGCTACGTATCTACCAACAGGTTTGTTTAAGTTACATTGTCAATATTTTTTCCGTTTAAACTTGTAGTTATCCCATTTCTTTGTAACTAATGACATACTCATGTGTAGGGTGGATAGCACACACTCTACTTTAAAGTGATGGCTACACACATCCACTGGATTGCTTGACTCAACATTCGACAGTATACACAAATTCGCTGAAGGCCTACAGTTTCATATAAAATAAGACTTCAAGATTTCCATTAACATAAGAGTTTTGGAAGACCAACAAGTCCCCTTTTTGTTTTTGATTGGTCAGATGCTCTAAAATGCATGGAATTACTTCAAAAAGAGCTGAGAAATGTCCGCTATAATAAGGATCACACACCTGGATCTCAAGTTGTTTGTACATTTACTTCGATGATGGGATCACCGTGCGCGTATCGTATGTATCAGTACGTTATGGCTGGTCAAAATCTTCCAGTTGAAGAAGTCCATATTTTATGGTGAACACTCAGATATGACCATCAACACGAGTTCACCACACCTCGTCAAACATGTGAAGTCGTACACCACTGAGGAATAAGTCTCGTGCGTCAGTCTTTGGTATGAGGATCTGTCTGATCGGTTTGATCCTACATAAATCAAATAAGCTTTCAATGCGTGGAAGCCACTTTGGGAGCCCACAGATGATCACAGTGGGTTAGAGCCACCAGAGGTGAAGGTTCCTAAGGGAAGGCCGCACAAGAAGAGGCCCAACATTGGGGACAAGTCTGAGCACGAATATCTTGGTCTAGGTAACCGTGGCCCGTCAATGCGATGAAGCCAATCTCAGCGACGCCCTCCCGCACAAGAAAGCTAAATTGAACATGGGTCGTCGATGCAACAAAGTCAATCACAACGATGGTCATTCGGGTGATAGAGTCAAACTGGAAAAGGCCCGACAATGCACCAGAGTCAGCCAAATGGATAATCATCGATGCTTGATCACACATTCACACCCTTCACACAATCTCCGTATTGGGACGAGTTCAGTCCCTTACTGCATGATTACATCACAGGTTATAGGTAGGGATGACAACGGGTCAGGTTTGGGTCGAGTCCCCTCACCCGTTTTTCATTCGCACCACCCAACCCGACCCGTCACCCGCAACTTCATCACCCATCACCCGTTTTTATTTTTTTTCAGCAATAATTTTTGTTTTTAACACCTTATATAAGCTTAATTTAAAAAAACACTCATATTTATTCAACAATACATACCACATGAACTAATGTCAATAACATACTCAAAACATAGAGTATAAACCAATATATTTCTAAATTATCTCAACAAAAATGAGATAATTATATTTTTTATTTAATATAAATACATACGGGTGACGGGCTGGGTGAACAGGTCAGGTGACCGGGTGAAAAATGTTCACCCGACCCGACCCGTCACCCGCACCCGTTTCACCCGTCACCCGTTTTCACCCGTTTTTTTAAGGTTTTCACCCATTTTTGCAGATCAGGTGGTCGGGTGAAATGGGCACCCATCACCCATTGCCATCCCTAGTTATAGGAAGATACTGGGCATGAACACCGTGGTTTTTGAGCTATCACCGATTGGGTGTACAACAATGAAACTTAGTGGAAAATGGTTAGACGTGCATGCAAAGAAGAGCTGAGGTGTAAATCAAACTGGTGGTTGGCGCGAGCAGAATGGGACTAGTACGACAGACAGTACGCACGTCTGGACTGGTTTGGACATACATTTGCACCCATGCAGCATTGGATGAAATTTCTAGATCTTGGTTTTATCTTGTGCACGGTGTACAACGTAATTATTATCAGTTTTGCATCTAGTGTCGGTTATATGGCGGGTAGTTTGTTGAGCTTGCCACTGCGCGATGATCATCAAATGATGCAGCCAACAACAGAGGTCTATGTTGCTTTGGTCAACTAGCAATTTCATTTCGTACGAGTACAAACACTCGTTGATTGCCCTGACCCGTGTTTGAATCCTATGTGCCAAAAATGGCGTGATTGCGAGGTTGCACGTTATGAATCTACGTACACTCCCTTAAAGAATAATCTATTTCAAATGGATCGAAATTGTCTATCATTTCCACCAATTTCACATTTGTTGTTTTCAAATTTATAGAATAATTAAGTAGTTGTAGGAATCAAATAATTATTTTCATTACAAACATTTTTCAGTACGAAAGTGTATGTCATTAAGGGCGTTTTAGTTTTAAGGGCGTCTTCTCATTGCTTCTGCCCTGTATAGTGAAATATATGCCCTACGGTCAGCCTCAGCCTTGCCTCATATCACGGCTGGGTCTTCAAAGTCTGAATCATCCTCGAAATTGACAAGAATCTTAATTCTTTCAATTATTTCTTCAAGGTCTAAATAGTTCTGGATCATTAGGTGTAACACCCCTACTAATCCTGCTCCTAAAAATAATATAATCGCAGCGGTAAATAACAGATTGTCGTTCTAATGGTGTCACTGTTATCACTCGCCCATACAGGTGATAACGGATTACCTGATAATCAACATGCGAAACGTATTCCCGCAGTGACCACAAAAGATAGATAGCAGTACTTAAATAGTTTAAAGCAAAACCATCAACAATCAATTATTACAGACCGTACTCGTGAGCATCTAACCAAATTACACCTCGGTTACACAACCCGAGTCCAAACCAACAACAGTATCAAATCGTACCAAGTTTAAACCAACTGTAAAATTACAATAGTCACGCCTCGCGTCGACCCACCAGCTAGTCACCTGCATAAAAATGGTTTGTGGTATGGAATCAGCCCCTGCTGAGTATGTCATCACATGCCCCGTCATGCCCCCTCAAACCCCTCAATTAATTGGTCGAGAGCATGGGGTTCGTTACATGCAATACCGTTTTAATATACAAACTGTAAAACAGTTAACAACAATATCCATACAATAACACAACCATCAATACACATAATATAACCACAAGTATAACCAATGAACAACAAGCGAAACAACGAGAACAACAAACAAGTATTAATTCTCGTCCATGGTGTAGAAACCAATATTGTTCGCCACTGTACAAGTCTCAACTGTATTAATTGTTCAGTTATACCTAGTGACAATGTCTCGTTAAAAACGACATGTCTCTAAATTACCCATATATTATGGCGGGTCACCCACGGCAGTAGCCACTCCAACGGTAGAGTCTCCGACCAACGAGCCATTCTAGCTCACGGGAAATTTTCTTGATACTTACGGACCCGTACGTGGACATCCTGGTATCGTTTTTGTGATCACAGCGCGCACCAAGAGCCACATCCTCTTGGCTTTACTATCATTCCATTATTAAATTATTTATACCATCGCATCGCATTACCAAATTTTCTAACACAGCAGACTAAGGTCATTAGTCCAATCCGGAGTCAGTAAACTCGAGATCCAGTGTTAGATACGAGAGCGGCGTTTAAAAAGGCCAATGCTCCGTGTAAAAGTCTCGGATAACATGTATATCTTATTATCCTAGTGCTACAACGTTTTTCTGACGTTCCTTATACTTCATATAAGATAGCACCATAGCCGCTAGTTCGTTTTATATATAGGTTCATATATACAAACCAATACTGTTAACTCAACAACAGTAAATAATAAGCAGCTATAAATATACAATTCATGCATATTAATTATCACATTCAGACAAACAATCTTATCACAGATCACACAAAAGTCTGAACTGAGGAAGCCCTCAGAGACAATCAGAGACACATAACAACATACTGTTCATCCTGATTGTGTTACGGTGGAGTATGAATCAGCAAGATCCTATGCTCCGTGCGTCGCCTCTAACAGTCTAAACAATACATAATGCTACTGATTAGCATCCCGTACAATAACATAACTCTATGGTACCCCGTACCGTCACTAATACCTCCCGGTTAATCCCCCGTTATTAACTGTCAACGTTTGTCGGGTTTTCGGCTTAACTCGAGATTTGGAAATACAAACGTTATATTACATGCGTAGTCTTGTCTTGTATATTAACCTATTTAAGGTTGAACTCGTTATCGCATGTGACTTAATATACCCTTGTATGTCGTATAGTTTGTTTCTTTATTGTATGCATGATTCTTTATCATGTATTATACATGTTACCTTAGTATTTATTTTTCTAAGGTTTGTTTCTTTTTTTTTTCCAAGTTCAACGTGGTCTAATTCATTTGTAAACAATACTTCCAATTATGTAAATCCTTATTATCACATGTGCACTCTTAACATTAGAATTCCATATCCAATGTTTGTAATTCTTTTTTTTCCCTTTATCTTATGTCATTTTAATTCTGAAAGTACATGGTATTAAACCATATTATATATTTTTTTCACACCACAACATATATTTATTTGAATACATGTATTATGGAACTATTTGTTATATGGTAAGTCTTATAATATATATTCATTCTTTTTAATGAATACCTCTTATATTATAAATGTTATAACTCTTATAACATTAAAACCATATTATAAATTCCATTCAAAAATGTTAATATTTCCGAATAGCACCTATGTTCTTAAATATTTACAAAATCCACCACATAATTAATATAACGTTACATTATAGTTATATAACATATATTTTGACATTTATGTCATTAAAACAATTATAACATATAGTTGTAAATTGTTTTAAAATACCAAACAACCCTTATACTTTCGGCTTTCATCTTATACCACTAAACTTCTAAAATCACAAATCAATCCCAAATTATATTTCCTTGTTACACTTATATTATAATCCTTAAACCTTAATATAATTATAACCTATGGTTATATATATATATTTTTTAAATAACCGAACAGACCCCCTAGGTCTATTCTAATTACCTTTCCACCACTTAACTCTCTATATTCACCAAATTCCCCTCTTTATAACATATAGTTTTCTAATATCATCAAAACTATATATTATACATATATCTTGATAAGACCTTATATATAACTCCAAAAATTACCAAACTATACCAAAAGATTATAAACATCATTACTAACCTTATACTTTCTCTAAATCTCGGTTTTACCACATATGTTACCCATTTGTAACAATATTATGAAATATCTTATATTATACTTATATAACTCATATAAACTCCAAATTTAACCAAATCAATTTCTAAAAATTCCTAATAACCTAAGGTTTGTACTAAACTCCATTTAGTACCCCAAGTTTTCGGAAATCACAATATAGCCCCACCTCTTATAAATCTTTTACAATCTAATACTTATCTTAATATAAGGTAGTATTTTAATTTCTAAAATTCTCCAAAATTGGTCAAAGTCTCCTATATAGTCAACTTTGACTTCTAATACCAAATTGGACCCAAACTTTTCGGTAATTACAAGACTTCACCTATACTTTTCTATTTTTACAATTTTGACACAAAACTTTATAAAATGTTATAATTTTTATTAAATTCATTTAAAAACCCTAAATTTCTCTAAATTAAGCCCACGGCCTAATATTTGTTAGTAATTACCGTTTGACCCCAATTTAATTATATAAGCATAAATCTAACTAAATAAGCTTATAAACTTAAATTAAAATGGCCTAATGACATGGCCTTATTACAACCCTTGAACTTGCAAATAAATTACACTTTAAATGTCTCAAAATATAGCATATACTCATGACCTCACTTTGATTTAATTATTTTTCCACATAATGTCATAATTTGACCATTATGTTAATTAAATCTCTTAAATGACTAGCTTAATTTATCTTAGTCATTTTTTTCCATTTCTAGGTTAATATAACCCATATTTATAACTTCACTCTCGGCAATATTTATATATATGCTTAGAAATTATAAAATCATGAGTTTTAAGGTGTTTATACCTTGATTTCTCCTTGTATGAACTCGGTCACTTGTAGGAAAATTCACCACATGATTTAGACATGTTTAATACACCAAAACAAGATATGGTTATACTCCAAGCTTGAGCTTAACCATAAGGAACAATTAATGTAAGATTTAAGGCAAAAATCACCTTAAAAATGCAAGGAGACTTCAAGAGGGATTCGGCCTGTTTTAGACACACCACAAGGTGTTAAATTCACCATATAGACATAGAAAATAGCTAGACAACAACAAGCTACCTTGTTATTAGGTTTTACCTTGGAAAAATGCCTTAAAAAAGGGTATTTCCTTTGGATCTCGGCCACCCTTGCTCCAAATTGCTAACCAACTGATTGAACATGTAAATATGAAGATTATGAGTGTATAAACTCATTAAAATCAAAGGAAGAAAATCGGATGAAGAGTAGAGAAGCTTAAGGTATGTTTTTACCTTAAAATGAGATTTTGAGAAACCTTGGTCTCCTAACTTGCTTCAGCCGAGATTGGTTGATGTTCTAACCTTAAAACACTGAGAATAAGCCATAGGAGTTGATAAGCCACAAGATCTAAGTGTAGATGGTGAAGATATGAAGAAAAAGAGCTAAAAATGAAACATTACCTTAGGAGCTTAGGAGTTAGATCTATCTTCCCAACTCAAGAACTTCGGTTGAGAGGGTCTGGGAGAGCTGCTTCACCGACTGGAATGCAGCTAGGAGAAAGAGAATGATTGGAATGGGTATTATTTGATTGAAAAAGCAATTTTGATTAGTTTATTACTTGTTAATGAAAGATGACTCACCAAGGGATAAGAAGAGACAAGGGAATAGGTTAATGGAGGGGCTTGGTGAGGCTCACACGGTTTGGAGCTGATGGAGTCAAATAATGGAGCCAAAAGGGAGTGTATTAACTAATCAAAAGCTAAAAGGTAACCCTTAATTTAAGGAAATATGTTGGAGTCTTGTCCTTGGTACAAGCAAGTGGCGAATTGGAGCCTCCTTAGCTTGAGGCTGCTGATCTCTTATGGTCCAAGGGGTCAAATTTGACCTCTTGACCATTCTTAGTCAATGTTGACTCATGCGGGCCCCACTTTAGGGTTTTATTAATATTTTAATATTAAATTTGTAAAAATCTGTAAATTTTGGAATTAAATTCCTAATATGATATAATGTGATATAATATCATATTTAAAGGTAATTATAACCTTTAAGCCCATTAAAAACTAATTTAGAAGGCAATTTCACAAAAACGTGCTTTAAGGTGTTTTAGTGCACATTTTTGTGTTGCCCGGTGCTTCAGAGCTTAGTTCTCTCTGAGAATAGTTTTGTTGTGTTCCTTACTTCATTATAATACTTAGGAATCCACTTTGGATCCTATTTGAGGTCATACAATCATTATGGTGCTTTAAAGCACATTTTTGGCTTTACCGATCTTAAGACGTGTTTTGCCTTGTTGAGATCTTTTAGATTGTTCCCCAATAATATTTAGATGTTTATTAATCATTTAGATCATTAATAGATCATTAATTAATTTTAAAGGTTAGGGGTATTTCAGTCTACCCCCCTTAAAAAGGCTTCGTCCCGAAGTCCTTAATCCTCTACAGTTCACCTAAGGAATCAAGTTCCACTAAGTAACCAAACAGTCCATCGCTAGGGAGTAAATCCCACTAGGTTAAAACCTAGTATATACATACAACATATATCAAATAGCCAAACTCATGGTAAAACTCATTCATATCACAGGCTTCACAGCACTAAACAAGGTGCACATCCAACTCATCAACAAAAGTACTAGCGGCGTACTTATACTTTATTATATATATATATATATATATTCTCAAATAGGTGCACCAAGGCACATACATAAGATGTATTAAACATACAATCATCCAAACCAACATGTATGACGTAGCATACTAAACAAACACACCACCAAAACAAGACCTAATGCATAACATATGCGCAAGCCAAGTGGTGTCTACCCCCCTTAAAAAGGGTTTGACCACGAACCCGTACAAGTATCACAGCTACTACTCGAAGAGTGCGGGATACTCCGCTCTCATGGAGTCCTCTAACTCCCATGTAGCCTCCTCCACGTCATGGTTCGACCAGAGAACCTTGATCATGCTAACGGTCTTGTTCCTAGTCTGTCTCGTCTTCGTATCGAGAATGCGGAGTGGTACTTCCTCATAACGTAGAGCGGGGTCCAACCCTAAAGTCTCTGGCTGTAACACGTGCGATGGGTGGGGCACATACTTCTTCAACTGTGAAACGTGAAAGACGTCGTGCACCCTCCCGAGCTCTACTGGTAAATCCAGTCTGTAGGCTAACGGGCCCACTCGCTCCCTAATCGCATAAGGTCCAACATACTTTGGGCTCAACTTGCCCTTCTGCCCAAACCGGAAGATCCCCTTCATGGGTGACACTCTGAGGAATACCATGTCATCAGTAGTGAACTCAATGTCCCTCCTCTTGGTGTCTGCATATGATTTCTGCCGGTCCTGAGCTGCTTTCATGTTCTTACGAATCTGTAGGACATCCTCCTTAATCTGCTCTAGGTACTCAGGTCCTAGAAGTGTATTCTCGCTGGCCTCATCCCAGCATAGGGGGTCCTACATGGTCTACCGTATAGTGCCTGAAACGGTGGCATCTTAATCGAGGAGTGGTAGCTGTTGTTGTAGGCGAACTCTATCAGATGTAGTCGCTCTATCCAACTCCCCTGAAAGTCTAAGGCACATGCTCTCAGCATGTCCTCCAGTGTCTGGATGGTCCTCTCACTCTGACCGTCGGTCTGTGGATGGAACGCCGTACTAAGCTTCAGCTTCGTACCCAAGGCTTCCTGAACCTGACCCCAGAACCTAGACAAAAATCGAGGGTCCCTGTCAGATACAATGGTCTTTGGCATACCATGGTGCCGGATCACCTCCTTCTGGAACAAGTCCGCTAACTTCGGGACCTTCCAGGTATCTTTCATCGCAACAAACTTTGCCACCTTCGTTAGACGGTCCACAATGACCCAAATCGTGTTCAGTCCTCCCTTAGTCGGTGAGAGACCGACAACGAAATCCATCGAGATATCCTCGAACTTCCAGCAAGGGATAGGCATAGACTGCACTAAACCGCCGGGTCTCCTATGCTCAAACTTAACCTTCTGACAGGTCAAGCATCTAGTCACGTAGTCAGCTACGTCCTTCTTCATCCCGCTCCACCAGAAATGGACCTTTAAGTCCTTGTACATCTTCGAAGAACCGGGGTGGACGGATAAGGACGAGCAATAAGCCTCCTGGAGTATCTTCTCCTTCAAATCTGGAGAAGACTCTGGTATACATAACTGGCCATTCAGTCGAATCATGCCATCATCGCACAGTTCGAAGTCATATTTATGGCTCTCAAAACAGCCCTCTAGCATTTTTTGTCTGATACTCTCCATGTACTGGTCACTCTCCTGTGCAGCTCGTATCTCATCAATCATACTGCTGCTCGCTAATAGCGCAAATAATGAATGAGCTCTGCGGCTCAGGGCGTCGGCTACTACATTCGCCTTGCCCTCTTTATACCTCAAGTCTATGTCGTAGTCCTTCAAGAACTCGACCCATCTTCTCTGTCGCATGTTCAGCTCCTTCTGAGAGAAGAGATGCTGTAAACTCTTGTGATCAGAGTAGATAGTGACTATCACACCGTAAGGATAATGTCGCCAGATCTTCAAGGTGAAGACTACTGTGCCTAACTCAAGGTCGTGTGTGGGGTAATTCACCTCATGCTTCTTCAGCTATCGGGATGCGTAGGCAACTACCTTCCCGTGCTGCATAAGCACACAACCTAGACCGGTTCCAGAGGCATCACAGTATACCTCGAACCCATCGGTGCCCTCAGGAATAGTAAGAACGGGTGCCGATGTCAGGAGATCCTTCAGTGTTGAAAGGACTGCTCACACTCTGCAGACCATAAGAACTGGGACTCCTTCTTCATTAGATTAGTCATCGGTTTGGCCTCTTTGGAGAAGTCCTTCACGAACCTTCTATAGTAACCGGCCAAACCCAGAAAGCTGCGGACATCTGTAACTGTCTTTGGCCTTGGCCAACTCTTCACCGCCTCAATCTTAGCAGGATCTACAGATATCCCGTCTGCTGATATGATGTGTCCTAGAAATGACACACTGTCTAACCAGAACTCACACTTCGAGAGCTTGTCATACAGCTGGTTCTTTCTCATGATGCTCAATACCTGTCTCAAATGTAACTCATGATCTTCCCTGGTCTTCGAATAGATCAGAATGTCGTCGATGAAAACCACAACTGAACTATCAAGGTGTTCTCTGAAGAGACGGTTCATCAAATCCATGAATATGGCTGACGCATTCGCCAGTCCGAATGGCATAATGGTGAACTCGTAATGTCCATACCGTGTCCTGAAAGCTGTCTTCTCTATGTCATCCTCTGCAATCCTAATCTGATGGTAGCCATATCTGAGGTCTATCTTTGAGAACACATGACCCCTCTCAACTGGTCAAATAAGTCATCAATCCGTGGCAACGGATACCTGTTCTTGACCGTGACCGTATTAAGCTCCGGTAGTCGATGCAGAGTCGCATACTGCCGTCTTTCTTCTGAGAACTAATACTGGAGCACCCCAAGGAGAAACACTAGGTCGAATGAATCCCTTGTCGAGGAGGTCCTCCAGCTGTACCTTCAGCTCCTCATCTCAGCCGGTGCCATACGGTAGGGTGCCTTAGCAATAGGGCCCGTACCTGGCAATAGTCGATGCGAACTCAATCTCACGCACAGGCGGCATGCCTGGCAACTCATCAGGAAACAAATCAGGAAAGTCTGCCACGACTGGAATGTCTATATCCATCTCGTCGCACTGTCTCGTGTCCTGTACAAACAGAGGAAGGCTTGTCGGCCCTTCCTAACGTCCTTCATCAGGATAACGCTGACACGATCTTGACAGTCGGCTCTCTCCTCATACTGCGGTATGACACAGTCCTGCCGCTCGGCCCCTTCAGTAGTAGTGATGCTCTGCACAGTGAAGGCGCCCTTATGCTTCTGTAGCCAATCCATACCCACTATAATATCAAAGCCCAAGTTCTTAAACTCAATCAAATCGATGGGAAAAGTCTCATTCATAATGCTGATCTCCGACCCTAAATACTGCCTGGTGCAACCTACTTTCTCCTTCGATGGAAGGGTGACTGAAAAGTCTAAAAGCTGTTCGGGGGCTGCCCCCAGCTTCATAGCGAACGCCGAGGAAATAAAAGAATGTGAAGCCCCTGAGTCGAACAGTACGGTAGCACTAACACCATCAATAGGAAAGGTACCTGAGATCATCTCTCGTATAAGCATCGAGTCCCAATAAATTAGTAATCTACTGTCGGTTGGAATTTCATACCTGTGATGACATTACCGGACTCCTTGGCTTGCGCCATATCTAGGATGCAGATGGTACCCTCCTTTTCATCTCCGTAGCCTGAAGTTATGAATTAACGATATCAACAAACTGAACACATTTACTTGAAAGTACAAGACTCTTATTTCATTCATTCAACTGTTTTATACAAGGTTACACACTTAGCCACTGTTATTACATCAGTACTGTCTGAAAGTCAAATTTAAACGGCCAGGTCGGATGTGGGTATCATTCAAAAGCTGGTGGTGCGGTATTGAGCTTAATGCTCTTAACACCATGGTATACAAGCCTCGCCTCTCCAACCAAATATCAACACATCCCAGACTTGAGGATGATCTTGCTTGCTAGATATCCTCTTCTGGTCTCCATAGATGAACTCAGCATCATCGCCGATGGAGAATGACACAACCGGTATTCCTTGGTGATGGACTCGGTCGTCTCATCACGGTCTTGGTGCATCCCAAGCTTTCCTCCCTGCTCGTAGTAGTTGATGATGCAAACGTCAGGTGTCATGTCGGGTAATGGAAAAGCCTCACAGTCTTGAGCAATATCCACTGCGTTTCTCACCAAGGTTAGGAAGCTCTCAGGTATCCTAGGTATAGATACGCCACCTACCATCCTCACCTCTCGATAAACCCTAGCTTGAGGATCCCAATCTTTTCCTAAGCACATCATGTGTAGCTTCATTCTAGAACCATTATTAAATACAGGGGTATAAAATCCTCCAATGCCCTTACCCAAAGCTCTACACTCAATCACTATGGCGATTTGCTCATCTAGGGTTAGGAACTCTCTGAGAAGTATCATGCCGGTCTGACCACATGACACAACTCACTAGGGGTCTCCCGTCTTTCTTCCACGGGTCTAGGTGATCTTGTCTTGTAAGTGTGGGATAGCAGATGTCGAAATTCTAAGCGGTAACAGGTTTTGTAACACCCCCGAATCACGACCAACATAATACGACGCGCCTAAGTTAGCAGGAGAAGCTACGCAGCGGTTTCGAACTCTGTTCGGGTGCTACAACGCCAACCACCCACGTGGTTGACCCGACCACTCTACTTACACCAAGTTGCGGTCTGAATGACTGGAAGTCCAGCTTAACGAAATCCAAATATACATAAAGTACAACTCAAGTACCGAGCATCTACAGTTTAGATAATAACTTAAACAACATAACCCTTACATAAGAAAGCATACTACTCAAAGTCTTGCCATTGGACTACCCCCATGATAGTCCTTCACCTACACTCCGTCACGTTCCGGATGAACACCTGTAAAAATAAAGGACTCAGCAAACTATGCCGAGTATGAACGTGTGAAGCCCGCATGTTACCGGGCCACATGACTACTTGGTCGAATATTATTAAGTCATTTAACATGCTAGATTAAGCAGTAAAGCACATCACAATACACCATAATATCAAACACACTTTAAGGTAACATAACAATATCACAGCAAGCAACCAAGCATACCAGGCTGGCATCATAGCCCACCAAACACGCAACCACACAACAAACTGCTAATATAGCAACAACAATCATGTAAGTCATCAGACGTGTGCGTGAGTATGTTTACCGTTGATCCTCGCTATGGGATCTTTCAAGAGATTGTGTATTGTTTTCTTGTTCTCATTACATATGTTTTCATTTCTTCTCTTGCACCGAGTCAGGGGGATATAAGTTAGATCCCGAGACTTTATAATGTAGGTGCTATTCATTCCTTGTTTCTTAAATGATCACATTTGTGAATTTTCTTAGTTGCTTGGTCTCGTTACACATGTTTCCTCTATTCTCTGGCACCGAGTCGGGGGATATAGATTAGATCCCGAGACTTTATTATGTAGGTGCTAATCATTCCTTGTTTCTTCAAGGGTTACTTGTGAATTCTTTTATCACCGCATGTTGGAGGACGTCTCCTCCATAGCTAGTCCCCCATTCCCGACACCCAGGGTCGAGGAAGCGGAAGTCACCTCTAGACTCCAGGATAAGCTTCACCAATTTGTCACTCCCCCAGTTCCCACACCCAGGGTCAAGAAGCGGAGTCACCTCTGGACTCCGGGATGTCTATCACCAATTTGTCACTCCCCCATTCCCGACACCCAGGGTCGAGGAAGCGGAAGTCACCTCTGGACTCCGGGATGTGCTTCACCAAAAATATTCCATCATAGACGGTCGAAGGATCTGATGCAGATACCAACTCCCGATCATCCATACCGCGCGGCCCGAGCTGTTTTCTTCCCGGATTGTTCTCATGTTTCACAGTTGGTACTTTTCGTTTCATTATCATTGTAATCTCGACACCATAGTGGGTGTCATTAGCGGTCCTCTAAAGTTAGAGAGGATTCGTCTCTTTGTATAGTTCTTTTGTTTTGTCTACGTGGTTCGTCATGTCTCACCCAAGGAGACTTGCTCTTCATTATGATTAATGAATAGACACCATAGTGGGTGTCATGGTAGTCCTCAATGGATTAGAGAGGAGTTCCCCTTATTGAGTTTTCTTTGTTTTCATAGTTCGTAGTAGTTCGTCTCAAGTTCCATAAACGAGAAAGGGACTAAACTACTGTGTGCGCGCAAGTAAAATGCCACAAGGATATATATAACACGCATAAAAGCAAGCCACAAGAAGCAATCCAATTTTCATGCTTTTAGTCTTAGAGTCATTGTCACACAAAGCACACAGCACACAAAGCAAACAAGCCGTGTAACACGGCAACATACGAACCACACATGTCCATACCTGGATCAGAAGCAAGTGTAGTCTTACACTCGAAGTCCCGATCGGAGCTCGCTACGGTCCTAGAGGTAATTAAAACAGTGTGTCAGTTTATTATTTCATGTGACGACACTTTATATCGTATGTTATTCCCTAGGTATGTTGTCACATGCCTAGTTCATATTGACTCTTAGAACTTCACATGTATTAATCCTAGGCTCAACTTACTCCTAGGATATTCACCTTGCCAACTCACACGTTAACTAGGTCATTTCCTCTAGCCAACGTTTTAGAGTATTCTAGGCACTTAGTATGTAACAAGCTTGTCTAAGATGGGTTTAACTCGTCTAAAGTGCATTAAGTTGATTTATAGTTTTTCCCAAAGTTCTTACACTCTTAGGTTGATGTATTATCAAGGCTATAAGTTCGTTTCCATACCATTCCAACTCCCTTACAGTTACACAGAAACCGCAGGATTCTGAAACCAAAACTGAAAGCCACAAGCTGTACATCACCTCTTCACCTTGCTTTTAGTTCATTAATCAGTTCCCAAATTCCCCCAAAGTTTTTACCCAATTAGCTAGGCGTATTAGGAAAGTTTAAAACTCAAAACCAGCTCAAAACAACATTGTTAATACCTCTGAAAGTCCATTTTACAGAGAACAGAAACTGAAGGAAAAAGACAACTGAAATCTTACTTCAGTGCACTGCCCCTCTCCTGTATTACATTGATTCTTTTCTTCCCAAAGTGTTTATGTCTGAATTAAATGAATTAGGGTGGTTCTAAGTTTATACAGCTCTCAATATACCCCCTTCAAAACTCTCTATATTAAATTATACAGAGAACAAAGTTTTTCTCAGAAAGCAAAACATTAACATGAAGTATTGACTTCTGTTATCTTCTTCTTTTATTATCTTCTGTTACAGCTCAGGGTTTTAACTCTCCCTCAAGAATCTAGCTACTTAGTTGAATGTCTTAGTATAGTTTTAATCTCCAAAACAGACCCCAATGACAAAGACCGCATTCTGCAAGTTCTCTACATAGAAAACAGAAACTGAGACTGTCACCCCGTTCCGTTTCTGTTTCTTTATTGTTCATAAATCTGGTTTTTAGTTTCCCTCAATCGGTTTAGCTGTGCAGCTAGAATATTCATGCACAGTTTTAACTCCCAAGACATACCCAAGACTGTATTGTTACTGCTGTTGAATCTCTCTTTACTGAAACAAGAATTTCAGAAACTAAAACTGAAACTGAAAATATACCGTCGGTGTAGTTTGTCTTCTGTTTCTTTCTTGCTTTTCAACCTCATTTCAATTTCCCTCAGGTGTTTAGCTGCTGAGTTAAGAGTTATCCAGGCTTGAGGCTCTAAACAGAACCACAGCAACATTGTTCAAACTAAGACTGATAAAAACTGATAAAACTAAAAACCTGAAATGCAAGAACCTGATATTCTCTATTCTATTTCCTGTCTTTGCTCACGAGTTGATTTCCAATTCTTCCCAAATTGCTGTCCCATTTAATTAAGTGTTCTAGGAAGTTCTAAACCCAAAACAAAACCCACAACAGTTGGTTAATGTTACAGAAATCCAATTACTAAGCGGGTAAGAAACTGAAACATGAAATTGATGAATTTTCTTTTGTTGTTTTGTTTCAGCTGTCTAACCAATCACTTTTTTTTTTATTGTTCCAACATTCATACTCAGTTAGGTAAGTGTTTGATACGGATTTACCCTCAAAGACAGACCCAAGGCAATCAGTTAGAGCTACTGGAATGCCCCCAGTACTGAACTGAAAAGAAACTGAAAGCTGAAGCTTGAAACTGATATCCTCTCTTCTGGTTTCTGGTTTGTTCATAAGTCTGGTTATCAACTTCAAAAATAGATTCACACCAACTTTGTTTAAGCTTTTGAAGGGTTAACATACAGAAAGGATCGAGATTTCAGGAACTGAAATCTGCACTGGTAAGTTCTCTCATTTCGTTTTCTTTCTGTTCACCACTTGACTTACAGTTATTTTTTTTTAAAACAAATGCTTACTTACTTGGTTAATTCTTTCTGTTCTTTAAGTCTGACTTCAGTTTCCCCAAGTTGTTTCCCCTTGGTTAAGTGGTTTTTCTATGATTCTAAATTCAAGAACAGAACCAAGACAACGTTATTCAAGTTACAGAAACAACCTAGTACTATCTGCAAAGAAACTGAAAAACTGAAGTATGCAAGTAATAATACTTCTCTGCTGTTTTCTTCCCTGTTGGTTCACGAGTTTAGTTTCTAGTTTCCCTTAGGTGTTTAGATGCTGATTTAAGAGTTTTAGTATCGTTTAACCCTCAAAACAATATTGTTATTGTTACAGAAAAGTCCTAGTATTGAAGCAGTGAAAACTGAAAGAAACTGTCATCGATTTTTTTTGCATTTCCCTACTTCTGTCACCATTCCAATGAGCTACTGTTTTCACTACCATTCCCCACATTATCTGCATGTGGTCTGATGTGATAACTAGGTTTAAGTTGATTATCCAGCCAACGCAGTCTTTATAATGCCTCTGACAAGTTGATATACAGAAAAGAAAATGTTACATGATTTGGAATTGTTATAGCAGCTTAACTTGACAGGTTCGTTTTTCTCTTGGTTTCTGATCATATAATCGGCTTAGGGAATAACCCACCAGCTAAGTGACTTATCATGGTTGTTCCCTCAAAACAGACCCAAGACCAATTTTGTTAATGCTACTGCGAGGTCCTAACATTGAAGCTGGGGAGAAAAACTGAATCTAGACTGAATCGGGAACTTGAGATCTTCTTTTCATTTTTTTTTTTTCAGTTTCATTCCTGGATCTGGTTCCCTCTGTTCTTTTAATCTGATCACTGGTTTCCCAAGTTTCTGACTCAGTGAGTTAATGGTTCTATCAAAAGTCTAAACCCAAACAATCTGGTTAGCAGCACTGACAAACCCAAGAGCTGAAACTGAAACATACAATTGATAACTCTCTTCTGTTTGTTATTAGTCTGCCATTCAATTCACCCTAAGGTACTCACTTGTTTAATTAAGTGTTCTTATTATGTTTTAAACCCAAAAATACTTAGACCACCCTGTTAGACCCACGGATGTATGTAGTATACTGAAATAGAAGTTCAGGAGTTTAAAACCGAAACTGAAATCGATGTTCTCTTTTTTTTTTCCTCTTGCTGTTGCTTATTTCAGTTTAGTATGTTGCCTAGTTTTCCCCTCGGTTGTCTAGTTACTTGATTACATGTTTTAATACAGTTTCTACCCCCTTCAAACAAAACCCCAAAATCACATAGGTAACCTCTCTGGAACTCTTTATACAGAAGGTAGAAATCTGTAACATTCAGATCCGAACTAGTATCTTTTCCTTTCGTTTACAGATCTGTCAATTACTTCTTTTCCTTTCTGCTTCTTAACTCGGTTCTTTTTCCCTAGTTTATTTACAGTTAGCCTAGCGTGTTGGTAAGTCCTTTAAGCTAAAGAGTCAACCTACACAGCATTCACAATGTTTCTGTTTTTGATTACACAGAGGAGGAGAAGTTACAGAATCTGAAATACTGAACAACTGAACTTGACAACTTGTTTTGTTTTCTGTTCAATGTTGAGTTTACAGTTAGCTCACCTCCTTATTAGCTCAGCCGTTTCCCTTGTTGATGGCACTATGAGACTCTCAGGGCTTTGAACTTTCGGCCTTACTGAAGAGATTACTCAGGATTAGGTTTGACAAACCAAACAAAGAAAGTTAGGGGGCTGGAGAAACCAGAAAGTGGTTTTGAAGCTGTTACCTTCCTGTTGTGCTTCAGAGAGGTATTGGGCAGCTTCTCCCCAAGTGATTTTTTTTTTCTCGAACAGATCTAAGAGGACTGCTTGAAAGGCTCATGCATGGAGGAAGCAGGAGAGTTTGAGTGAGACGACATTCTGTTCTGAACATCAGAGAAACAGAAAATGAGACTGAAACATAGTGGTCTTACGGGCTCACCTTGAATTGGTGTTCGCATCAACAATGCAGGCGTTTCTGGGAATGTTTCCTGGTTTCCTTAGTTGATTTCTGTGGGTCTGAATCGGCACCGAAGAGAGGATGGACGCAGGTTCTATTTACTTGACTGAATGCAGAAATGTACAGGAGAGTTGCATGCAGTTTTTTTTTTTTGTTACCTTCGGGTAGCCTCAAGTTCGACGGGAATGGTGTTCCCTTCTGGTTTAGTTAACGCTATAGAGGAAGAGGACATGAAAACAGGGCTAGCTAGTTCCCAGAACGTGGGTGTGGACTTTGATGATCTGCCTTTAAAGTTCCAAGAGTGTAACTGTCCCCATCATGCTTGTTTCAGTACGGGGTTTTTTTGTAGTTTTCAGTAGACCTGGCAATTTTGACCCAACCCGAAACCCAACCCGAACCCAACCCATATTTTTGCGGGTTAGGGTCTTGATTATTGACCCATCTATTTTTTGGGTTGGGTTAGGGTAATAAGCTAAATTTGTGGGTTGGGTTAGGGTAGAGATCATAACCCATGACCCAACCCGAAACCCGAAAATATATTTGTTAATAATTAATTCACAATTATATATATATATATATATTATTTCCAGATGAAACTGTACCTTAGCCTTAAGCCCAAGTGTAGTTGGACTATCCCATCTTTAATAATATCACATACTTTTAACTAAACAAACGGCCTAACCAGCTTCATATCAAACAAAGGGCCCAACCAGACCTTAACATAATGTTGAAAACTCAAATACTCTCGACTTGTAGACTGACATCCATTTTTCTTCTCTACGTCATTGTTCATGTCTATGTCACTCTTCGTCTCTGCCCAAGGTTTGTTTTTCTTATTCTCACTGCCATAGTTGTTCTTGAGAACATATGTATGTTTATATTATCTAGAATGGTGAACAAAAGTAGGTGATATGTATTTTTTGTAAGTAGGATCTTGATTATAGACCTCTTAGTGATTTCTGAAGCCAACAATACAGATATCGTGCTGCATAGAAGTTCCTCAACTGTTGGTAACGATTAAGTGATTGTGATTTTACTTTTCTCAAGCATGAGCACTCATTTTAAACAGGTGTAATTATTTTTAAAACTATTAGTCATAGTTTGAGACTTTGAGCTCTCAGTTTATAAATTATTTCTAACTTTAGAAGATTTGTCTTTAGTATATTTCTTTAATGTATAATGAAGATTTTCATTTTTGTTCCCTCTTTATTAAGGGAACTAGATCATGTGCATATCTAGATAGGATTCCTCCCAACAGTGGTAGAGTTTTATGCTCAGATTGATAAATATAAACTTATGGAAAAAGTACGTGTTATTCTATTCATGGGAAATTGGTGTAGTACTTTTACATTCTTTGCATAACATGAAATTTGTTTAAAGTTGGGTCGATCAAGCAAGATTACTTCTCTTCCTTTTGTTTCATCCTAATTAGTTAGCACTGGATGTTTTTTTTATTAAAGTCTACTCCTAATCCGTCTAAATTATTGTATGCTTAAAAAACGGGTTGGGTGGGTTGGGTTAGGGTTGAAGGATTTTAAACGGGTTGGGTTAGGGTCATGACTTTCTGACCCATCCATTTTTGGGTTGGGCATGAGTTGATGATATTTTAAATGGGTTGGGTTAGGGTTGATATCAACCCGACCCAGCGACCCAAATTGCCAGGTCTAGTTTTCAGTTAGGCAACCAGGGAGTGAGGGCAAGGGAAAGGAAAATGTCGTCTGTGAATTTTTTTTTTTGAAATTGATGGGATATTTCAGGAGTCTAATGTCACCGAAAAGAAATCGAATACAAGGAGCACTTGTGCCCTGTTACAAGAAAAGAAAACTGTCGATGGTGGGAGACAGGAGGCAGCAGCACTTTCTCTATTTTTTTTGTTATCCTCGTAGATAACTTACTAGTTAAGCGGTGAGGTATTATTACTGAATATGAGCTTAGCTCGACTAGTTAAAGTGTTCTGGGTGTATACCAGAGGTGCGGGGTTCGAATCTTGGTGGGAGCGTTTCTGCCCCTTTTTTTATGTATATGTATATATAAATAGATATACACCCCCTTTTATTTTGTCGCGTTTTAGTCATGTATATATAATGATGCAACGTTACTATTTATTATGTACGACGTTGTAGTATGATAACGTTTCGTATATGTATTTTTTTATAAACGTACATGTATAAGTACGTGACCGACATAGTTATAATGTTGCCATGTTTTAGGGCATGTATATATGCCCGCGCTAAATTTAATTTGTCATACGTTATCATATGTTCGAGTTATAAAACACGTTTAATATTTAGGGGTATTTCAGCTTACCCCCCTTAAAAGGACTTCGTCCCGAAGTCTTACTTCCTTAACTTATGTTTTCCACTCCTAGCAATCTTAGGGATCCAGTCCCGCATTCATTCACGATACTCAAAGAATCAAGTCCATAATTATAATGCTCGGTGCTTCTAAGCACCGTGCCACATCAGTGGCTTCACACATGTTCTCATAGTAGACCAAGAAGCTAGCGATGTGTATAACATGCTAAAGTGCAACCCAAGGCACACAAAATTCATTCATACATAGCGTACATAACATTTTCACACGCAATCCAAACACGCAAACCTATCAACCAACCACGAGTGGTTGTAGGAACACATCATACTACAACAACACACATCCAAAACAAAACGCGCTTACCCCCCTTAAAAGAGGGGTACGCCCCCGTACCCCACACTAAGCCGAAACATCGATGAAAAGATAGGGGTACCTAGTTTTCCTTACCGGATTGATTATATGCCATTGTGTAAACGCCAGATCGGGTTTTCCCCGAGTGTGAGGAGGCTTTCTACCTCTCCAGCGTTTTCCTACGAATTGAAACGGACCCTAACTAACGAGCCTCACAAACTAACCCGTAACCCCGTTTCTCAAATTTAGGTTTTCCTATACTCGGTACTCCTCTGTTCCAGTCATCAGAGCGTTTTATTTTTGAAAGTGGTATCAGAGCGTAGTTGCGCTCTGATGACTGGAACAAAGAAGTACCGAGAATAGGAAAACCTAGATTTGGGAAACGGGGTTAAGGGTTAGTAATGTGAGGCACGACTTTACTGATCTAAACCGCTTGCAAGGGCAATAATAACTTGCAGTAAGTCCTTGTGATTGTTTCATCGATGATTTCGGTTTAGTGTAGGGTACGGGGGCGTACCCCTCTTTTAAGGGGGGTAAGCGCGTTTTGTTTTTTGTGTGTGTTGATTTATTATGATGTATTCCTACAACCACTCATGGTTGGTTGGTAGGTTTGTGTGTTTGGATTGTGTGTGAAAATGTTATATACGCTATGGATGAATGAATGTCGTGTGCCTTGGTTTGCACTTTAGCATGTTATACACATTGCTAGCTTCTTGGTCTACTATGAGAACTTGTGTGAAGCCACTGATGTGGCACGGTGCTTAGAAGCACCGAGCATTATAATTATGGACTTAATCTTTTGGGTATCGATAATGAATGCGGGACTGGATCCCTAAGATTACGAGGAGTGGAAAATATAAGTTAAGGAAGTAAGACTTCGGGACGAAGTCTCTTTTAAGGGGGTAAGTTGAAATACCCCTGAACATTAAACGCATAAAATCATAACGCGTTTTATAATTCGGACATAAAATAATGTACAAAAATTAAATCTAGTATATACATATGTCCAAACGCGTGGCGACATTACATACTAATAAAGTCGCGTACTTAAATATGTACTAATACGAAAACTACATGGGCGTAACGTTACGAGATCGTAACGTTGTAATAAAAATGATAACGTCGTGTAACCTTGTAACAAATAATAATAATATAACGTGGTATATTACATGATGTTACATATATAAATAAGCAAGTATAACTTATACAAAAAAAAGAGGAAAAGGAGCAAAGACGCTCCTGCTGACGCTCGAACCCGAGACCTTTTGTACCTTCCTGAATGCCTTAACCAGTTGAGCAGTGCTCGTATTCGGTAGTAAATTGCACTTGTGGACACAAAAGTGATACTACACTATTAGGCTAGAAACCTACTGGTTAAATATCATACATGATACCCCACCATGCCCTTCTTGCTTCCACCATCGACATTATTTTTCAGTGGTAACAAATAGCTAATCACTAATACTAGAACACAGTACAAGTTCCCACCTCACCTCTCTTTCTTCCACGCCACTCTCCTTTTTCTCTCAATGTCGGACTACAAACTACAACACCCTAACTTTCTCTTCTCTTTGTTTTCACGCCTGCTTGTCCCATGCCAAGAACCGGTGCAAATTCCAACTTCAGCTTTAGTCAGCAGAGTCATGCTTCCACTGTCCGAATCTGTACCAAGAACAGAAACCAATCACTTCAGATTTCCTGCATAAACTACCTTCCTTCTCCTTGTAACTTGTTATGTCTTGCATTAAATAACCAGAGGAAATCATGCCTTGATTTCCTGGCTCCCATCCTGATCCAACCCATGCTTCCTTTTTCAGTATTGTCCGAAAATCTGTAATATCAGAATGGGGACCAACCACTGCTAACGTTAGAGTTTGGACAACTCAAACTCCCACCAGCTTACTTTATTCGAATTATTCCCACCCCACTCTCTTGTTCATTCCCCAATCCGTTGTCCTCTCAGTTGCGTACTGCAACTTCCTAAATCAGAAAGGAAACAGGAAAAAAAAACTCAAGTACCATGCCATGATGTTGCTGGTGTTGTTTAAAAAAAAACACAGACAGTTGGTTACTGTCTCTGCAATTGTCGTGGTGGTACTGCAGAGAGCTGAGGACTTGGGTTTTTGTAACAGTAATCAGCCACGGAGACAGCTACCTTGGAGACCACAAGCACCACCTGTACCATTGTTTCAGTAAAAGCATTTTAAGTAGTCAAGGGTCGCACATCAGAGTTGTGCTTCCCAAACTTCCACACCACTTTATTGTAAATTGTAATCACTAACTGCCTTAACCAGTTATGATACCCAACTATCCCTTTCCCTCTTCTTGCATGCGCTAGTCTCTGCTTGTGCAGAAAGCTAGCAAGGTAAACGAAAACTAGCTTCTGTGTATTTCCTCCTCTGGTTGCTTTGGTTTGAAACTCCATACTCAAGTCCCTTTAACTTCTCCTTCTTTTTCTTCTTCCCGTACAAGAGCTCTGCATGCCAACCACGGATAAAGTATTGGAAAAGAATCCTGAAACTACACCCGCTCCAATAACTGCTAAGGTAAAACTATGAGCTCATTGGGAAATCGTTGTTTCAGTTCTTTCATTCTTCCTGTTTCTATGCCGAGAATTTGCTCATTGTTTAACTCATTCCCTCTCCCATCTTTGCTTAGCTTCGCCTGGGGATTTAACCCATAAACAGTGCAGCAAGATCCCACGAGCAACAGCTCATCTCTGTTGAAAAAAAAATCATAGCCAGGTAAATCTTTTACCAGTTTCACACGACCTGTTTCTTTTGGTCTATCAGATCCTAACACCTGGGCAGTCTTTCTCAGCTATTGTCGAGTAACCAAGTGCGGGAAGTCTCCCATTGCGCCAGAAGAAACTACTAGAGAAACAACTTCAAAAAAACCCAAGGTAGTAATTCTCAATTCATACTCTGTCCATACCATAAAACTATACAGGAACTTTTACATTATGCTTCGAAGTTTTCTGCAAAACCTGATAGATGGTTATAGAATTGAGCTAGGAAAAATTCTCTTGTTCTGTACAAACAAGGACATTCAGTCCAGTCCTTCAATACAGCCCAAGTAGTTCTATCGGCCCAAACATTAGTCTCTAGCCCACCGGTTACAATTAGGGTAAATCATTTATCACTGCACAACGTTTTGTAACTACAACTCAGTATAAATATCATACTAGGTCATGTACTGATTACGAGAGAATGAATGAATGACAAAAGGAATGTTATCTATTTTGGGAATACAGCCGCCTCTCATACTACACTTAGCATGGTATCAGAGCTGAGGTAATAGTAGGTCTCTTTCCCTATTCTTCTACTCTTCATTATGTCCATCATAGACTCTGCTTCTTCAGGAGATGACCAGATACAAAATAAAACTGGGTCTATCTCATCCAACTCTACCTCAATGTCTGTTTCTTCCCTTCTTTCATCCTCCTCAAACTTCATAAAACTTACTGCTGATAACTTTCCCTTGTGGAAAATACAACTTGAGCCATATCTACGTGGTCATGCCCTGTTTGATTGGGTAGATGGCACCAAAACAGCTCCACCTGAAACCATTAACAATGCTGTTAACCCAGAGTATATTACATGGAAACAAACAGATCAGTTAATAATGTCACTGCTCAATGCCTCCATGTCCGAGACTGTTTTATCTCAGGTGGTTTTATCCACATCAGCTGCTCAAACATGGAAGAAGGTTCAAGACATGTTTGCTGCACAAGTTAACTCTCGTGTTATGCTGCTGCGAGCTCAACTCATGAGCATCAAGAAAGAGCGCGGCTCATATGCTGCGGCTCAAATGTGCAGTACTCCTGCATTAAACTAAACGATGAGCTTTATCTTATTTTTTTTTCAACTTTTTTTTTATTCCAGCGATGTGTCCACGGGTTAATGTAAATGGTTAACCTGTCGCATGTAAATGGTTAACTTGTCGCATGTAAATGGTTAACCTGTCATTGGTAAATGGTTAACCTGTCAATTGTAAATGGTTAACCTGCCACATGTAAATGGTTAACCTGTCACATACAAATGGTTAACTTGTCGCATGTAAATGGTTAACCTGTGGCATGTAAATGGTTAACCTGTCAATCATAAATGGTTAACCTGTCGCATGTAAAATGGTTAACCTGTCCATCATAAATGATTAACATGTCGCATGTAAATGGTTAACCTGTCGTATGTAAATGGTTAACCTATCACATATAAATGGTTAACTTGTCGCATGTAAATGGTTAACTTGTGGCATGTAAATGGTTAACCTGTCAATCATAAATGGTTAACCTGTCGCATGTAAATGGTTAACCTGTCGCATGTAATTGGTTAACCTGTCGCATGTAAATGGTTAACCTGTCGCATGTAAATGGTTAATCTGTCACATAGTTAACCTGTCGAATGTAAATGGTTAACCTCTCATTCGTAAATGGTTAACATGTCAATCGTAATTTAACCTATTATTTGGAAAGTTAAAAATGAATTGAGTAGTTTTTCATATTAATGATATGAAATCAAGGCTAGTATTATGTAAACTTATGGCATATTTATTACCGTATGAATGACTTATAATTCTGAAACTAATAAATAACGACCCTAATCCCTTCACTACAAACCCTAAAAACCTGTCGAGTCAGTGTCGACATTATAAAGAATAGAATGAACAAAAAAAGATTACCCTACACCACAAACCCGCCCCCAAAACCACCCTAAGAAATCTTAAAACGCCGAAGGTTTATTGCCGAAGTCAGTCGCAACATTATAAAGTATAGCCTTAGTTAAAAAAGATTACCCTACACAACAAATCCACCCCAAAATCCACCCTAAGAAATCTTAAAATGCCGAAGGTTTATTGCTGAAGTCAGTTGCAACATTATAAAGTATAGCCTTAGTTAAAAAAGATTACCCTACACAACAAACCCACCCCAAAATCCACCCTAGAAAATATTAAAACGTCGAAGGCATTTTTAGGGTTTGTAGTGAAGAGATTAGGGTCTAACGACTCTAATCCCTGAACCACAAACCCTAAAACCTGTCGAGTCAGTGTGGACATTATAAAGAATAGAATGAATAAAAAAAGACCCTACCCACACCACAAACCACCCCAAAAACCACCCTAGGAAATATTAAGAAGTCGAAGGCTTATTGCCGAGTCAGTTGTGACTTTATAAAGGATAGAAAAAGTTTAAAAAGATTACCCTACACCACAAACCCACCCCAAAATCCACCCTAGAAAATATTAAGACGTCGAAGGTATTTTTAGGGTTGTCGTAAAAGAATTAGGGTTGTTAGACCCTAATCCCTGAACCACAAACCCTAAAACCTGTCGAGTCAGTGTGAACATTATAAAGAATAGAATGAATAAAAAAAGATTACCCTACACCACAAACCCCCCCAAAATCCACCCTCGAAAAATTAAAACATCGAAGGCATTTTTAGGGATTGTAGTGAAGGGATTAGGGTCTAACGACCCTAATCTCTAAACCTCAAACCCTAAAAAATTGTCGAGTCAGTGTCGGCATTATAAAGAATAGAATGAATAAAAAAGATTACCCTACACCACAAAACCACCCTAAAAGCTAAAAAAAACGTTGAAGACTTATTGCCGAGCCAGTTGTGACATTATAAAGTGTAGAAAGAGTTAAAAAAAGATTACCCTACACCACAAACCCACCTCAAAAACCACCCTAGTAAATATTAAAACGTCGAAGGCTTATTGCCGAGTCAGTTGTGACTTTAACAAGTGTAGAAATAGTTTAAAAGATTACTCTACACCACAAACCCACCCCAAAAACCACCCTAGAAAATATTAAAACGTCAATAACATTTTTAGGGTTTGTAGTGAAGGGATTAGGGTCTAACGACCCTAATCCGTAAACCATAAACCCTAAAAAACAATCGAGTCAGTGTCGGCATTATAAAGAATATAATGACTAAACAAAGATTACCCTACACTACAAAACCACCCTAGAAAAGCTAAAAAAACATTGAAGACTTATTGCCGAGTTAGTTGCGACATTATAAAGTATAGAAAGAGTTAAAAAAGATTACCCTACACCATAAACCCACCCCAAAACCACTCAAGAATGGCATTTCATGAATTTTGGGCAAAAATTCTAATGACATTTCATAACTCTGTATTTTTTCAGTAGTTACGGTAATTTTTATACTAAGGTCAAGAAAGTTCAAAATAATATAGAGTTTATCTATTTATATCAGAACTACTTTTGGAAAACATTCATAACTCATATTTATAATTTTAATATTTTTGTTCTTTAAACTCAAAATTTTATATACTTAAATAACTTTAGATTTTTTAAAATTCATTATAAAATGAGATAAAGATATTGGAATAATTATAACGTTTCATATATATTCATATACGATTAGTTACTTTCATAAATAAAACAATAAACATTAATTATATCATAAGAGATGGCATAACTACATATACATATAAAGTTATATATTCATATACGTCCGCGGATGGCCAAAAAATAAAATAAGTGCGTCCGCAAGTCATCTCACGTCCATTTCAAGTTTATGTAACCTCCTCTGCAGTAGTACTGCATCTGCTGCCTTGCAGCACCCGAGCCAAGAAAGGCTCAGACAATATTACAACATACTTCAACAAAGCTAGATCCATTTCTAACTCTCTTGCTTCTGCTGGATCCCCAATGACAGATGCAGATTTTGTAAGTTGTATCATTTCAGGCTTACCTCTAGATTTTGAATCTGTCAAGGCTAACCTAATGATGCGCTCTGAGGTGGTTACACCAGATGTGTTATATGGTCAATTACTCACTTATGAGTCTCACCTAGCTCAGCAGACCAGTGATATTTTATCTAACACTTCTATGACTGCTAATGTCACTTATACTCAACAACAAAACTCTGGATATAGCAGTCACAGAGGTAGAGGAAATCGAGGGGGTAGATACAACAGAGGAGGTTATAACTCTAGAGGAGGAAGACAGCCTAACAGAGGTGGCAGAACTTCCTATACCCAGGGAAATCATTTATCAGGTAAAGGGGATCCAAGAGTTCAATGTCAAGTCTGTGGCAAGTTTGGCCATGCAGCCCTAGCCTGTTATCATCGTTTCAATCATGCTTATCAGGCCACAACCCCCTCTCATATCTCAGCCAACTACACAGCTACAGATACAACCTGGTATCCAGACAGTTGCGCTTCAAATCACTTTACCAATGACTTCTCCAACCTAAGTCTGGACCATCAGATTCACAGTGGCACAGATGAGGTAAACTTTGGAAATGGGGGTACTCTACCTGTTCAGAATCAAGGAACTGGCATCCTTCCTACACCTAATGGTCAATATACTCTCTCTCATCTTTTATGTACCTTCACTAAACAAGAACCTACTATCTGTTAAACAGTTTTGTTCAGAACACAATGTGATTTTTGAATTTCATCCAACTTGTTTTTACATTAAGGATCTACCTACGGGGAGGGTTCTTCTCAAAGGAGGAACTAAACAAGGCCTATACAGCTTTCCATCTGCTCACCAAGGCACACAACACACCAGTCCTCAGGCCCATGTCACTCAAACTGCCAGTTCTACCCCTGTGGCATCAAAGGCTGGGACATCCCTCAGCAGCTATCACTCATACTACTATCAACAAATACCATCTTCCTGTTTTGTTTAAGGATTTCAATGCTGTTACTTGTGCTGGTTGTCATATGGGGAAACGACATGCTCTACCCCATCCAGCTTCTAATACAGTTTCTGCAGAACCTTTTCAGCTATTATTTCTAGATGTTTGGGGGCCAGCCCACATTTTGTCTTTTGAAGGACACAAATATTATCTATCAATAGTTGATGATTGTAGTAAATTTATCTGGATATTTCCTCTGGCAGCTAAATCAGAAGTCACGGCTATCTTCAGTAATTTCTTGACTCTGGTGTGCAATTATTTCAATACCAGTGTTAAAAGCATTCAGGTGGATGGAGGTTCTGAGTTTAAACCTCTAAAACCCATCTGTCTACAAAAAGGTATTGCTATTCGTGTCACCTGCCCCTATTCTCATCAGCAACATGGAAGTGTTGAAGCTAGACACAGAACTATAGTGGAGAAAGGCTTAGCTCTTCTAGCTCACGCTTCTCTCCCACTTCAGTTTTGGGAGAAAGCTTTTCAAGCTGCAGTGTATCTCATGAATAGAACTCCCACACCCATTTTATCCAATGCCACACCATATGAAAAACTCTTTCACACCTCTCCTGATTTTTCTACTTTAAAGGTCTTTGGTTGTGAGTGCTGGCCGAATTTAAGACCCTACAACTCTCACAAACTCAATTTCAGATCCACATCCTGTGTTTTTCTTGGCTATGCCCCAAACTACAGAGGTTACCTATGCTTTGATCCTCTCACTCACAAAACCTACACCTCTAGAGATGTTGTCTTCAATGAACAGCTATTTCCGTTCTCTAAAATCACCACAGCCACTTCTCACACACAAGATCTCACATATCAACCTTTTTCCGCTCTATATAATCCTACAGGCACTTCAGATTCACTACAATCAGTTCCCATCAACACCTCTGATCAGACCCCTTCTACACCAACTACTTCAAATCAATCAGGCCACAATCCTTTCAGTCCAGCTCAACACAATGACTCACCTCTCACAGATTCCACTACCCCTCACCCAACCAGTTCTCCCTCATCTACTTCATCTTCCTCACCCAACCTAAATAGTCCCACTGCTCCTATACTTCCAACACATCCTATGACTACCAGAGGCAGGGACAACATAAAGAAACCACTCATTAGAACAGATGGCACTATTCAGTGGCCCTCTGCACATCTGACAGAAACTATCCCAGACGAACCTACATTTAAACAGGCAATTCAATATGGGCCTTGGAGAGATGCTATGCTGAGTGAATTTCAGGCATTGCAAAGAACTAACACATGGGTTCTGGTGCCACCCCCCAGGCATTACCCCACTAGGTGTCAAATGGATACTTAGGACAAAGAACAAGATGGATGGTACAGTGGACAGACGCAAGGCCAGATTGGTTGCAAGAGGCTACACACAAACTGAAGGTCTGGACTATACCGAGACCTTCAGTCCAGTCATCAAACCCACTACCATCAGACTTGTCCTTGCTATAGCAGTCAGCAGAGAATGGCCAATACAACAAATTGATATAGACAACGCATTTCTACATGGTGATTTGGAAGAGAAAATCTACATGCAACAACCTCCAGGATTTATTCACCCTTATCTTCCTAATCATGTTTGCCTATTACAGAAATCCATTTATGGTCTCAAACAGGCCCCAAGAGCCTGGTTTTCTAAGTTAAGTGATACTCTCATCAGTTTGGGGTTCAAAGCTTCTAAGTCTGACTCCTCTCTTTTTTCTATGCTCACAATGGTGATCAACTCTACATTCTCATTTATGTGGATGATATCATCATTACAGGTTCATCCTCCAATCTGGTCAAACATTTCATTCACAAACTGTCCAGTTCCTTTCCTGTCAAGAACCTAGGCCCCCTTCATTATTTTCTTGGCGTTGAAGTGTGCAGAACTAATTCAGGTCTCCACCTAAATCAGAGGAGATACACAGAAAACCTTATACAGAAGGCAAACATGTCTCACTGTCGTCCAGTTTCTACTCCCATGAGCACCACACAGAACACCAACCCAGATTCCTCTCAGCCCCTTGAAAACCCTACACAGTTCCGGTCCATTTTGGGAGCACTCCAGTACCTTTCTCTTACTCGCCCAGATCTGAGTTACTCAGTTAACAAATTATGTCAATCTATGCACTCCCCCACCTCCTTCCACTGGCAAAGCCTAAAAAGAATTCTCAGATACCTAAAATCTACTCTCGACCTCTCCTTTCACATCCCGATCAACTCCCCACCTACCCTGGAAGCATACTCAGATGCGGACTGGGCTAGTGACACTATTGACAGACGTTCAACAACAGGGTATTGCATATATTTCGGTAAAACCCTAGTTTCCTGGCAATCGAAGAAACAACCAACTGTAGCACGCTCTACTACAGAAGCCGAATACAGAGCCATGGCGCACGCAACATGTGAAACTGTATGGCTACAAAATTTACTAGGAGAATTAGGTGTTCACTTACCTGAAGCTCCCACTCTCTGGTGCGACAATCTCGGGGCCACATACTTGGCTGCCAATCCCGTCTTTCACGCCCGAGCAAAACATATAGGCCTGGACTTCCACTTTGTGCGCGAAAGAGTGCAGAATCGCTCTCTCCATATCTCCTTCATTCATGGTGCAGATCAGGTAGCAGATGCACTAACCAAACCCTTACCGCCTCTGCGTTTCTCTGTTCTTCGCTCCAGATACGGCTTGCATCCCATCGGAGCGCGGGGGAATACAAACAAGGACATTCAGTCCAGTCCTTCAATACAGCCCAAGTAGTTCTATCGGCCCAAACATTAGTCTCTAGCCCACCGGTTACAATTAGGGTAAATCATTTATCACTGCACAACGTTTTGTAACTACAACTCAGTATAAATATCATACTAGGTCATGTACTGATTACGAGAGAATGAATGAATGACAAAAGGAATGTTATCTATTTTGGGAATACAGCCGCCTCTCATACTACACTTAGCATTCTGTAACTTAGAGAGCTGTGATCAGGTAACTTAAACAGCAGTGTTCAGGTGCTTAAATTCCTGCAGGAATAATGCCAAGTGCATGTAGATTTAATCCAAGAGAAACGGGCTATTAATGGCTATGAAAAAAAAATAAATAATAACGGGTTGTGAGCTGCTCTGGTAACAGCAGAAAAGAGAAGAAAAACAGATGGATTTGGCTTGGAATTTAGTGTTTACTGGTGTCAAAATTTTATAGTATTACCTCATGTAAAGGCTAGCAAATCCTGTTGCATTGAGAAGCCAAAGTACCAGCTACTGCTAAGCGATTACATAACGGGCACTGGTACAGGCGGGTTCATAAGTGACGGTTCGAAACATATAAAAACGACGGTTCCGAACCGTTGCTTATGCCGCTGTCGTTTTTGCTATTTTGGTCTTTTACGACGGTTTAAAACCGTCTCTTAAGGGCGCCTCAGGGGGCGGGACTTTTTTAGTATAAACGACGGTTACGATGATAAACCGTCGCTTATTGTAAACTTTAAACTACGGTTGTTTATCAAACCGTCGTTTAATTATGATTTTCGACGCGCCTAAAATTGTTTTCAACGGTTTTGAACTAGAACCGTCGCTTATTATGTACTTTAAGCTACGGTTCTATGTGGAACCGTCCTTATTTCTATTTTTTCCTCTAACGGCTACCTATTATACACGACGATTATATATGAACCGTCACTTATGATATATCGATCTTTTCTAGTTTTTCCCTATTTCCTTTTTACGTATACACATCCAAAAACCAGAAAACCTGTACAGCAACAATTCCAAATCACACACACACCAGTACCACCAGTACATGCTTCCAGTGCAACATTCAAAAACAAAACAGTACTGATGAACGACCAATGTAAGTACCACATCTGGAAATTAAACTACCAATTTCCACTTCCAAACATAACATTCGTTCGACCAACATAACAAAGCTAAACAGAGATATCCATGTTTTTACATTAATCAGTCACTGTACTTGTCATCCTAGCAAGCTTGTTGGTGACAAACAATGTCAAGCTGTGCAGCTCGATCAACAATCTCCTTTCTCTTCCTGGTTGACACATTGTGTGCAATCTCAGCAAAATGCCCTGCACCCCATTTCCATATCAATCAATTTTTTTTCTACAGAACAAGTAACAACCAATGAAACCCCATAACTACAAAAATCATACCAAATTCAGAATTGTCAAATTCAGAATTGTCAAATTCAGAATTGTCAAATTCAGAGTAAATCATATAAATACATGTAACCCACCAACTTAAGTAGTAGTCCTGACAGCTGCTTCACTAGTTTGTCCTTGTTCTGGATCCTTGAAACACTTTAGGATGAACAAAGATGTTTGCTCTCTGATTAATTGCAAATCTTTAGGCGAATAAGTTTTGCCCGCGTTCTTAAAATATGCACGAACCTGTAAGAACAAGCATAACACACCATATTGAATATTTTAGATAGTTAAACCGGACGTGTAAGATGCAGCAGCCAACCGTTAGATGCACAAGAGAAGAGGCTGAAGCCAACACAGTACACATGCAACAGAGGGAGATTGAGCTATTAACACAATACACTAGCGACCGAACTCAACAATGAAACTGTGAGAAATATTAGATTAACTACAGCTTGGATTGGATAAATTCCCCGGAAAACACCAGCAATGTGTATATTATATATAGACATTTATACACGTTTTAAACATAATGGTGAAACATAAATATATATGTAAACATATTTGAAAGTATTAATACCTCATCATCCTTTGTCAGCTCCTCTATATGCGTACAAATTTCATACATGTATCGTAGTACAAAAAAAACCGCAACTCCTCGAATCATTTTGCCTTGGACACTGTGACAAGTTTAAAAGAAAAAAAAACAAAGTAGTAGCTTTGTAAGTATACGTAATCAACTTATTGTAGAAAAGTATTATATGTTTCACTAGTATGTACCTCTAGATGGACGACCGAAAATCGATTGAACTGTTCAAGGACTGTGTCCGTATGAGCGCTATTACACACAAAAACAATTCATTAATCCGTGTGCTTCTTCAAATAGAAAGTTATTTTGAAACAATTACTTACAGATATTAACGAATAACACTTACGTTTTGATCAACTCATCCACGTGGAGCTCACGATACATTCTTAACGGGTCAAGCACAAGCAATTGAGAGGTTTCCATAGAGAGCATAAGTAGTAGCCAATGGTTACTACAATTGTAATATTTATAAGAAGTGAAATTAGTAATAGAATTAACTCGCAAATTAACCTCAACGAAAGAAATTCAATGGGAAGAGAAGTACTACTCACATCTGATGGAAGGGCATCAAGAGGTATTTACTACCTTTATCAACAGCCTTCTTTATGCAGTGTGTGACATATTGCTGGAATGTGGTGGGGTCTCTATTAACCACATCAAGCGATAAGGACTCAGGGCATAAGAATGTCAGCATGCCACCCAATTTTTTATAACGCAATTTAGCCATCAGATACCTTTTAAAAAAATTAAGCAACGGAGAGAAATCAGGGAAATCGTCAAAATATTTATTTTTAATTGATTTAAAGATATTTTGAGATGTGAGAAACAAACACTTACATGCAATATACTTGGATGATAGATATATTCAACATATCTCTGCACAGCATCTCCTTGATGTCCACAAAGTCTATCAATGTCGTTCGTTGCTCATTGTATTGGAAAACCCATGGAGCCAAACGCATTGTCACGCTCGTTGTATGTATGCTTACCCTTTTCCAATAGCATCTCATACAACATTTTCTCATACTTCCCCAAATTCTTGATCACTGAGGGAGTGCACATAAACTTCTTCCGCATATCATCAGTTATCTCTGGCATAGGTTTCTTTCCCGCAGATGTCTGGTTGCTTTCAGCCACTTGCGTATTCTCTTGGGCAACAACCAGTGATTGGTTGACCTGAACATCACGATTTTCTAGAAGTCTACCCATTTCATCAGGAACCTACCATAACATAACAAACAAAAGAAACAAGTTAAAACAACGTAAATTTAAATGTTGAACAATACATCAAATATTTATACATACCTCATCAGTGATAACAATAAAACCGGCAGGCCATGGTAAATTTAAATGTTGCCAATACTCAAGTTCCCAAAAGATTGACTTTTTTTTCCATACACTTTTCTCGGTGTTCCTTGTCGGTGGACCGAAGTTGTTGACAATATGTTGCACCTTTCCATACACCTCTAATCCTGATAAAGGTGGACGAGCTACACTGTGATCAGTCTTTCCATCAAATTCAATCGACATCTTACGATATTTGTGACTCTTTGGAAGCATCTGTCGATGTCCCATATAAACATTTTTACCACTATGTTTCAAACGGATATTGGATGTACGCTCGCCACATATTGGACATGCACATGCACCTTTGTTGTATAACCAGAAAGATTACCATAAGCAGGAAAGTCATTGACGGTGCAATATAACATAGCGTGCAAGAGAAAATTTTCCTTACTGAACGAGTCATACACCATTACCCCTTCTTTCCACATAAGTTGTAGGTCCTCTATTAATGGTTGTAGAAAAACATCTATTTTGTTCCCCGGCTGTTTTGGACCAGATATTAACAGTGACAGCAAAATGTGTCTGGGTTTCATACATAACCATGGTGGTAGATTATAGATCACTAATAATACCGGCCACGTGCTATGTATACTACTCAATGTACCGAAAGGGTTCATCCCATCAGTGCATAGACCAAGTCTCAGATTTCTTGGCTCGCTACCAAAGTGGGGAATGTTTTTGTCAATGTTTTTCCACTGTGATGCATCAGCCGGATGTCTCAATTTTCCATCTTTATTTCTATGAGTTGAATGCCACATTAGATTCTCCGCATCTTTTTCATTTGCAAATAGACGCTTGAATCGTGGAATGATGGGTAGGTACCATAATACCTTAGCAGGGGATTTCTCTTTACGACCACCAGATTCATTTTGTTTTTTCTTCGTATAACGAGATTCTCCACATTCTGGGCAGCTATCAGCAAACTCATAATCTTTCCGGTACAAAATGCAACCAGATGGACAAGCGTGGATCTTTTTGTACCCCATACCCATTAGACACATCAACTTTTTTGCTTCGTAAGTCGACGTTGGTAAAACATTATCCGCAGGTAGTAGCACGTTCTTCATCAGCTGTAAAAGAGCAGTGAAACTCACATCGCTCCAACCATGTTTTGATTTTAAATTGAAGAGATTCAAGACAGCACTCAATTTACTCAACTTTGTAGGATCACACCCCGGATACAATGGTGTTTTGGATGAATCCAACAAAGTCTCATAGGTGTCTGGCCTGTTGTAAAACTCTTGTTCAACATCTTCCAACATTGCAGCAATGTCATCGAAATCTGGTTCATTGTCTTCTGTGTTGTGCTCATCGACCACAGTTGTTTGGTTGTCTTCACGATAGTCTTGTTCATTACACATGACATTTACTGCACTCTCACCATGCCACCGGACTATAGCTTCATAGTCTTTTGTAAAACCACGGCGAATCAGATGTTCTTTTATTTTTTCTATCTCTCGATACTTCAAATAGTTTTTGCAGTCCACACAAGGACAAAATATGTACCCCTTATTGGCAGGAGTCAAATTATTCACCAGGACATTGCAAAATTTGTCGACTCCTTCGAGAAATTTATTGTCCAATTTCCCACTATACATCCATGAATTTGTCATCTTCTTCCTCCTACAATATTGTTACACATTAGTAACCTACACATACCTTACTTCGGTTCGGTTGACTGTGGTTTGGATGGTTGTGTAATATTGTGGTTTATTCTCGGCTTAACAACGATATGGTTCAGTTTGGTCAGGGTCAATTTGTTGCTGATTTCGGGTGAATTTTCAATTTGAGAGAGAGTATAGTCTTGTGTTGCGGTGGTGTATATTAAAACGACATACAGAAGGTTTAAGTGATGTTTTATCCAAGAATCTCAACGTGGTGTAGATGATTCATTATTACTATATATTTCCATCTATTTTTCCTAATATATACCTATATATGCATATACTACTAGTTGTATATCCTAATACCAAATAATATAACAATATTTAAAATCAGTAAGTTCGAGTGTATTACCGGTTCCAAGATGATCTGTTTTCAGCCCTTAATCAATTTGGTGTGTATGAGATGTAGCAGCCAGTGACTTTTCACTGTACAAGGCCAAATTCAAGTAGAAAATGATGACAACTGTTAGGATAAAACTACACTATAATTAATATAGAATTATAACAAACTAATAGGCAAGTGTACCTATTCGTAGTAGTAAAACAAGTGTCGTATCCACAAGATAAGGGTAATACATTCGCTCAGGGTAAGAAATACCATGCGTCGGTTGAGAAACCATTCTTCCCAAGATAAGGGTAATACATTGGAGATGTACAATATAGTAACAGTAACGAATGGGGCAAACTAGCTCTATAATTATCAGGGTTGCGCAACAGAGGCCAGTGAGCCCATGCGTCAGGTACCGGGTATACATTGTGAATATGAATGGATGGCTAGTTATCAGTGCCTAAAAGCCTCACAGGCCAGGACCGAAACCGGTTATGAGTTACAACTCCAATGCGAATTCTTGGTTTAGGAACTAAACCGCTAATATGGTTAAGATCCTCTAATCAGAATCCATTGTGTAATAGACCGCGTGGAAGTTAAAACACTTCACGACGGCAAAACATTTTAAGCCAATGTTCAGTGATTGATTACGTGGGCGTAATCCCTTTTAAGGGGGTAGAGCGCAAAACCACTTAGTGTGTTTTACCGTACAAGTGTACGCGAACTAGGTGTGCATAGCACAAAATGATTTGTTATGATGGTTGGTGCGTGTGTTATATAAACATACGCATTTATTTGGGGTAAATTGTGGTAATTGCGCACAGAAGATGCGAATACCATTGTGGGAAGTGTGTTTATTTTGTTAACAGTGGTGTGTGAGAGTACAAGTGGAAGGGAGTAAAGAAACTCCCGGGGAACTAAAACCCCGACGGTGCATAAATGTAAACCATGTATTGTACTTTGATAAAAAAATATATATGTATATATATACAATGTTGTGATTTATGAAGGGTTATAAGACCGACATAGAACCTAGTGAGAATTAAATTCCCTAGGTAACTTGAATTAAGTTGGATTTGGATGAAGATTGATAGACGGGGTTCTATCCCTTGGAGACGTAATGATTATGACTAGAAGGGTTTAAAGATGGAAATGGGATATGCTTGAATTAATTGTTGGTTGAAAATGAGGTGGGAGGTGAAACTTGATTATCATGAGATCAAGGGAAGCCGAACACAAATTGGGGTGGAAAGATAGTTCAACACTGATGCTGATCACATCAGGGTTGGATGACTCTTGAAGCTCCCTGTAAGTGGTCACAAACAACCATGTTAAGAAAAATACAAGGAGCATAAATTGGACTTGGAGTTGTGTGGTGTTTCAAAAGGATTTTCAATTGGTGTTTTCAAACAATCGATTAATATTTTGAATAAAAGATCTTCTTATACTTAACCTAGTAAAGAATATTTTTGTAGTACTTGCTCACGAGCTGAGGACGTATGAGCCTTTGTCTTCGGACCGGTGACATGAGAAGTACATATGTTAAAAATTAAGTGAATGTTTTGATCTCCCAAAGGAACAGGGACCAGAAGGTGTCCATCGCGACCGGGTTCTGCGGGATCACTGTGTATATGTACTCAACGTGGGATTCGAACCCATGGAGAGATGGAAAAGGTATTTCTGTTTGATATACATGCTATGACATGTTGTTTGGTATGTGTGATAAAGGTTATTCTGGCTTTGATCTCCTAAAGTGTATGCTATCAAGACCTATGAGTCTAAATGTGTTGTGTTACCTGGGCCTACGAGTCCAAATGTGGTTATGTCACCCAGACCTAAGAGTCTGAGGGATATTATGTTAGTGCAAGTGTGGCGAAGGTACCCGGACCATTAAGTCCAAGGTTACCATGTGAGTATGATATTTATGTGTAATGTGGATATGTTGCCCGGACCATTAAGTCCGAGGTTGGATGTAAAGGGTGGTTGGTAATGGAAGTTTTATGGCTATAATTTCCCGTATTCTAATCCAATGATGCGAGGAAATGTGAACTTCGAGGACGAAGTTCTTTTAAGGGGGGTAGATTGAAATACCCCAAACCTTGGTATGTTGTGTAAATGTTAAACCATGGTAAAACACAATAAAACACTAAGACACGGTTTGAGCAAAACATGCTCTAAGCTTGGAGTGAACTTGGTTAGGACCCAAAGATCCTACCAAGACTTGATAATGTTTAATTATGACTTTACAAGGCTAATTAAGTCCTTAGGAAACTTTGGTAGACAATGAAACCAAACAAAACACAAATAAATACCTTAAGGTCAATATGGGCTAAAATGTGCTCTAAGCTTGGGATAAATGTGTATAAGACCTAATGGTCATACCTATGCCTTATTTATATGTTAATGAACATATTAAATCAATTACTAAGATAACCAAGCTTGAAAACAAGTTAAAACACAAAATGTGCTTTAAGGAGTCTTAAAGCACGTTTTTGAAAAATTGTCTTGTAAATGAGTTTTGAATGGCTAGATGTCCATCATTACTCTTTAATTAACATGTGTACTATATAGTATCACATTTGGGTGGCTATATCAATGGGAAATCAAAATTTCACTTCTATGTGCCTTGATTTGATGAATAGTAACTTTATAAGCTAGTTTGTAACATATGATGTTATAAGTAATTAAATGAGTCAACAAAGACCAAACTACCCCTAAGTATATGATGGGGGCCGGTTTTTAGTAAGGTGAGTCATCACCATGTAAAATAAATTAAAGGAAGGAAGGAAAAAGAAAGTAAAAGAAGAAAGTTACTTTAGTACATTAATATCTTCTAAAAGTAGACTCCAATCTTCATTCTCTCATTTCCTCCAATTCCCACCGTCTTCTACCTTCCTTCTTTCTCTCTTTTACGATTTGATATAGTACCACACAAGAACTCCATCTTTGAATGCTTGTAACTCCTAGCTCCATGGTCCAAATTCAATTTCAAGACCACCATTCTCTTAGTTAAGCCAAGCTCTACAATCTTGTCTTTTCAAAACTTCAAAACCTCCATTTCGGTGCCAAGAGAAACCTCCATGGGAAGAGCTTGAGCTCATCTTTTCATGCCTTGACATTCTCCTTTGCTTCGAGGTAAGGAAACTCAAAGAAAATCCATGTTTCCTCCATGTTCTTATGTTGACCGAAAATCACCATTAATGGTGTATTTACCTTGCTTTGTTTTAGCTTCATTTGAATCTCCCAAGGGCTTGGTGGAGTCCTCTCTTGATAAATATTCAAGCTCTCTTTCCATTCCAAGGTAAAACAATCATTTTGATACCTTAAGATAATATATGTAACTAGGGTTTACAATGAGATGGAGCTTAAAGCTTGAAAACTCATTATGATGTTTGTATATTGTTAAGTAGTTGACAAGGAGTGAAATGCCCTACCGGTTTTAAGAGGAAACAAGAAAGAAGTTTGAGTGGAAAAGAGGTAAACATACTATCTCAATGTGGTTTAACGCCTTAGGAGAAATAAGCTTATAATGCTTGTTAAAACTACCTAAAGAGCAAATGGTGAATGACCTAGTAAAGTGTTCTCATGGAGACTAGTAAAAGAACATATGTATTGGTGTATGTATTTGCAGGTCAAAGGCATTATTTATGTGGAAATTCAGTGTTTAAGGATTATGCAATTTAAGGGCCTAAGAGCCATGTCATTTAAGGGCCTAAGTGCCAAGCAAGTTTAATTATGCACTATATTGTGATGTAGTGTAAAATTGGTGAAGTTTGTGTGTAAAATGTTCTTGATGGATTTTAGGTGTTCTTGAGTGCTTAGTGGTGAAAACTATGAGTTTTGGAATGATGATGTGCTAAGAGAACCCATGGCAAAATTTGTAAAATGTATAAGGAGTTTTAAGTGCTTGAATGAACTTGGGTGAATTAGGAATTGGTAGGAATGAGTAAATGTCTCACTAAGGAAGAAAATGTGCATTAAGGTGTTCTAAGGTGCTATAAGGATTTAGGCATTGTCTTGGAAGTTCTAGAAACCCAATGAGTGTTATTAGGATGTATTTGAGTCTTGGAGAAGTTTGTTTAAGGTTTGGGTAATGTTGATGAATAAGGAGGGTGATGTTTAAGTAAGGTTTTGAGAAAAGAATTCAAGAAGTTGTAAAAGGAGATTTAGTTAGTAAGAAAAGGAGTTGGGAGATGATGTTAAGGTGTAGAGGAAACACCTTGGTGTAGTGGTCATTATTGGTGAATTACCACTTAGAAATCTTAGGAGAAAACATCCCAAGTGCTAGGAATTTTGTAAGAAATTTGTGAATGATAAGATGGTTTGGTGAGTGATTTAAAGAGTTTAGCACATGGCTAAAGGTGTGTTTGATGTGCCAAATGATGTTAGGAAACATTATGAGGCTTTAGGAGAAGTTTGGTGAAATTGGTTAAGTGTTTAAAGACTTGGAATTGACTGTTTTGCCGTGTCCGAACTTCCGTCCGGACATGGAAGTTCGGACAGGCTCTGTTGGGTAAAGGATTTTCTCATTCTCGAACTGTGTCCGAACTTGGGAAGTCCGGACACAAGTTCGGACGTGACTGTTTCTATCTGGAATTACTCTCGAACTATTCCGAACTTGGGAAGTCCGGACACAAGTTCGGACGTGTGTAAGGTTTTCAGTATAAGGTCGCGGCTTGTGTCCGAACTTTAGAAGTCCGGACACAAGTTCGGACAAGGTGTTGTATGGACCAAAACATTGTTTAAGGTATGGAAATGATGTGTAATGATGGGGATTGATGGATAATGATGTTATGAGGTTGTTAAGGACATTTTAGGTGAGTTTTAATGACAATTAAGTGGGTGAAAAGTTGTATCAAAATGTGAAAGTAAAACAAGTTAAAATGTAAAGTTGTGTAACTAAGTTAACGGGGAAAGTTAAGCATTAGACATTAAATAATCAAGCAAACCTCGAAGTTAATAAAAACACATGTGATGTAACAGTTGTTCGAGAATCACTCGAGGAACATAAGTGGACGTGGTAAAGTAGACTCCGGTGACAGGTATGGTTTTCTTGCAACCTGTGTCCTAACGGATTACACCGGCTTGTATGCCAATATGTTTTCTTGAGTGTTTGCCACCTTGTAAGATTAAAACATGTAATGAGTTTATAGTAATTCATTTATGTGGCGAATTTGGTCTCCGATACCATTTAACCTCAAATATGTGTTAAACCTTAGCTAAACCAAAACTAGGAACACATGAGTGATCGGTATTCGGAGTTGACGGCCCAAACCTTGGGAACGTGTAACCACGGCTTTGTGTGAGTTAGTTGTGTAATACCCCAACCCGAAATCCAATAAACTGAACGGCGATCACTCCCAAATAAAATACAACTGCAGCGGAAATAAATACAACAACCGGGCGGTATTACAATGCCGTTGGCCACCCTTATGACCAACAAGGCTAAGTCCAAATACAATCCTCAAATGTCACGGTCTGGAATACAGATACAACCCGAGATACTAGGAATCAAACTCAAAGTAAAATACTGAAATAGAATAATTAACTAATAGTAGACTCCCCAGCTTGGTCTACCCCACCTACACTCAGTGTGGTGATCTTCTCAACTTCAGGTACCTGAAAAATGGGGGTGCCCCCAAAGGGGCTCAGCAAACAATGCTGGTATGGAAAACGTGCAGCCCATCGTCTACCGGGCCACACCAACTACTTTGTCGAACACATGCAGTTCATTTTTATAAAGCTGTAAACAAGCATAGTCTGATAATAACAAGTATCCATACAAGGACAATAATGTCACATAGAACAAGACACAGAAGGTCGAGTTAGCTGAACTGAAATTCTTTACTGATAGTCGGTCCACACAATGGGACTGACCGTTATAACTGAATATCTGAAATAGTGGAGGTATAGTGACCTCGTTATAAAGAAAGGTTGGGTATAAAAACCCCAGGAGATAACGTAGTTAAACCCTGAACTGAATGGCGTGGGAAATAAGAACCCACTAGAGGAATAAAGTCTTCCTCGAACTGAAGGGCATTTGAATCCCGGAAGGAATAAAGTCTTCCTCCCAACTGAATGTTCCGTCGCGACGTAGTAGGAGACGACCTGAGACAGGTACAACTCCCGTAGCATGCATGGCCAGATCCAACTGGGCTCCTCATTCTCGAAGTATATATTTGTTAAGTGTCATATAGAGACATTAAACAAAACACAATGTGTATTGTCAATTATCACGTTTAGGATAATGACGTTTGTTATAAAGTGAAGTTAGTGAGAGACTTGAGTACAAGTCCTCGGTATACTGAAACGCAGGTATTTAATCCACTGGTATAGTAGTGTTTGTATGCGTGGGACATACACGATGTAGTCAGCAACATTCACGCACATAAAATAATACCACAGTGTGCAAGAGTAAAACAACAGTTTACATTAATTATCTTGGTCGTTATTCAAACAACAGATAGCACACAAGCCGGTGTAATCCGTTAGAAAACAGGTTGCAAGAATCCCATACCGTTCACCGTAGACTGTACTTGTAAATTCCCGGTCAACGTCTGGTCAAACAAAGTCCTAGAATAGGATTAACTGAGAGGGTTAATTTATGTTACCCTTATATAATAATTCTATTGGATCTTTTAACAAATTTCATATTGTTATTTCATGTGAGGTTTATTTCTTTTATTACCTCATGATTTTATGTATAACTGATTTGTTATTCCTTTTTAATTATTTATAAATCCTTTAATGTACATATATGTATTTATATATTCATGTACTATATTTGTTGTTTATTCCAATTGTCTAGGTGATATAACAACTTGTAATATCTTGACTATATTTATATGTCATACATGGACATTAAAATTCTTATAGTTTCTATTATTCTTCTTTTAACCATAAATATTATTTATTGGTTACCTTTAGATTCCTTATAACTATATAAGCCATATTCTAAAGTCCATAATTCCTTAATCAAAATTCTTTCTTCTAAATCCTCAAATATCCATATAGGACCTATATTTATTTAAATCTAAATTCTTAACTTATATTTCGGTTATTTACAAAACAACCACATTAATTCATAAACTTTACATTTAAATTCTAATCTCTTTACATAACATAGTTTTAATTCCTTATTTATCTAAACTCGAAACTACCATTAATACTTTGGTATATAATTTTAATTATTATAACTTTCGAAAATTACATCTTAGCCCCTCAAAATCTCGGCATGTTTATAATATACTTCTATATTTGCAATTTAGCCACAAAATCTTATAATCTTTACATAATGTCTCATAAGCTATAGTTTTAATTTTAATTCTCCATAAATGCTGAATATATATATATAAATTCTTAAATTACCAAACTAACCCCAACTAATCGGTTTTGGTCTAGAACTTTCATTAATTACATTTTCACCCCAAAACTTTATAGTCACTTAATAACTTATAAACTATAGTTTAAATATTAAATTCCTAAAATTTCGAAAGTGAACTAATAATTCTCTTAATTATGAATTCGCCACCTATAATACCAAACTTTCATAACAACTTTTATAAATTACATAATAGCCCAAAACTTTATAAAAAGTTATTTTAAAGCTTGTTTAAATTATCTAAAATTCATAAACTTAATTCCTAACCTTATATTATATCTAATTACACCAAACAGTCCCTTAGCTCACGGTTTTTCTAATAAGCACACTAAACTTTGTAAAAATTACATTTAATCCACATAACTTAATTAATTAGCCATTAAACACTAATAGAATATTTTTAACTCACCAAACTTTATGATATAAATTTATATACCTAAGTAGCTCATTAAACCTTATTTATCAGTAGAACATTCGGCCATAACTTAAATGAGACCTTATGTTATATAAAAGTGGATTTATATGTCTAAGTAATTATAATAAATTCATAGGAGTCATATAACTCATGTATAAATTATTGTAATGTCTTATATAAATTCTTAGCTCAAAATGAAGTACTTTTGCCCTTGAACTTTCGGCCTAAATTTATATGTAACATAAATAAACTTTGTGACACAAAAATGTGTCTTAAGGTAAATATTTTCTATATATGTTATAGGTTATATTTTTGGCATATAATACCATATAGTTTCGGTTTCATATAACCTAGGAGGTGTACATAATTTTTGTATAATTTTTAGAAGCTTAACAAAGCTTATAATATAAGATTTATATAGTAAACTTACTTCTTAACAAGGTGGTTAAGTGCTTGAACTTCTTCTTGAATCTCCAAGCTTTCTCCAAGGTAATATAGATGCTCCACTTCGGTTATATGCAAGTGGTGAAGGAGTTTTAGGAGTTAGATCTTGAATAAAGATCTTAAGTAGATTTGTAAGTATTTTACAAGAGTTTACCTTAGACTTTTCTCCTTATGAATTCGGCACTCCTAAGGTAGATGAAGAACAAGGTTTCCTTCATGAAAATGAAGAAGGAAAGAACCTTAGAAGAAGTAGAACTTGGTTACACATAAAAATGTGCTTTAAGGATTTTCAAGCATTAAAACTACCTTAAGATAACCTTGAGATGCTCCTTGGTTTAATGTTGGTTTGGACACCTCCTTGGAGAACTAATTGATGTCGAACACTTGTTGTTAGCTAGGAAGAGTTTTGCTTCAAGGCTTGACAAGAATTGCTAGAAATTACCTTAAAGATGAAGATAGAAGTTACATCTCCATTAATGGACTTAAGAGCTTCAAAGGAAGAAGATGAAGCTTAGAAGAGAGAGGAGAGAGCTTACCAATTCGTAGGTGTGGAGTGCAAGAGGGGAAATGACACTAAACTTACGTATAAGGTAAGAGAGTGCCTTAGAATTTGATTTTTGTTTTGTTAATTTTTAATGTCAAATGACTATACTTTTTCCTTAGTTTATTACATGGTTTATTGGCTCAATAAATGCCCATGTTCTCTGCATAATTTCGGACATGTGGTGTGTGACAAGGCAAGAGTTGGAAAGAAGATGATTGTGAGCTAGAAGACAAGGTAATTTAGGTAAGTTATTCTTTTGATTTTTCTAAGTTAGGCTTGTCTTCTTCCTCCCTTGTAGAGTCACGAATTCAAGGGTCAAATGGGGTGTCTTAATTGACATTGAAGAGCCAAGGACAAGCATGTTAGGTCACATGGAAAAGAAGGAATCTAGAAAAGTGAATTCTAGATCCACTTTTTACTTTTTCTCATTTGTTTTTGTTCTAGCTCACATGGCCTTATTCCATGGCCTAATTTCGACAGCTTGCTGGTCAAATGAGACCTACATACTTAGACATTAAGTAATATAACACATGGGAAGGTGAGTCACCATGTTCTATGCTTTTATAAACTTTTAATGCAATTTTTATACTAGTTTTTGCTCTCAAAATCGGCCCCTATAGAGAGCTTGTTGACTAGTCACACCAACTGATTTAGAAGGTCATTTTAACCCTTTTTAAGATTACCAATTCGTGGCATGTCAAAAACTACAAGGTAATTGCGTAAAACGCATTTTCGTGACACCCGAAGGTGTGTTTTTGTGCTCTAAGGAAATTTTGGAAACCAATTGTTCTTATGAGTTCCAAGTGTTTGTAAACACTTATTATAGTAAATAAACATATATTAAGATGTTACATTGAGTTATATGGGGTTATATCAACCCGTGACATAATTTACGGGCCATCGGGACACTCCCGGGCCAAAAGGAGCGCTAAGAAATCCTCCTTTGGTTTTTGCTGAATTTTGAGAAACCACTTCGTGGGTTCTCTTTAGAATGATAAATAATGATGTTAGGAACTCTAGGAATTAATTTTATAGGAGTTCGTGCCACCTCGGCACTCCTCCGGACTTTTCGTGCTTTAAGGAGCGGGTGTGAGCACTCCCGAGCATTTTGCGTATTTGACTGAATATAGCTTAGGGAATATATTTGTATATTCATATAATAATTGTATGACCATTTAGTTTGAATATTAGAGGGTCATACAAGGTCATGTTTGACCATATGCTTCTAAGGCGTTTTAGCGTTTATGGTGAAACGACTGTTTTACGTAACGTTTTCATGCATGGGTTTGCATGCGTACGTGAAATGATTTATATTTGGATTATATTCCAATAAATAATGATTTAATAATATTATTTAGATTTGGGGTATTTCAATCTACCCCCCTTAAAAAGGACTTCGCCCCGAAGTCTCATATTTAAAGTATAAGGTTGTGGGGAATCAAGTTCCACTAAGTATCCACAACTCAATCTAATTTTAGGGATCAAGTCCCAAGTCTCTATATCCCTAAGTTCATAGTGTATATCAAGTACAACAGAAATACTTGGAATGTCATAACATATACTTGCAGTGTAAAGCAAGTAGTGAACACAATCACTTTTCATTTCAAATGGTGCAACGTAGTGCATATAATATTTCCATTGTAGTGTAATGAAGTACACACAATCAAGTAGAAGTACAAGGTACATTTAAACACAATGTTACACAAGAACACAACAAGACAAGGTGTCACTGAAATGCACAAAAGTGCAACAACTGAAATGCACAAAAGTGCAACAACTGAAATGCACAAAAGTGCAACAACTGAAATGCACAAAAGCAACAAATGCAATGCACAAAAGGTGCAACAAAGTGCACACTAAACTCAAAAATGAAAAAGGCTCTACCCCCCAAAAAGAAGGGGTACGCCCCCGTACCCTAGACTAAAGTGCCTAGTCGGTAAATAATGAGGGAAACTTCGCTCGCATATCAGCTTCGAGTTCCCATGTGGCCTCTTCCACATCGTGGTTCGACCAAAGAACCTTCACGAGGCTCACAGACTTGTTTCGAGTCTCTCGTGTCTTCCTATCTAAGATTCTTTGCGGTGTTTCCACATACCGCATTGTTGGTTCTAAAGAGAGTGTCTCTGGTTGTAGAACATGAGAAGGATGAGGCATGTATTTCTTAAGCTGAGACACGTGAAAAACATTGTGTACTTTGCCCAACTCGGCTGGCAAATCAAGTCGATATGCCACTAGGCCCACCCGCTCTATGATAGCGTAGGGTCCTACAAATTTCGGGCTTAGCTTGCCCTTCTGACCAAATCTGAATACACCCTTCATGGGTGAAACTCGTAGAAATACCTGGTCGCCAACTGCGAACTCAAGGTCTCGTCGCCTCTCATCAGCATATGATTTCTGTCTGTCCTGTGCTGCTTTCATATTGTTTCTGATCTGCTGAACTTCTGCCTGGACTTGCTCCAAGTACTCAGGCCCAATGATGACGGTCTCACTAGACTCGTCCCAGCACAAAGGTGTGCGGCATGGTCTGCCGTATAAAGCCTGAAAAGGTGACATCTGTATAGAGGCGTGATAGCTGTTATTGTAAGCAAACTCGATGAGATGTAATCTATCTATCCAGCTGCCCTGAAAATCCAAGGCACATGCTCGTAGCATGTCCTCTAAGGTCTGAATAGTCCTCTCTGACTGACCATCTGTCTGAGGATGAAATGCTGTGCTAAGCTTCAACTCAGTGCCAAGTGCCTCGCGAGTAGCTCGCCAGTATCGTGAGAGAAATCTAGTGTCTCGATCTGAAACAATAGTCTTAGGTACTCCATGATGTCTAATAATCTCCTGCTCAAATAGTTCTGCCAACTTTGGCACTTTCCAAGTGTCTTTCATCGGAATAAACCTAGCAACCTTAGTCAGTCGATCAACAACAACCCAAATCATATTAGGCCTCCTCTCGTAGGTGGTAGTCCCACCACGAAGTCCATAGAAATGTCATAAACTTCCATTCTGGAACTGGCATAGACTGTACCATACCTCCTGGTCGTCTATGTTCGAATTTCACTTTCTGACAAGTGAGACATCGAATCACATACTCTGTCACGTCGCCCTTCCTACCACTCCACCAGAAATACCTCTTTAGATCTCTGTACATCTTAGAAGCTCCTGGATGGACAGATGTGGTAGAAGTGTCTCCTACAGGATGATTCTTCTGACATCTCTACAGTTATAAGTTCTTCCACTTGGTGCTGTGGAAAATGTCTCCTTACCCTTGCTCTGGATACCTCCACTGAATCTTGTCTTTTGATTGAGATTGGGCTTCTTTACATCCGACCCCTCAGCTGGTCCACCAAAGGGCCTCTTTTCTTCCCTTCATGGAACTCCCTTCTTTCATGCTGTACCATCTCAATGCTGGCAGCCTTCTCATAAGCTTCTTGTAATGTTTCATAAGTTGATCCCGCCATGAACTCCCGAATTCGAAAATTTAGCCCAAGTCTAAATTTTCTTGCCTTAGATTCTTCATCAGGGACTAGGTTTGGAGCGAACCTAGCTAGTTCCAGAAATCTGGTCCGTACTCAGCTACCGACATAGATCGTTGTTGCAGGTTTAGAAATTCTTGTTGCTTCTTCTCTTTTAGATGATCCGGGTAAAAGCGAGTCCTCATCAATGTTTTCAATTCCATCCATCCAAAACCAGGTTGTTGAAGACAGCCCTCTTTTACAGCTCCCCACCATAGGTCTGCTTCATCTTTGAAGTAATAGGCAGCACATCCTACCTTTCTATCTTCGGGGCAGCCCACTGCCTCAAAGACTTTATCAAATTCTCGTAGCCATCCCTCTAGAATCTGAGGATCTTCCTGCCCATGGAAACTCTCAGGTTTTATCGCAGTTATCTGACGCATAACATATTCCTGTTTGCTTCTAGCTGTGCCATTGCTGCAGCCATTGCTGGAGCCATCTCTTGGATATTAGCTGCCATCTAATCTTGGCAACAAAAGGGTTACTAACACATACACATTCCCTCAAACATTAATAACAATCAAGCAGATAAGAGTATTATACTCCATATTCCTGCAGGTTAGTTAACACAACAGGAGCAAACACGTGCCTTACTCTCACAGCCCCATATCCCATCCTAATTTCATTTTTAATCCTTATCACGAGCAACCATGCTCTGATACCACTTTGAAACGCCCCTAAATTACTAACCATAATATGATAATAACTTGCTCAGATTAATAAAGCGGAAGCATAAGTCTTATAGGACGTTACCGCCACACTCACAACCATGTGAATGCTTAGGCTTAACTTACAACCAAACTAACCTTGTATTACATAGGTTATAGAACAACCTAATACATTAGTCTAGAAACCAAGAGAGAATAAAATGATGGTCTTCTAGCCCCAAAAGCCCACACTCTCGAATGTCTCCACAACTAAGGAGAAGCTTCTTCATTTCCTGCATCTGTGGTCATTCATACAATCACAAAGAAAAAACCACAGGGCATAAAGCCAAAAATCAGCAAAGCTGAGTAAAATCAAAGCTACCATCAGAAAATAACTTAGTAAAGTACTTGATGGTATATACACAAACTTTGCTCAACCAAGAGTTCAAGCATTAACAATAAGGCATCCAAACCTGCACAAGTACATGTTAATCAATTCACATATTTTCCTTGTCATCAATTTCTCCATTCCACACAAATCAGTTCAAGGGACGAATCCCGATCATTGAGGCGATCCAACCTTTCCCAAACGCACTCCAGGCCCTAAAAGATGTGCACACCCCCTATAGTACCTTTAAACTATAGTGTAGGAAACCATGAAGCATCTCATGGAGCCCAAGGCATACCATGAGTCCAATAATTCATAAGAAGGCAGTTACTGCTCAAGTTCCACATATGGCCATATATCTCAACAATCCATTCCAATGAGTACTCATTGAATCCTCATTAATCAGAATATACAATTTAAAGTATAACAAGAATAAACAGTCAAGTCACTTAACAAAGCCCATTTCATAATTTCAAACACAAGGACATAACAATAATCAAACAGCACTTAAGGAAAGGCTATGATCACATAATCTTACATGGCACCTTCGGCCAGATCATACAGCATCAAATATCTCAGCTTAACAATTCAAACAACCATAAATCATACCTTAAGACCAAGTCTTGATCAAACAAACAAATCATATCCATTTCAGTTCTACTATTAACTATCTCATCTAAATCAGCTTAAGACATAATTTAACTATAGATTACAACCTGGATCAAACCATAATTGGTTCCTAACACTTTCGGTCATAACAACACAATATTACCCAGATTAGCTTAGGAGTTAATCCAACCATAAATAACCTTCTAAGACGTACATATAAGTTCCTAACATATTAGACTTTAAGACCTTAAGTCCCAGCTTAGTTTAAACTATCATATTCATCCTAAAATCATGCTATACATCTCTTTAATAGTTCATAGCCAATTCTGTTCATAATAGGTTACTAATGACCAGAACAATCAACAATCATGTTTTTAGCCCTAGGACACATCTAATTTACACTAATTAACTTCCAACTGAAAGCGGTTGTACTAGACATCTAATTCATCAGATTAGCTCTTCTAGTAATCACACCTTACAACTTAAACAAATTCTATACTTTCACCTATGTTATTCTGCCATAATAATCAGATAGGTTCTAAGTTAGTTAAGCACCTAAAACACTTGATTAATGCTCTAGAATTCCACCCACAAATCTGGTGATTAAACAAAACTCTTTTAAGTCCCATTTATCCCAGGTTATAACAACACCATATTAGACTAAAGATCATCCAGAACAATCATAATTACCTCTAGGTTATTCCCCTTACTAAACAGCAGCAAAACACCATAAACAAGCTCTTAAGCAATTACAGTAATCAAAGGTAGGCTGTAAAACACATCCTTTCTTCCTTAAAACACTTTTCTAACTCTTCTAGCTTTAGGCTAATAAGTACCTACGAATTTTAATTAGATAATATAGGGTAATACTCCTGTAAAACATACAGATTATTAAGGGATGGTAACCATGAAGTTACCTTGCAGATTGTTGAAGAAAACCTTCCTTAAATCCTTGGAAAGCTTGCTAGAAGTTAGAACACCCTAAGACAGCCTTAAGCTCCTAGAATGGACATGGAAATGGAGTGAGTTCCCTTGGTTCTCCTCTGGTTTTCGGTTGAGAATAGACTAGGAAAGGATGAAGAACACAACCAGAACGTCCTTACCTCTAAGATTGGAAGAAGATGAAGATAGTAGCTCTCCTCCTTCTCTTTGCTCTCGGCCAGGTGGTGGTGGTAAGCTTTCCTCTCTTTCTTTTCTCTTCTAAACGTGCTAAATGGCTTAATAGAGGTGGGGGACGGTTATATAAGCAAGGAGGACGGTTTAGGTTGCTTAAGGTGAAGGAAAAGTGTGTGTGGCTGATTTCTAAGCCATGTCACATCTCCAATGGGATGTTGCCACCTCCTACCAGCCTACTTAGGTGTCAAGCTCCTATTGGTTTATGGTATGTGTCAAGTGTTTAAGTAGGTGCCAACTCATCGTGCCACCTCGTGCTTAAAGACGTCCTACTTGCCTACTAGCTTGGTCGTGCTTAAGACGTCCTACTTGCCTACTAGCTTGCTGAGTCACCTACTTGCTTACTAGCTTGAGAGTCACCTACTGCTTGCTAGCTTGATGAGTCACCTACATGCTTGCTAGCTTCCCCAAGCAGCTGCATCACCTACTTGTGTGTTTACTACATAAGCTAGCTGCTGCATCACCTATTAGCTTGGTTGGCACAATGTTATTGGAGCGTTCTAGCTAGCTACTTTCAAAACAATACAAGAAGTGCTATTAAGGACTTTTCTGGTCCAAATGTGTACTTATGCCAATATTAGATTTAAATATGCTTAATAGCTCATTAAGACCTAATTAGCAAAGTAAATCATCCTTTAGAAACTTTGGGTATTTCACACACCTTAACCCGGACCACCTCTAAAACGTCCCAGTGGGTTCGCCAAATGTATGGTCCGGGTTTGTAAACCTGGATACAAACCTGGACCACCCTCAGAAGTGGCCAGAAATGAAAATCTGCAACTATTGTCTCTCCAAACTCCTAAATTTACCTTCAAAAACAATAAAAACTAAAACAGAACATGCCTAATAAACACATTAGACCAAGAATTAAGAATGAAAACAACAAAAACTTACGAGAAATAAAACAAAAAGCAAAAATAGCAAAACTCACAAACTGGGTTGTCTCCCAGTCAGCCGCCCGTTTTTTGGTCTTTGGCTAGATCGTGCAACTGATTGATTAGTACGGAGGATCATGGAATGTAATCACCGAATGGACTTCAGCAATGTCACCATTGAGATAATGCTTCAGCTGGGACCCGTTGACTTTGAATGTCTCTCCTTCTGCATGCTTAGACCGATAGCTCCATAGGGCGAGACACTTGTCACTGTGAACGGTCCAGACCAACGAGACTTCAACTTCTCAGGAAATAGTTTCAGACGGGAGTTGAATAGAAGAACCTTATGCCCAACGTGAAACTCCCGTGACCAACAGCTTATCGTGCCACCGCTTCATCCTCTCCTTATAGATTCTGGCGTTTTCATAAGCTACCTCTCTAAACTCCTCCAGATCACACAGTTGTAACTTACACTTCTCACCAGCCTTTTGTAAATCAAAATTCAACGCCCTGAGTGCCCAAAAGGACTTGTGCTCCAGCTCCACGGGTAAGTGACACGCCTTGCCATAAAGCAACTTGTACGGGGACATACCTAAAGGTGTTTTAAAGGCAGTGCAATATGCCCACAAGGCGTCATCCAAATTAAGGGACCAGTCTCACCTCGAGGATGTGACAGATTTCTAGAGGATCCACTTAAGTCCCCTGTTAGTGACATCGGCTTGCCCTTCGTCTGTAGAGAAACCTTATGCCGGACACCTTACTTCTGCAGAAGAGCTTCAAACTTTTGTTGCAGAAGTGTGTACCCCCGTCTCTAATGATCGCGCGTAGGACACCAAAACGGGTAAAGATATTCCTCTTTAAAAACTTAAGTACCACTCTTGCATCTGGTAGGTGCCGCTATCGCTTCAGCCCACTTGGTGACATAATCTACTGCTACCAAGATGTAGAGATTACCTTGAGATGATGGGAACGGTCCCATGAAATCAATGCCCCAAAGATCGAACGGCTCAACCTCCAAGATCGAATTCAATGGCATCTCATGACGTCTGGATAAATTCCCATGCCACTGACATTGATCACAAGTGGAGACAAACTGATAACAATCCTTGTTCAAGTTCTTCCAGAAGAAGCCAGCCTCCAAAATCTTCGCGGCTGTCCTAGCCGGACCAAAATGACCCCCTGCTTCTCTAGAATGACAATGCGTCAGGATGTCTCTAGCTTCCTCCTCAAAAACGCATCGACGAATCAGACCGTCTGCACAGACCTTGAACAGAAATGGGTCATCCCAAAGATAGTGCTGACCGTGGAGAAAAATTTCTTCTTCTGCTGATATGACAACTCTGGAGGAATGATGCCCTTGGCTAGGTAGTTCGATATGTCAGCATAACAAGGGTTCGTGGAATGACCGATCATGTAGATATACTCTCCGGGAAATATTCATGATCGGCCTGCCATCATCTGGAACTTCCATACGGGATAAGTGATCCGCCACTCCATTCTGCGCTCCAGGTTTGTCTCTAATCTCAATGTCGAATTCTTGCAAAAGCAAAATCCATCTGATCAAACGAGGTTTAGCATCAACTTTTCCAAAGAGATACCTGAGAGCGGAGTGGTCGGTGTGCACGATGACTTTGCTGCCAATGATGACGGTCGAAACTTATCACAAGCAAAGACGATCGACAGCAGCTCCTTCTCCGTCGTGGCGTAGTTCTTCTACGCCTCATAGTCTTACTAGCATAGTAGACTATCCTCAATACCTTGTCATGCCTCTGACCCAAAGCTGCTCCCAATGCATAATCGCTGGCATCACACATAATCTCAAAAGGCAACGACCAATCAGGAGCAACAATAATAGGTGCAGAAACCAGTTTAGCTTTGAGCAAATTAAAAGCATCTAAGCACTCTTGCGTAAACTTAAATTTAGCATCCTAAGTAACAAATCGCAAAGAGGTTTAGAGATCTTAGAAAACTCCGTAACAAAGCACCTATAAAAAACCTGCTGACCGAGAAAACTACGGACATCCTTACGATGATGGTGGTGGCAGCTACTCGATGACTTCAACCTTGCCTTGTCTACCTCGATCCCTTTCCTAGAAATCTTATGCCCGAGCACGTGCCTCCTGCACCATGAAGTGGCACTTCTCCAATGAGCACCAAGTTAGTTTCCCTGCATCTAGCTAAGATTAAATCCAAGTCTCTCAAACATGAATCAAAAGTCGGTCCAAAAAAAAAAAATCATCCATAAAAATTTCGATGCACTTTTCAATAAAATCAGCAAAAATAGCAGTCATGCAACGTGTGAAAAGTGCGGTGCATTACATAAACCAAAAGGCATGCGTCGATAAGCATAAGTACCATATGGACAAGTAAAGGTGGTCTTCTCTTGGTCCTCCTTAGCAATTGGAATTTGAAAATAACAGGAGTAACCATCTAAGAAACAGTAAGATTATTGTCCTGCAAGCCTTTCTAGCATCTGATCAATAAAGGGAAGGGGAGAAATGGTCTTGCCTAGTGGTGGCATTTAATTCCTATAATCAATGCAAACTCTATGCCCGGTAATAGTACGCTGAGGAACTAATTCATCTTTATCGTTAGGTACCATAGTTAAACCCCCTTCTTAGGTACTACCTGAGTAGACTTACCCATTCGCTGTCAGAGATTGGATAGATTATACCTGCATCCAGTAGCTTGATTACTTCTTCTTAACCACCTTTTTGTGCGGGTTTAGTCTCCGTGGGGCTGTCTCAATGGCTTGTAATCCTCCTCAAGATAAATGTGGTGGGTGAAAACGTGGGTGAAATTCCTTTGATATCAACAATGGACCATCATCTAACGCCTCTTGTTCCTCCTCAAAACCCTGCAACAAAGCTTCCTCCTGTTAATCAGTTAAAGTATTAGAAAAATAACAGGTAAATCAGCAGGAGGAACTAAGAAAGCATATTTAAGGTGACAGGAAGAGGCTTGAGTTCAAGAGAAGGTGGTGGTAATTCCACCGATGGAGCTAGCGTCTTTGGAACTCGGTCCAGCGGTTCCTCCTCGATTCTGTGGTTCTTCCTATATGGCCTCCCAGTAGAAAGTTGAAATGCTGTAGCAGAAACCTCGGAATCATCATGAGTGGTTTCTATGGAATCTACCAAACACCTCTCCAAAGCATCCAGCTCCGTGGGGCTGTAAGAATAGTCCTGCATCAAAGTGTCAATACAGTCTAGACTAAAACAAGCATGAACATCAGAAGGATGAGTAGCAGCCTTGGTCATATCGAAGACAAGCTGCTCATCATGTAATCGCAGTATAATCTTCCCCCCTTCAACATCGATGAGGGTCCTTGCTGTGCGCATGAATGGTCAACCTAAAATAAGCGGTACTACCTTGTCTTCCTCCATGTCTAAAATAACAAAGTCAGCAGGAAAGCAAAAGTACCACCGAAACAATTAAATCTCTAACCACCCCTCTAGGTAGGATAATTGACCTATCAGCTAATTGCAAAGTAATCCGGGCAGGTTCACATTCTCCTAAACCAAGCTTTAAATACATGGACAAAGGCATTAAATTAATACTTGCACCTAAATCACATAAACCTTACCACAATTCACATTACCTATCACGCAAGGTATGACCGGAGTACCTGGATCATCAAGCTTAGGTGGAAGCTTCTTCGAGAGAACAACTGAAACGCTCTCGGTAAGCTGCACAGTATCCTTCTCCACTAAAGACCGTCTGTTGGACAGGATGTCCTTCGTGAACTTCGTGTATATCGGCATCTGCTTCAAAGCTTCATTAAAAGGAATGTTAATGGTTAGTTTCTTAAAGATAGTTAAAAACTTACCAAACTGCTCATCCAAGTCTCTCTTCTTCAACCGGTTGGAAAAGGAACTGGCGCTCAGCGCGCGCGACGTGGAGGTGATGGAGTCTTAGTAGTCTTGCTAATCGTCACCTCCTCTTCAGCTGGTTCCTCCCGAGAACCTGCTGGTGCAGTTTCTTCAACCTGCTCAACATTAGGAAGAGGAGTCTCAGCTTCAGGGACCACCGAGTCAAGCTGTGTACCACTCCTCAACGTGATTGCCTTGGCGTGCTCTCTCGGATTCTGCTCGGACTGACTAGGCAAGGAACCAAAGGACGCTGAGCTAACTACTAAGATATCTGAGACAGCTGAGTCTCAATGTTCCTATTGAATGTCCTTTGATCATTGTTGAAGGTCCTCTGCTTCTGATTGAAGGCTTCCAGCTCTCAAGAGTAGCTGCTGCATTTGACTATGGATTCATCACCGCACACATACGCTCAAACTGTGTTGACATCGCTTCTATCTTGGCAGCCAGAAAAGTATTCGAATCCACTTCATAAACTTCAGCAGGCTTCTTCGGTGCAGCTTCTCCAGTTCTAGTACCTCCCCACTGATTAGCTGCTGTAGTAATAGTCTCTACCAGCTCTTTGATTCTTGCAATGGGCAACTCCATCAAACTTCCTCCAGTACATGTATCGACCAGCAACCGGCTAGAAGGGTTCAAGTCCTTGTAAAACGACTGCAGTACAACCTCTTCTCCTAGCCCGTGATGCGGTACCTTCCTCACTATCCCCTTAAAACGCTCCCAAGCTTCAAACAAGGTCTCACCGGTAAACTGTTTGAAGTTGGTAATTTCTCCTCTCATGGTTAGCATCCGAGAGGGTGGAAAGTATTTCGCCAGAAATGCATTAGCCAGCTCTTCCCATGTAGTAATACTGACGGGCGCCAGTGAGTTCAACCATTCAGCTGCTCTATCCCTCAGGGAGAACGGAAACAGAGTGAGCCGAGCAACCTCCTGCGAAGCTGGTGTCGAACACGCTCCTACCAATCTCAGGAATGTGGTGAGGTAGACATTCGTGTCTTCAGTAACCGTCCCGCTGAACTGAGGTGCGTTCATCACCATGGTCACGTAGTGGGTCTTGAACTGCCACTGCACTCCTACCGGCAATGCAGGAATCACTATCGGCGACACCAACCCTTCGACACTTGGACGGGTGTAGTCCCTCATCTGCCTCTGGTTATTCGCCATGTTAACTGCTGGTTGAACTTCCGGAACCTCTTCGTCAACAGGTGGTTCGAGCACCCCCTCCTCAACTGTTGGATCCAGATTCAAATCCCTGCGAAGCTGTCTTGATGTTTTGCGTGTGTCACCGTGTTGTAATCCTACAACCACCCGTTGATGGTTGGTAGACTTGTGTGTGAGAACGTTATGTATGCTCTGTAAGAATGAATGTTGTGTGCCCTAGTTTACACTTTAGCATGTTATACACATTTCTAACTTCTGGGTCTACTATGAGAACTTGTGCAAAGTCACTGATGTGGCACGGTGCTTAGAAGCACCGAGCATTATAATTATGGACTTAATCCTTTAGGTATCGTTAATGAATGCGGGACTAGATCCCTAAGACTACAAGGAGTGGAAAATATAAGTTAAGGAAGTAAGACTTCGGGACGAAGTCTCTTTTATGGGGGATAAGTTGAAATACCCCTGAACATTACACGCATAAAATCATAACGCGTTTTATAATTCGGACATAAAATAACGTACGAATAATTAAATCTAGTATATATATAGTACGAATACGAAAATACACGTGCGTAACGTTACGATATTGTAACGTTGTAAATAAGTAATAATAACGTCGCTTAATATCGTAACAAAAATAACACGATATAATATATAGTCTTACATATATAAAAGTAAGCATGTATATAGTTATACAAAAAAAGAAGAAAGGAGCAAGGACGCTCCCGCTGAGGTTCGAACCCCGTACCTCTCGTATGCCTAGTGAACGCCTTAACCGGTTAAGCTATGCTCGAATTTGATAACTTATACCACCGAATCAAAACTAGTAGTATGCAAACTATGATAATTACAAAGAAAAGAATCAAACACCCATTCTCTGTGACAGTGCCGTTTTCCTTCTTCTTCCTCGATCAAAAACCAGATCGAATCAAATGAAAAAAGGAGACAGAGAATTCAAACTCCCAGGCGACATAAATTCTTGTTTCACTAACCACCCATACTCTTCTCTAGAAACTTGCAACCGCACTCATGCCCTCACTCCCTGGTTGCTTAATCGATAGATGCAAGCATACCCAGACAGGGAATTGTTGTCGATCCCAGGAGCAGAAGAAACAAATCCACTAGAGTGTTGATGTTCCCACACCACCCCTTATCCTCTCAGTTCATTCTCTACAATATCGGGAAACCAAGAAGACAACAATTCCAGAGCACCATACTCCTTGGTTCTGTCCGAGAACAACAAAAGAAGAAATTAACTAGCCTGAACAAACTATACACCTCAAGGATATTCCCTCCTCAGTCTCCCTGTTATGCGCGTGAATCAAGGACAAAAAAAAAGTTAATGACGACAAGCACTTCCTCCACAACCGTCCCTTGCAACCCGAGACCAAGACTCCATTAGCTAGCATTTATCTCCATACCCAAATGTCTCAGTTGCTATGTGAACCGGGAAGACCATTACAACTGACCATGGGTATCATCCCGTTTCCAGTCAAAAGACAAAGCCTGCCTCTGTTTCTAAATTTTATGCACCAGAGCCATGTTTTACAAACTTCCACGCACTACATTAGTCTCCCGTGCTTTGAGCCATCTTATTCAAAAACCATAGATCACCTCCTCCACACTCCTGCTGTGCATTGTTTCTGCATGGGCGGAAACTCTACTCACTCTCCCTCTAATTCCTGATGCACAAGGTAAGTGCTACTGGGTTACATTTCCTTTTCTGTTTCCCTGGTCCAAGAATTTGCTGCCTAACTCCTTCTTCCCGATTGCTCATGCGAGGATAGAGGAGTCACCAGAGAGCAAGACAGGAAACAAGCAACTACTGTCACCTACTGTACTCCCTATTCGAGACCCAACTCAGGTAGTGATTCAGAAATGCTTTCTACATGTCAATTACTTATGTGGTGTTGATGCTGTCTGAAAGTTTATTACTCAACACTTGGTTCTTTTCATGCTTGACTCCCTCATGCAGTCCCTATTGGCCTTGTTCAAAAGATCCCCGAGTAGAGCTGCTAAAACTCTCCCTGAGACTTAACAAAAAGAGTGAGGGTCCTGAAACGCCTTTTCCCCTTGCTTCTGTTACAGCTTTCTCTGATTTATCACACCTAACATCTAGGAGATTTTCATCAGCGGTGTTAATAACTAAGGTGCAAGGAGCCTGATAGAGTGCCTGGACCAACGAGAAAACAAAGAAAAACAACTAAGTTACTCAACCGGTGAGTTATTCCTAAATGATTTCTAGATCAGAAAACAGAAAGAAAAAAAAAGAGACCAAACCTGCCAAATCTGATAATCATATCAAATCTGTAGCATGAAGTCTTAGTGCACTAGATATCTGGGGAGGTTTCAAATTGCTAATACATTTATAACCTCATGAATGCACCTGACTGTGGTCGATACGTGAGAATGTAGAAGAAAGAAAAACACAGAAACAATAACATCTTAACAGAACAACAAAACAATGTAACAGTCTGTATATATATATACCTCCTGTTTCTGTTGTAGTTTCAGTAAGTTAACCATGTGTTTTAAGTTCTGTCCTTGAAGTAAGATCGTGATTAACCACCTAAAAAGGTGAGGAAAAACGTGGGAAACTAAGAATCAAATTAAATAACAGAAGAAGAAGAAAATCATATCAGTTCTACATTTTTAGTTACAGTTTCTACTGGAAACTTAAGTTATGTATGATTCGGTTACAAAGAACTATAGAAAGTTGTGTTGAGTAGTTAAAAAGTCTAAAGCATTCTAATGCACTTAAGTAAAACTTTAGGCCCGTGGGAAAGATAGAAAAACAAGTAATAGAAAGGAAGTGCCACACTCCATGGGTTCTGTTTCATTTAGTTCAATGATATGTTTCAGTTTCCAAGTTCCTGTCTGGTAGGTGTCCATGCCACCTTAGGGTCAGTTCTTGGATTCTAAAACTGTATAACCCACTAAGTCACGTAAGGCAAAGAAGTGGGAGGATCGGGAAGCCAAAACAGAAAACTAAGAAAAGAGATAGACAATGATGTAGCAGTTTCTGTTTCAGTCCTTACAAGTTCTGTATAGAGTTTTCTCAGAGGTGTTGTGCCTAGCTATTTGGGTTGCTTCTGAATTTAGAATATAGCTAGAACCTTTGCATAAACAAGTGAGTACCTTGGGATGAATTGAGAGACAGATTTATGGGCTGACAGAGAGAGAACAAGGGAGTTATCAGTTTTCAGTTCCTGATTACAGTTTTCATTTCTGTTTCATTTTTCAGTTTCTTGAGGTTCTGTACAGAGGAGCAAGTGAATGTTTATTGGTGAAGTTTTCGAGTTTAAAATATAGATGAAACACATAACTGATTAAGGAGTGCATAGGGGAAATATTTAGTGACAGTTGGGTGAGAGACAGAATGGAATAAAAGGACAGATAGCATAATGTAATGCTTCAGTCTAAGGGTTGGTTTCTGAAAGTTTTCCTCTGTATGATTATGTGACAGTGAGCTGTTGGGGTTGGTTTCGAATTTAAACTGTGGTATAATGCTCAACTATATAGGTAAGCACCTTGGGGGAGATTTGAAAGAAAGAATTATGATTAAACAGAAAAGAATCAAGGAGAAGGCATCTGGTTACATGGTTTTCAGTTTCAGTTTCCTGATTTCCTTTTTGTATCTGTTTCTGTGTAACAGATTACTGAGGTGTTAGTAGTGTTATGATGTCTTAGGTATGAACTAGGAACATTGTTAAAGAGGTAAATTAAGTTGACAAAATCATTTGAGAATTTAGGAACCAAGCAACTGATGAAAAACAGAAGGAAAAAGGAAATACACATTGTTGGTTTTCAGAATTTTAGCCTTCTTGCTTCTGTATGATGGCTTTTCAGAGGTATTAATGGAGTTGTTTTGGGCTGGGTTTTAGTTTGAGACTACCCAATATACTTATCTAACTTGGCAAGCAACTTGGGAAACGTTGGAAAACAGATTAGAGGATGAACCGATGGTTAAAAAGGAGGAGATACTTAAGCTATGCTCCAGATTTCCCATAACAGTGTCACCTCTGTAGAACTATCACCCAGTAGGTATAAGGGGGTTTTAATGGCTTGTGTATGAACTTATAATCTAGCTAACACCCATAACTAGTTGGGTAAACACTACAGGAAAGAAACAAACATAAACTAAACCAACTAGCAACAAGAACCAAGAGGGAATGTGTAGCTTGTGCTTCAGTTTCATTGATGTTAGAGCTTCTGTATAACGGTGTTACTAAGGTGTTATAAGTGTGATTCTAGTTTAATAATGAACTCAAATAATAGCTAATGAACATAACTAGGATACCAAAGCATGTGGAGAAAGCTACACATCAACTACTACATGGAGAGTGAAGTTAGATAAGGTGTTACAAGGGACTTGTGTTACTACATGGAGAGTGAAGTTAGATAAGGTGTTACAAGGGACTTGTGTTACAGATTTTAAAACTTTTTGGACTGCTGTATAAGTGGGTTTAGGGGTATTCTATGGTCTATATTACCACTATACAAGGATTAAAACATTTCTCACCTATTTATCTAAGGAGGGAATACATACTAGACAAGTTATACACATTATATAAACTTGTTACATAAATAACGCTTAAAACACTCTAAAACATTAGCTAGGGAAAAAGGACTTAGTTAACGTATCAAACAAGGTGTGAATGTCCTAGGAGTAAGATAAGCCTAGAATTAATGCATGTGAAGTTCTAAGGGTAATATAAACTAAGCATTTAACAACATACCAAGGGAATAACATACGATATAAAGTGTCATCACAAGAAATGATAAACTGACACATTGCTTTATTTAACGCTAGGGCCGTAGTGAACTCCAACTGGGACCCATGTGTGAGACAACTCGTACTTGTGAAAAAGGTATGGACATGTGTGGTTCGTATGTTGCCGTGTTACACGGCTTGTTTGCTGTGTGCTCTGTGTGAAAAACACCATAAGATTGAAGCATGAAATTGGATTGCTTGCTTATCGTGTTATATGGTTTCTATATCATTGTTGTATATTATTTGCGTGCACACAGTAGTTTAGTCCCTTCGCGTTTATGGAATTTGAGATGAAACACTGGGAACTATGAAAAACAAAGAAAATTCTGTAAAGGGGAACTCCTCTCTAACCATGGAGGACGTACCATGACACCCACTATGGTGTCTATCCATGAATAATAATGAAGAGCAAATCTCAATTGGTGGAACATGAGGATAACCCGGGAAGACGACATCTCGGGCCGCGCGGTATGGAATGCTCGAGAGTTGGTATCTGCATCAGATCCTTTGCCCTTCTATGTGGAGCACATCCTGGAGTCTAGAGGCGACTCCGCTTTCCCAACCCTGGGTGTCGGGAATGGGGGAGTGACAAATTGGTGGAGCTTATCCTGGAGTCTAGAGGCGACTCTGCTTTCTCGGCGCATGACGTCGGGAATGGGGGACTAGCTATGGAGGAGACGTCCTCCAACGTGCGGTAACATAAGAACTCACAATTAAGCTATAAAGAAGCAAATAAAGATGGGCACCCATACTATATGGTCACGAGAATCAACCTACATCCCCAGACCTGGTGCAAGAAAGAGAAAGAGAAGTACACATGATGGAAACAAAGAAAAAGAGACGAAAACACTCAACATTGAATGATCCCACTGTGTGGATCATCCTTATTCAAATTCTTTGAAGCTCTAGTTGTTTTACATGCATGAGGTGTTTGGTGTTATCTTTATGCCCAACATGTTGAGAGTTGCTATGTTGTCATTGTATGTTGTGTGTTACTGTTTTATTATAGCATGCAAATTGAACTTAATCATATTCGACCAAGTAGTCGTGTGACCCGGCAACATGCGGGATACACACGTTCATACTCAGCATAGTTTTGCTGAGTCCTTTATTTTTTACAGGTATGAAACTGGAAGCAGGCGGAGAGTAGATAGGGTGACTACCATAGGGGTAGTCCATACGGGCAAGACTTTTGTATAGTATGTTTTATTATATGGGTTGTGATTATGTAACACTAAACCCTTGTTGTATGTTTCGGTTTGTGTAACTTAAGTAAGAACTTATGATGTAGACTCTCGGTACTTGGTTTGTATTTCCCGTTTGTACTTGGATTTGGTTATGGTTTTAATTCCAGTCATTCAGACCGCAGCTTAGTATTGATGGTGTTGTTGTGTCAACCACGTGGGTGGTCGGCGTCTGTGACACCCGGTTGGAACTGTGACTCCGCTGTTTAGACTTGTTGTATCATCGTTTGGCGCATCGTTCGGACTACGGTTTGGTTAATCGGGGGTGTTACAATTTTGATGACATCCCCCACTGTTTGTGCAATTTTGCACACGTTGAATTTCTTCCACGCATGAAGGGGTATACCTCGGATGACAACCCACGTTCTATGTTTCTCAACTTGATCCTCCCTTTCCCAATGACGGACTTCCACTCCTTCGCCAGTGGAGTAACCCTGGCTAATAACTTCCTTTACTTCATGTGTTGAATTTTTCAGCAAAAGGAACTTTCTCCTCGAGAGAGCTAGTAGCCCTGACATATTAGGCCACCTACTACGAAGGAAATCTAATGCTTCCATCGGATTCTTTTCCTCTTGGAAAGTGAAAACCGCACATTTGGACAGACATGCCTTCATCCCTTCATCAGCTTTGATCTTTATAGAGAGTCTCGATTTAGCATTGCTATACTCTTTTTGGATCTGGATAGACGACTTTTAGGAGAAACTCTATTTGGAAGCATCGTTTCTCTCCTTGGCTTTATGGCCTTGAAACTTCATTCTTGCCCACAGACTACTACCATTGATATTCCAGCCTTTAATGCCATCAATTACTCTTCTAGCATCATCGACATGATAAACATCTACAAAGGCACATGCATTTCGAGTCCACGATCTCCATTTTCTACTAATGTAAAGCCTACTCCATCGGGCAAACCTTCGAATTTATCTGCCCAACTGATATTCCGACACTCCTCTATGTATATTGCCAATGAAAATTGTGGTAGTTGTATTACCTTTGGATCGAGAACTATTTTGAGAAGGCCAGTCGAAAATCAATTCTCGCTCATATGACCAGTTACTTTGCGCTTCATTCTTTGAGTAAGCCAGTTTCGCAACTTGTCTTTTCACCTTCCTATAGTCCTTTCTTCCATGAGATAGTTCACTTCTACCCCGTCTTGTTTCCTCTCTCGGTCTTCTACTTCTCCTTGAGTCTTCCTTGAATCTTGCATATTTCTGGTCCCTTCATATAGATATGTCACCTCTATTGTCAATATGATCACAACTTTAATATAACATTATATAAAAGCTTATTGTTAACTTCAAAAACCTGAATTCATAAGTTTGACACACCTACTTTAAAATTCTGGGTCCGTCACCATCTGTATATATATGTCGTAAATAACTATCATGTCATAATAGTTAAGATAAATTATACCCAGCCCACACTTTCTGGGATCGATTCCTATTGTGCACATTTCAACACACAAGTTTGAATTTAATATGCCAATGGTATGGGGTTTATTTATATACGCATAAGAAGAAACGCTATCTACCACACATTATCGGTAGAAAAATCAGTGGCGGTGTGACATCAATATTGCTACCATATCAGAAAATGGTAGTGAATTTTATTTTCACCACCAAGGATTTACTAACCGACAGACTGCGGTAGCAAATGAAGAAACCGGTAGCCCGTTCCATTTGGCTATCAATTTTTCTATTATGGGTACTCATCGTATTGATAGCTAAACTCCCTTTTTTCTTGTAGTGAAGAGAGATGTAACGACCCCAAAGCCGGCCTGGGAGTTAGGGCCATTACACGCGCGAGTCTACTACCTAACGTCGCAAGGCTCTAAGCAAAACGAATCCCAAAACCAAATAACGAACTTGTATAAATACCAAAAGAGTTTACAAGATCCAAATACTTATAAGTCAAATACAAAGAGAGAGGCCCGAAGGCTACACATAGTTCTAAAGCGTCCAACGCGCAAAGTAAACAAAGTCAACAAAACGTAAACAAACGAAGCTCCAGCAAGGGACAAGAGAGAGAAGATCCCACGAGCTCAATCTGCAACAGAGTAAAGGGGGTGAGCTAAACAGCCCAGCAAGCAGAAGACTTCCTCAAGGAAGCCCACTCAAAAAAGAAGTAGAAGAATAGTTTTATAAACAGAGAAGAAGGCGGAGTCAATATAATCAGACGGAAGGAAGCACAAATCAGAAGCAGAGCAGAACGTCACTTCAAACCATAGTCGGACTTTCAGAAACGGATACAGAAGAGTGGGACACTAGAAACAAGCTGACACAACAGAAGGACTCACATAAGGTCCTATGGATCCGAGGATCCCACAATAGAAGCCGTAGAGACAGCTAACAGACCCGTCGGTCAAATAACGTCCTAAGGGAGACCCTAAGGAGTATAAACAGAAGGAATTCCTGCGTAGCATGCTACGGGACAGCCCGACCCGACTATCAAGGCTCAGAAGCAAAGTAACTAGGTCCCAAAACCAAAAGCTCACAAAACAGATCTTAAGTGCATGGAAATGCATATAAACAGCATAAGAAGCTTGTACACAGATAGGGGAATCCAACCCCGCAAACGGAACTCAAAACGGAGCTAAAACAGAGAAGTTATGTCAAAAACAGAGGCGTGTCCGAACTTGCGTCCGACCTTGCAAGTTCAGACAGAGGCCGAGAAGCAGAAGTCACAGAAATCACAGTGTCCGAACTTACGTCCGAACGTCAAAGTTCGGACGTAAGTCGAGAGTCAGAAGCCAAAACAATCTTCATGTCCGAACTTGCGTCCGACCTTGCAAGTTCGGACACACGTCGAAACTTTTACGAAAATTCGTCCTCGCGTCAGGTCCGAACTTACATGTCCGGACCGATGTTCGGACACTTCAAAACCTTCAAAAACAAAACGCGCCCGATGACCTGTCCGAACTTGTAAGTTTGGACAGACGTCCGGACAGTGCAAAACTGTCGAATTCCAGAAAGGGTAGACGCGCAGAAAACCACAAAAATCATCACAAACTCACCCAAATTCCACAGAATTGTAAATCAGTACCCTCGGGGGTTTAGCCAATCGATCAACAACACAAAACCGATGAGAAAGCACACAATCACAACACAATTGCAAACCAGAAACGCTAGAATAAAACAGTCCCCCGAAGGTGAGCAAACAACCCCGATTCCATCCCCCACTTACATGAATTCGAAGCGCTGATTCAGTCCAAACGTTACCAGCAACTCCACGGACAGGACGCAGCAGAGGAGACGCACAATGCACCACTGAATTCGCAGAGAAGAGACCCCAAAATCAGAAAACTGCCCTCTCAAAACAGAAGCGGAAACCATCGGAATCGAAAGGAAAACCAAACCTGATTTGCAGAGGAGAAGAATCTGACACAGAAGCAGCGGGAATTCGACGCAGAAATCTGACAGCAGCAGCAACAATTCTGACAGAGTTCATCAAGCACACAAGGGAAAGCAGAGAAGAGGATCGTGAAAACTGTCAAGAGGGAGAACGCGCTATTGTAAACTGATTGTGAATTGGAAATGTAAAATAAATGACTTATCTGCCTTAATAAGTCTCACCAAAATAGAAGAGGGGGAAACGACCTCCTTGCCCCCGTCTTTTAATTCAATGCCTCCGACGTCCCCTCTACTAAACAAAGCACACATAACATAACTTGAATTAATAACATTGTTATGTCATGAAATCTGAAAAACGAAAATACGGAGTATTACATCACTCCCCCTTAAAAGAATTTCGTCCTCGAAATTCAACATACCTCACTGCTCGAAGAGGGAAAGGAACTTGGCACGCAACTCCTCCTCGAGTTCCCACGTCGCCTCACGCTCGGACTGATCAGACCACTGCACCTTAACCATAGGCAGTGTCTTGCTACGAAGCCGACGAACATCCCGTGCTAAAATACGAACCGGAGCTGCCTCATAAGTGAAATCATCTCTGAGTCGAAGCTGACCATAGTCAATCACATGCGAAGGATCATGTAGATACTTCCTGAGCATCGACACATGGAACACGTCATGCACTCCTGCTAGAGCTGGTGGCAATGCCAATCTGTAAGCCACCGGCCCAACCTTCTCAAGCACCTCAAAAGGCCCTACGAACCGAGGACTCAGCTTGCCTCGCTTACCAAAACGAACCACACCCCTAACTGGAGAAATCTTCAGATACACGTGGTCTCCCACCTGAAACTCAAGCGGACGGCGCCTCTGATCTGCATAACTCTTCTGCCGGCTCCGGGCAACCAACAAACGCTCCCTGATAGTCTTGACTTTGTCCACAGCCCCCTGCACCAACTCAGGACCCACAATCGCCCTCTCTCGCAGGTCGTCCCAACAAATAGGAGATCTACAGCACCTACCATACAACGCCTCAAATGGAGCCATCCCAATGCTCGATTGGAAACTATTGTTGTAGGCGAACTCAATCAATGTCACATGCTGATCCCAGCTGCCCCCGAAGTCGAGCACACAAGCCCTCAACATGTCCTCCAAAATCTGATTCGTCCTCTCCGTCTACCCATCGGTCTGAGGATGATAAGCCGAACTGAAAGCCAAATTCGTACCTAAAGCCTTATGCAGGCTACGCCAGAAGCGAGATACAAATCTCGGATCTCTGTCCGAAACGATCGTCGCCGGCACACCATGCAGCCTCACAATCTCGTCTACATACAGCCGAGCCAGGCGCTCAAGGCTGAAGGTCTTCCTCACAGGCAAGAAATGGGCTGACTTCGTCAACCGGTCACAATCACCCACAACGCATCGTACCCGGAAGATGTCCTAGGCAACCCCACATAATGAAATCCATGCCAACGCTCTCCCATTTCCACTCAGGAACAGGAAGAGGCTGTAGAAGACCCGCAGGTCGCTGATGCTCGGCCTTCACCTGCTGACAGGTCTGGCAACGAGCCACAAAATCAGAAATCTCCCTCTTCATATTCGCCCACCAAAAGGACTCTCTGAGGTCCCGGTACATCTTCACCCCTCCCGGGTGCACAGAATAAGGAGCTCCATGAGCCTCCTGCATAATCTCCCGCCTAAGATCGCCTCCACTAGGCACACAGACTCTGCCCCTGAAGTGTAGACAGTCATCGCTGGACACAGAAAACTCTGACTCCTGCTCCTCTGACAACTTCTCCCTGATCTTACACAACTCAGCATCAGCCTTCTGACCCTCTCTGATCCGCTCAATCAAAGTAGACTGGACTTGAATCGAAGCAATCATCCCAGCACGGTCGGACCGAACAACCCAAATCCCCATACGCTGAAGCTCAATAGCAGACCTCTGAACTCCTGCAACGAACAAGCAAGACCGGGAGCACCCCTACGGCTCAAGGCATCTGCCACCACATTCGCTCTACCAGGATGGTAGAGGATCTCCAGGTCGTAGTCATGTAACAACTCTAACCAGCGCTGCTGTCTCAAATTTAGTTCCTTCTGCGTGAACAGATATTGAGACTCTTGTGATCCGTGTAGACCTTACACGTCACCCCGTACAAATAGTGCCGCCATATCTTCAAGGCGAAGACCACAACAGCCATCTCCAAGTCATGGGTAGGATAATTCTTCTCATACGGCTTCAACTGTCGTGACCCATATGCTACCACCTTTCCCTGCTGCATCAGAACACAACCCAGCCCTCTGTGGGAAGCGTCACAGAACACCTCAAAGCCCTCTCTCCCAGAAGGCAACGTCAAAATCGGAGCCGAAGTCAACCTCTTCTTCAATCCTGGAAGCTCTCCTGGCACGCCTCACTCCAATCAAACTTGACATCCATCCTAACAAGACGAGTCAAGGGGGATACGATCTTAGAAAAGCCCTCCACGAACTTCTATAATACCCAGCCAATCCCAGAAAAATTGCGCACCTCAGACACATAGTGGGCTTCGCCCACTCCATAACTGCCTTAATCTTCCTGGGTCCACTGAAATGCCATCCTTCGAAACCACGTGACCAAGGAACACAACTCTATCCAACCAGAACTCACACTTCTTCAATTTAGCATACAACTCCTTCTCTTTCAACGTCTGTAGGACCATCCTCAGATGCTCCTCATGCTCTCAGCACTCTTGGAGTACACCAAGATATCGTCAATAAACACAACTACGAAAGAATCCAAGAAAGGTTTGAAGACTCTGTTCATCATATCCATGAAGAACGACGGGGCATTGGTCAAACCAAAAGGCATGACCAAGAACTCATAATGCCCATATCGGGTCCTAAATGCAGACTTAGGCACATCCTCGGCCTTAATCTTCAGCTGATGATATCCGAACGCAAGTCGATCTTCGAGAAGACTGTCGCCCCTGCTAACTGGTCAAAGAGATCATCTATGCGGGGAAGAGGATACCGATTCATGATGGTAACCTTATTCAATCCCTGTAGTCGATACACAATCTGAAGGAGCCATCCTTCTCTTCACAAATAACACAGGTGCTCCCATGGAGACACACTAGGGCGGATGAAGCCCTTATCCAGAAGATCCTGCAGCTGCACCTTCAGCTCCTTAAGCTCTGCCGGACTCATGCGATAGGGGGCCTTAGAGATAGGCTGAGTCCCTGGCGCTAATTGATAGAAAACTCCACCTCACGATCAGGGCGGTAGCCCGGCACATCGTCCTGGAACACCTCAGGAAACTCACGCAGTGGGGATGTCCTCCACCGGGATCCCTCCTTAACCTCAGGTACAAAGCAGAGAAAACCCTGGCAGCCCTTCCTCAAGGAACGGACTGCCTGCATAGCAGACACCAACACACAGGAGCACAAGGAATGGAGTTCCCCAAAAAGCAAAACGGGTCTCACCCGGTCTATCAAACACAACCCTCCTAGCTGCACAATCTATATGGGCATGGTGCTCTGCTAGCCAGTCCATGCCCAAAAATCACATCGAAGCAAGACATACGCATAGGGATCAAATCAGCAGACAAGTTCCATCCATAATCACTACCGGAAACCGACTACACACAGAATCAAGTACACATGCAGGTACGCCCTCATCGGGCTAGAAATACACAGATCAAATCACATGGCACAGCAGACAACCCGAGACTACCCACTAAATCAGCAGAACAAAGGAGTGGTTAGCTCTTGAATCAAACAAGCAGAAAACTGGCTGAGAAGAGATCGAAGAATACCTGACACTACTCGGTCTGAGTCACGGTCTCGCTCACCAGCTAGCGCATACACACGTGCCTGGGTCTGGGGCTTCTTCTGAATCGTTCTGCCCGGACCCTGAACCAGCACCTCGGCCCTCAGAACCGCCACTGCCACCTCCACCTCTAGCCTGTGGACACTGGGCCATGCGGGATCCAGCGAACCACACTTGAAGCACGCCCCGGACTTCCTGTAGCACTTCCCGTCCTGGGTGAAAATGGTCACACTCCGCACCACTTCTCCACAGTAGGGGATGCTGATGAAGAAGAACCCCGGTCTCCTCTATACTTCTTCTTCTGAGAAGAAGGCTGCTAAAGCCTCTCGGGCTCCTCCACACGACCCTTCCTCTTCTGGTCTTTGCCCTTATCGGGCCTCTGGCCCTTCTTCTCATACCGCTGCCAGCCTGCAGCTCAGACACTCCACTACCAACGCCACATCGGCCACCATCCCTGAAGTCTTGTGGCGGGAAAAAGGTGCCATAGTAGCGCTCGAATGTCGCCCTCAGACCAGCCTCAGACTTCCTAGCCTTCCGGTTGTCATCTGGCTCTGGCACAAACTTAGAAAGGGAAATGAACTTCCGCACATACTCATCCACAGAACATCTCCTTCGTCTGACGAAGCCTCCCATACTCAACTATCTTGATCCCTGAAGACATTGGGATAGAACTGTTGATTGAAGCAGCCCCTGAACTGCTCCCATGTCCATGGGTGGGGGTACTTCCCTTCAACCGATTACCACTCCTTCGCCTCTGACTGAAACATAAAGGTGGCAAAGCCAACTTCTGATCCTCCTCACATCCCATGACCCGCAGAAGGTCCTCAATGGCGAGTGATCCAGTGGCTCGCCTCCTGTGGGTCGCCACTAGCATCAAAAGAAGGCAGCTTCAGCTTCAGGAACTCCTGAAGCGCCTTCACGTTACTGCCCCCCGCGTTACCGGCTCCTGTCGCCTGACCAGCAGTGGCCCCTACGGTCTGCAGCACCTGGGTCACCACCTGCACAATCTCTGCAATGTCCCCTTGGGGAGCATCGCCTGAAGCTACACCACGTCCTGAACGTCGGGGAGGCATACTGAAGATACAACACCAAAATTAATCAGAAACCGACAAGCATCAAACAGCAGACCTTTCAGACACCCACACATGCAGACAAACCCCACAACCACCAAAAGAACGGCAACCTGGCTCTGATACCACTAAATGTAACGACCCCAAAACCGGCCTGGGAGTTAGGGCCGTTACACGCCGCGAGTCTACTACCTAACGTCGCAAGGCTCTAAGCAAAACGAATCCAAAACCAAATACGAACTTGTATAAATACCAAAAGAGTTACAAGATCCAAATACTTATAAGTCAAATACAAAGAGAGAGGCCCGAAGGCTACACATAGTTCTAAAGCGTCCAACGCGCAAAGTAAACAAAGTCAACAAAACGTAAACAAACGAAGCTCCAGCAAGGGACAAGAGAGAGAAGATCCCACGAGCTCAATCTGCAACAGAGTAAAGGGGGTGAGCTAAACAGCCCAGCAAGCAGAAGACTTCCTCAAGGAAGCCCACTCAAAACAGAAGTAGAAGAATAGTTTATAAACAGAGAAGAAGGCGGAGTCAATATAATCAGACGGAAAGGAAGCACAAATCAGAAGCAGAGCAGAACGTCACTTCAACCATAGTCGGACTTTCAGAAATGGATACAGAAGAGTGGGACACTAGAAACAAGCTAACACAACAGAAGGACTCACATAAGGTCCTATGGATCCGAGGATCCCACAACAGAAGCCGTAGAGACAGCTAACAGACCTGTCGGTCAAATAACGTCCTAAGGGAGACCCTAAGGAGTATAAACAGAAGGAATTCCTGCGCAGCATGCTACGGGACAGCCCGACCCGACTATCCAAGGCTCAGAAGCAAAGTAACTAGGTCCCAAAACCAAAAGCTCACAAAACAGATCTTAAGTGCATGGAAATGCATATAAACAGTATAAGAAGCTTGTACACAGATAGGGGAATCCAACCCCGCAAACGGAACTCAAAACGGAGCTAAAACAGAGAAGTTATGTCAAAAACAGAGGCGTGTCCGAACTTGCGTCCGACCTTGCAAGTTCGGACAGAGGCCGAGAAGCAGAAGTCACAGAAATCACAGTGTCCGAACTTATGTCCGAACGTCGAAATTCGGACGTAAGTCGAGAGTCAGAAGCCAAAACAATCTTCGTGTCCGAACGAACTTGCGTCCGACCTTGCAAGTTCGGACACACGTCGAAACTTTTACGAAAATTCGTCCTCGCGTCAGGTCCGAACTTACATGTCCGGACCGATGTTCGGACACTTCAAAACCTTCAAAAACAAAACGCGCCCGATGACCTGTCCGAACTTACAAGTTCGGACAGACGTACGGACAGTGCAAAACTGTCGAATTCCAGAAAGGGTAGACGCGCAGAAAACTACAAAAATCATCACAAACTCACTCAAATTCCACAGAATTGTAAATCAGTACCCTCGGGGGTTTAGCCAATCGATCAACAACACAAAACCGATGAGAAAGCACACAATCACAACACAATTGCAAACCAGAAACGCTAGAAAAAACAGTCCCCCGAAGGTGAGCAAACAACCCGATTCCATCCCCCACTTACATGAATTCGAAGCGCTGATTCAGTCCAAACGTTACCAGCAACCCACGGACAGGACGCAGCAGAGGAGACGCACAATGCACCACTGAATTCGCAGAGAAGAGACCCCAAAATCAGAAAACTGCCCTCTCAAAACAGAAGCGAAAACCATCGGAATCGAAAGGAAAACCAAACCTGATTTGCAGAGGAGAAGAATCTGAACAGAAGCAGCGGGAATTCGACGCAGAAATCTGACAGCAGCAGCAACAATTCTCACAGAGTTCACCAAGCACACAAGGGAAAGCAGAGAAGAGGATCGTGAAAACTGTTAAGAGGGAGAACGCGCTATTGTAAACTGATCGTGAATTGGAAATGTAAAATAAATGACTTATCTGCCTTAATAAGTCTCACCAAAAATAAAAGAGGGAGAAACGACCTCCTTGCCCCCGTCTTTTAATTCAATGCCTCCGACGTCCCCTCTACTAAACAAAGCACACATAACATAACTTAAATTAATAACATTGTTATGTCATGAAATCTGAAAAACGAAAATACGGAGTATTACAAGAGACATTTAGAAGAGAAATCCTTTCACCGTAAAGAGAAGCCAACATGGAGTTCATTTTAGTCAAACAACATGCATCATAGCAATACAATATTATGTGTATTACTCAAGGAATCTACATCCAATCATGGAACACACTCTAACTCTAACTAACATAACAAGGTTGTTAGTTGTATCAGTTTACTCTTAGGCCTTGAGGGTTATACCTCACTATGCCTTGTTTACACATTCAATATCTCACCCGCTCTCTCGGGTTACTTATTCATATACACACCCATTCTCTTGGCTACTCATTTTATACTCAGCCATTCTCTCGGGTTACTTATACTCATTATCTCACCCACACTCTTGGGTTATTTATACTCAAGCTATTGTAGATTCTTGAGACACTACAGGTCTCCTACGTCACACTTGTTACTCTTAATACATTCTCAGGCCAAAACTCATGGCTCTCGAGCATAGTCTTACTTCCCCAGTTTCGACCCTACTCTGGGTCTAGCATGGTGGGAAGGTTCAACTAGCTCACGAAACTCTCTCTTAGTTCCTAACTCTTTTACATAGGTCCGACTACTCTCGGACCACTCTCATTCCCATACACTCCTCTCTCGGAGTTATAATAATATTATGTGTTTTAGTCTAGAAGCATCACTCTCGATGTTTCTAATGACTTTGGGAACAATACACAAGTTTGGTTAATCTTAGGTTTTAAGAGATACCCATACATTTCACATACTCATACTTTCGGTTATTTTCTTATACCGGGTAAAATCCTCATATAGGAGGTCGACCATGTCTCAAGGGAGCTACTAATCCCTTAGGTCACTTTTACCTTCTTTACTAGTTCACATCTTCGAACTATCTTTAATCCTCTTGAAGGAGGTTCGCTTATCTTTTCACTCTCATTTGTTTCATGAATTGTGACATTATGGTTTCCTAACCGTTATCGGGTAATTACTCAACCCGCACATCTCCTCACATTCTAGGGAGTTCATATGTTTGCGTTATCGTTATATTTTAATGGATAATTTGTGTGTTTGCACGTTTTCGTTATCATAAGCATCGACCCGATCTGTGGGTCTCTAGCCAAACGTTACTCACTATGAGTCAGTCTTTACTCTATGTTAGACCACACCGGCATACAAGTATGTTAGCTCATTCAACATACAACAAGACATACATAATCAAACAATGGATTATTTTCATGCTTTAGTCTTGATTAAGCCGGCACACAACACACAAATCAACGTAACTCGGTTAGCACGCGGAGTATGAGAAAATCATACCTTTCACCGGGGTTTTACTTTTACCCGTGTCATCTCACCATGCTCGGGTCACGCACGATTCTCTGATAATGTTTCAAACATTAATACTAATACTAGGCTCATACGGTACATAAAAAAATGCTACTCCCGTACTCACCCCGTTATCCCGTTACTTTGGTTTAACTTAACGTTCTTATACTTTCAACCTCCTTAATTAATCCTCATACTTGTTTCCCTTTTATATACTTACTTCTTTACCATTGCTACTTCATTAATGGTGTATTACTACATACATATGCATATATGTGTTTTGGCCTACATATATATACCTACATATGATTACTATAACCATATGATAAAACACATTTTTTTATAAGATTTGGGTCGACCGACCCACCGACCGACCCAACCCTTGGGTCGGTCCATTCCAGTAAGTTTACGTTCTCTGAAATTTCTCCTGACCGACCCAGAACTATTCCGACCGACCCATACACCTCTGGGTCGGTCCATCCCAGTACGTTTCAGTCCCGTCGTCCAAGCTCCGACCGACCCACCGACCGACCCAGTCTCTGGGTCGGTCGAAGTCAGAAACTTCGACAACCGGGAATTTTAGTCCGACCGACCCACGACCGACTCACGGCTCCTGGGTCGGTCCGTTCCAGAATGGATTATTTTCGTTGCTTAAGCCCCGACCGACCCACCGACCGATCCAGCCTCTGGGTCGGTCGGTAGTAGAATGTTGCTATAGACCTTGTTTTTCTTTTCTTTTCTTACCCTTTCTTCCTCAATCTTCCTACATGTAATCCCACATGTTTTAGTGCCATTTAGGCCTCCCAAAATACCATAATTCATCCACCAACTCCATTACTAAATCCATTAATCAACTTACACAATTTCCTCACTTCTTTTCCAACAATTGTAGCAGTTTTTGTTTCACTTATGCTACAGATTTTAAAATCAACTTCTACCATTCAATACTCCACACAATAATGCCACTAATAGCATTCAAAAGGCATGATCTCTACTCCTAATACACTCTTCTCCTTAGTTTGGTTTTCAAACCATTACCCCTCACTTAACCTCTTTAACACACCTAGTCTCTTCCATTAAATGAAACACTCAAGTCCACACTCTCCTAAACAAATTTTGACAGCACTTGGCTACTTTCTATGCATTCTCCACCACACCAAATATGCTCACAAACACTTCTTCTCCCCTGTTTGGTTTAGACATCAATAACCACATCAAATTCCCATTTATTCACACATAAAGACTAGCTTAGTTCCCAAGCTTATTTCCCACCCTTAAACCACATTAAAGCATCCTCAATACTCATTCAAATTGTAGTATATTAACTACACTAAAACAAGATCTTTAATTCAACATTTAAAAATCTGTTTTGCAAGCCAAACAAACCAACTCAAGGTAGCTCATTTACCTCGTTAGTTTTTCAGTTTTCTCTTATCTTCTCCTTCCTTCTCTTTTTCTTTCTTTCTCTTCTGGTTTTCACACCACACAAGGAGTCTAGATTGCAAGCTACAATCATTTTCCCACACCACACAACAAGGTTAATTTAGTTCAAGCTTTCCTCACAAACTAGTATTTTAGGAGCTAGTTTCAAGGCTTTAGTTTAGGTATTACCTTAGAATGACCAAATGGGTAGCTTGGCAATCAAATGATGGAATTTCTAACACCCCACAAAGGCATGGAGCAATCGGCTGAAATGGAGAAAAATTCCAATGTTGGGCAAAATTCCAATTTTGCAAGAACAAGCTAGAAATGGACAAAGCTCTTGCTTATTTTTACCTTAAAGCATCAAGGAGATTAAAGAGAGTCAAAAGCACCCCTTCAAGCTTCAAAAGGCCAAACTGCCATGGAGGTGAAGATGGAGGTTCCAAGCTTTTGAAGGGTGGAAAACGTAGCCCTTGACGAGAGGAATTCAATGGTGGTGTTTTTGTGTGATTTGGTGAAGAAATGAGCAAGTTAATGGAGAAAGAAGGTGTTGGCTGTGTGCTCACTTGTGGAATCGCCATTTTACAGAGGAGGAAGAAGAAGCTCAGTTTGGAGGGGGGGGGGGGGGAAATAATCGTGATAGAATAAGGAAGAGGTGAGAGAGTAGTAAAGTCTTATTTACTATTCCCTTTTACTTTTTCTTTCTTTTCTTTCTTTTCTTGCTTTCTTTACTAGTTAGTTAGCAAGGGGGAAGGCTGATTTGACTAATAAAACTGGCCCCCACTAAGTACACATGCTGGAGCGTTTTTTGTTTTTTTTACAGAAAATGCTCGTTATTTTACCCGGTTTAGTACTATTCACTAACCGGGCCCGTTTTTCTAATTTTTCTCGTTTCTTTATTTTTAATGGTTATTGAGCTTCCGTTAATACTTATTTATAGTTATTTAATCAACTATAATTTTTACGGGTCCGTTTGACCACTTAAAGTCACGTTTCGGGTTTTCTCGAAAAAAACGTGCTTTAAAACTCCGTTAGCGTTTTAATCCATTATTTGGATCTGTTTTCTTCTTCGGGAATCACTCCCGTATACTAATTAGGCCTAACTAAGCCTTAGGATTCCATCTCAGACCCTAACGAGATCATATATCTCTTATACTTATTTAATGCGCGTTTTAGCGTTTTTCGCGTTTTACGCATTTTCTCTTTTCTTTTGGTTTTATTTCCCTTACCAATACTCTTTAGGCACCATTAGGCCTTTAACAACCATATTAGAGTAATTTAATCACGATTTTTAGTTCCGGGGTATTAAAATCTACCCCCCTTAGGAACTTTGTCCTCAAAGTTGGTGAATCTTATATCGTTACTCTCATGGGCACGCTATGCCAAGGTTATAATACATGTATAACCTTACAGACTCCACAAGTCCATCTCATTTCACGCTACACATACCACACATATATCACAGCATGTATAGCAATCAAAAATACTCTTTTTACTCTCTCCATGGAATCGGTCCGAAGACAAGAAGGCACTACAGTCCTCGAATCTATATTGAGTAATATACAACTGATCCCTCAGGTACCGGTCACGTTGAACACTTACTCTTTCTGGTTCACGGCCGTTTCATGACAAATGGGCACTTACTCTCTCTAGCCCACGGTCCCTTTGGTTCTGATCCAAACGTTACACATATACATATCCTCAGGCACTCTAGTTGACTCACTCAACACAGGAACGTCTCAGGGAACTCTCCCCGTCCTGCTGCCTTTGGAAAAATCACACACTGTCACCGCCCCAACCGGTCACTTAGGACCGCCGCACGTACGGTGAAATGGTTTCAAAACTAATACACGCCCACCGTTCTACCGTCATCAAGACTTAAGGCCACAGCCATCGGCGGGTGATAGCGGTTTCAAAACCAATTTTCATTTCCATATTCATACTTTGAATAAAATTCTTTTTTTCAAATTCTGTTTGAAAATTCTTTTTAAAACATCACACAACTCCAAATCAAATTTATGGTAGCTGTATCTTTTCTTAGCGTGATTACTTGTGACCACTTATAGGGAGCTTCAAGAATCATCCAACCCTGACATGATCAGCATCAGTGTTGAACTATCCTTCCACCCCAATTTGTGTTCGGTTTCCCTTGATCGCTAGCAGATCAAGTTCCACCTCCCACGTCAATTTCAAATAATCAGATAGTCAAACATTTTTGTTTTCTATCTTTTACTCTTTCTAGTCATATTCATAAAACAATCCATTTTAACTTATCTCAAATTTCTAGAACTTAGGTCATCCGTCATTATCAATTTCTTTGCTTACTTTACCTAAGCAACTCATTACCTCATTTTCTCAAATTGTTACTCAATTAAAAACACAACATACAACTCCAAAGGATGGAACTCACTCCATCTATCATTCTTAAATAAAATCACTTAGGGAACTCACTCCCTACTAGGTTACACCTCGGTTTCATACCGATTCATACTCATCATATCTCATGTCTAATCTCAATAGACATATGCTATGGGGATTCTCATTCCCTAGGAGTCTCTCTACTCCTCTTTTCATAAATATTATATACTTATTACTCGCATCTCACATGCACAATACTCATACTTACACGATGAATGGGTACACATGTTTATGTAACATGAGTTCCAATCATTAAAACAATTCCTTTTGTGCTATGCACATAGTAGTTTACGCACCTATACGTAAAACATACTTTAAGCGGTTTCTCGCCCTACCCCCCTTAAAAGGGGTTACGCCCGCGTAATTGACCATATGTTATCACTGAACATTGGTTCACTAACTTGTGTATCATGAAATGTTTTACTTCAATGCGGTTAATTAACTCATAACCGGTTTCGGTTCTAGCCTCTAAGGCTTCAAGGCGTTTATGATAAGCCATTTACTCGCATTTGCCAGGTATTCTTAACCTTTGAATTACGCGCCACTAGCTTCTGCTACGTGACTTGATAACTAGAGCTTAACTCGCCCTTTTGGTATTCTCAATGTATTACTTACTCCCTTTAATCCCTTTTTGTCTTGGGAATAAGGGTTTCTTAAGCGTCGCTTGGTATCTCTTACCGTATGCGAATTCGATGAGTTATAGATTTTCTCTCCACTTCTCTGGAAATCTATTTCTTATAACACTTATACCTTCGTGATTATTGACTTACTTTTCTCGACTTGTTGTCGGTTGAGGTCAAGCTACTACTAAGCATGTAGTGCTTCCTCATTTAATAATGACTTCTGAATCATGTTTGTTTATTTGTTTCTGTACAAGAATTCCTCATTCGTACTATTCTGCATTCTCTTTACCATTCATCGGTCCTGGGAACTGTGGGTTACGACCCACATTCTTCGTGCATCTTTGGCCAACGGCCGCACGGTTACTTCTCTATATTCTCGCTCAACAGGTTCCGTTGACAATTCTCAAGTTCCTAGCCATCCCATAAGATCATTTCCGCACAAATGCAATACCAAAACACTCAGTCATACAGAGTGCAGAAGCGTAAATGCTTGGCAGTAAATCATCCATGAGATAGGAATGATCATGTCTACTTTACTATCTTTTCTCATCAGCTTCATATCACTATCTGATTACACTCTTACAATGGTCGCTCACTGCGTACCATGTTCTTACTCATTACAGCATTTGCTTACACAATGGCATCCGCTCATGCACTCTCACCATTTACACTATGGCTTGCAATTCACTTGGCTCAACAAATACGCTATTCTTTAACTCTTTCTGTGCACTTGCGCATTGCTTACTCTGCAGTTCATATTGCACACATGCAGTGTTTACTACTCATCCGATTACTCTGTCGGTTTCCTTCCACTGCTATCAAAGCCTCCTTACATACTATCTCTGTTCGAATTACTCCTTGGCAATAAACACATGCTCAAGTATCACCACGCCGCTCTAGCGGTTTCGCATTACATTCTTATGTGGTAACCCTTATCTGGAGGATTCACGCAATTGCCACTCCATAGGTCCCACAATAATAAGTGGTATCCCCACTCTAAGGTAGTGGTTCATTCTCTACCTTGGATCTACATATCGTAGTTGGTTTTTTGGCTTACAAGCCACCTTGTCTCGAGCCATGCTCTGTGCGGCTGTTTATGCAGTTTCCGCTTCTCCGTACGTACACCATTAAATGGTTTGGAGGTATTGCTGGGCTCTTTGGTATGATTGTCTCACCACACTTCCGTACATGGAAGGCCCTTAAGCATCATGATATTAATTCATGCCTTCTGGCAATCTAGGGTATCCCGTGTTACGTGGGATCCCTTCGGGTTCTACCCGAGTGTTCGCTTTACACTGGTGTTCTCAACATGATGTTTAGTTCCACTACTGTTGACTCCGGCACCCTTCACGGATTGCTCCTGGGTGTTACTAAGTTATGCCATCACACTGGTCTGAATTCATGGGTATATTCAGTTCCTTACTCCGCTTTGTGGTTATATACTTGAACTATCCCATTTAGGGTTGTAATGTCTCCCATTCTTGGGTAGAACATTGATTCTTTTTCCTTCAACTTCTTGGTCAGGTCGTTATTCTCCTCAGTGAGGTATGTTGTGGGAATCCTATCCCGTTTATCAAACATTGATATGATCATTTAAGGCATTCATCTTATTGCTTACACTGGTATTCATTCCAGTTATTAGGTATATCCTCCTTGATTCCTAAGACATATCCAATGTCTATACTTAATACTCTGTACTTCCCGCACTTCTTAACGCTACACATTTAGGCCCGTCATCTTCCTGGGTTCTTCTCCTTGATCATTAATGGTGGTCAATTGTTCTGGTCTGAATTGGCTCTTTCGTCCGTAGTATGGAGTGGGCTACTTCCCGTGTTCCGTACTCTACTTGTATACATACATGGAGTATCTTATTGATAAGTTGCCACTTACCCGACTAACTCATAACTGGTCTGTCAGGCCCGCAAGCTCCTTTGGAGTGCGGTCATTCCATGTCTAGTTTGTGTACACTAGTAGTGTCGGTGTCACGCGTAGGTGAAGTATTCTGTTGCCAACTCCTCTTATATTGTCCTATGATAATTACCGTGGCTCCCTGGTTTGGTTTTAAAATTTGGGGGTTTTGGAAAATTTTGTGTTTGAAAATAAAAATTTGAGTCTTGAAAGTAGAATCTTCATGGCACTTCAATGCCGGTTACTTCTTACCAGGTCTAGCTTCTCGCTGACCGGTATGTTCTTAATACGATGGTTAGGCCGTTCAGCCTTTCTAAGGTCTCGTTTTTACTACACTTGCCTTGGCAAGTACGCGGTACAGGCGGTTTTTAGGTTAACTCATACCAGTCATGGTATCGTTCCTGTCATATTTGGTAGCCTTGTCTGCTCTTCCTTGATCCTTTAGTTGGATATCTACTCCTTAGAGCTGCTTCTCATTCATCTTGACATAGCTGTCATTCATTTAGGTGTTCTTCCGCTCTTGGAGTTCCTTAATTTCTTAGTTCTATGTTCTACCTCGTTGCTCGTTCCCACGTCTTTACTGTGGTTACCGAGGTTTAGTCATTTAGGCACTACTTCTGTAGTCCTATTCGGGTGTGTCCAGTAGTTATGCTTGTAGCTGCCTAAGCTACTCCCGCTAGGTATTGCAACCTCTTCGGGTGTGGCAGGGTGGGTGTATCTATCGTCGACTAAATTCTTAGTCGGTTGATATATTGTTGGTGGTATTAATTAACTATAGCGGCCCGTAGACTTGTGTCTGGGTTCTCGTTATTTCTCAAGAATCCGCCTTGTTGCACGGTTGGTGCTTTCCTTCTTGTTGCTGCTCGGCCAGCCAGGTTCTCGCGACTGCTAAGCATGTCGCCCCAAGCTGCCGCAAATTCCGGTCTCCTTGGATTAGGATTTCTCGATCTTCCGCCTTTAAGTGCGGTTATCGTCGTTCCAGCGGGATCCGTCCCTGGGGTTTCCGGCTCTCGGGACCTACCGCTTGACAGGTTCTGGTTCATATTGAAATATTAAATAAGTGCCAGATCGGGTTTCCCCGTCTCTCTGGCGTTCTTTCCCGAGCTTTTTAATACGGGGGTTGTGGGGCGGGTCTGGTATTGTAGGTATCCAGGTCATACTGGAAGTTTCCTATCTAGCGCATCTCTCACGCTACCACTCAACCCTTAGCCCTAAGTCTTTACTTCCTAACTCGGTATTTCCTAAGCTCGGTATTTCCAGTCATCAGAGCGAAGTATCGCTCTGATACCATTTTTGTAACACCCTAACTGCTAATCACGCCATTACCTCTTAAACTGTCACAATTACTAATAAACTCGCAGCGGAACTCTAAATACAACAGAGGGTGATACAACGCCGTTAGCCATCCATATGGCTAACCAGGCTTATTTCACATACAGTAACGGTCTGATGAACTGGAACAACCGAGTACACTATACATATACAATACTCAACTCAATTCTTTGCTATATCGAGTCTACAATATATGGTTGCCTACAACATATTCGGTCTTACACCACTTTCAATACATAAGTAATTAAATCTAACTACCCATGCAACCCACCGACCCCGTCCTACTCTCGAACGGTAACATCTTCGGTGTACCTGAAAAATAAAAAAGTTGCCCCTAGGGGCTCAGCTTAACGCTGCATATGAAATTCGCATACCCCGAGCGCTAACCGGGGTACGCCGACTACTTTTGCGGATATACATGGAGTTCATTTTAGTCAAACAACATGCATCATAGCAATACAATATATATGTGTATTACTCAAGGAATCTACATCCAATCACGGAACACAACTCCTAACTAACATAACAAGGTTGTTAGTTGTATCAGTTTACTATTAGGCCTTGAGGGTTATACCTCACTATGCCTTGTTTACTCATTCAATATCGCACCCGCTCTCTCGGGTTACTTATTCATATACACACCCATTCTCTTGGGCTACTCATTTTATACTCACCCATTCTCCCGGGTTACTTATACTCATTATCTCACCCACACTCTTGGGTTATTTATACTCAAGCTATTGTAGATTCTCGAGACACTACAGGTCTCCTACGTCACGCTTGTTACTCTTAATACATTCTCAGGCCAAAAATCATGGCTCTCGAGCGTAGTCTTACTTCCCCGGTTTCGACCCTACTCTGGGTCTACCATGGTGGGAAGGTTCAACTAGCTCACGGAACTCTCTCTAAGTTCTTAACTCTTTTACATAGGTCTGACTACTCTCGGACCACTCTCATTCCCATACACTCCTCTCTCGGAGTTATAATAATATAATGTGTTTTAGTCTAGAAGCATCACTCTCGATGTTTCTAATGACTTTGGGAACAATACACAAGTTCGGTTAATCTTAGGTTTTAAGAGATACCCATACGTTTCACTTACTCATACTTTCGGTTATTTTCTTATACCAGGTAAAATCCTCATATAGGAGGTCGACCATGTCTCAAGGGAGCTACTAATCCCTTAGGTCACTTTTACCTTCTTTACTAGTTCACATCTTCGAACTATCTTTAATCCTCTTGAAGGAGGTTCGCTTATCTTTTCACTCTCATTTGTTTCGTGAATTGTGACATTATGGTTTCCTAACCGTTATCGGGTAATTACTCAACCCGCACATCTCCTCACATTCTAGGGAGTTCATATGTTTGTGTTATCGTTATATTTTAACGGATAATTTGTGTGTTTGCACGTTTTCGTTATCATAAGCATCGACCCGATCTATGGGTCTCTAGCCAAACGTTACTCACTATGAGTCGGTCTTTACTCTATGTTAGACCACACCGGCATACAAGTATGTTAGCTCATTCAACATACAACAAGATACATAATCAAACAATGGATTATTTTCATGCTTTAGTCTTGATTAAACCGGCACACAAACACATAAATCAACATAACTCGGTTAGCACGCGGAGTATGAGAAAATCATCCCTTTCACAGGGGTTTTTTTACTTTTACCGTGTCATCTCACCATGCTCGGGTCACGCACGATTCTCTGATAATGTTCCAAACATTATTAGTAATACTAGGCTCATACGGTACATAATAAAATGCTACTCTCGTACTCACCCCGTTATCCCGTTACTTTGGTTTAACCTAACGTTCTTATACTTTCACACCTCCTTAATTAATCCTCATACTTGTTTCCCTTTTATATACTTACTTCTTTACCATTGCTACTTCATTAATGGTGTATTACTACATACATATGCATATATGTGTTTTGGCCTACATATATATACCTACATATGATTACTGTAACCATATGATAAAACACATTTTTTTATAAGTTTTGGGTCGACCGACCCACCGACCGACCCAACCGTTGGGTCGGTCCATTCCAGTAAGTTTACGTTCTCTGAAATTTCTCCCACCGACCGACCCAGAACTATTCCGACCGACCCATACACCTCTGGGTCGGTCCATCCCAGTACGTTTCAGTCCCGTCGTCCAAGCTCCGACCGACCCACCGACCGTCCCAACCTCTAGGTCGGTCGAAGTCAGAAACTTCGACAACCGGGAATTTTAGTCCGACTGACCCACGACCGACTCACGGCTCCCGGGTTGGTCCGTTCTATAATGGTTTATTTTCGTTGCTTAAGCCCCGACCGACCCACCGACCGATCCTGCCTCTGGGTCGATCGGTAGCAGAATGTTTCTATAGACCTTGTTTTTCTTTTCTTTTCTTACCCATTTCTTCCATTCTTCCTCAATCTTTCTACATGTAATCCCACATGTTTTAGTGCCATTTAGGCCTCCTAAAATACCATTCATCCACCAAACCATTACTAAATCCATTAATCAACTTACACAATTTCCTCACTTCTTTTCCAACAAATGTAGCAGTTTTTGTTTCACTTATGCTACAGATTTTAAAATCAACTTCTACCATTCAATACTCCACACAATAATGCCACTAATAGCATTCAAAAGGCATTATCTCTACTCCTATACACTCTTCTCCTTAGTTTGGTTTTCAAACCATTACCCCTCACTTAAACCTCTTTAACACACCTAGTCTCTTCCATAAATGAAACACTCAAGTCCACACTCTCCTAAACACATTTGATAGCACTTGGCTACTTTCTATGCATTCTCACCACACCCAAATATGCTCACAAACACTTCTTCTCCCTGTTTGGTTTGACATAAAAAACCACATCTAATTCCCATTTATTGACACATAAAGACTAGCTTAGTTCCCAAGCTTATTTCTCACACTTAAACCACATTAAAGCATCCTCAATACTCATTCAAATTGTAGTATCCTACACTAAAACAAGATCTTTAATTCAACATTTAAAAATCTGTTTTGCAAGCCAAACAAACCAACTCAAGGTAGCTCATTTACCTTGTTATTTTTTAGTTTTCTCTTCTTTTCTCCTTCCTTCTCTTGTTCTTTCTTTCTCTTCTGGTTTTCACACCACACAAGGAGTCTAGATTTCAAGCTACAATCATTTTCCCACACCACACAACAAGGTTAATTTAGTTCAAGCTTTCCTCACAAACTAGTATTTTAGGAGCTAGTTTCAAGGCTTTAGTTTAGGTATTAACTTAGAATGACCAAATGGGTAGCTTGGCAATCAAATGATGGAATTTCCAACACCCCACAAAGGCATGGAGCAATCGGCTGAAATGGAGAAAAATTCCAACGTTGGGCAAAATTCCAATTTTGCAAGAACAAGCTAGAAATGGACAAAGCTCTTACTTATTTTTACCTTAAAGCATCAAGGAGATGAAAGAGAGTCAAAAGCACCCCTTCAAGCTTCAAAAGGCCAAACTGCCATGGAGGTGAAGATGGAGGTTCCAAGCTTTTGAAGGGTGGAAAACGTAGCCCTTGACGAGAGGAATTCAACGGTGGTGTTTTTGTGTGATTTGGTGAAGAAATGAGCAAGTTAATGGAGAAAGAAGGTGTTGGCTGTGTGATCACTTGTGGAATCGCCATTTTACAGAGGAGGAAGAAGAAGCTCAGTTTGGAGGGGGGGGGGGGGGGAATAATCGTGAAAGAATAAGGAAGGAGGTGAGAGAGAGTAAAGTCTTATTTACTATTCCCTTTTACTTTTACTTTCTTTTCTTTCTTTTCTTGCTTTCTTTACTAGTTAGTTAGCAAGGGGGAAGGCTGATTTGACTAATAAAACCAGCCCCCACTAAGTACACATGCTGGAGCATTTTTTCGTTTTTTTACAGAAAACGCTCGTTATTTTACCCGGTTTAGTACTATTCACTAACCGGGCCCGTTTTTCTGATTTTTCTCGTTTCTTTATTTTTAATGGTTATTGAGCTTCCATTAATACTTATTTATAGTTATGTAATCAACTATAATTTTTACGGGTCCGTTTGACCACTTAAAGTCACGTTTTCGGGTTTTCTCGAAAAAACGTGCTTTAAAACTCCGTTAGCGTTTTAATCCATTATTTGGATCTGTTTTCTTCAGGAATCACTCCCGTATACTAATTAGGCATAAATAAGCCTTAGGATTCCATCTCGGACCCTAACGAGATCATATATCTCTTATACTTATTTAATGCGCGTTTTAGCGTTTTTCACGTTTTACGCATTTTCTCTTTCTTTTGGTTTTATTTCCCTTAACAATACTCTTTAGGCACCATTAGGCCTTTAACAACCATATTAGAGTAAATTAATCACGATTTTTAGATCCGGGGTATTAAAGGCTTTTTACAATTGAACGTGTCGGGTGCACTACCGGGTCTCCTATGTCCGGCACATTCAACGTCTTTGAATGTGCCGTACATCTGGTGTCCGACAGGATGTCCGGCGCCTTCAAGTTGGTTGGTTAAGTTTGAGTTTTGAAGTTCATTGCGTGATCATATTGTTTCTTGGTTGATTTAATCCCAAATCTAGGACAAATTATTACTTAGTTAAGATTATTAGTTAGTTTTTGGAAATGTTTTACATTCCCCCCCCCCTTAATTATAGAATAGGTAATTACCGAGATTAGGACTAGTTTTCTATAAGTCCCTTAGGTTCGATACTCTCGGTCGTAATATATTTACACTATACTCCGACCGGGAATTGTTTGCTACCCGTAGTAGAGTTGTAGGATTAGTTTATATTTTTTATCCTTTTTGTATATAGTTTTTTCCCTATAATTTTCTTGTTAGGAAAATGGCGCCGTTGCCGGGGACTTGGAATTAGTCCAAGTCCTAAAATTGGTGATCGTTCTATTATTTATTTGTTTTTTTTTCATTCTTTCTCAACTCATTTCTATAAGCCGGGTGTGATGTCGGGTGTTATCATCCGGCAAACTTGGAGGAAGTCCGACGCCGGGAATACAACATCTGGCATGCAACCCGGCACGTTCTAAAATTTATTTTTGTTTTCATAAAATTTTACGATTTATATATATATTGTTCTTTTTATTTTCACACTATTTTTATGTTCTTTATTTTTTTAAAAAAAGGGAATTGACACAGTGACTGTGTCGGGCGTATCGCCGGGTAAGAAACATCTAGCTATGTGGAGAACAAAGTGCCGGATCACTAACACTTGTCAATGAACCCGACCGGCACATTCATGATTTTTTTTAAATATATATATATATTTATATTTTAAAGCAAGGTTTATGTTTATTCCCTTGCAACAATATTTACTATATGTATGATATATTGTTTTAATCATAAATTTACATAAATAAAAATTCTCACCCTTTTGGGCTCAAATGAGTCAATGAGAAATAAGGACGGCGAGAAGGAGACGTCTTCATGGCTTGCGTGCTTTAAAGTAAAGAGAAATGCTTTCAAAACCATGAGGACAAGGGTGCTCTCACCCATGCTCCTTTAGATCGAGATTAGCGAAGATTTAGGTCTAGCCAAAGACCTAAAAGGTGGGCTGGACCTTTCACCATTTTTTCCAAGATCGCAGATCATTCGCCACATAGCCAAAGGCCATGTGTACGGCCCTCACGCATCCGGTCTTCTTCACCCCAGGGGAGTCCATTTTTCATAATTCTTTTAATATTCTTTCAATTCTTTATGAATTTATTTTTTATTTTTATTATTTTCTTTGAACACTAGGGACAGTGTTCCTGCCAAGTGTAGGGCAGGGGTCCCCCTTTAAAATTATTTTGTTTTAAAAAATACATATATATATATATATACAAAAAAACGAGTATATGTATATAAATAATATGTTATAAGTAGAGAGTCTTATTAATGTTCTACTAAGCTTTTTGTATGTCTTTGATAAAGAGAGATTAGGGAAGGATAAATGGTTGTTCTCTCAAGAGGTAAACTTTCTAATGACCTTTAGATTCCTATATTTAACTTCATGATTCTTTTTATTTTAACATAAGTACATGATCTTTCTCCTAATTCTTTCCTTTATTTACTTTTGGGTATTATTTTCTTTCCTTTTTCAAACTGTGAAAAATCTTTTGGGTGAAAATCTTAAAAAGGGTTTTTGTGAAAAAAAAGAGAAGAAGAAGAAAAAAAAAAAAAAAAAAAATCTTCTTCCAAAGGAAAAGCATTATATTCCTTGCGGTTGCAAAAAGGTGCCTCAGAATAAAAGCAAAAAACGAGAGTTTTTCCTTTTTTTTTTCTCCTAAATTCCCTGTTTTCAATGCAAAACAATCATGGTTGATTCAGAAACCCTTGCAAAATAGGGCTGAACATAAAAACCATCGATGAGTGTCTTAGCCACATTCAGAAACTATTGGAAAATAGAGGTGAATGATGGAAACCCGGAAAAAGGAGAGATTACAAATCCCTTATGCAAAATAGCCCAAAGGTTGTTGATCGGTTTTGATATTCTTTATTTTTACCCATTAGTATGTTTTTGATAGATAAAGAAGTTTAAGTGATACTTATGAAATAGAGTCAGATAGTTGGGAATATTTATCTAATTGTCATTCTAGAGTTTATCTGTTTTGTGCATAAGTAATTACTCCTTTCTAATCTAGTTTTGCTCGAGGACTAGCAAAAGGTAAGTGTAGGGCCTTGATAAGCCGCAGACTTATCATATTTTATGCACTAGATGTAGGAGTATATTAGTATAAATAAAGTCAAATAGTTAATTATTATGTTATATATGTATTAAAGTTTATTATTGATGTTTAAACTTATTTTTTCTATGTTTTCATGAAAGGAATAAATTCTAATCAAATGATGTCGGGCATGATGCCGGAAGTACGATTCACGGCAGTAGTGGAGCAGCCAGAAGACATGTCGGATGCAATACTGGGTACATCCTAACTAACACAAGTAAAAAGTTGCCTCGGTTCACTAGAAGTTAGCAGTACATGAAGAGGTGCCTTTTGATGAAAACGTGCCTTTTGATGAAGAGGTGTCTTTTGATGAAGAGGTGTCTTTTGATGAAAAGGTGCCTTTTGATGAAAAGGTGTCTTTGGGCGAAAAGGTGTCTCTTGGCAAAAAGGTGACTTTTGGCGAAAAAGTGTCACTTGGCAAGAAGGTGTCTTTCGGTGAAAAGGTGTCTTTTGGCGAAAAGGTGTCTCATGGTGAAGAGGTGTCTTTTAGTTGGAAAGATGTCTTTTGGATGGGAAGACACTATGGAAAGACATCATTTGGTGATGTGTCTTTCCAATCCAATACCACGAGGGTAAAGTATCCTTTTGCTAAAGACATGTCTTGAAGGTGTATCTTTATGGAAAGACATCATTTAAGATACACTAGTTGAAAAAACATTATATACCCCGGTTATTTCGCTTATATACCACGGTTAAAAACCATGGTATTTGCTCCCGTCGCAAATGCCAAAATATTATATACCACGGTTCAAAACCGTGGTTTAAAATGAAGATAAAAACCACAGTTCTATAAACCGTCATTTTAAAGTATTTCTCGCGCGGAACTTGTTAACTATAAACCACGGTTTATGCCAATAACCGTCATTTATAGTGAGTAATAAATGACGGTTATTCTAAAAGCCGTTGTATATAATGTAAAAAAAACACGGTTATAAACCACGGTTTGTAGGGAAACCGTCATTTATAGTACATGCCAGAGAGAATAACCACCACGGTTTTTGGAGAACCGTGGTATATAACCGTCACGTCACGCCAGAGAGAATAAACCACGGTTTTTGGAGAACCGTGGTATATAACCTGTAATAAATGACGGTTAATCTAAAAACCGTGGTATATAAGGTGAAAAAAAACAACGAATAAACCACGGTTATACATCAAACCGTGGTTTATAGTCCATGAATTTTTGAAATCTTCGCCTTCAATCTGGAAATCTCAACAGAGCACATATACAAGATAATGAAGATGCCAGATTATGTATGTTCCTTGTTTGCGAATTAAGGTTGCAAATACGTGAGTGAAGAATGGAGGCGCAGTATGCTCCTTGTTCGCCGGTGGGTTCCAAAATTACCGTGAGGTTGAAGAGAATGAATGCGGCGTAGAGCATGTTCGTTTTTCACCGGCTGGGGTTGCAAAAATTACAATGAGCGGAGATGAGGATGAGACGCAGAGCACGTATGAAATACCCCAACCCTAAGTATGTTGTTTAAATATATAAATATGGTATATTAAGACTAAAAAGAGTCTTAGAAACATTAGTAAACAATTTAAACCATAGAAAACATAAATAAATGCCTTGAAGTCAATTAGGGCTAAAATATGCTCTAAGCTTGGGATAAGCTTGGTTAAGACCTAGTGAGCTTACCAAGACCTTATTTATACTAATGAACATATTAAACCAATTACCAAAGAAAACCAAGCTTGGAAACAAGTTAAAAAACACAAATGTGCTTTAAGGAGTCTTAAAGCACGTTTTCGAAAAATGTCTTGTAAATGAGTTTTGAATGGCTAAATGTCCATCATTACTCTTTAATTAACATGTGTACTACTTAGTATCACATTAGGAAGTCTAAATCAATGGGAAATCAAAAATTCCACAACTATGTGCCTTGTTTTTGTGAATAGTAACTAAATAAGCTAGTTTATAACATATGTCATTATAAGTGTGACAATTTGGTCAACAAAGACTAAAATACCCCTTAGTATAAGAATATGGGGGCCGGTTTTCTTGGTGACTCACCACACTTAAACAAAAAAATAAGCTAAGTAAAGTAATAAATTAGAAAACACTATTTACTTTACTACTTAAGTATCAAAACTAGTTAAGTCTTCTTCATTCTCTCATTTCCCTTGTTCCCACCGTCTTCTACCTTCCTTCTTTCTCTCATTTCCGATTTTGCAACAGCACCACCACCATCATTCTTCATCTTCAATCACTTGTAATTCCTAGCTCACTTTGCCAAATCAAAAACTAAGACCACCTTTTCCTTTGTCTTGCCAAGCTCTTCAACTTCATCCTTTCAAAATTCCAAGAGCTCCATTTCGGTGCCAAGAGGAATCTCCATGGGAGGAGCTTGAGCTCACCTTTTTACATTTTATTGTTCTCCTTTGCTTCAAGGTAAGGAAACTCAAATAAAAACTCCATTTCCTTCATGTTTGTATGTTGTTCGAAAAACACCATTAATGGTGCTTTTACCTTGCTTGTTCTAGCTTCATTTGAATCTTCTAAGGGCTTGGTGGAGTCCTCTCTTGCTACACATCCAAACTCTCCTTTATATCCAAGGTAAAACAATCACCTAAATGTTCTAAGACAATATATGTATTTAGGGTTTACAATGAGATGAAGCTTAAAGCTTGAATACTCATTATATTGTTTGTATATTATTTAGAAGTTGACAAGCAATCAAACATCCTTACCGATTTTAATCAAGGAAACAAGAAAGAAGTTTGTGAGGAAAAGAGGTAAATGTGCTAACCTAATGTAGTTTAATGTCTTAGGAGAAATGAGCTTATGTTGCTTATTAAAATGATCTAAGGAGCCAATGGTGAATGACTTAGTAAAATGTTCTCAAGGAGACTATTAAAGGGCATATGTGTTGTTGAGTGTATTTGCAGGTCAAAGGCAAATATAATGTGGGAAATTCAGTGTTTATGGTTTGTGCAATTTAAGGGCCTAAGAGCCATGTTATTTAAGGGCCTAAGTGCCAAGCAATTTAAATTATGCACTATATTGTGATGTAGTGTTAAATGAGTGAAGTTTTGTGTACAAGAATGCTCTTGATAGATCTAAGTGTTCTTGAATGTTTAATGGTGAAAACAATGTGTTTTGGCTTAGTAAAGTTCTAGGAGAACCCATGTCGAAATTTAGATAACGTATAAGAAGTGTTAGGTGTTTAAAATGAGTTTTGATGAGTTAGGAGGTGTTAGGGGTGGTTAAGTGTTCTACTAGTGAAAGAAACATGCATTAAGGTATTCTAAGAGATAAAAGGACTCAGGCAATGTTTTAGAGGATTTAAAATGCAAGTGAGTGTTTTGGGATACTTCAAGATCATGGTGAGATTATGTTTAGGGCTTATGCAATGTTGGTGAATAAGGAAGAAGTGATTTGTGCATGGAGGAGCTATAAACTTGTAGAGATATTCAAGGAGTTTGGTTAGGAAGAAAAGATGCTTGGGAGATGATGTTGTAGTGGTGAGAAAACATTTGGGAATAGTGGAAGTTATAGGTATGAAACACCACATAGAAACTTAGTGAAAAACATTACAAGTGTAAACCTTTTATAAGAATTTGTGTAATGCTTGAGGAGGATTTTGATGAATGATTTAAGGAGTTTAATGGAGGTCTTAAGGTGTGTTTGAAGTGCCCAAATAAGGTTAGAACCTACTAGGATATATGAGGTGAAGTTTGGAGTTAAATGGGCAATTAAAAACATGGGTCTAGAGCAGACCGACCTTGGGGACCGGACCTGCAAGGTCGGTCGAGCCCAGTTTACCCTGCGAGAAATGGTCTCTGGAATGGACCGACCTTGGGGACCGGACTTGCAAGGTCGGTCGGGCATGGATTTTTAGTACGGATTAAGTCTCTGGAATAGACCGACCTTGGGACCGGACTTACAAGGTCGGTCATGCCTAAATCTATGTACGTAAGTGATTCTCGGGAATCGACCGATCTTGCGACCGAACTTGCCAAGATCGGTCGGGCCTGAGTTTTCAAAGGGGAAAAACTCTCGAGAATAGACCGACCTTGTGGACCGAACTTTCAAGGTCGGTCGGAGTATAATTTTTGACGGTAATGTGTTCTGGAATGGACCGACCTTGTGTAAGTAAGGTCGGTCGGACCAAAACTTGTAAAAAAAAAACAAACAAACTAAGAGTGGCTTAAGTAGTTAACCCTAGGGGGTATGATGAAGGTAATCAAGGATTAGTTTGGGCATTAAAACATGTCATATAACCATGTTAAACACTTAGTAAATTTGAAGTTAAGTAAGTTAATTAACCGACATTCTTAATTATGTATAGGAGTGGCCTACGGTGAAAATCAATCAAAGCAAGGACCAAGGTATGGTTTTCTTGCAGTCTGTTGCCTACCAGTTTACACCGGCTTGTGTGTTGTTTGTTTTCCTGTGTGTTTATGACCTTGTAAGACTTAAGTCATGTAACGAGTTTACAGTTGTTTATAATGTTGTATTGTTGAAGTGTGACTCATACCCCTTGTGTGTGACTAACAAGACTTAACCACATGCTGTGATTTGTTATTGAGTTCCAACAGTGAACTTCTAACGAGTGTTAACTGGGGGTGAGGAATCCGGTTGTCCGGTCACGCGTGTAAGTATAAGAGTAGATATCTGTATCAGATTCGACTCTTATGATGTTAAGATTGTTCTCCTTTATTTGGCGTTTGATCTCCTGCTAGCTTTGCAACACCCCTACTACTACTTAATAAATATTGGAATCGCAGCGGAATATGAACAACTAAACAGTAACTAAACGATTGGTGCTACAACGCCGTCAACCACCCACGTGGTTAACAAGGCTGAATAGATACAAGTGTACCGGTCTGATGATCAGACTCCCGAGCATAGAACTAAAACCATAAGTACATACACACATAACCGAGTATTTAGCTTACAACCCATAATTATACACTGTCACTGTAACCTTCCATTGTGCACTGTCGATAACTGAAATACATATTGCCACGGGAGCACAGGCGCATCCCGGGCCAACATCCAAAGGTACTCAAAAGCAAACTACATCCTGGGATCTAGAGCCACTCCGCTTCTTCGATCCTCATCCTGCAGTAAAAGAAATATGGATCCCCCGAGGGGGTCAGCAACCCTTGGCTGGTATGGCTAACGCGCAGCCCATCAGCTACCGGGATACGCGCAACCAATTGTCATGATGACATGGCATTCATTTTACACAATAACATCATATATACAATAGCATAGCAAGAATATCGCATAGCAATTAACTTCACAAATGACACACAAGAACGAATCCTTTTAGGAAACGAACCAACAATGTTAGATCACATTGAGAGCATAGAGGATGTTGCCATACTCATACTAAGCTCGTTACATAACTCATCACCGTCATTTAGAACTGAACGGATAACTTAAACACCAGGCGTGTCGGATATAGTGATCCCAAGCACACCGAATAAACATAGTATGCCCCTGTGGCCCGACGTGAGTCAGTAAAATAGCCTTGGATAAGCTAAAGGGAAGATTGAAACCAAATTGGAAAACAACCTAAACATACAAAGAGAATCGAACTGGTGAATGACATCGACTCCCATACTCACACGCGTGGCCGGAACTACCGGACTCCTCACTTCCCTGTTAGCACTTGTTAGTAGTACAACATTGCAACACAATACACAGATCACAATCAAGTGTTTAAGTCTTGTTAGACACACACAAGGGAAATTAGTCGTATCCCAACAACATAATATATAACAACTGTAAACTCATTACATGACTTAAGTCTTACAAAGTCATAAACACACAGAAAACAAACAACACACAAGCCGGTGTAAACCGGTAGGCAACAGACTGCAAGAAAACCATACCTCGGTCCCTGCCTCGACTGGTTTCCCACCTTGAGAGAATCCTAAACACATTTAGTAACGTCGGTCAATTAACGTACTAGTCCATATTAACATTTCTAGTTATTTCATTTCCACATTTTGTTCCAACTTTTCATCTTTTAAAATGTCATTATAACACTCCTAACATGTCTTGAACAACCTTATAATATCATTGCTAACTTATACCCATCATTAGACATCGTTTATCGACCTAGAAACCAAGTTTTATAGTGGTCCGGGACTTGCTCCCTAACTTAGGTCCCGGACCTATACTTAGCAAACCTCTCGGTCTCTTTTATTGGGGTGGTCCTGGACTTCACCCAGGTCCTAAGTCCCGGACCATTCTATGCAATTTCTCTCGGTTGATTTTAAGGGGCTGGTCCGGGTCCTTGTACAAGACCCAAGTCCCGGACCCATCTCTATGTACAACTCACGGCCTTAATTTGATATATGGTCCGGGATGTCATCCACACCCCAAGTCCCGGACCGAAGCTACTGGATTGACATAATCGCATTTTTCATGTCCTGCTGCGTAAGTTATTTACACCCATCACTTGTATAAACTTCCCAGTACACTCTTATACTCAAAACTTCACCAAATATACACCACATAACAACATAGTGCACAATTTAAATTTGCATAGCTCTTAGGCTCTTAAAATGCAATAATCTTAAACACTGAATTTCCACAATATATTTGCCTTTCACCTGCAAATACAAACAGCAGTACGTATGTCCTTTACTAGTCTCTTTGAGAACATTTTCTAAGTCATTTACCTTTGGCTCTTTAGGTAGTTTCAACAGACAACGTAAGTTCATTTTCCAAAGGAATTTTAAGCTACCTTTGGTTAACATAAAACATGGAGGAAACCACCATTTTTCTTTGAGTTTCCATACCTTGAAGCAAAGGAGAAGAATAATACGTAAGAAGATGAACTCAAGCTCCTTCCATGGAGATTCCTCTTGGCACCAAAATGGAGCTCTTGAAGATTTGAAAGGACTAAGTCGAAGAGCTTGATGAAACTAAGAGATCGGTGGTGGTCTCGGTTTTTGATTTGGACAAGTGAGCAAGAAGTTACAAGGATTTGAAGTTGTATGTTGGTGGTGTGCTGTTCGATCGTGAAAGAGAGAAAGAAGAAGAAGATGGCTACGTGAGAAAGTAAGAGCAAATGAAGAATGAAGAGGATGAATGATTGTAGTTGCTTTTAAGATATTAATTACGTAAAGCAAATAGTGTTTTTTCTTAAACTACTCACTTATTTGTTCAATCAGCAAGCAAGGGTGTCGACCCACTCCATGCAGAACCGACCCCCATTTAAATACAAGGGATTAATTAGTCTTTATTGCCCAATTAAATTACATATGTTAACATATGTTACAAACTAGCTTATTTTAGTTACTATTCATAATAACAAGGCACTTTGAAGCGAAATTCTTGATTTCCCATTGATTTAAACTTCCAAATGTAATACTAATTAATACACATATTAATTAAAGAGTATTGATGGTCATTTAGCCATTCAAAACTCATTTACACGACAGCTACTCAAAAACGTGCTTTTAAGGCTCCTCAAAGCACATTTTGTATTTTAACTTGTTTCAAGCTTGGTTTTTCTTTGGTAACTGATTTAATATTCATTAATATATATATATAAGGTCTTGGTAAGTTTATTAAGTCCTAATCAAGACTATCCCAAGCTTAGGGCATATTTTTGCCCATATTACCTTTTAGGTAATTAATTGTATTTACTATTTATTAAATTATTTACTAATGTTTCTGAGACTCTTTTAGTCTTAATAATTTATTATTTAATATTTAAACAACTTATTAAGGTTTGGGGTATTTCAAGCTTCCTCCAAAGCTTACCTATTCTAATTTATGATCGGTTTAGTGGGAACATGTGTTTGTGTGGTGTGTTCGGGTCACAATATCCAAACCATCTGTGACTTAAGCTACTCGTTCGGCTAACAGAACGGTAATGAGTGTATGTAACAAGCTTAACATGAGGGTGAACCATTCTCTAGGCTTCTTTGTTGTTTAACCTTCTTGGTTGTTGTGTGGAAAGTGTATTCACTATGTATGTGATGTTGTGCTATGCAATATTGTTGCTATGCCATATGTATATGTTATGTGTTAAAATGAATGCCATGTCATCATGACAATTAGTTACGCGTATCCCGGTAGCCGATGGGCTGCGCGTTAACCATACCAGCCAAGGGTTGCTGACCCCTCGGGGGCTCCATATTTTTACTGCAGGATGAGGATCGAGGAAGCGGAATGGCTATAGATTCTAGGCTGTAGAAATACATTTGGTTATTTTGGATGTTGAGCCCGGGATGCGCCTGTGCTCCCGTGGCGTTATAATTTGGTACTGTTTGTGTTACAGTGTCGGTCGTTTACAGTTGACAGTGGAGTTAATGTGTACAGTTTATAGTGACGGTTTGTATTAAATACTTGGTATGTTGGTTATGTATATATGGTTGTTGTTACCTAATGCTCGGGAGTCTGATCATCAGACCGGTACACTTGTATTTATTCTGCCTAGTTAACCACGTGGGTGGTTAACGGCGTTGTAGCACCAAATCGTTTAGTTATTGTTTAGTTGTTTTTCCGCTGCGATTTCAGTTATTGTTAAGTGATTAGTAGGGGTGTTACAAAAGTGGTATCAGCGCAAGTATCGCTCTGATGACTAGAATACCGAGCTTAGGAATATACCGAGTTAGGAAACCTAACCACAGTTACCTAAGTGAGCAGTTGTGTGAAGGTTAACCACTAACTAAGTGTGGAGATACCTTGTTGTCGGGAAGATGTTACAACCGTTGGAACCGATAAGTGTGCAAGCACAGTGCTAATAAATGTTCATGTGAATTTAGATGTCAGGTAGACCACGAGGTCGAGGCCGCGGGCACGGCATTGGTGATACTGGGAACCAGGGAGAGAACCCTACGGCACAAGTCATGGTCAATGCTGTAGCGGCCGCCGTAGCCCAGATGGTCCCACAATTAGTAGCTGCAATTCAGCAGGGGCAACAGCCCGAAGTTCAACCACCACCACGAGAGACCAAATGGGTCAAGGCGTTGGCAGATTTGAGACCCCCGTCGTTTAATGGGGAGATCACCCTCGTAAGCTGGAGGCGTACATCTCCGAGTTGGAGACCGCCTACGAGACCTTGGATGTGACTGCTGGGGCCAAGGTCCGTCTTGCCGCTTACTACCTGAAGGGTTCGGCACAAAGTTGGTGGAACCTTGTGAGAGAGGACCGGATGGCGGATCCTTAGTTTGGTGGAGAGAGTAGAGTAACGGTTCTACTGCGAGCCAAGTATTATCCTGTGCATGTGCAAGAGGCCAAGCGCCTAGAGCTGGATAGTCTGAGGCAGGGGGATAAGATGTCGGTTGATGATTACTACACCGCTTTCACCGGCCTTATCCACCTGTTACCGACCTGGGGTACTCGAACCGGGTGCTGGTAAACCGTTTCTACAACGGTCTCAGCCACCGTCTTCGCTACGGGATGGGGACAGCTGAATATACTACCTTGCAGGTAATTTAAATACCATGATGTGAATCGGTTTATACCGTAAGTGAGTGTTGATGTGAATTTGTGAGTTTGTTTTACGGGGCATGACTGACATCCTAAATCAGGAGTGCTATCATGCCGCTGCCAAGGTTGAGATTACCGTCCGTCTAAGGACGAGGAGAATGCGCACAAGCGCAAGGCCACGAGCGAGGGCCAGAGTCCGCAGGGGTACGGGGGAGGAAAGAAGAAGAAGAAGCCTTACCCCCAGCCCCAGAAGAGTCAGCACCAGGGTGACAAGGGCCAAGCCCAGACCACCACAGCTGAGGAGCCACTAAAGCTCACATACGCATATGCGGCGAAACCCCTACGCTCCTACCCGCCTAAGGGTAATTATTTAATCATGTGTGTCAAGTTGAAGTGTATGTTGTTAAGTTATGAAGTAAGTATTGATTGTGTACTGTGATAGCAGCTAGCGCGGGTTCTGGACCGGAGCGCCACTACTACTGTAAGTGTGTAGTGAACGACGGAGACAACCCGGCAAGGACTGCAAAGGAAATGTGCGTGCAGTGTCGCTACTGTGAGAAGTGGGGTCACCGTGACTATGAGTGTTACCGGACCCCAACAGCAGAGTCAATAAGCCCAAGGGGCAGTGGGAAGGGTAAGGGAGGCCACAGCGACCATCAATGCCCGAAGTCGGCTAGCCAGCCACCCACAGATCAGAGGAACACTGATTCCCAGAAGGGGAAAGGGTCGGGACCTAGCAAGGCCGCCCTGAATGTGGTGGACCGGTCTGAGGCGCCAGGACCCTCTTCTAGACCAGGTACCGCTTTAAACTGTTGAGTGAAATAAGTGATTGCATACCGCATTTCATGCATGTGTTAGTGAGTCTAAGTGTGCTACCATGTGAGTAAAGAATTGAAGTACAATGTGAAAGTCATCTAAAATAGGTAATTTGGAAATCTAGGAACCTTCAATATTTGTTATCCAATCCCACCCACACCAAACCCTGAAAGAAACCACTATCAGCATCACCGACTTCCCAATGGAGCAATGTCAGGTCATCCAACCAGGTATGATACTTTAAATGGATACCTAACACCGGAAGCACAAATCAACATCATCAGACGATGCAATGAACTGGGAGCAACACCCGGAGGATTCTATACACCTGAATACCCAAGTGGATCGAGAATGAAATTGAAGATGATGTGCATGGGTAAGGACTGGAATCCTTACACCAAGACATATCAAGAAGTGCGAGCCGAAGATGGAGCAACTGTACCGATGATACCTGAGGAGTTCCTTGCGGTCGTTAACCACGCCGTGGGAATTGCTCAGCAACTTGAATCAGATTCAATACCAACTGTTAAAGCAGATTTATGTATTGTGAACTTCTACCAGAAAGGTGGACGATTAGGCTTACACCAAGATAAGGACGAGTCACCCGAGTCTCTAAGTAAGGGAGTACCCGTAGTGTCTTGGTCCATTGGTGATACCGCAGTGTGTTTATATATGGCGAGCAGAAGCGTGCTGATCTTGCAAAGAAGTTAGTGCTGAAATCAGGAGATGTGTTAATCATGGGTGGGCAGTCAAGGATGCTATATCATGGCATCAGGAAGATCAAACTGAATACCGCACCATCGGCAGTGATCAATGCCACACACATGAAACCCGGACGTTTGATTTGACCTTCAGACAGTTTTAAAGCCTTGTATAATTATGTAATGTTTAAGCCAGCTGTATATTAAGAATGCTATATCTAGTTAAGTTTACAATGTAATCGACTTGTGAGTGAAGGGAGTGATAATCAATAAAGTGGAGTTGTTCGAAGTATATCTACCGTGTGTTATTACCAAATACTTATAAGTTGCCAATGAATTAGGCTGTGCACTCGGAACGGGAGGTATACTGGGCGTTTGTAATGAGGCAGAAGAAGCCGGCAAGAGCGGCACAATCCTCACCGGTACCTTTCCAGTCAATGGCGTGGACGGTTCGATCTTGTTCGACTCCAGAGCCTCACATACATTTATCTCGGTATCGTTCGCGAGGAGGCTGGGGTTAGACGGTGAAGAGATGCCGGACTTCCTAGTCACTCTCCCTTCGAAAAGAGCGGATCAGGTGTACCCGATATCACCGAGATGCTTAGTACGAATTCATGATGAAGAGTTTCCGATCGACTTGATAGAGTTCGACGGACTTGGTTTTGATGTGATTGTCGGGATGAAATGGTTGGAGCGGTACAAGGGCAGAATCCTGGGTGCCGAGCATCGTCTGCTTCTTCGGAGTCCGTCTGGGGTTACTATATCTTACCGCCAGAGGCGCCAGGGAGCCTTCGACTCAGATCATCACCGCCATGGCCATGTAACGTGAATTACGGCGAGGGAATGATGTATACCTCTGCTATGTCCAGGACATAGAGAGAGACCCAGAGTTTAGCCCAGATGTGCCGGTAGTGTCGGAGTTTCCTGATGTATTTCCTAAGGAACTGACGGGCATGCCGCCAGCTCGGGAAGTTGAGTTTGAGATTGATTTGGTTCCGGGCACCGGACCAATTGCGAAGGCGCCCTATCGTATGGCTCCAGCAGAAATGACAGAGCTCAAGGAGCAGCTGAGAGACCTACTCAACAAGGGATTTATCCGCCCTAGTGTTTCACCATGGGGAGCGCCGGTCCTCTTCGTGAAGAAGAAGGACGGTAGTCTCCGCCTGTGTATTGACTATCGAGAACTTAATGCAGTACGGTGAAGAACCGTTATCCTTTACCACGCATCGACGACTTATTTGATCAGTTGAGAGGAGCATCAGTATTCTCTAGGATAGATTTACGATCCGGATACCATCAGATTGCCATCCGTGAGAGTGACATTAAGAAGACCGCTTTCAGAACAAGATATGGACATTATGAGTTTACGGTTATGCCGTTTGGTTTATCCAATGCACCAGCCAAGTTCATGGACTTAATGAACCTCTTGTTCCAAGATCAGTTGGACAAGTCAGTGGTAGTCTTCATCGACGATATTCTTGTGTATTCAAAATCGAAGGGTGAGCACGAAAGCCACCTGAGAAAGGTGCTACAAACGTTGATAAAGAATCAGTTGTATGCTAAATTTTCAAAGTGTGAATTTTGGTTGGACCAAGTATCCTTTCTTGGACATGTGATTTCTGAGGCCGGGATCGATGTTGATCCGGCAAAGATTGATGTAGTGCGCACCTGGCCTAGGCCGAAGATAGTTACCGACATCCGGAGCTTCCTCGGTCTGGCAGGATATTATAGGAGGTTTGTGAAGGACTTCTCTAGTGTCTCGAAGCCGATGACTTCCTTGATGAAGAAGGATGCTCCATTCGAGTGGATAGATGACTGCGAGAGTTCTTTTCAGAGTCTCAAGGATGCTCTGACATCTGCACCAGTCCTGACTATACCAGACGGTCCAGATGGTTTTGAGGTTTATTGCGACGCATCAGGCAGAGGTATGGGTTGTGTGTTGATGCAACACGGGAAGGTCGTAGCATACGCCTCCCGACAGCTGAAGAAACATGAAGAGAACTACCCTACCCACGATTTAGAACTGGGCGCCATTGTCTTCGCATTGAAGATATGGCGACATTATTTGTATGGGGTAAGTGTGACAATTTATTCTGACCACAAAAGTTTGAAGTACTTGTTCACTCAGAAGAGTTGAACATGAGACAAAGAAGGTGGGTTGAGTTTCTAAACGATTACGACATCAATCTACAGTATAAAGAGGGTAAGGCAAATGTGGTAGCTGACGCATTGAGTCGTCGAGCACACTCTCCGTCGAGTCTCACTCCTCCATTCGCTAGAGGTGCTCATTGCTAGCTGGTTGAATCAGGTATGTTAGAGATCAGGCAGAAGCTTATTGATGGCACATTCGAGGGTCAGAAGTACGACTTCTGACTCCACGATGATGACCTGATTAGGCTCAATGGCTGACTGTGTATTCCGAGGAGTAGCCCTGAACTGAAGGAGCGCATACTGAGTGAATCCCACTGTTCTACGACTTTGATTCACCCCGGAGCTTCAAAGATGTATAAGGATATGAAACGTTATTTTTGGTGGACTGGAATGAAAAAGGATGTGAATGATTATGTATTGAGGTGTCTCACTTGCCAGAAGGTCAAGTTTGAGCACCGACGGCCTGGTGGTATGGTACAGCCAATGCCAGTGCTGGAGTGGAAGTTCCATGACATTTCTATGGACTTCGTAGTAGGGCTTCCGCCTACAAGGGGAGGTCTGAATATGATTTGGGTTGTTGTTGACCAACTGACCAAGGTGGCTCGATTCATACCGATGAAGGACACCTGGAAAGTGGAAAACTAGTAGAGCTTTTTGACAAAGAGATTGTAAGACATCATGGGGTACCGAAAACAATTGTATCTGATAGGGATACCAGATTCCTTTCGAGGTATTGGAAATCCACACGGGAAGCGCTTGGTACCGAGCTGAAGCTAAGTAACAACGTTCCACCCACAGACTGATGGTCAGAGTGAGCGCACCATCTAGACACTTGAGGATATGTTACAGCATGTGCACTTGATTTTTAGACCAGCTGGATTGATAAGTTACATCTGATCGAGTTTAGTTACAACAATAGTTACCATGCTTCGATCAAGATGTCTCTCTTCCAGGCTTTGTACGGTAGACCATGCGCACGCCATTATGCTGGGATGAGTCGAGTGAGACAGTCATTATAGGACCAGAGTATCTGGAACAAGTTCAAGCAGAAGTACGCCAAATCTGGGCTAACATGAAGGCAGCTCAGGATAGGCAGAAATCGTACGCCGATGTGCGCAGACGGGACCTGGAGTTTGTCGTGGGCAATCAGGTATTTCTTAGAGTATCCCCATGAAGGGAGTATTTAGTTTTGGCCAGAAAGGCAAGTTGAGCCCGAAATATGTGGGGCCTTATGTTGTGACGGAGCGGATCGGCCCGGTAGCTTACAGACTTGATTTACCCGCCGAGATGAGCAAGGTACATGATGTACTTCATTGTCCCAGTTAGTTGAAGAAATATATGTCTCATCCGTCTCATGTACTTCAGCCTGAAAGGCTAACCTTAGAGCCGACCATGCGATCACTGGAGACTCCCGTACGGATTCTGGACACTAAGACTCGTGACACTCGCATAAGTCTGTGAGACTGGTGAAGGTCCTATGGTCGAACCAGGACGTTGAGGAGGCCACTTGGGAGCTGAAAGATAAGATGAAGGCGAAGTACCCGTCATTGTTTACTTCTTAGTATTTGTATGTATAGGATACGGGGCGTACCCCTATTTTAAGGGGGGTAGAGCCGTTTTGGTTATGTGTGTACGACGTGTATTTAAATACATCGTCTATGTTATGTTGTTATGTTACAGACCGTTGTGTCTGAATGATGTTATGTTATTTGGACCTGTGTCCGATGTTATATAAGTATGTTGTTATGGAAGTATTGTTTATATGTATTCCTGTGTTCTAATATTTAGGATATGTGGGAAGTATGAACTTTGGGGACAAAGTTCTTTTAAGGGGTAGATTGAAATACCCCAAACCTTAGTATGTTGTTTAAACATTTAAATATGGTATATTAAGACTAAAAAGAGTCTTATAAACATTAGTAAACAATTTAAACCATAGAAAACACAAATAAATGCCTTAAAGTCAATTAGGGCTAAAATATGCTCTAAGCTTGGGATAAGCTTGGTTAACCTAGTGAGCTTACCAAGACCTTATTTATATACTAATGAACATATTAAACCAATTACAAAGAAAACCAAGCTTGGAAACAAGTTAAAACACAAAATGTGCTTTAAGGAGTCTTAAAGCACGTTTTCGAAAATTGTCTTGTAAATGAGTTTTGAATGGCTAAATGTCCATCATTACTCTTTAATTAACATGTGTACTACTTAGTATCACATTAGGAAGTCTAAATCAATGGGAAATCAAAAATTCCACAACTATGTGCCTTGTTTTTGTGAATAGTAACTAAATAAGCTAGTTTATAACATATGTCATTATAAGTGTGACAATTGGTCAACAAAGACTAAAATACCCCTTAGTATAATATGGGGGCGGTTTTCTTGGTGACTCACCACACTTAACAAAAAAAATAAGCTAAGTAAAGTAATAAATTAGAAAACACTATTTACTTTACTACTTAAGTATCAAAACTAGTTAAGTCTTCTTCATTCTCTCATTTCCCTTGTTCCCACCGTCTTCTACCTTCCTTCTTTCTCTCATTTCCGATTTTGCAACAGCACCACCACCATCATTCTTCATCTTCAATCACTTGTAATTCCTAGCTCACTTTGCCAAATCAAAAACTAAGACCACCTTTTCCTTTGTCTTGCCAAGCTCTTCAACTTCATCCTTTCAAAATTCCAAGAGCTCCATTTCGGTGCCAAGAGGAATCTCCATGGGAGGAGCTTGAGCTCACCTTTTTACATTTTATTGTTCTCCTTTGCTTCAAGGTAAGAAACTCAAATAAAAACTCCATTTCCTTCATGTTTGTATGTTGTCCGAAAACACCATTAATGGTGCTTTTACCTTGCTTGTTCTAGCTTCATTTGAATCTTCTAAGGGCTTGGTGGAGTCCTCTCTTGCTACACATCCAAACTCTCCTTTATATCCAAGGTAAAACAATCACCTAAATGTTCTAAGACAATATATGTATTTAGGGTTTACAATGAGATGAAGCTTAAAGCTTGAATACTCATTATATTGTTTGTATATTATTTAGAAGTTGACAAGCAATCAAACATCCTTACCGATTTTAATCAAGGAAACAGAAAGAAGTTTGTGAGGAAAAGAGGTAAATGTGCTAACCTAATGTAGTTTAAAGTCTTAGGAGAAATGAGCTTATGTTGCTTATTAAAATGATCTAAGGAGCCAATGGTGAATGACTTAGTAAAATGTTCTCAAGGAGACTATTAAGGGCATATGTGTTGTTGAGTGTATTTGCAGGTCAAAGGCAAATATAATGTGGAAATTCAGTGTTTATGGTTTGTGTGCAATTTAAGGCCTAAGAGCCATATTATTTAAGGGCCTAAGTGCCAAGCAATTTAAATTATGCACTATATTGTGATGTAGTGTTAAATGAGTGAAGTTTTGTGTACAAGAATGCTCTTGATAGATCTAAGTGTTCTTGAATGTTTAATGGTGAAAACAATGTGTTTTGGCTTAGTAAAGTTCTAGGAGAACCCATGTCGAAATTTAGATAACGTATAAGAAGTGTTAGGTGTTTAAAATGAGTTTTGATGATTTAGGAGGTGTTAGGGGTGGTTAAGTGTTTCTACTAGTGAAAGAAACATGCATTAAGGTATTCTAGAGATAAAAGGACTCAGGCAATGTTTTAGAGGATTTAAATGCAAGTGAGTGTTTTGGGATACTTCAAGATCATGGTGAGATTATGTTTAGGGCTTATGCAATGTTGGTGAATAGGAAGAAGTGATTTGTTGCATGGAGGAGCTATAAACTTGTAGAGATATTCAAGGAGTTTGGTTAGGAAGAAAAGATGCTTGGGAGATGATGTTGTAGTGGTGAGAAAACATTTGGGAATAGTGGAAGTTATAGGTATGAAACACCACATAGAAACTTAGTGAAAAACATTACAAGTGTAAACTTTTTATAAGAATTTGTGTAATGCTTGAGGAGGATTTTGATGAATGATTTAAGGAGTTTAATGGAGGTCTTAAGGTGTGTTTGAAGTGCCCAAATAAGGTTAGAACCTACTAGGATATATGAGGTGAAGTTTGGAGTTAAATGGGCAATTAAAAACATGGGTCTGGAGCAGACCGACCTTGGGGACCGGATCTGCAAGGTCGGTCGAGCCCAGTTTACCCTGCGAGAAATGGTCTCTGGAATGGACCGACCTTGGGGACCGGACTTGCAAGGTCGGTCGGGCATGGATTTTTAGTACGGATTAAGTCTCTGGAATAGACCGACCTTGGGACCGGACTTACAAGGTCGGTCATGCCTAAATCTATGTACATAAGTGATTCTCGGGAATCGCCGATCTTGTGACCGAACTTGCCAAGATCGGTCGGGCCTGAGTTTTCAAAGGGGAAAAACTCTCGAGAATAGACGACCTTGTGGACCGAACTTGCAAGGTCGGTCGGAGTAGAATTTTTGACGGTAATGTGTTCTGGATGGACCGACCTTGTGTAAGGTCGGTTGGTAAGGTCGGTCGGACCAAAACTTGTAAAAAAAAACAAACAAACTAAGAGTGGCTTAAGTAGTTAACCCTAGGGGGTATGATGAAGGTAATCAAGGATTAGTTTGGGCATTAAAACATGTCATATAACCATGTTAAACACTTAGTAAATTTGAAGTTAAGTAAGTTAATTAACCGACATTCTTAATTATGTATAGGAGTGGCCTACGGTGAAAATCAATCAAAGCAAGGACCAAGGTATGGTTTTCTTGCAGTCTGTTGCCTACCGGTTTACACCGGCTTGTGTGTTGTTTGTTTTCCTGTGTGTTTATGACCTTGTAAGACTTAAGTCATGTAACGAGTTTACAGTTGTTTATAATGTTGTATTGTTGAAGTGTGACTCATACCCCTTGTTGTGACTAACAAGACTTAACCACATGCTGTGATTTGTTATTGAGTTCCAACAGTGAACTTCTAACGAGTGTTAACTAGGGGTGAGGAATCCGGTTGTCCAGTCACGCGTGTAAGTATAAGAGTAGATATCTGTATCAGATTCGACTCTTATGATGTTAAGATTGTTCTCCTTTATTTGGCGTTCGATCTCCGCTAGCTTCCTCCAAAGCTTACCTATTCTGACTTATGATCGGTTTAGTGGGAACATGTGTTTGTGTGGTGTGTTCGGGTCACAATATCCGAACATCTATGACTTAAGTTACTCGTTCGGCTAATAGAACGGTAATGAGTGTGTGTAACAAGCTTAACATGAGGGTGAACCATTCTCTAGGCTTCTTATGTTGTTTAACCTTCTTGGTTTGTTGTTGTGGAAAGTGTATTCACTATGTATGTGATGTTGTGCTATGCAATATTGTTGCTATGCCATATGTATATGTTATGTGTTAAAATGAATGCCATGACATCATGACAATTAGTTACGCGTATCCCGGTAGCCGATGGGCTTGCGTTAACCATACCAGCCAAGGGTTGCTGGACCCCCTCGGGAGCTCCATATTTTTACTGCAAGATGAGGATCGAGGAAGCGGAATGGCTATAGATTCTAGGCTGCAGAAATACTTTTGGTTATTTTGGATGTTGAGCCCGGGATGCGCATGTGCTCCCGTGGCATTATAATTTGGTACTGTTTGTGTTACAGTGACGGTCGTTTACAGTTGACAGTGGAGTTAATGTGTACAGTTTACAGTGACGGTTTGTATTAAATACTCAGTATGTTAGTTATGTATATATGGTTGTTGTAACCTAATGCTTGGGAGTCTGATCAGCAGACCGGTACACTTGTATTTATTCTGCCTAGTTAACCACGTGGGTGGTTAACGACGTTGTAGCACCGAATCGTTTAGTTTTGTTTAGTTGTTTTTCCGCTGTGATTTCAGTTATTGTTAAGTGATTAGTAGGGGTGTTACAACGTACCTTGTTCGTCGGTGTGGGATGCAAAAATGACCATGAAAACAAGATAATGAGAGAGGTAGGAGCATGTTCCTTGTTCGCCAGTATGGGTAGCAAATTTACAGTGTGGTTGATATGGCATAGAGCATGTTCCTTATTCACTAGTATGGGTTGCGAAATTACCGGGAGGTTGAAGAGATGGCATAGAGCATATTCCATGTTCGCCAGTGTGGGTTGTAAAAATTATCGGGAGGTGAAGAGAATGAGGAAGAGGCGTGTTCAATCCTTGTTCGCCAGTGTGGGTTACAATTACAATGAGAGAAATATATAAGAGAACAAAGAGAGCCGCGTTAATTTGGGCCGAAAATTAAAATTCCCGCTCAGACTATATACCACGGTTCTCCAAAAACCTGGTTTATTCTCTCCGGCATGATCGTTATATACCACGGTTCTTTAAAACCGTGGTTTATTCTCTCCGGTGGATGGTTATATACCACGGTTCTAAAAAACCATGGTTTATTCTCTTAGGAGTGACGGTTATATACCACTGTTCTCCAAAACCGTGGTATATAGTCTGACGGGAATTTTAATTTTCGGCCCAAATTAACGCAGCTCGCTTTGTTTACTTATAAACCAGGTTTGTAGGGCAACCGTCATTTATAGTACATGTCGGAGAGAAGAGAACCGCGTTAATTTGGGCCGAAAATTAAAATTCCCGCTCATACTATATACCACAGTTCTCCAAAAACCCGTGGTTTATTCTCTCCGGCGTGACGGTTATATACCACGTTCTTTAAAAACCGTGGTTTTATTCTCTCCGGCGTGACGGTTTATATACCACGGTTCTCCAAAAACCGTGGTCTATTCTCTCCGGCATGTACTATAAATGACAGGTCCTAACAAACCGTGGTTTATAAGGGGTAAACTATATACCACGGTTCTCCAAAAACTGGTTTATTCTCTCCGACGTGTACTATAAATGACGGTTTCCCTAGAAACCGTGGTTTATAAACATTAAACCATGGTTTTTTCATTTAACCGTGGTTTAAGTGTCGTCATTAAAGTACTTTTTCTACTAGTGATATGTCTTTCCATAGAATCACTTCCAACCCCTATAAATAACCTACCCATGTGGTCAATTGAGAACACACTTCAACATCATATTATACTCCATTCACACACCAAATTCCACCCTCATTCCATTGTTGGTGTCCAAGGCATTTCTACGGATCCATCCACGAAGGAGAAGAGAAGATTTCCTTTTTGGGTTAAGGCTATGATCATTTCCTTCTCCCTTATGTATTTCTTCTTTATTTGAGTGGATGATAAGTAGAATTCCCTTGTAGTTCTTGGTTAGGATGATTTCTTCCTTGTAACAATATGATTTCTTCAATAATAATTCAAGCATTCATTAAGTCTTTGTTCTTCTCGCAAGAGAATGGTGTTGGCCACTTTGTCTTCTTCTTTCAAAATCTACTTAAGGAGGAAAATCCCAAGAGTAGATCGGATGAGAAGATTTAATGGTCTTTAGTGTTTTCTTCTATGATTTTGGAGTTAGCATAAAAGATTACGAATTAACCCATCTTCCCCCATTACCTTGTTCATTTCGTGGCATGACATATGCTCGATTTGTTAATAGGCGATGAGTTTCTTGTTATCAATTTCAAAGCAAGAGAGTGGTTTTTTACAATTGAACGTATCGGGTGCACTACTGGGTCTCCTGTGTCCGCCACATTCAACGTCTTTGAATGTGCCGTGCATCTGGTGTCCGGCAAGATGTCTGGCGCCTTCAAGTTGGTTGGTTAGGTTCGAGTTTTGAAGTTCATTGCGTGATCATATTGATTCTTGGTTGATTTAATCCCAAATCTAGGACAAATTATTTACATAGTTAAGATTATTAGTTAGTTTTAGGAAATGTTTTACATTCCCCCCCCCCCCCCCTTAATTACAGAATAGGTAATTACCGAGATTAGGACTAGTTTTCTACAAGTCCCTTGGGTTCGATACTCTCGGTCGTAATTATTTGCACTATACTCTGACCGAGAATTGTTTGCTACCCGTAGTAGAGTTGTAGGATTAGTTTATTAGTTTATCCTTTTTGTATATAGTTTTTTTCCCTATAATTTTCTTGTTAGGAAAATGGCGCCGTTGCCGGGGACTTGGAATTAGTCCAAGTCCTAAAATTGGTGATCGCTCTATTCTTTATTTGTTTTTTTTCATTCTTTCTCAACTCATTTCTATAAGCCGGGTGTGATGCCGGGTGTTATCATCCGGCAAACTTGGAGGAAGTCCGACGCCGGGAATACAAACATCTGGCATGCACCCGCACGTTCTAAAATTATTTTTGTTTTCAAAAATTTTACGATTTATATATATATATATATTGTTCCTTTTATTTTCACACTATTTTTATGTTCTTTATTTTAAAAAAAAAGGATTGACACAGTGACTTGTCGGGCGTGTCGCCGGTAAGAACATCTGGCAATGTGGAGATCAAAGTGCCGGATCACTAACACTTGTCAATGAACCCGGCCGGCACATTCGTGATTTTTTTTTAATATATATATATATATTTTTAAGCAAGGTTTATGTTTATTCCCTTGCAACAATATTTACTATTTGTATGATATATTTTTTTAATCATAATTTTCATAAATAAAAAATTCTCATCCTTTTTTGGCTCAAATGAGTCAATGAGAAATAAGGACGGCGAGAAGGAGACGTCTTCATGGCTTGCGCGCTTTAAAGGAAAGAAGAAATGCCAAAGGCCATGTGTACGACCCTCATGCATCCGGTCTTCCTTCACCCCAGGGGAGTCCATTTTTATAATTCTTTTAAATTTCTTTCAATTCTTTATGAATTTATTTATGATTTATTTTTATTATTTTCTTTGAACACTAGGGACAGTGTTCCTGCCAAGTGTAGGGCAGGGGTCCCCCTTTAAAATTATTTTGTTTTAAAATATATATATATATATATATATATAAAAAAACGAGTATATGTATATAAATAATATGTTATAAGTAGAGAGTCTTATTAATGTTCTACTAAGCTTTTTGTATGTCTTTGATAAAGAGAGATTAGGGAAGGATAAATGGTTGTTCTCTCAAGAGGTAAACTTTCTAATGACCTTTAGATTCCTATATTTAACTTCATGATTCTTTTTATTTAACATAAGTACATGATCTTTCTCCTAATTCTTTCCTTTATTTACTTTTGGGTATTATTTTCTTTCCTTTTTCAAATTGTGAAAAATCTTTTGGGTGAAAATCTTAAAAAGGGTTTTGTGAAAAAAAAAAGAAGAAGAAAAAAAAAAAATAAAGAAAAAAAATCTTCTTCCAAAGGAAAAGCATTATATTCCTTGCGGTTGCAAAAAGGTGCCTCAGAATAAAAGCAAGAAACGAGAGTTTTTCCTTTTGTTTTTCTCCTAAATTCCCTGTTCTTCAATGCAAAACAATCATGGTTGATTCAAAAACCCTTGCAAAATAGGGCTGAACATAAAAACCATCGATGAGTGTCTTAGCCACATTCAGAAACTATTCGAAAATAGAGTTGAATGATGGAAACCGGAAAAAGGAGATATTACAAATCCCTTATGCAAAATAGCCCAAAGGTTGTTGATCGGTTTTGAAATTCTTTATTTTACCCATTAGTATGTTTTTGATAGATAAGGAAGTTTCAGTCATACTTATGAAATAGAGTCAGATAGTTGAGAATATTTATCTAATTTTATTCTAGAGTTTATCTGTTTTGTGCATAAGTAATTACTCCTTTCTAATCTAGTTTTGCTCGAGGACTAGCAAAAGGTAAGTGTAGGGACTTGATAAGCCGCAGACTTATCATATTTTATCTAGATGTAGGAGTATATTAGTATAAATAAAGTCAAATAGTTAAAATTTATGTCATATTATGTATTAAAGTTTATTATTGATGTTTAGACTTATTTTTTCTATGTTTTCATGCAAGGAATAAATTCTAATCAAATGATGTCGGGCACGATGCCGGAAGTATGAATCACGGCAGTAGTGGAGCAGCCAGAAGACATGTCGGATGCAATACTGGGTACATCCTAACTGACACAAGTAAAAAGTTACCTCGGTTCACTAGAAGTTAGCAGTACATGAAGAGGTGCCTTTTGATGAAAACGTGCCTTTTGATGAAGAGGTGTCTTTTGATGAAAAGGTGCCTTTTGATGAAAAGGTGTGTTTGGGCGAAAAGGTGTCTCTTGGCAAAAAGGTGTCTTTTGGCGAAAAAGTCTCTTGGCAAAAAGGTGTCTTTTGGTGAAAAGGTGTCTTTTGGCGAAAAGGTGTCTCATGGTGAAGAGGTGTATTTTAGTTGGAAAGATGTCTTTTGGATGGGAAGACACTATGGAAAGACATCATTTGGTGATGTGTCTTTCCAATCCAATACCACTAGGGTAAAAGTATCCTTTTGCTAAAGACATGTCTTGAAGGTGTATCTTTATGAAAGACATCATTTAAGATATGTCTTTCCATAGAATCACTTCCAACCCCTAAAATACCCTACCCATGTGGTCATTTGAGAACACACTTCAACATCATATTATACTCCATTCACACACCAAATTTCGCCCTCATTCCATGAAATACCCCAAACTTAAATATAGTGATTAAGATTATTCTAATCCTTATTTAAGAGCCTAATAATGCTTAAGTAACTTTGGTAAGGAAAAATAAATCCAAAAGAAATAAAGAAACGCTTAAAAAGCGAAAAACGCTAAATAAGTGTTAAATAACCATAAGAGGTATGAGACCTCGGTTAGCGTATTATATGGATTCTTAAGGCTTAATAATGCCTAAATAATATAAGGGAACAACTGCCGAAGAAAACGGATCCAAATAATGTATTAAAACGCTAATAGAGCTTTAACGCACGTTTTTCGAGAAAACCCGAAAACGTGACTCTAAGTGGTCAAACAAACCCGTAAAAATTATAAATCATTAAATAACAATTATTAAGCAGTGACGGAAGCTTAATAACCAATAAAAATAATTAAATGAGAAAATTCTGAAAAACGGGCCCGGTTAGTGAATAGTACCAAAACCGAGTAAAATAACGAGCGTTTTCTGTACAAGACGAAAAACGCTCCAGCTAGTATAACAGTAGGGGGCCGGTTTCAATAAGTTAAAAGCCCTCACACACACACTCACATACTAGATAGTTAATTAAGATACAAAAGCAAAACGTAAAAAGGGGAAAAGTACCCCACTTACTCTCTCACCTCTCATTTCACTCACCTCTCTTCTTCCCTCCTTCCTTCTCCATCGATTTCTCTCACATCCTCCTCATGGGCTGGTGATTTTTGGGAGCTTCAACAACAACAATGGCAACCTCACTTTACCTTCATGCTCTACCTCCATGTGAGCCCCAAATGTAAAGATAATTACATATTTGTAATCCCCTCATCATTCTCTACACTTCCCTCTTTTCAAAATCCAAAAATGAGGAAGTTAATCTCCATGGGTTTTCCCCATTCAAAGAGAAAATAGCATCAATGGGTAGCTTGGAGTCTCCTCTCTCCATTAAGGTAAAAATCTCCATGAAAGAACTCATATTCTCCATCCTTGCTTGTAACAGATTTTCACCCCCTTGTAACACTCCATTTTCTCTCTCTCTTTTAGCATAATATCAACCTTGAAATGGTGGTGGATTCACCTTCTTGAGCCAAGGGCTAAAACCCCTCCTAAAACACTCCAAAGGTAAACCCTAGAATTTGTATTCTAAACACTCCAATGAATTAGTGTTAATTTAAGGGTTAGTATTTTAATTGTACTTATTTTGTGTACATTGGGTGATGGGAATGGAGTTTGGAAACTCCATTCCCCATGTAGCCGATTTGGGCTAGAAAGAGAGGAAGATGAGGATTGGAAAAGAAAGAAGGAAAATATAAGCTCAAGGTAAGAGCTCCTTCTCAATGCTTAATTTAATGCATTAGTGTAATGGGAATGGGTGAACAAATAAAAGAACCTAAACTATTGTACTAGTATTGTAGTTGTGGATGTTTGAGTATTTGTGACCAAATATGTGGATTGTAGCCAAATGAATGGTGTATGTGTATTAATATTGCTATTTGAGGAAGTAATGATGTATTGGTATTGTAATTGAGGAAATATTGGCGTATTGAGATTGTGTATGTGTGCTGGTAGAGCACTTGTGGCTTGGCTAGAATAGGGATGAATTTGATGAGAAAGGACATGTGTGGATAAGTAAGGAAAGGGTGAACTATGGCGAAATTTTAGTAGGGAATTGTGTATTAAGAATGACGTGGTGAAGAGGAGAACCCAGGTGTGTATTGGTGATAGTAGAGATACATAGTAACCATGGAATGGTAGTTGTGATATGAGGATAAAGGATGCAAAAATTTGTTGCATGAAGTATTAAAAATGCATTGGAGAAACTATGAGGAACAGGTGTTTTGGAGAGCTTAAAGTGTGTAGCGAACCACCTTGTAACAGATCGGAGAGGAGTTAGATAAAGGGGGAGGATTGAATGGGAAATAATGTGATGAGGGTACTAGTAATGGTATTGGTGGTAGGAGTATTGAATGGTAGAAGTTGGTTCAAAAATCTGTAGCATAGGAGGAACAAACTGCTATGTGTACAGGAATGGAAAGAGGGGAAATTGTGTAAATCCCTATGAGAATGGGAAATGAATTTAGTAATGGATTTGGTGGATGAATTAAGGTATTGTAGGAAGCCTAAAAGGAGCTAAAACTTGTGGATTACAAGTAGGAAGATTGAGGAAGAAATGGGTAAGAAAAGAAAAGAAAAATCTGTAGCAACATTCTGCTACCGACCGACCCAGAGGCTGGATCGGTCGGTCGGTGGGTCGGTCGGGGATTAAGTAACGAGAAGTAAACATGCTGGAACGGACCGACCCAGGAGCCGTGAGTCGGTCGTGGGTCAGTCGGGCTTGAATTCCCGGTTGTCAAAGTTTCTGACTTTGACCGACCTAGAGGTTGTGTCGGTCGGTGGGTCGGTCTGAGCTTGGACAACGGGACTGAAACGTACTGGGATGGACCGACCCAGAGGTGTATGGGTCAGTCAGAATAGTTCTGGGTCGGTCGGGAGAAATTTTAGAGGACGGAAACTTACTGGAACGGACCGACCCAGGGGTTGGGTCGATCGACCCAAAACTTATAAAAAAAAACGTGTTTTATCATGTGGTTATAGTAATCATATGTAGGTATATATATGTATGCCAAAACACATATATGCATATGTAGGTAGCAATACACCATTAATGAAGTAGCAATGGTAAAGAAGTAAGTATATAATGGGAAACAAGTATGAGGATTAATTAAGGAAGTTGAAAGTATAAGACGTTAAGTTAAACCAAAGTAATGGGATAACGGGGTATGTACGGGAGTAGTTGCTGTAAATGTAGTGTAATGCTTAGTATAATGGACCATTTGGCATGTAGCCGGAGGTCGAGAAAAGATTCGAGGAACAAGTATGGACTAAGGAGCAAGGGAACACCCGATAAGTAAATCAACGGGTGAAAGGTATGATTTCTTCATGCTCTATAACCTAACCTGGTTACCCCAATTTGTGTGCTTATGTGATCACCAATAAGATAAATACACGAATCGGACTTTTATTGCACTTAATTGTGTTTGAGCTATATGTTCTTGTTGTATCTTCTTGAACAATTAGTTTGTATAATTCATGAAATGTATGGATGAGAATGATGTGTATGAGTAAGTATGTGTACTTGAGTAGTGTATCGATGTATGGTATGGAAGTAATGACTTTACTAATTCCTAACCATCTAACTCCTAACATGAGTAATGAGTAAAATGGAATGAGTAGAAGTCCGATATAGTTTCAGCCACGCGTGAGGATTGAGGAAACACAAGAGGTTGGATCTGAATCCTGGGTGTAATCTTTCCATGGACCAAATCCCTTGAAGGGTAGCATCCTGGATTAGTGGGCCACCCTAAAGCCCGGTGGTGGGATGTAGCAATCCCTGCCCGGAGGTCATACCGACTTAACTGGAGTAAGTAAGTAAGAAGGAAGTATTGTCTGTTGTATCGGTGTTGGGCTATTGTAAGTCATTGACCTTGAGTAAATGAGTATTGAACACCTGATTAACCCAGGTGTGTAAAAGCTAACAAGCCTTATGTGTGAATTGGAGAAGTGTATCTTCGTATTGCGTATTGAGTATGTAATGAGTATGTATTGTGTATGTGTATTGTGGAAGATGGTAAGTAACTGTTGGTTGACTGGTATTGTCTTCCAAGCATGTATTGTACTGGGCGTATGTATGTGTACCTTGTGTAGTATTGTAGTATCGTGAATGAAAGCGTGTATGTATGTGTGTATGTATTGTAAATTGAATTGCATGTATTCGACCAAATGGTCGGCGTACCCTCGCTAGTACGCGGGGTATGCGGTTATCATATTCAGCGTAAGCTGATCCCCTAGGGGGAACGTTTTTAGTATGCAGGTACCCGAAGTGAATGTGGTCAAGGTGAAAGACCGGAGGCTAAACTTGGAAAGGTAGAAGTAGAATGTAGAAGTGTACGAAGTGGCACACCCATTGTACTTAGAAAGTGAGTGGTTGTGAGGAATGGGTAGTGGTTACACTCTTAATGAGTGTGCATGGAATTGAAGAGATGTCGTATTTGTAATTGGAACTTAGTAAACTCGGTATGTGTAGTGTACTATCTTGTATTGAATTATGGAGTATTGCATTGAATGGAGTATCGTAGTACTCAGTAAGTAATGGGAGTATGTGTTGTATTTGTGTAGTACTCGGATATTCCGGTCCATCAGACCGATGTTGTATGTAGTAGTAGTAGCTTTGTTAGTCACGTGGGTGACTAACGGCATTGTTGTAACACCCCTACAACGCTTCTAACAACTACCGAAATCGCAGCGGAATTAACCAACCAAACAATAACTAACGCTTTGGTGTTACAACGCCGTTAACCACCCACGTGGTTAACTAGGCAGAATAAATACAATGTATCGGTCTGACGATCAGACTCCCGAGCATAGAATCTAACTTCCATATACTAACATAACCAAACCATACCGAGTATTTAATTTACAGCACACTACAAACCATAATCATCCATCACTGTATAACAACGGTATCAAAATGTAACGCCTCGGGCACAGGCGCATCCCGGCTCAACAACCAACATAGCCAAAAGTACGTCAACGACCTAGGACCTAGAGCCACTCTGCTTCTTCGATCCTCATCCTGCAATAAAATATGGAGCCCCCGAGGGGGTCAGCAACCTTTGCTGGTATGGCTAACGCGCAGCCCATCGGCTACCGGGATACGCGCAACCAATTGTCATAATAACATGGCATTCATTTTAGAACATCCAACATATATATATATTTACCATAGCATAGCAAGGAAATTGCATAGCATTATAACAATACATATCACCATAAAATCGGTTCTCACAAGGAACCTTCCACCATAGTTAGTACACCATGTGAGCCTAGAGATTTTTACCAATCCCATGTTAAGCTCGTTACCATCCTCGTTACCGTCCGGTTATGTAGAACGGTTAACTTATACCAAAGGTGTGTCGGATATAGTAATCCCAAGCACACCGAAACAACATACGTATGCCCCTATGGCCCGACGTGAGTCAGTAACTAGCTATGGATAAGCTAAGGGAAGGTAGAAACCAAATTGGAATACCACCTATACATACACCAAGAGAGCCGAACCGGATATGATATCGACCCCCATCCATCACACGCGTGGCCGGAACAACCGGACTCCTCACTCCCCCGATTAGCACTTGTTAGTGATCACACCATATTTTGTTAAGTCACAACAAGCAAACAATTAGGTCTTGTTAGACAACCAAGGGAAGGAGTCACAACTTTACAACATCTTAATGTATAACAACTGTAAACTCTTTTCATGCCTTAGTCTTATAAGGTCGTAACACACAGAAAAGCAATCAACATCCAAGCCGGTGTAAACCGGTAGGCAACAGACTGCAAGAAAACCATACCTTGGTCCCTGCCTCGACTTTTTCCACCTTGAGAGATTCCTAAACACATTTGGTAATGTCGGTTAATTAACGCACTAGTCCTCTGTCACATTAACTACTTCACATTTCTAGTTATCACGTTTCCACATTTTGTTTAACTTCCCATCTTTTAAAATGTCATTATAACACTCCTAACATGTCTTTATGTAACCTTATAATATCATTCCTCGCTTATCCCTATCATTAGACATCAATTAAATACCTAAAAACAAGTTTTATAGTGGTCCGGGACTTGGTCCCTAGCTTAGGTCCCGCCATATGCTAACTCAGCTCTCGGGGTAATTCAGGGGTGGTCCGGGTCCTTGTACAAGACCCAAGTCCCGGCCACATTGTTATGTGACCCTCGGCCTATTTTACACCCCTGGTCCGGGACTTTAACCAGCACCTAGGTCCCGGACCAAACCTACAGAATTGATAAAAGTCATTTTTCAAATGTTGTTACCTTAGTTCTCCACCTCCATTAATTGTATAACTTTACCAAGTGTTCCTAGGTATATTCTAATGTCTAGATATCATCTTAAACACACCTAAATCCATGTTTCACTTGTTACTCATTTTTTTCCTTATAAATTCACTACACTTATAAACACTTTACATTAGGTTTTCTAAATGATGTTTCTTACCTAAGAAAACTACTATCCCAAAATGCTTCTCCTTATTTTAACATCATCTCCCAAGCATCATCTCTCACAACTAATTCCTTCTATCCTTCTTGAAACTCTTTTCCTAGTGTACACTTCTCCTTATTTTACCAAAGTTTGCCTAGGTATTTTCCTAAGTCCCAAGTGACTTTGGTACTTACTAAAATCTCAAGATCATGCCTAAGTCCTTATTACACTCTAGAGTACTTCCTAGTTCATCAAAATTCCTTTAAACATCATGAACTCCTTATTCATTTCCTACATTTTCTAACTCACCAAACCTTATGTAAACACTTAGAACTTCTTACTTGTTACCTAAATTTTGACATGGATTCACCTAGAACATTACTAAGCCTAAACACTTTGCTTTCTCCATTAAACACACAAGAACATCTAAAATCACCAAGAACACTCTCATACACAACTTCACCAAATTTACACTACATTACAATATAGTGCATAATTTAAATTGCATGGCACTTAGACCCTTAAGATGCATTGCTCTTAGGCCCTTAAGGTGCTTAAATCATAAACACTGAATTTCCACAATATATATGCCTTTAACCTGCAAATACACTCAACACACATATGCCCTTTACTAGTCTCTTGAGAACACTTTACTAAGTCATTCACCATTTGCTCTTTAGGTAGTTTTAATAAGCATTTATAAGCTCATTTCTCCTAAGGCATTAAACAACATTAAGTTAGTAGATTTACCTCTTTTTCCAAAACACTTCCTTCTTGATTCCTTACAAAACCGTATGGTATTTTGATTCCTTGTCAAGTTCTAGACAATATACAAACACCATAATGAGTATTCAAGCTTTGAGCTTCATCTCATTGTAAACCCTATTTTACATTGTTTCAAAAACATTAATGTAGTTGTTTTACCTTGATCTTTGAAGGGAGTTTGAATATATAACAAGAGAGGACTCCACCTAGTCCATGAAGAGTTGAAATGAAGCTAGAACAAAGTCACACAAAGCTATATCAATGTGTATTTTCGGTCAAGGTAAGAACATGGAGGAAACATGATTTTTCTTTGAGATTCCTTACCTAGAAGCAAAGGAGATCAACAATATGTCAAAAGACAAGCTCAAGCTCCTTCAATGGTGGAACACCTTGGCACCGAAATGGGGCTCTTGGAGTTTTAGAAATAGGAATGAAGAGCTTGATGAGAGGAAGAGATTGGTGTGTTTGTTTTTTATTTGAACAAGTGAGCAAGATTTTACAGAGGTCAAAGTGGGAGTTCTAATGGAGGTAGTGGTATTACCGAGAGAGAGCAAAGAAGAGAGGTAGAAGATGGTGTTTGGAAACCGTGGGAATGAAGGAAAGAAATGAGAATGAGATAGGATTTGCTTTTAAGAAGATATTTATGCTTATAAAGTAAAAAGTAAGTTTACTTAGTTTGCTTTACTTACTTATTACATTAACTAGAGAGTGGTGAGTCACCACACTTATAAAACCGGCCCCCTTTATTAGTATGAGGGTATTTTAGTCTTTGTTTGTCAATTTAATTACTTAATACAACATATGTTATAAACTAGCTTATAAAAATCACTATTCACCTAAACAAGGCACTTAGAAGTGAAATTTTTGATTTCCCATTAATATAGCCACCCAAATGTGATACTATATAGTACACATATATATTTAGAGTAATGATGGACATTTAGCCATTCAAAACTCATTTACAAGACAATTTTTCAAAGCACATTTTGTGTTTTAACTTGTTTTCAAGCTTGGTTTTCTTTGGTAATTGATTTAATATGTTCATTATACATATATAAAGTCTTGGTAAGTTCATTAGGTCTTACCAAGCCTATTCCAAGCTTAGAGCACATTTTAGCTCTTATTGACTTTAAAGCACATTTTGTGTTTGCTTTTGTTTAAATTTGTTTACTAGTGTTTTTAAGACTCTTTTTAGTCTTAATAAATCATGTTTTAATATTTAACCAACATACCAAGGTTTGGGGTATTTCAATCTACCCCCCTTAAAAGAACTTTGTCCCCAAAGTTCATACTTCCCACATATCTTAATATTAGAACAGGGAAACATCTTATAACATCACACTTCCAAACATCATTACCAACACAACCATCATACTTACACCACAACGGACTCGAGGTCCAAACCACATAATACCATTCAGACACAACGGTCTGTAACATAACATAGACAATGTATACATATACATGTCGTACACAACCATAACCAAACGGCTCTACCCCCCCTTAAAAGGGGTACGTCCCGTACCCTATACATATAAACACTAAGAAGCAAACAATGACGGGTGCTTCGCCTTCATCTTTTCTTCCAGCTCCCAAGTGGCCTCCTCAACGTCCTGGTTAGACCAGAGGACCTTCACCAGTCTCACGGACTTATGGCGAGTGTCTCGAGTCTTAGTATCCAGAATCCGTACCGGAGTCTCCACTGATCGCATGGTCGGCTCTAAAGTTAGCCTTTCCGGCTGAAGCACATGAGACGGATGAGACATATACTTCTTCAACTGGGACACATGAAATACATCATGTACCTTGCCCAGCTCGGCGGGTAAATCAAGTCTATAAGCTACCGGGCCGATCCGCTCCGTCACAACATAAGGACCCACATATTTCGGGCTCAACTTGCCCTTCTGGCCAAAACGAAACACTCCCTTCATGGGGGATACTCTCAAAAATACCTGATCGCCCACGGCGAACTCCAGTCACGTCGGCGCACATCTGCGTACGACTTCTGTCTATCCTGAGCTGCTTTCATATTAGCCCTGATCTGGCGAACTTCTGCCTGAACTTGCTCAAGATACTCTGGTCCTATAATGACCGTCTCACTCGACTCATCCCAGCATAATGGCGTGCGGTCTGGTCTACCGTACAATGCCTGGAAGGGAGACATCTTGATCGATGCATGATAACTGTTGTTGTAACTAAACTCGATCAGATGTAACTTATCAATCCAGCTGGTCTGAAAGTCAAGTGCACATGCACGTAGCATATCCTCAAGTGTCTGTATGGTGCGCTCACTCTGACCATCGGTCTGTGGGTGAAACGCCGTACTCAATTTCAGTTCAGTACCAAGTGCCTCTCGTGTAGACTTCCAATATCTGGATAAGAATCTGGTATCTCTGTCAGATACAATCGTTTTCGGAACCCCATGATGTCTTACAATCTCTTTGTCGAAGAGCTCTGCAAGCTTAGCCACTTTCCAGGTGTCCTTCATCGGTATGAATCGAGCCACCTTGGTCAGTCGGTCTACCACAACCCAAATCATATTTAGACCTCCCCTTGTAGGCGGAAGCCCTACCACGAAGTCCATAGATATGTCATGGAACTTCCACTCCACTCCGGCACTGGCATTGGCTGCACCATACCACCAGGCCGTCGGTGCTCAAACTTGACCTTCTGACAAGTGAGACACCTCAACACATAGTCATTCACATCCTTTTTCATTCCAGCCCACCAAAATATCCTTTCATACCTTTATACATCTTTGAAGCTCCGGGGTGAATCGATGTCGTAGAACAATGGGATTCACTCAGTATGCGCTCCTTCAGCTCAGCGCTACTCCTCGGTATACACAACCGGCCATTAAGCCTAATCAGGTCATCATCGTGGAGTCTGAAGTCATACTTCTGACCCTCGAATGTGCCATCAATAAGCTTCTGTCTAATTTCCACCATATACTGATCCGTCATCTGAGCACTCCGCACCTCTTCAACCAAGCCAGTATGAGAGACTAGCGAATGGAGAGAGTGTGCTCGGCGACTCAATGCGTCAGCTACCACGTTTGCCTTACCCTCCTTGTACTGTAAATTGATGTCATAATCATTCAAGAACTCAACCCATCTTCTCTGCCTCATGTTCAACTCTTTCTGAGTGAACAAGTATTTCAAACTCTTGTGGTCAGAATAGATTGTCACGCTTACCCCATACAAATGATGTCGCCATATCTTCAGTGCGAAGACAATGGCCCCCAATTCTAATCGTGGGTAGGGTAGTTCTCCTCATGCTTCTTCAGCTGTCGGGAGGCGTAAGCCACGACCTTCCCGTGTTGCATCAACACACAACCATACCCCTGCCTGATGCGTCGCAATAGACCTCAAAACCATCTGGACCGTCTGGTAATGTCAGAAACCGGTGCAGATGTCAGAGCATCCTTGAGACTCGTGAAAGCTCTCTCACAGTCGACTGTCCACTCGAATGGTGCATCCTTTTTCATCAAGGAAGTCATCGGCTTCGAGACACTGGAGAAGTCCTTCACAAACCTCCTATAATAACCTGCCAGACCGAGGAAGCTCCTGATGTCGGTAACTGTCTTCGGCCTAGGCCAGGTGCGCACTGCATCTATCTTTGCCGGATCAACAGCGATCCCGGCCTCAGAAATCACATGTCCAAGGAATGATACTTGGTTCAACCAAAATTCACACTTAGAAAATTTAGCATACAGCTGATTCTTTCCTCAACGTTTGCAATACATCTCTCAGGTGGCTTTCATGCTCACCTCTCGATTTCGAATACACAAGTATGTCATCGATGAAGACTACCACTGATTTGTCCAACTGATCTTGGAACAAACGGTTCATTAAGTCCATGAACTTTGCTGGTGCATTTGACAAGCCAAACGGCATAACTGTGAACTCATAATGCCCATACCTAGTTCTGAAAGCTGTCTTTTCGATATCACTGTCACGGATGGCAATCTGGTGGTATCCGGAACGTAGGTCTATCTTGGAGAACACTGATGCTCCCCTCAGCTGATCAAATAGATCGTCGATGCGTGGTAAGGGGTAACGGTTCTTCACCGTACAGCATTCAGCTCCCGATAATCAATACATAGGCGGAGGCTACCGTCCTTCTTCTTCACGAAGAGGACCGGCGCTCCCCATGGTGAAACACTAGGGCGGATAAAGCCCTTGTCGAGTAGGTCTCTCAGCTGCTCCTTGAGCTCTGTCATCTCTGCTGGAGCCATACGGTAAGGTGCTTTCGCAATGGGTCCGGTGCCCGGAACTAGATCAATCTCAACTCAAACTCAACCTCTCGTGCTGGCGGCATGCCCGGCAGTTCCTTAGGAAATACGTCAGGAAACTCCGACACTACCGGCACATCTGGGCTAAACTCAGGGTCTCTCTCTATGTCCTGGACATAGCAGAGGTATACATCATTTCCCCTCGTCGCAACTCACGATACATGGCCATGGCGGTGATGATCTGTGTCGAAGGCTCCCTGGGCCTCTGGCGGTATGATATAGTAACCCCAGATGGACTCCTAAGAAGCAGTCGATGCTCGGCACATAGGATTCTACCCTTGTACCGCTCCAACCAGTTCATCCCGACAATCACATCAAACCTAGTCCGTCGAACTCTATCAAGTCGATCGGAAACTCCTCATCCCTGATTCGAACAAAGCATCTCGGTATAGCGGGTACATCTGATCCCTCTTTCGATCGGACGGAGAGTGACCACGAAGTCTGGCATCTCTTCACCGTCTAACCCCACTCTTCGCAAATGATAGCGAAATGAATGTGTGTGAGGCTCCAGAGTCGAACAAGATCGATGCATCCACGCCATTCACTGGAAAGGTACCGGTGAGGATTGTGCCGCTCTTGCCGGCTTCTGCCTTATTGCAGACACTCAGTATACCTCCCGTTCCGAGTGCACAGCCTAATTCATTGGCAAACTAATAAGTATTGGGTAACAACACGGTTTATATGCTTCAAACAACTCCACTTTATTCATTAACACACTCTTTTTACAACATTCATTGGCTTACACTGTCGCCATGATTCACACTTACAACATCCTTAATACATACTGGTTTATCACAATCACACAATTATACAAGGCTTAAAACTGTCTGAAGGTCAAATTTAAACGTCCGGGTTTCATGTGTGTGGCATTGATCACTGCCGACGGTGCGGTATTCAGTTTGATCTTCCTGATGCCATGGTATAGCATCCTTGATTGCCCACCCATGATTAATACATCTCCCGATTTCAACAATATCTTCCTTGCGAGGTCAGCACGCTTCTGCTCGCCATATACAAACACTGCGGTATCACCAATGGACCAAGACACCACGGGTACTCCCTTACTTAGAGACTCGGGTGACTCGTCCTTGTCTTGGTGCATACCTAACCGTCCACCTTTCTGGTAGAAGTTTACAATGCATAGATCTGCTTTTACACTTGGAATTGATTCCGTTTCAAACTTGTGAGCAATTCCCACGGCGTGGTTAACGACCGCAGGAACTCCTCTGGTATACTTGATACTGTTGCTCCATCTTCAGCTCGCACTTCTTGATATGACTTGGTGTAAGGGTTCCAGTCCTTACCCATGCACATCATCTTCAATTGCATCCTTGCTCCGTTCGGGTATTCGGGTGTGTAGAACCCTCCTGGTTTGCTCCAAGTTCGTCGCATCGTCTGATGATATGGATTTGTGCTTCCGGTGTCAGGTATCCATTTAAAAGTATCATACCTGGCTGGATAACCTGACATTGCTCCAATGGAAAGTCGGTGATGTTGATGGCGGTTTCTTCAGGTTTGGTGTGGCGGGATTGGATAGCAGATATTGAAGGTTCCTAAGTTTCAAATTGCCTAACTTTAGGTGTTTTCCACATTATTTCTCACTCTTTACTTATATGTTTATACCCTTAGACTTGCTAACACTCATGCATGAAATGCGGTAAGCAATCACTTTTTCATTTAACAGTTTAGGCGGTACCTGGTGGTCGAAGAGGATCCTGGTGCCTCAGACCGTCCACCACATTCAGGGCGGCCTTGCCGGACCCCGTAGCTTCCCTTCTGGGATTCAGTGTACTTCTTGTCAGAAGTCTGCTGATAATCGCCTTCGGGCCTTCAGTGGTCGTGGTAGTATTACCCTTCCACTGCCCCTTTGGCTTATAGTTCCTGCGGTGGGGTTCGTCCACACTCAAACTCCGGTGCCCCATCTTCTGGCAGTGACGGCACCTCACATCATTCCCCTTGCAGTCTTTGCCGGGGTGGTCTCCATTGCACCACTTACAGTAAAAGTGGCGCTCCGGTCCAGAACCCGCGCTAGCTGCTACAAAACACACACAATCAATACTCTCACTTCCATCTTAACGACACACACCTCAACTAGATAATACACATGGTTAAGTAATTACCCTTAGGCGGGTAGGAGCGTAGAGGCTTTCGCCGCGTACGCATACGTGAGCTTCAGTGGCTCGTCAGCTGTGGTGGTCTGGGCTGGCCCTTGTCACCCTGGTACTGGACCCTTCTGGGGCTGAGGGTAGGGTTTCTTTTTCTTTTCACCTGTTCCTCCCCCATACCCTTGCTGACTCTGGCCCTCGTTGGTGGCCTTGCGCTTGTGCGCATTCTCCTCGTCCCTCAGACGGACGGTAATTTCAACCTTAGCAGCGGCATGATAGCACTCCTGAATTTTAGGATGTCAGTCATGCCCCGCAAAAACAACTTACCAACTCACATTAACATTCACTCAAGGTATAAATTGATTCACAACAAGGTACTCTAATTACCTGCAAGGTGGTATACTCAGCTGGCCCCATCCCATAGCGGAGACGGTGGCTTAGTCCATTGTAGAACCGGTTCACCAACACTCGGTTCGAATACCCAAGGTCTGGTAACAGGTGGATAAGGCCGGTGAATGCGGTGTAGTAGTCATCAACCGACATCTTATCCCCCTGCCTCAGACTATCCAGCTCGAGGCGCTTGGCCTCCTGCACGTGTACCGGGTAGTACTTGGCTCGCAGTAGAGCCGTGTACTCCCTCCAACCAAATTCAGGATCAGCCATCCTGTCCTCCTTCACCAATTTCCACCAACTCTGTGCCGTACCCTTCAAGTAGTAGGCAGCAAGACGGACCTTAGCTTCAGCAGGTACTGCCAAGGTCTCGTAGGCGGTCTCCAGTTCGGAGATGTACGCCTCCAGCTTCGAGGATCAGTCTCCCCATTGAACGATGGCGGTCTAAGATCAGCCAACGCCTTGACCCAATTGGTCTCTCGTGGCGGTGGTGGTGGTGGCTGAACTCCGGGCTGTTGCCCTTGCTGTATAGCAGCAACCAGATCGGGTACCAACTGGGCTACGGCGGCTGCAACTGCCTCAGCCATAGTCTGTGCCGTAGTATCATCGCCCTGGTCACCAATATCTCCAGTACCGCGCCCGCGGCCTCTACCTCGTGGTCTACCTGCCATCTGAATTCATATGAACATTTCATTAGCATTATGCTTGCACACTTATCGGTCCAATGGTTATAGCATCTTCCCGACAACCAGGTAATTCCACACTTAGTTAGTGGTTAACCTTTCCAAATCTGTTCACTTAGGTATCTGTAGCTAGGTTTCCTAACTCGGTATATCCCTAAGCTCGGTATTCTAGTCATCAGAGCGATACTTCGCTCTGATACCACTTTTTGTAACACCCCTACAACGCTCCTAACAACTACCGAAATCGCAGCGGAAATAACCAACCAAACAATAACTAACGCTTTGGTGTTACAACGCCGTTAACCACCCACGTGGTTAACTAGGCAGAATAAATACAATGTATCGGTCTGATGATCAGACTCCCGAGCATAGAATCTAACTTCCATATACATAACAACCAACCATACCGAGTATTAATTTACAACACACCTACAAACCATAATCATCCATCACTGTATAACAACGGTATCAAAATGTAATGCCTCGGGAGCACAGGCGCATCCCGGGCTCAACAACCAACATAGCCAAAAGTACATCAACGACCTAGGACCTAGAGCCACTCTGCTTCTTCGATCCTCATCCTGCAATAAAATATGGAGCCCCCGAGGGGGTCAGCAACCTTTGCTGGTATGGCTAACGCGCAGCCCATCGGCTACCGGGATACGCGCAACCAATTGTCATAATAACATGGCATTCATTTTAGAACATCCAACATATATATATATTTACCATAGCATAGCAAGGGAAATTGCATAGCATCATAACAATACATAACACCATAAATCGGTTCTCACAAGGAACCTTCCACCATAGTTAGTAACCATGTGAGCCTAGAGATTTTTACCAATCCCATGTTAAGCTCGTTACCATCCTCGTTACCGTCCGGTTATGTATAGAACGGTTAACTTATACCAAAGGTGTGTCGGATATAGTAATCCCAAGCACACCGAAATAACATACGTATGCCCCTATGGCCCGACGTGAGTCAGTAACTAGCTTTGGATAAGCTAAGGGAAGGTAGAAACCAAATTGGAATACCACCTATACATACACCAAGAGAGCCGAACCGGATATGATATCGACCCCCATCCATCACACGCGTGGCCGGAACAACCGGACTCCTCACTCCCCGATTAGCACTTGTTAGTGATCACACCATATTTTGTTAAGTCACATACAAGCAAACATTTAGGTCTTGTTAGACAACCAAGGGAAGGAGTCACAAACTTACAACATCTTAATGTATAACAACTGTAAACTCTTTCATGCCTTAATCTTATAAGGTCGTAACACACAGAAAAGCAAACAACACCAAGCCGGTGTAAACCGGTAGGCAACAGACTGCAAGAAAACCATACCTTGGTCCTTGCCTCGACTGGTTTCCACCTTGAGAGAATCCTAAACACATTAGTAACGTCGGTTAATTAACGCACTAGTCAACTGTCACATTAACTACTTCACATTCTAGTTATCACGTTTCCACATTTTGTTTTAACTTCCCATCTTTTAAAATGTCATTTAACACTCCTAACATGTTTATGAACCTTTATAATATATTCCTCACTTATCCCTATCATTAGACATCAATTAAATACCTAAAAAACCAAGTTTTATAGTGGTCGGGACTTGGTCCCTAGCTTAGGTCCCGGACCATATGCTAACTCAGCTCTCGGGGGTATTCAGGGGGTGGTCCGGGTCCTTGTACAAGACCCAAGTCCCGGAACCACATTGTTATGTGGACCCTCGGCCTATTTACACCCCTGGTCAGGACTTAACCAGCACCTAGGTCCCGGACCCAACCTACAGAATGATAAAATGTCATTTTTCAAAGTTGTTACCTTAGTTCTCCACCTCCATTAATTGTATAACTTTACCAAGTGTTCCTAGGTATATTCTAAGTCTAGATATCACTTAAACACACCTAAATCCATGTTTCACTTGTTACTCATTTTCCTATAAATTCACTAACACTTATAACACTTTACATTAGGTTTCTAAATGATGTTTCTTACCTAAGAAAACTACTATCCCAAATGCTTTCTCCTTATTTAACATCATCTCCCAAGCATCATCTCTCACAACTAATTCCTTATATCCTTCTTGAAACTCTTTCTAGTGTACACTCTCCTTATTTTACCAAAGTTTGCCTAGGTATTTTCCTAAGTCCCAAGTGACTTTGGTACTACTAAATCTCAAGATCATGCCTAAGTCCTTATTACACTCTAGAGTACTTCCTAGTTCATCAAAATTCCTTTAAAACATCATGAACTCCTTATTCATTTCCTACATTTCTAACTCACCAAACCTTATGTAAACACTTAGAACTTCTTACTTCTTACCTAAATTTGACATGGATTCCCTAGAACATTACTAAGCCTAAACACTTTGCTTTCTCCATTAAACACACAAGAACATCTAAATCACCAAGAACACTCTCATACACAACTTCACCAAATTTACACTACATTACAATATAGTGCATAATTTAAATTGCATGGCACTTAGGCCCTTAAAATGCATGGCTCTTAGGCCCTTAAGGTGCTTAAATCATAAACACTGAATTTCCACAATATATATGCCTTTAACCTGCAAATACACTCAACACATATGCCCTTTACTAGTCTCTTGAGAACACTTTACTAAGTCATTCACCATTTGCTCTTTAGGTAGTTTTAATAAGCATTTATAAGCTCATTTCTCCTAAGGCATTAAACAACATTAAGTTAGTAGATTTACCTCTTTTTCCAAAACACTTCCTTCTTGATTCCTTACAAAACCGTATGGTATTTTGATTCCTTGTCAAGTTCTAGACAATATACAAACACCATAATGAGTATTCAAGCTTTGAGCTTCATCTCATTGTAAACCCTAATTTTACATTGTTTCAAAAACATTAATGTAGTTGTTTTACCTTGATCTTTGAAGGGAGTTTGAATATATAACAAGAGAGGACTCCACCTAGTCCATGAAGAGTTGAAATGAAGCTAGAACAAAGTCACACAAAGAGCTATATCAATGTGTATTTTCGGTCAAGGTAAGAACATGGAGGAAACATGATTTTTCTTTGAGATTCCTTACCTAGAAGCAAAGGAGATCAACAATATGTCAAAAGACAAGCTCAAGCTCCTTCAATGGTGGAACACCTTGGCACCGAAATGGGCTCTTGGAGTTTTAGAAGATAGGAATGAAGAGCTTGATGAGAGGAAGAGATTGGTGGTTTTTGTTTTGATTTGAACAAGTGAGCAAGATTTACAAGAGGTCAAAGTGGGAGTTCTAATGGTGGTAGTGGTATTACCGAGAGAGAGCAAAGAAGAGAGGTAGAAGATGTGTTTGGAAACCGGGAATGAAGGAAAGAAATGAGAATGAGATAGGATTGCTTTTAAGAAGATATTTATGCTTATAAAGTAAAAGTAAGTTTACTTAGTTTGCTTTACTTACTTATTACATTAACTAGAGAGTGGTGAGTCACCACACTTATAAAAACGGCCCCCTTTATTAGTATGAGGGTATTTAGTCTTTGTTTGTCAATTTAATTACTTAATACAACATATGTTATAAACTAGCTTATAAAAATCACTATTCACCTAAACAAGGCACTTAGAAGTGAAATTTTTGATTTCCCATTAATATAGCCACCCAAATGTGATACTATATAGTACACATATATATTAAGAGTAATGATGGACATTTAGCCATTCAAAACTCATTTACAAGACAATTTTTCAAAAATGTGCTTTAAGACTTCTTAAAGCACATTTTGTGTTTTAACTTGTTTTCAAGCTTGGTTTTTCTTTGGTAATTGATTTAATATGTTCATTAATACATATATAAAGTCTTGGTAAGTTCATTAGGTCTTACCCAAGCCTATTCCAAGCTTAGAGCACATTTTAGCTCTTATTGACTTTAAAGCACATTTTGTGTTGTTTTTGTTTAAATTGTTTACTAGTGTTTTTAAGACTCTTTTTAGTCTTAATAAATCATGTTTTAATGTTTAACCAACATACCAAGGTTTGGGGTATTTCAATTGTATCACCACCGTATGTAAGTATGTCATCGCTGGTGATTTTGGAAGCACGAGGAGATTAGGATGATAGACGGTTAAAATTATGGTATTTAACGGTAGGGGTTGTTACATTCAATTGTTGGTGTCCAAGGCAATTTCTACGGATCCATCCACGAAGGAGAAGAAGAAAGATTTCCTTTTTGGGTTAAGGCAATGATCAAAATCTCCTTCTCCTATGTATATCTTTCTTTATTGAGTGGATGATGAAGTATAATTCCATTGTAGTTTTAGTTAGGATGATTTCTTCCTGGTAACAATATGATTTCTTCAATAATAATTCAAGCATTTATTAAGTCTTTGTTCTTCTCGCAAGAGAAGGTGTTGGCCACTTGTCCTTTCTTCAAAATCTACTTAAGGAGGAAAATCCCAAGAAAGAGTAGATTTGTAACGCCCCTACTAAACCATAAATAACAGCGGAAATAAAACTCTAAGGCGATTACAGACCATCGGGTTCCAAACACCCGGCCCAAACCTCACCAATTACAACTTACAATCTACAAAAGTACGGTCTGAACTCGAGAAAACTTAACACCAAAATAATAGAAATTAAAACATTAACTCCACAAAAACTAGTCCCATCCCAAACGCTCATTCTCTTCGTGGCCACCTGTAATCAATTCGTACCTGCAAGATGAAAACAAGCAGCCCACCCCGAGAGGGGTGAGTAGTCCCTGGAATGGAACTGGTACAATTCTCCAAAAACAAATTTATAAAACATAACTCTTCAAAATAAATAGTAACATGAAAACAAACTCTTAAAAGTAAAATAGAGTAAAGCATTCAAAACAAAACAATCAAGTTAAAGAGAAAGGAAAACAAGACAAGATAAAGATAGAGAACTTCCAAACCAAGTCATCCACTTAAGTAGTCACACCACATAGTTATTAAGCATCCATTGTTGATGTTAGAACCAATTTGGCTAAGAAGTGAAAGACTTAAGTAGTCACAAAGGACCAGGAGTGACATTAATATCCATAAACCGTGGTAGACAGTTTATGTCCCACCATTTCAGAAGATGAGTCCCATAGAACAAAATATACTAAGAGTGGAATAAACCAATTGGGAGAGATGGCCCCCACCGCCAGTCAGTTGCCACAAGGGCGAGGTAAATAGACCTCCGCTGTCAGTTGCCACAAAGGGCGAGGTAAACAGACCTCCGTCAGTTGCCAAAAGGGCGAGGTATAGCAGACCTCCGCTGCCACCGACCCGTTCTCAGTCATCGGGTGAAAAGTGTGTGCACCACTTATAGAAATAATCCATACTCAATACCAAGAATAACTTTCCCCATATTCCCACTAGATCACCAACTACCCAGAGCAATACCAAAAACACTCAGTCCTACAGAGTGCAGAAGCGTAAACCTAAGCAGCCAATGTCTAACGGGGCACCAGATAGAAGGAACCAATACCCTTGTAAGTTTCACATCCAGGCTCAGTTAGTCACACAAGCTGAGTCAGTCACACAACCCTTTCTTATTTTTAGAAGTTCCTCTTAAAGCCAGTTAGCGTTCCCAAAACATTCCACAAGTCACTCAGCAAAAAATAAACGTAGTACGAGAAATCGTACAAAACATTTCAGAAGGTCCAAAAACACAACAAGCTGAGTACGAGAAATCGTATAAAACATTCCATAAAGCCCATTAGCAAAAGTATCTGAGTACGAGAAATCATACCTGGATAAACGCCGTAGCAGTTCTAGTCAACTTGCGCAAACAATCAACAGTACTCTGAAGAAATATTAAAGGTAGTCTATCATCAATCACTGGTAGCCTACGTTTTAAGCTAAATAAACTCCTCACTCTTATTTCTAAGTCCCACTGTCTTTTAATCCCTCACTTAAATGTTATGTATAACCTTTGACTTGTCTGAGAATGTTGTATTACTCAAGGTTGTAAGACCAAGGAATGTATTCTTCTAACACTGTTTAATTGTTCCACTCTTATCCACTTTATTCATACTTAACCATAATTCTCACTTAAAGACCTTAATAACATAAGTGCTTATACGTTATTCAATCAAATCTTAGAATTCAAAACAATCTTAAGCTCAATACTTTTACTCTTACTTAGAATAAACATCGTCTTATGACCTATAATAGGTTTATCTTAGAATACTATACTATTATTCCATAAGGTAATGATTAGGTATTTTATCAATATTTACTAGATAATCCTTTATGATTAAGTTTACCTTAACTTAATTAAGACCTACAACCGTATATCAGAATCATAGTGTCGTAGATGCATTTCATTACAACTTCATTGATCTTAGAATTTAGAGACAACTACTAGACTCAATTATTTATCTTTACTTTAGAATGACTTAATATTATAAAATTTAATTATCTTGTCTTAAGATGTTCAATTACTCTTCATCCTGAAAAACAATTATATTTAATTACTAACCCTTCCAACTCTTTTACTTAGTATCCACAAGTATGCTATTCGCTTAATATTACCTATATAATAAGGTGTTTTAAGATAACCATTTTATGTATCCTTACTTACATTTTAATTTTCCCAAGTATTCAATTTTTACACACATTCTCTCCATAGAGTATGTATAATCCTTTTGTACTAAATTTTAATAAATTATGTTCAAATACATTTTATATATTACTTACAAGACCAAAGGTTTCAAAGGAATAACTTAATAAATTAATTTCCTTTATTGTTATTTTAGGATAAATTATATATCTCGACATAAGGTAAATTTATCTAAGAACTAAAATTCTGATTCATAAGTGAAATTGTAATTATGTAATAAGATAATCTGTCTGACAATCCCATACCTTGTATTCAAATGACACATTAAGATTTCCAGTGTCAAAAAGGTAAATCAATATAATATCTTACGTAACCTAGTTTCATCTAATTAAAGGTTTAAAGATTTAAGTATCTAATTTCTATTTATAAACCTTCTTATAAATTCTAACTACTACATACATTACTTATTATAAAACTCACATCCTGAACATTGGTTAAATATATTTTATATGCTTATCAAATTCTAAGAACGTAAGGATTATTATTTAGATTAATTCCCCAATCATAGTTTAATATAGTTTTATATCATAATCCTTTTAATGATTTTATCACAAGATATTAAGTTGTTACTCAATACTATAAATATTAAGAAATGATTAAATCTAGACTTATTTATCCTCTTCACATTTAGATGTAAAAGTAACTCATTTACTTTATTATGTTTATATAATAAGAACATTTAAATGTAAAAGTATTTCATTCATTTTATTATCAATTAAATAATAAGATCTATTGTGTAACACTTTATGTAAACTAATTACAAATATCCTAAATTTCAACTTATTAATTTCTTAACCCAATTATAGATTTACATTGTGGTCACTGACTAAATATATTAAGTATATTTTAATACTGTTATATAAATCTTAGAAATTCACAAGGGTAACTAAAAATCAATTCATAACCATAAATTAATACCACCTCATATAGTATTCTATTATTAGTATTATGTAGAGGTTTATTTTAACTCATTAATTCCTTCATATTATATTTTCTATAAGTATTTTATTTCCTTTACTTATTTATTATGTATAATATCCTTCCGATATATTTCTCACAAGGAATGTTATTTCCTTACCTATTTTTATTGTATTTATATATATATATATATATACATATACATATACCTACATATATTAAGATTTATCCAGAACACTCTTTAAGAAATTCTATTGTATTTAATTATATCTAATATCTTTTAGACATATCCAAAACTGATTTATGGTTTATTAAAATAAAGTATTTCCCTTAGTTTTAGTTTAAACATATAGCTTCCATATTATATATAATAAATAAATGAGTTTAGTTAAATTCATGATTCACTATAAGTTACTTCTTTTCCCTTTATAAATGCGTAAAAATAATATAAAGATATATTTGTTCCTTAGTTATCAAAATGTAACTCCCATATATATAGTAAATAAAAAGTAGAATAATTGAATTCCTTAATTTATATAAGTTCCTACTTAAGTAAGTAAAATACATATAGGTAAATAATTTCATTCTCTCAAAAGCTAATACAAAAAACAGTTATAAACTTACTGTGTTATAAAATTGTAATTTAGTTCCCTTTATTTTCCCCAGCTTAAAAGTTAATTAAACAAACCATACTTTAATTTTGATTACATTAAAAACCTTATTATAGGTTATTCTTATGAAAAAATCACAAACACAAATTTTAAAACCTTTTACCATTGCCCAAAAAATTCCCAAAATTTAATATACAGTAACTATACCATTTTTAGAAATATTATAAAATTTTTATTTCATAAAAATATCTTTTAATTTAGCCAAATAATTCCAGAAAACTCGAAACTTGCAAAAATCATACTTATGTTTAAAAACTCCAAAACCATATTAATTTAGATCAAAATAAACTAGATTAAATAAGGAATCTATGGTTAAAATTTCAAGTCAAAATACATTCGGGAAGGCCATTAACAAGATCCAACAAGTTAGGGTTTATTTCTGGAATTATATTACTTAATATACCTACGTTATAATCCTGGCCGTCCGTATCTCCTAACCACGATCGGACGGTCCAGATCCGCCGAGTTCTTCAGCGAAAGGCTAGTGAATGTCGAGTACTAATTCGACGATTTCTCTCAACTCACAGAACCAAATCGATTGATTTTTGTTTCATTGGATTCGAAATTCAATTCCGGTTCTAATGGTACCGGTTTCCCCAATTATAATGCGATACATATCAAGATTCGAAATTGTTTCGAGAGTTAGGGTTCATATCGGGAACCGAATACAAATCTGTCAAATTCTCTCAACCTAATGCATAATAGGGGAAATTGTTATATGGGTTTGGTCGACAATGAAGAGTAGTTTAGCATCGTCGGAAGAATTTGTGGAAAACTCACCGGGAATTGCAAGAACGGAGCTAATCGATTTCGGTTTTCTGGAAACACATTCGAACCTTGCCTGTTCGAGTAGTCAACTTCGGGGATCTATAAAATACGTTCTAGATCGAGTTAGGCCATGTTCTTGGGCTCATTAGAAAGAAGAAACATAGATCTACACAATGATAGCAAGCTCTAATCCTAACTCGCATCACACAGAAAGAAATCGAAGTCACAAAACACGAGTTTACCTCTCTGTTTCGGTATTATTTTATGTGCTGGCGAGACCGAAACTTTAGGCCTCTATATCTCCCAACTGGTTACGAATTGGACTTGGGCATAAACACGAAAGTTGTAGAGGGATTAGAGATCTACACAACGAGCTATAGAAATCGAAATTTGGTTGAAAGACGAGGAAGTTATGGCAAGACGAACTTTACCTGAAATCGCATGAAAACTGGAATCTGGGTTACGAACTCGAAAGCTGGAACTTTGGATCAACTTTCCGTCGATGTAGAATGAGTTAGGGCTTGTATGAGTTACGGTTGTAAAGAGGGAATTAAGGAGAAGAGAGTGGTGAAGACGGCATGGAAAAATATTGAGTAATGTGAAAGTTATAGTCGTCTAAAGTTAGGGCTAGGAAGTGAAATCGGTTACGAAAATCAGGGAAGGAAATCGGCTAAGTGTGGGCGACCTACTACAGAGTGACACGTGGCACTTCTTAAAATTTTGATTCAAAACTTCAATCTAACATAACTTTGGCTAGGATGATCCGTTTTTGACGTTCTTTTTCGATCTTCATGGTTTTTCATAACCTATTTATTGGTATAGGTTTCATGGCCTGGTTTGACCATTCTCAAAAGTCAACTCTAGCAAGGCTTAATAAGCTTTAAGGTTTCTAGAATTTTATATTGACTTTTATGTTTCAAAACAATGTTCCAACACTTCCTAAAATCTTTATAATATATTTGGAGTGTTTAATAATTTTCCCAAGATTTATTGACTTATAAATCTTATTATTAAATTCATAATACTATATAATAATGTATAATATTAGGGTTAAATAGGAGAAAACCCCTAAATAAATTTCATAATTCCATAGTAATTCAATATTCATAATTCCATATAATAATTTAATATTCATAATTCCATATAATAATTTAATACTTAATAGTATTATTAAAGGTTTAATAAAAGAAATCCCCTAAATTAATTTAAATTAATTTAGGGGTATTTCAGAGCACGATCAATGTCCCCCATTCGCCAAGCTGTAATATTATTTATAATTTATTTTTTACATACTTCAATTTTAATTGCATTCTTAATTACAGTCTAAATCAATTTTTTTTCAATTTAGGGACATTCTCTACACCAGAATTTGATACCCACAATCTTCATCAAGAAAATTTGATCAAGATGATGATGCCGACATGCCAGCAAATAGAAAGAAATTGACTTCTTGGGAGTGGCCATATTTCACAAAAAAAGAAGATCCTAAGAAGGCCGAAACATACAAACAATATTGCAATATTTGTAATAAGGGACTCGCATGGGTGGTAGGCATTGGAACCGGATCCTTTGCAAAGCACAACATCTACAAGGATACTGCAACAGGGGTGCTAGCGGCCAAACTCAGTGTAACACCCTGATTTCTACCAGTCCTAACTCTAACAATAATATCAATATTACAACGAAAATAAAGAAAACCTTTTGGGGTATTACCGCCACACCCACACAAGTGAGTGCTAAGGCTAAACTTTCAACCAAACTCTTCATTAGCCATAACGTTCTCTTGCAAAATATTGAAACAAAAACAACTCTGAAATACCCCAAACCTTGGTATGTTGTTTAAATGTTTAAATATGTTATCTAAAGGCTAAAAAGTGCCTTAGGAACATCAGAGTATAGTTTAAACCATGGTAAAACACAATAAAACACTAAGACACGGTTTGAGCAAAAACATGCTCTAAACTTGTGTGAACTTGGTTAGGACCCAAGGAGCCTACCAAGACTTAATAACATTTAATTATGATTTAATAAGGCTAAATAAGTCCTTAGGAAACCTGGTGGACAGTTAAACCAAATAAAACACAGGAATATCCTTAAAGTCAATATGAGCAAAAATGTGCTCTAAGCTTGGGATAAATTTGTATAAGACCTAATGGTCATACCTATACCTTATAAATATGTTAAAGAGCATATTAAATCAATTACCAAGAAAACCAAGCTTGAAAACAAGTTAAAAACACAAAAAGTGCTTTAAGGAGTCTTAAGCACGTTTTTGAAAAATTGTCTTGTAAATGAGTTTTGAATGGCTAAATGTCCATCATTACTCTTTAATTAACATGTGTACTATATAGTATCACATTTTGAAGTCTATATCAATGGGAAATCAAAAATTTCACAACAATGTGCCTTGTTTTCATGAATAGTAACTTTTATAAGCTAGTTTGTAACATATATTGTTATAAGTAATTAAATTGGTCAACAAAGACTATTATACCCTTCTAACTATATGGCGGCCGGTTTTTCAAGGTGTGAGTCACCAATATGTAAAAGAAATCAAATAAGTAAAGTAAAGCTTATAAAGTAAAGTACTATTCTACTTTTACTACTTAATATCTTCTAAAAGTAACTTATCTTCATTTCTCCCTTCCTCCTTCATTTCACACACACGCCTTTAAGCTCTCTTCTACCTCTCTTCTTTCTGTTCTCACGGTGATGCTACAGCAACAGCACTAAATGCCATCTTCCATTGCCAATATTTCCTAGCTCACTTAACCAAATCAAAACAAACACCACCATTCTCTTTGTCTCATCAAGCTCTTCAATTCTATCCTTTCAAAATTCCAAGAGCTCCATTTCGGTGCCAATAGGAATCACCATGGGAGGAGCTTGAGCTTGTGTTTCTACATATTATTACTCTCCTTTGCTTCAAGGTAAGGAAACTCAAAGAAAAATGAAGTTTCCTCCATGTTTTACCTTGACCGAAAATCACCATTAATGGTGCTCATTGTGTTGCTTTGTTCTAGCTCCATTTGAATCTTCAAGGACTTGGTGGAGTCCTCTCTTGGTAGATATTCCAATTCCCTTCAAAGACCAAGGTAAACAACTATCTTAATGCTCTTTGAACAATGTAAAACCTAGGGTTTACAATGAGATTAAGCTTGGAGCTTGAATACTCATCACATTGTTTGTGTAATGTTTAGAAGTTGACAAGCAACTAAGCTTAGCCGATTTTAAACAAGGAAACAAGAAAGAAGTTTGTGAGGAAAAGAGGTAAATATGCTATCTCAATGTGGTTTAATGCCTTAGGGGAAATGAGCTTATAATGCTTGTTAAAACTACCTAAAGAGCAAATGGTGAATGACTTAGTAAAGTGTTCTCAAGGAGACTAGTAAAGAACATATGTCTTGGTGTATGTATTTGTAGGTCAAAGGCATTATTTATGTGGGAAATTCAGTGTTTATGGTTTTGCAATTTAAGGGCCTAAGAGCCATGTTATTTAAGGGCCTAAGTGCCAAGCAATTTAAGTTATGCACTATATTGTGATGTAGTGTAAATTTGGTGAAGTTTTTGTGTTGATGGTGTTCTTGATGGTTTTAGGTGTTCTTGAATGAAATAAGGTAAAAAACCTAAGTGTTTGGATGTGAGTATATACAAGAGAAGCTATGGCCAAATTTGGAAAATGTGTAAGAAGTTCTAGGTGTTTAAGTAAGTTTTGGTGAGTTAGGTAAGATGTGAAAAAGGAGATTTAGTTAGTAAGAAAAGAAGTTTGAGAGGTGATGTTAAGGTGTAGAGGAAACACCTTGGTGTAGTGGTCATCATTGGTGAAATACCACTTAGAAGTCTTAAGGAGGAAACATTCCAAGTGCTAAGAATTTGGTAAGAAATTTGTGAATGATAAAATGGTTTTGGTGTGTGATTTAAAGAGTTTAGTACAAAGCTAAAGGTGTGTTTGAAGTGCCCAAATGAGGTTAGGAGATATTAGGATATGGGAGGTGAAGTTTAGAGTTAAGTGGGCAATGAAAAAATAAAGGTCTGGGGCAGACCGACCTTGCGACCGAACTTGCCAAGGTCGGTCGAGCCCAGTTTACCCTGCGAGAATTAGTTTCTGGAATGGACCGACCTTGGGACCGGATTTGCAAGGTCGGTCGGGCTTGTATTTTCTGTACGGATTAAGTTACTGGAATCGACCGAACTTGCAAGGTCGGTCGGAGTAGAAAATTTTGACGGTAAAGTGTTCTGGAAGGACCGACCTTGTGCAAGGTCGGTCGGTAAGGTCGGTCGGACCAGAAAGAAATGTTGTTTATGGTTATAAAGATGATATTTGGACATTAGAATATACCTAGGAACATTAGGTAAGTTTATACAATTAATGGAGGTGGAGAAATAATGCAACAAGGTTTGAAAAATGCAATTTTACCAAGTCTGTAGCTTTGGTCCGGGACCTAGGTCATGGTTCAAGTCCCGGACCAGGGTGTAAAATAGGCCGAGAGTCACATAAGGATGTGGTCCGGGACTTAGGCCTTGTATAAGGTCCCGGACCACCCCATTTTAAAAAGGGCGAGACTTGAGTTAGCATATGGTCCGGGACTTAAGAAGAGGACCAAGTCCCGGACCACTATAAAAACATGGTTTTAGGTTATTAAAAGATGTCTAATGATGGGGATTGATGGTTAATGGTGTTATAAGGTTGTTTAAGACATGTTAGGTGAGTTATAATGATGATTTGGAGAGGGAAAAGTTGTATTAAAAGGTAAAAGTAAAACAAGTTAAAATGTAAAGTTATGTAACTAAGTTAACGGGGAAAAATTATAAGCATTAGACCTTAAATAATCATGCAACCCCGAGGTTAATAAAAACACATGTGATGTTAACAGTTGTTCGAGAATTGCTCGAGGAACATAAGTGGACGTGGTAAAGTGGACTCCGGTGACAGGTATGGTTTTCTTGCAACCTGTGTCCTACCGGATTACACCGGCTTGTATTCCAATGTGTCTTTCTGAGTGTTTGCCACCTTGTAAGATTAAAACATGTAATGAGTTTATAGTAATTCATTTATGTGGCGCATCTGGTCTCCGATACCGTTTAACCTCAAATAAGTGTTGAACCTTAGCTAACTAGAACTAAGAACACGGGAGAGATCGGTATTCAGAGTTAACGACCCAAACCTTGGGAACGTTCTAACCACGGCTATGTGTGAGTTAGTTGGATATTGTTGTTGTATGCAAGTGCGTGAACTTCCCTTGTGTGCTTAACTCGGTTATGATACCGTATGGTGTGTGGATGTGGTAGGCTCCATAATGGATCTCTAACTACTTATTATAAGTATATATGTACTAATGGGGGGTGAGGAGTCCGGTTGTTCCGGCCACGCGTGTGAGGACGGGAGTCGATGTCATATCCGGTTCGGCTCTCTTGGTGTATGTATAGGTTGTATTCCAATTTGGTTTCGACCTTCCCTTAGCTTATCCAAAGCTAGTTTACTGACTCACGTCGGGCCACAGGGGCATACAAATGTTATTTCGGTGTGCTTGGGATTACTATATCCGACACACCTTGGGTTTAAGTTAACCGTTCGATATAACCGGACGGTAACGAGGTTGGTAACGAGCTTAGCATGAGATTGGCGTTAATCTCTAGGCTCACTATGTATACTAACTATGGTGGAAGGTTCCTTGTGTGAACCGACCTTATGGTGTTTTGTGTTGTTATTGTGCTAGGCAATTTCCCTTGCTATGCTATGATATGTATACGATAGGTGTTTAAAATGAATGCGATGTTATCATGTGTACGTCGAGACGAGAAAAGTGTTGTTATGTGAGGAATGCGATATGTTGTAAGATATGGAGTGTGTGGATCATGGAAATGAATCCCAGGTTGTGACAAGAGGCGTTTTAAGGATAACCCGATTTAAGGGTAAGTGTCGTCTATTAAGGAAGTAGCTCCGTTAGAGGAGGATCACTCTAGGGATAATGAATACCATGAGTGACTTGTCAAGTAAGGATGTATTATCCGTTTGTTGAGCCCATTGGGGCGAAATGTTTTGTGTTGTGTGTTTACAGTTGCATGCATGATTTAAATATAATCAATCGCATGCTAAGACGACAATTAGTTGTGCGTGGCCCGGTAGCATGTGGGCTGCGGGATTACCATACCAGCAAAGGTGCTGAGCCCCTTGGGGGCCACCCTTTCTCTCCTTTTCTATTTCAGGTACAAGAGCTGGAAGCCGTTCGAGAGTAGGACGGGGTAGATGTTTATACATGGGTAGCCATTTAAATGGCGTAAGCATTGTAGGCGTAGTAAGACCGAAATTATTATCGGCATTAGTTGTAAATACTCGGTACGGTTGGAATGTATAAAGTATATGGGTTGTTGTTAAGGGAAGCAAATGTAACGTGTAGTTGCTCGGGAATCTAGTCCATCAGACCGATACAAAGCATATGTATTAGCCTTGTTAGCCACGTGGGTGGTTAACGGCGTGTAACACCATTGAAATAAGTAATGTGATGAGTTGAATTTTCCGCTGCAGTTTGATGTTATGTGTACGGTGGTAGTTGGGGTGTTACAAACTCATAAGTCTCGGTACTCAATAAGAGGCCTATCTCCCAAAATTCTAGAACAACCTTCCAGACTAAACTTCTAGAACAAACTTGAATAAACTTCCATAACAAAATCCCGGAATAAACTTCTAGAACAATCTTCCAGAATAAACTTCCAGAACAAACTTCCAGAACAACCTTCCAGAATAAACTTCCAGATCAAACTTCTGGAATAAACTCTTAGAACAACCTTCCAGAATAAACTTCTAGAACAATCTTCCGGAATAAACTTCCAGAACAAACTTCCTTAGAAAACATAACTTTATTACTACTAGCTAAACTAGGTCATGGCGCATTTCCCACCCCCAAAGCCAACTCTTCAGCTATCAACCTACAGTCATAAATCACAAACAAACATATAAAGAGACTGCGTAAATCAGTAAAACTAAGTAATTCATTGATGCACCTTGTAAAATTTATTTTATCTGGAATCATTTTACCAAGAAATGACAGACAACACTATCAGTTCATTTAGATTCCACACAATTCAAACCAAATTAACCATCAGCCCAACCTTTTGATTGTAACAAATAAAGACAAGCAAGTATTCATCATTCCACATTAATCATTGATAAGGGAAGCCTTAATCCAGTTTCCCAAAGGGAAATTCCACCAAGCCATATCCTCAAAATTCTTGCGGGCACATCGGTCATAAGACAAAGGATACTGAGGCCCTCGGCCCCTTAGGCAACCATAATTTCCATAAAACCTCGCAGACACACCGGTCTTAGGACGAATGACACTAAGGTCCACGACCTGAGTAACCATTCCATCTCACCCTATGTCCTTAAGTGTGCACACCCCGTAAAGATATTTTTGACTAGTAAAATTAGATCATAGTGGCTTAAACCACAATTCATTGGTAGCGGTGCATAATTAATATATCCAATTTGTATATATATTTCAAGAAGGCTTCCCTTATCAATATTCACCAAAAAGTCACTCCAACAACTTTCAAAACCAAAACCACGACTTATAAACCACCCAATAATCCATTTACATTCAAATCCAACATACACTTATCAAGGTAAAATAGTGGTTGTACACAACAACTTACTTGAGCCTTGCTCAAGTCACTGCTAGAAATCACCTTCAAAATATTCAAATAATTAGTCACTTCCACCACGTTTTCCCCACTTTTTGAAAATTCTACTAGAAGAACAAGAGACTAATATTCCAGAAGAAACTTTCGGAAGAACAGACACACCAGAAAACTTCTCCGTCAAACAACTCCAAAATTGGGAATCAATGAAAGAAAGTCCTTTCATACCAAAATAAGAGTCTTGACCATATTTAACAAGACAACATTGGAAATAAAGTGTTTTTGTAGAATTTACATAACTGACAACTTGTTAACATAAAACAGGGTATATTCTCGATCGGTAATTGTAGTGTTGGGTGAATCAATATTAATCTGGTTAGCACTTGAGAATAATTTGAGGAGTTTGATAGACTAAACTCACAATTGTGATAAGGGATATATCGACTTGACACAACTTCAAAACATAATTATTAAAGCTTTGACCATTCGAACAGAGGGTAATTTGAAAGACTTAGGTTCACGCACTTACCTTGGTAGAACAGATGAAAAGGACTCAGAGTTACTCTGAATTGATTTCTCCTTAAAGATAGAATAACAACACACTATAAATTTGAGGAGGAAGAAAAGATAGTTCGGGCAAGAAGAGCAACTCTGATAAGACGTTTATTTATGCCTGAATAGCAAGGAAGTTACAACTCATGACTCTTAGAAGTAATTAGAGTAGCTGGAAGATCCAAGGAGTATTTATATAAGTGTGGTTACAAAAGATATGGTATACCAGTAACTCTCTAGGTAATTAAGAACATCGCGCAAATATAGAAAATGGTTACCGACTCAGTAATCCTTCAAACAAAATATTTCTTCCGGAACGAAACCTGGACATCTTTCGGAAGAATCTACCAGAAGAAACCTACCAGAAGAAACAACCTTCATCTGAGCAAGGTCAAAGGCTAGGATGAAGACGGCTCATAGAGCTATGATTTTTGGGGTATTTCACTCAGCTTACCGGGTTTACTGAACGACACTCAAATCCAAGAATTTTTATATGATACAGAAAGAATGATAGATGACATAACTATATTTTTTATTGTTGAACAAATGCCTTTTAAATTTGGTGAAAGCTCATATTTTAAAAAATTTGTTTGCACCGCACTACATCTACAATTTAGGAGAGTGCCTAAGAACACACTTAAACATAGAGCTTTTGCACAACATGTTTTATCTAGAAAAAACCTAATGGAAACGATAGATAACTTTGATGGTCGTGTTAGCTTGACTAGTGATATGTGGACGTCTACAACTAATGAGGTCTTAATTTGTGTTACACTTCGTTAGATTGATTGTTCCTGGACGCACCAAAGGCGAATTATTGCTTTTGACATTTTTGATGATGTGCATACCGACCATAACATTTCTGAAAATTGATTAAAATATTATCAGAATGGAATTTGCTAGAAAAGTTGTTCTCAATTTCTTTAGATAATGTTTCGAACAAATTTAGGTGCGCGCATTTTATAAATTGAATCATGCACTCAAACTCTTGCATGATGAAGATTTTTTACATATTCAATGTTGTCCACATGTTTTAAATTTGTGTTTTCAAGATAAGATGCATAACTTGACTGCTTCACCAGAACCACTTAGGCTTGTTATAAGAAGCATTAGAAAATCACATCCTGTTAAACAGAAATATTAAAAAATTATGTGACCAAGCTAATTTATGTGATCGTCATTTTGCTCCCGATACCTCCACTAGATAGAACTCCACTTATGAGTTGTTGCATAAAACTAAGAAAAATCAGCTCATTTTATCTCATATTTATAACACTAGGGTTGTTCAATCCGGTGTTGATTTAATGACTCTTGAGATTGGGCTATGTACTGAAATACCCCAAACCTTGATATGTGGTTTAAATATCAAATTATGGTATGTAAAGGCTAAAAAGTGCCTTAGTAACATCAGTGAACAATTTAAACCATAATAAATGCAATAAAGCATTAAGACACAGTTTGAGCAAAAACATGCTCTAAGCTATGAGTGAACTTGGTTAGGACCCAAGGAGCCTACCAAGACTTGATAACATTTAATTATGATTTAATAAGGCTAAATAAGTCCTTAAGAAACTTTGGTGGACAGTTAACCAAAAAAACACAATAAATACCTTAAAGTCAATATGAGCAAAAATGTGCTCTAAGCTTGGGATGAATGTGTATAAGACCTAATGGTCATACCTATACCTTATTTATATGTTAATGAACATATTAAATCAATTACTAAAGAAAACCAAGCTTGAAAACAAGTTAAAACACAAAATGTGCTTTAAGGAGTCTTAAAGCACGTTTTTGAAAAATTGTCTTGTAAATGAGTTTTGAATGGCTAAATGTCCATCATTACTCTTTAATTAACATGTGTACTATATAGTATCACATTTGGGTGGCCATATTAGTGGGAAATCAAAATTTCACTTCTATGTGCCTTAGTTTGTGAATAGTAACTTTCATAAGCTAGTTTGTAACATATAATGTTATAAGTAATTAAATTGGTCAACAAAGACCATTATACCCTCCTAGGCATATGGGGGCCGGTTTTTCATGGTGTGAGTCACCAACATGTGAAAGAAATCAAATAAGTAAACTTAAGCTTAAAGTAAAGTACTATTTGCTTTATAATTTACAAATATCTTCAAAAAAAGCAAAGGTTATCTTCATTCTCTCATTTCTTCCTTCATTTCCCACGGTGGTCTTCTTCTCCCTCCTCTCCATCGGTTTCCAACAGCCCACACTCATTCTTCATCTTCTTTCACTTGTAACTTGTGATTCCCTTGGCCAAATCAAATTCCAAGACCATATTTGTCTTAGTTAGGTCAAGCTCTACACTTCCCTCTCTTTAAATCTTCAAGAACTCAATTTTGGTGCCATGAAGATTCACCATTGAAGGAGCTTGAGCCCATCTTTTCATATATTCTTGTTCTCCTTTGCTTCAAGGTAAGGAAACTCAAAGAAAAATCAAGTTTCCTCCATATTTTCATGTTGTCCGAAAATTCACCTCACAATGGTGTATTTATCTTGCTTGTTTTAGCTTCATTTGAATCTTCCAAGGGCTAGGAGGAGTCCTCTCTTGATACTTGTTCAAGTTCTCTTCCAATTCCAAGGAAAACAATTACCTTAATGTGTTAAAACAATATGTGTAACTAGGGTTTACAATGAGATGAAGCATAATGCTTGAATACTCATCCTATTGTTGTATAATGTTTAATAGTTGAAAAGGGACCAAATGCCCTACCGGTTTTACAAGGAAACAAGAAAGAAAGTTGTGAGGAAAAGAGGTAAACAAGCTATCTCGATGTAGTTTTAAATGCCTTAGGAAAATGAGCTTGATTTGCTTGATAAAATACCTAAGGAGCCAATGGTGAGTGACCTAGTAAAATGTTCTCAAGGAGACTAGTAAAAGAACATATGTTTTGGTGTGTATTTGCAGGTCAAAGGCATTATTATGTGGGAAATTCAGTGTTTAAGGTTATGCAATTTAAGGGCCTAAGAGCCATGTTATTTAAGGGCCTAAGTGCCAAGCAATTTAAGTTATGCACTATATTGTGATGTAGTGCTTAATGTGTGAAGTTTGTGTATAAAATGTTTGATGGATTTTAGGTGTTTTGAATGAAATAAGGTAAAAACCTAAGTGTTTGGATGTGAGTATATACAAGAGAAACTATGGCCAAATTTGGGAAAATGTGTAAGAGTTCTAAGTGTTTTAAGTGAGTTTTGGTGAACTAGGAAGTGTTAAAGGTGATTGAATGTTTACTTGATAAGAAACATGGTTTAAGGTTATGAAATGATATGTGATGATGGGGATTGGTAGGTAATGATGTTATAAGGATGTTAAGGACATGTTAGGGGAGTTTTAACGACACCTAAGTGGGTTAAAAGTTGTATTAAAATGTGAGAGTAAAACAAGTTAAGAATGTTAAGTTATGTAACTAAGTTAACGGGGAAAAATTAAGCATTGACATTAAATGATCAAGCAAACCCCGATGTTAATGAAAACACGTGTGATGTTAACAGTTGTTCGAGAATTGCTCGAGGAACATATATGGACAGGATAAGTGGACTCCGGTGACAGGTATGGTTTTCTTGCAACCTGCGTCCTACCGGATTACACCGGCTTGTATGCCAATGTGTTTTTCTGTATGTTTGCCACGTTGTAAGATAAAACATGTAATGAGTTTACAGTAATTCATATATGTGGCGTGTTCAACTCCGATACCATTTAACCTCGGCAGTGTTAACCTTAGTTAACTGAGTCTAGGATCACTTGAGAGTTCGGTATTCGGAGTAAACGACCCGTACCATGGGACGTACTAACCACGGCTATGCGTGCGTTAATTGTGTGATATGTGTATGTGAATGTAGGGATCTCCCTTGTATGTTTAACCCAGTTGTAATACTGTTTGAGTTGTTATGTGACAAGCTCCATAGTGGGGTTCTAAGTATTGTCTAAGTAAGTATGTACTAACAGTAGTGAGGAATCCGGTTTGGCCGGTCGCGCGTTGTTTGGGAGAGGGTATCCTTCCTAGCCTTACCCTTCTCTTTGTTATGGTTGTTTCCCTCACGGGTTATGATCTCCCATTAGCTTACTCCAAAGCTTGGCTATTCTGACTTATGATCGGTTTAGGGGGAACATGTGTTTGTGTGGTGTGTTCGGGCCTCCAAACCCGAACCGCCTTAACTTAAGTTACTCGTCCAACTATTAGGACGGTAATGAGTGTTGTTGTTATTGTATAACGAGCTTATCATGAGACTGGCAACATTCTCTAGGCTCACCAGTGTATAAACTATGTTTGGGTCGGTTCCTAAGCGAACCATTCCCGTTGTGTTATGTGTTTTGTTGTGATGCAGTATTCATTGCGGTATTATGTTGTGTACGTAGAAACGTGCAAAGTGTTGTTAAGTGTTGTATGTAGTGTATGTTATATGTTGTAAGATGTGAAGTGTGTGGGTCATGGATATGATTCCCAGTTTGTGATAAGAGACGTTTAAGGATAACCCGATTTAAGGGTATGTGCCGTCTATTAAGGAAGTAGCTCCGTTGGAGGAGAAACACTCTAGGGATGATGAATACCATGGGTGACTTGTTAAGTAGGATGTATTATCCGATTGTTGAGCCCATTGAGGCGAAATGTTAAGTGTTGTGTGTTTATTGTCACATGCATGATTTAAATATAATCAACTGCATGCTAAGACGACAATTAGTCGTGCGTGGCCCGGTAGCATGTGGGCTGCGGGATTACCATACCAGCAAAGGTGCTGAGCCCCTTGGGGCCACCCCTTTCTCTTCTTTTCCTATTTCAGGTACGAAGTGCTGGAAGCCGCTCGAGAGTAGGACGGGTAGTCGTTGTGCATGGGTAAACTTTTTAGTGTATGTATACAGTAGGTGTAGTAAGACCGAAATTGTTGTCGGCAACAGTTTATAAATACTCGGTATAGTTGATATGGTGTATGTTGTTGTTGTTGTTAATGGAGAGGGATACTAATGTATAGTTGCTCGGGAATTTAGCCCATCAGACCGGTACATTGTGTATGTATTAGCCTTGTTAGCCACGTGGGTGGCTAACGGCGTGTAACACCAACAAGTTAAGTAATGTGATAAGGTTGTTCTTCCGCTGCAGTTTGTTGTAAGTATGTTTATGTTGGATGGGGTGTTACAAAAAGTGGTATCAGAGCGAAGTATCGCTCTGATGACTGAGTTACCGAGCTTAGGAAGTACCGAGTTAGGATTTAAGTACTTTGGGTTAAGGGTTGAGTGATAGCGTGAGAGATACGCTAGTTAGGAACTACCAGTGACTACTGGAAACCTACTATATCCTTCCCGCCCTCCACAATCCCTGTATATAACTTGGGGAAACAACGCCAGGGAGATGGAAGTCCTCTCTTACTCGGGGATACCCGATCTGGCTGTTATTAAATACCTTTAGGGTACGGAGAACCTGTCATACGGTAGATCCCGAAAACTGGGAATCCCAAAGACGGTCTCCATCTGAACAATGTTAATCGCATTCCATGGCGACGAATGAAGGATCTTGTGTATTGGAGAATAGAATTTCCGGCAACCTGGGTCGACATGCAGAGCAGTCGAGAATAACCAGCTTGCAACGCACCTACCGTGCAACAGGCAAGAAATGGATTAATAACACCCGAGACAAGTGTCTACGGAACCACAGTTGATAAATAATACACCAACGGTATACCAACCGACAAAGGAACTACAACGTAGTGCCCAACAAGAGACAAGTCTCAGTAACCACGACAAGTGCGTGGAACGGGCTATAAAGAGAATACGACACAAAAAAAGGGGGTCTCCCAGAATGGGAAATACCCTAGTTAATGATTATTATGTGAATACAGTGAGAATTCACCTAGACAAGTTATTATCAAGACAGTGAGATCAGTGAGGGCCAACAAGGCCACTGATGACAGTGCGGGTAAAAACAATACCACAACAGGTATGTGTTAAACTGATAGCCAGTTAGCATGGCGCACTTGCCATAGCAAGTGCTGCTATAATAGGGCTGTTCGGGAAATTTATAACCACTACGAAGTACTTGGAAAAGTACAATAAAGTTAAATATGATTGTCATAACCGTGGAAGGGCCTGTTAGCCTGACCTTTGTAATTGTAAGTACACCAGTCAGCAAGAAGCTAGACTTGGTTAAGGTAAGAAGATGTTGTGAAACCATGAAAATTTTTCTTTCAACCCAGATTTATTCAAACCCTTTTCTTTTCAAAACCAGATTTTCTTTCAAACCAACACTTCTTTCCAACCTTCTTTTAAACCAAACCAGTAAAACCAAGGACAGTTGACAAGGATACAACAATGGATAAACTTTCCCTCGATTAAGTTCGGGAAGCAGGGAATGAATATTGTCACGGGACAATATAAGGGAGTTGACAACAGAATACTTCACCTAGGCGTGTGACGGACACTACAAGTGTACCAACTGTGTTGTGGGACGACCGCACTCCGATAGGAGCATGTGGGCCTGACAGACCTACTTATGGGTTAGTTGGGTAAGTAGCAATGTATCAGTAAGATACCCCATATATGTATACGAGTAGAGTCCGAAACACGGGAAGTAGTCGACTCCGTCTACGGTCAGCAGTATAAATCAAACGAGAGCTAAGGATTACAAGGAATAGTTGAAGTTAAGGAATTCAGTTAACTTAACAAGACTAAAAGGATTAGTGAACTCCTTTCAAGGAAATGTTTAAGAGTTAGGAAGTGCGATGGGCACAAACTGTTATGTAAAGACACCACATATGTCTTAAGGATCCTTAGGGATAAACATTATAGCTGGAATGGTGACCCAGCCTGTACATGGCAAACAGATGCCTAATGTGGACACATTAATGTGCAATGAACGGATAAATTCCTAGAATGAGTACCTACACTACCAGGAAATGTTAATCTTCACAGAAGAAGATAATAACCAGTAAAGAACGCGAAAGGCGTAGCTAGCGGAATGTACCAATAAGTGTGAACTTGATGTAAAGGCATAACCTAACAACACCCAGGAGCAATCCTTGAAGGGTGTTCACATCAACAATCGTTGAATGAAATGCATGACAGAAGCACAAGGGTTGAAACTAACACACAGTTTAGACATAAGTTGTCAGGAGACGGACTGACAAACCTAAGGGGCATCCCATGAAAGGAAACGTGATGCAACGGCCTTGTCATGGAGCTCAGTATAATATCCAAACCATATAATGTTGTACAGAGGAGTACATGTGTGTGGACAGCCTACAATGAGCCCAGCTCAAGGCAAATAAGGCATATAAGCCATAAGCAAGATATGTTATATGAATTCGATTGATGGTACAAGTGAATAGAGTGGTAAACGAACCACTGCATTAAGAGTGGGGATACCTCTTGATATTGTGACACCGCAGGAGCGGTAATTATGTGAATCAAGTTCAAGAAATATGTTAAGGACTGACCATGTTGTTATTGAAAGAGAAATTAGCTTGGTAGTATGTGTATAAAGTGAAGCACCGAGCTGAATAATGCCGGCTTGTGACTCGAATGATCGATGCTCAAGGAGCATTCAGTGGTCATCCAAATGAGTGATGAACCATAATACGAATGATGTAAGTTTATGTGTGGAAGTTGAGGTGACAGTAGATACGATATAAGCGGATGTTATACAGGGAGTAGGAGCACGGTGCGCAACAAGCGACCGTTGTATAAATGTTGTTAAACGAAAACGTAACAGATAAGATCAGTTATGAGTTAAACTCAGTGGAGATGCAAGATAAGTGATGTTAAATAAACTGAGCAATAAGCCAATGGTAGGTACTGTGTGATGAGGAACTCAGTGTGAATTCCATAGCGAATCGCATGAGGGATTTACTGTCAAGAGTTTACGCCTCTGCACTCTGTATGACTGAGTGTTTTGGTATTGCACTTGCGCAGTAATGAACGAGTGGGATAGCTAGGGATTGGAAACATGTTAATTGTGGAGCAATAATGTTATAATGGCCGATGCATAGGAAATGCAAGGCCGCACCAATAAAAAAAAAGGTACTTGTACAAAACCAAATGTGGAGATATGATTAGCAGTAAGTGGCTACAGTAGCACTAACTGTCAAATATCGGTATGGAATATACCCCAAATGTTGGAAATAGCTGAGAGAGCACTACACACTAAGTAGTAGCTCAATCTCAACCGACAGTAAGTCGGTAGAAGCAAGTCAATCATTGTGAAATACATAGTGGTATACACAGTAAATTGTTATGAAAATTGTGAAACTCACCGAATCCGCTCAGGGTAAAAGATACCGTGCGTCGGTTGAGAAACCATTGTTACCAAGATGAAGGTGACAATTGGGGATGTAAAATACAGTAAGAATAACAAAAGGGAGCAATTAAGCTCTACAGTTATTAGAGTTTCGCAGCAGAAACTAGTGAACTAGTGATTCAAATGTACAACGTGAATAACGAATATGAGTGGATGGCTAATTATTAATGCCTAAAAGCCTCGCAGGCCAGGACCGAAACCGGTTATGAGTTACAACTCCAATGAGAATTCTTGGTTTAGGAACTAAACCGCCAATATGGTTAAGATCCTCTAATCAGAATCCATTGTGTAATAGACCGCGTGGAAGTTAAAACACTTCACGACGGCAGAACATTTAAGCCAATGTTTAGTGACTGATTACGTGGGCGTAATCCCTTTTAAGGGGGGTAGAGCGCAAAACCACTTAGTGTATATTACCGTACAAGTGTACGTAGTGTATGTGACTCATATTGTGCATAGCACAAAATTATTGTTTGTTTTGATGATTGGTGTGTGTGTTACGTAAACATACACATTCATTCATGGATTAATTGTGGTAATTGCGCACAGATGATGCGAATACCATTGTGATAAGTGTGTGTGTTTGTTAACAGTTGTGTGTGATTGTACAAGTGTGGGGAGTAGATAAACTCCCGGGGGAATAAGAGCCCCGACAGTGTATAAATGTAAAATCAGGTGTGTTGTATTTTGATAAAATATATGTATATATATATATGTATACTTAATAGTGATGCATGAAAGGGCATGATACCGACATAGAACCTAGTGAGAATAAGATTCCCTAGGCAACGTGATTAAAGTGAATGGAGGTAACTGATAGACGGAGTTCTATCCTTTGGAGATGTTGTGATCATGACTAGAATGATTCGAAAGATAGAAAATTGGAAATGAGTGACTTACTTGATGCTTGAAAATGAAGTGGGAGGTGGAACTTGATTTGCATGTGATCAAGGGAAGCCGAACACAAATTGGGGTGGAAGGATAGTTCAACACTGATGCTGATCACATCAGTGTTGGATGACTCTTGAAACTCCCTATAAGTGGTCACGAATAACCACGCTAATAAAAGAAGCAAAGAGCTTAAGTTGGACTTGGAGTTGTGTGTGTTTTCAAAAGGATTTTAAATTGGTATTTATAAAACGTCGATGGATACTTTACGTAATTAAAGTTCTCTTACTTAACCTCTCAAGGAAATTTTAAACTTAAGTGATTGTTTTAATCTCCCAAAGGCACGGGGACGGAAGGTGTCCATCGCGACCGGGTTCTGCGGGATCACAGTGTATATCAAGGATATTTTTGATTGCTATACATGCTCTGACATGTTGTGTGGTATGTGTAATGAATGTTGTTTTGACTTGGATTTCCTAAAGTGTATACTATCAAGGCCTATGAGCCTAAATGTGTGGTGTTACATAGACCTATGTGTCTAAAGACTGTTATGTTACCAGGACCTATGTGTCCAAATGTTGTTATGTTACCCAAGACCAGTGAGTCAAAGGGGTTGTTATGTATGTGTAAGTGTTGTTAAGATACCCGGACCATAGAGTTCGAGGTTATCATGTGGATATGTTATGTTATGTGTGGATGTGAATGTGTTGCCCGGACCATTAAGTCCGAGGTTGTGATGTAAAGTGTGTTTGGTTAAGGAAGTTTATTTCCAAGTAATCCCCGTATTCTGATTTAATGATGTGTGGGAAAGTGTGAACTTCGAGGACGAAGTTCTTTTAAGGGGGGTAGATTGAAATACCCCAAACCTTGATATGTGGTTTAAATATCAAATTATGGTATGTAAAGGCTAAAAAGTGCCTTAGTAACATCAGTGAACAATTTAAACCATAATAAATGCAATAAAGCATTAAGACACAGTTTGAGCAAAAACATGCTCTAAGCTATGAGTGAACTTGGTTAGGACCCAAAGAGCCTACCAAGACTTGATAACATTTAATTATGATTTAATAAGGCTAAATAAGTCCTTAAGAAACTTTGGTGGACAGTTAAACCAAATAAAACACAAATAAATACCTTAAAGTCAATATGAGCAAAAATGTGCTCTAAGCTTGGGATGAATGTGTATAAGACCTAATGGTCATACCTATACCTTATTTATATGTTAATGAACATATTAAATCAATTACTAAAGAAAACCAAGCTTGAAAACAAGTTAAAACACAAAATGTGCTTTAAGGAGTCTTAAAGCACGTTTTTGAAAAATTGTCTTGTAAATGAGTTTTGAATGGCTAAATGTCCATCATTACTCTTTAATTAACATGTGTACTATATAGTATCACATTTGGGTGGCCATATTAGTGGGAAATCAAAAATTTCACTTCTATGTGCCTTAGTTTGTGAATAGTAACTTTCATAAGCTAGTTTGTAACATATAATGTTATAAGTAATTAAATTGGTCAACAAAGACCATTATACCCTCCTAGGCATATGGGGGCCGGTTTTTCATGGTGTGAGTCACCAACATGTGAAAGAAATCAAATAAGTAAACTTAAGCTTAAAGTAAAGTACTATTTGCTTTATAATTTACAAATATCTTCAAAAAAAGCAAAGGTTATCTTCATTCTCTCATTTCTTCCTTCATTTCCCACGGTGGTCTTCTTCTCCCTCCTCTCTCCATCGGTTTCCAACAGCCCACACTCATTCTTCATCTTCTTTCACTTGTAACTTGTGATTCCCTTGGCCAAATCAAATTCCAAGACCATATTTGTCTTAGTTAGGTCAAGCTCTACACTTCCCTCTCTTTAAATCTTCAAGAACTCAATTTTGGTGCCATGAAGATTCACCATTGAAGGAGCTTGAGCCCATCTTTTCATATATTCTTGTTCTCCTTTGCTTCAAGGTAAGGAAACTCAAAGAAAAATCAAGTTTCCTCCATATTTTCATGTTGTCCGAAAATTCACCTCACAATGGTGTATTTATCTTGCTTGTTTTAGCTTCATTTGAATCTTCCAAGGGCTAGGAGGAGTCCTCTCTTGATACTTGTTCAAGTTCTCTTCCAATTCCAAGGTAAAACAATTACCTTAATGTGTTAAAACAATATGTGTAACTAGGGTTTACAATGAGATGAAGCATAATGCTTGAATACTCATCCTATTGTTTGTATAATGTTTAATAGTTGAAAAGGGACCAAATGCCCTACCGGTTTTACAAGGAAACAAGAAAGAAAGTTGTGAGGAAAAGAGGTAAACAAGCTATCTCGATGTAGTTTTAAATGCCTTAGGAAAATGAGCTTGATTTGCTTGATAAAATACCTAAGGAGCCAATGGTGAGTGACCTAGTAAAATGTTCTCAAGGAGACTAGTAAAAGAACATATGTTTTGGTGTATGTATTTGCAGGTCAAAGGCATTATTATGTGGGAAATTCAGTGTTTAAGGTTATGCAATTTAAGGGCCTAAGAGCCATGTTATTTAAGGGCCTAAGTGCCAAGCAATTTAAGTTATGCACTATATTGTGATGTAGTGCTTAATGTGTGAAGTTTGTGTATAAAAATGTGTTTGATGGATTTTAGGTGTTTTGAATGAAATAAGGTAAAAACCTAAGTGTTTGGATGTGAGTATATACAAGAGAAACTATGGCCAAATTTGGGAAAATGTGTAAGAAGTTCTAAGTGTTTTAAGTGAGTTTTGGTGAACTAGGAAGTGTTAAAGGTGATTGAATGTTTACTTGAGAAGAAAACATGGTTTAAGGTTATGAAATGATATGTGATGATGGGGATTGGTAGGTAATGATGTTATAAGGATGTTAAGGACATGTTAGGGGAGTTTTAACGACACCTAAGTGGGTTAAAAGTTGTATTAAAATGTGAGAGTAAAACAAGTTAAGAATGTTAAGTTATGTAACTAAGTTAACGGGGAAAAATTAAGCATTGACATTAAATGATCAAGCAAACCCCGATGTTAATGAAAACACGTGTGATGTTAACAGTTGTTCGAGAATTGCTCGAGGAACATATATGGACAGGATAAGTGGACTCCGGTGACAGGTATGGTTTTCTTGCAACCTGCGTCCTACCGGATTACACCGGCTTGTATGCCAATGTGTTTTTCTGTATGTTTGCCACGTTGTAAGATAAAACATGTAATGAGTTTACAGTAATTCATATATGTGGCGTGTTCAACTCCGATACCATTTAACCTCGGCAGTGTTAACCTTAGTTAACTGAGTCTAGGATCACTTGAGAGTTCGGTATTCGGAGTAAACGACCCGTACCATGGGACGTACTAACCACGGCTATGCGTGCGTTAATTGTGTGATATGTGTATGTGAATGTAGGGATCTCCCTTGTATGTTTAACCCAGTTGTAATACTGTTTGAGTTGTTATGTGACAAGCTCCATAGTGGGGTTCTAAGTATTGTCTAAGTAAGTATGTACTAACAGTAGTGAGGAATCCGGTTTGGCCGGTCGGCGTTGTTGGGAGAGGGTATCCTTCCTAGCCTTACCCTTCTCTTTGTTATGGTTGTTTCCCTCACGGGTTATGATCTCCCATTAGCTTACTCCAAAGCTTGGCTATTCTGACTTATGATCGGTTTAGGGGGAACATGTGTTTGTGTGGTGTGTTCGGGCCTCCAAACCCGAACCGCCTTAACTTAAGTTACTCGTCCAACTATTAGGACGGTAATGAGTGTTGTTGTTATTGTATAACGAGCTTATCATGAGACTGGCAACATTCTCTAGGCTCACCAGTGTATAAACTATGTTTGGGTCGGTTCCTAAGCGAACCATTCCCGTTGTGTTATGTGTTTTGTGTGATGCAGTATTCATTGCGGAATTATGTTGTGTACGTAGAAACGTGCAAAGTGTGTTAAGTGTTGTATGTGTAGTGTATGTTATATGTTGTAAGATGTGAAGTGTGTGGGTCATGGATATGATTCCCAGTTTGTGATAAGAGACGTTTAAGGATAACCCGATTTAAGGGTATGTGCCGTCTATTAAGGAAGTAGCTCCGTTGGAGGAGAAACACTCTAGGGATGATGAATACCATGGGTGACTTGTTAAGTAGGATGTATTATCCGATTGTTGAGCCCATTGAGGCGAAATGTTAAGTGTTGTGTGTTTATTGTCACATGCATGATTTAAATATAATCAACTGCATGCTAAGACGACAATTAGTCGTGCGTGGCCCGGTAGCATGTGGGCTGCGGGATTACCATACCAGCAAAGGTGCTGAGCCCCTTGGGGCCACCCCTTTCTCTTCTTTTCCTATTTCAGGTACGAAGTGCTGGAAGCCGCTCGAGAGTAGGACGGGTAGTCGTTGTGCATGGGTAAACTTTTTAGTGTATGTATACAGTAGGTGTAGTAAGACCGAAATTGTTGTCGGCAACAGTTTATAAATACTCGGTATAGTTGATATGGTGTATGTTGTTGTTGTTGTTAATGGAGAGGGATACTAATGTATAGTTGCTCGGGAATTTAGCCCATCAGACCGGTACATTGTGTATGTATTAGCCTTGTTAGCCACGTGGGTGGCTAACGGCGTGTAACACCAACAAGTTAAGTAATGTGATAAGGTTGTTCTTCCGCTGCAGTTTGTTGTAAGTATGTTTATGTTGGATGGGGTGTTACATGTACGGAGTAAACCTAATATGCAAGTGTACCGGTCTATCGTAGCCAGTTTTCCTAAAGTATCCCTTCAGGTTATCGAACTAAAGGAGGCAGTGTCTAGTTTGAGTCTCTATCTTAATTAAAATAGTATAATATAAAAATCAAATAATAGGAAATTAGGGGTTTAATTTCAGAAAATAAATAAAATAAAATAAAAATGAAAAAATGATCTTCTTGACAAGCTAAACAAAGGAATCCTGGTTTACTACTTCTTCATAGTTCTTCAATTCCCCCTCCTATGTGTTTTCTTAATTCGAGATGGCAACCTCAGATCTAAATTAGTCTAAAACCGGTCTCCCGCAAGATAGATTCTTACTAGCAATTCTTAAATTCTAACTCTTGTTATGAATTTATTAATTAACTAGGACCATTCAAGATTCATCTCGCTTCTATTAAGCTAATCCTGAGGAATTATCGTCTCAAGTTTCACTGGTAATATTCCTGTAGTCTACTGCACACTGTAGTTCTCACTTGTAAGCGAACAAACTAAATCTCTCTAACAATTGTACGGTTCATCAGAGAAATATAAACAAAGCAATAAATAAAACTACGATCTGAATTAAATTATTTGTAATCACAAAAGGAATTAAAAAATCACAAACTAGGAATCCATAATAAACCAGAATTCTGTGCAACTATTCAGACATAGGAGACAAAGACATAATAACTATGATAAAGAGATTAGAAAACCTCATCTAATTTTTGTAGAATGATGATGAATCCAGGCCCTGCCTTCTGCTCCCATTTCCAAGTTGCTCTCTATTTTCTCTATCTTCCTTTATCTCCTTAACGGCTAGGGTTTGGAAAGTTAGAAGAACAAAGATCCGAAGATATCTCTCCAGACTGATTTTCCTTCATTATATACTCCTTATCTCGTTTAATAAAACATTGCGCTGTTGTTGTCTTTATGTCCTGGTTTACGTCCGGGTTATATACGCGGACGTCTTACATAACATTCCTCTGCGTGACAAAATAAAAGTGGTCCAGGTCTATGTTTGACTCTAATACCTGGACCACTCACAAAAGTCATCCGCGTGAGAACACTAGCCTGGTCCGGGTCTTTTTCCAAGATGTAAACCCGGACCAGGTGCAAAATGAGGCAGAAGGATTGTTCTGGTGTGGTCCGGATTTATAAATATGGACACATACCCAGACCATACCTAAATTTTGGTAGAGTGTGTATCTTGGGGATGGTCCGGCTCTACAGTTTGGACAAGACCCGGACCGACTTCAAAATGCTCCAGAATCATTGTTTTGACCCCCGCTCGGCCCTGTCTTGATCGTTAAACTCATGGCACGCGTTTCTAGACCCTTTTCTTTAGTATGTTTACCTGTTTAAGCATAAAACCACAAGTAAGGGGAGGTCTTCGCATATATTAAGTTTACATATAAGTAAGGAATTTATCACACAATCCAATAACATATTGATCTAATTAAGAATAAAAATATGGATAAATTCCGCACTTATCAACTACCCCACACTTTGCTTTTGCTTGTTCTAAAAAAAATAAAGAATATAACTACTCTGAGCTGATACATTGAACTTCAAGTGGAAGGAAATCAAGCAAAATGACAATCAGAAAAATCAATCTACTTTAAGCTATTAGTTTTCGCAAACAGTGAATAGAGATTTTTTTTAATTAAAACATGAACATACTAGACTATAGAAACTGAAACATAGATTTGCTCAGGACCTTCCACCAATTTCATTCCATTACCAATTGAATGACAAGGGGTGTGAAGTAATGCCTTATTCTACAGTACCTTCCAACACCACGCACTCATGATCAAAAACTAAAAAAAATTGCAATTAAATACTTCACATGCAAAAACTTTTCTAATTCAAGAAATAAAAACAAATGATTTCTAATTAATTGCATAGTTGTTCTTTCACCCAGACTTTTCTCTTTATCCTTGCAATGACATTTGGCCAACTATTCCATATTATGAGACCTTAGGGTAGATAGGTGATTAAGCATCCTGAGGACTTAATAACCAGATAAAAGAGGCCTGATTTAGTTTAGGATATAGAGTACCCTGCCTTATCCTTTCATTCGAAACATTCAATTCATTCCCAAGGTTCCCAAGCTAAACTCATTCAGTTGCCACAAGCAGCCAGTCCATCAGATTTCAGTGAAATCAGACTAAGTTTAAGAAAAACAAACCCGGGAAGACAACTTTTAAGCAGACATTTTTTTAATGATGTCATCAGGCTCAATTTCAAACTTCCACAAACATTATCACCCATAATTCAAAATTTATTGGCATTAGAGAAGTAAGTTATTTATCACCTAAAAACAAATAAAAACTAGTGGTCTAAAGTTATAACTGAAGGTCACTCCTTACCCCACACTTAAAATTAAACAATGTACTCATTGTGTGATAAGGCAGGAGTGAAAAACTCTAAGCACGCAGAAAAACATTTATGTCTGAAGGAAACACAACAGCTAAGTTAGAAACAAAAATTAAAATTAAAAGAAATTAAACTAAAACTCCCGTGGATTTTGTTAATGCTATATGTAGAACGACCCCATACTTGAGTCGTATCTTGGTTACAGTATTCGCATGAAGCATTCATCTGAAAGATAGATACAAAAAACAACCAAAAACTATAAACAGAGTTATAGATTAGCGAAAACAAAATCATGAAAGAAACTAATACTGAAACAAAAACTAACAAAATATAACACTGGGTTGCCTCCCAACCAGATGCCCTTCTTTAACATCTTTGGCTAGACCATACCCTTGAGGTCATCCATGATCGAATATGAATGTCGATGTGGGCGCCAGAGGGTGGATGGGGGTGGGCATCATATATCTTCATAAAACGTCCCCGATCAAAAAAATAAGACTCAACACTCCAAATATGAAAGTGTAAACTCCATTAATCATGCATTAGATGGCCGTGTTGAGGTGGGTGATCCTTGATGTGAAGATCACAAATTCTTGGGTCCTCCTTCTCAAATTCAAGGATGTAGACATCCTTGTTATCAGGTGGAAGCTCAAAGGATGAACTCGTAGGAAAATTGACTTCAATAGGGACTGAGGGCTCCAAGAAGTCAAGAAAGTAGCTCTGCTCTGATGGCTCATCATCCGGTGCAAATAGGAGGTCGACTGGAGGATTTTTTTGGTTTAGGTACGGGTGAAGAAGGACTAGACTGGGTAGCTTCACGAATTAGATCATTCTCTAACTTTGTAGCTTCACTAATTCGTGTAATCTCTAGCTCTGGCCTTTCCATGGTCTCCACCTCAGGTGTGTTTGCAACTTCAGGGATCGTAGGATTAAGCTACGTACCACTCCGCACAGCTACTGCAGTAGGGTGTTTGACCTCAAGAATCGATTCACATTCAAGTTGTCACGATAATTCAGCTAATTAGGCAAGAATTCTCGCATTGCACTCTTGATGCTCCTTGACAAGGATCTCATGCCTAGCGGAATTTGATTCAGAAGATGATTTAAAATCTACAATTGTAGCTTCCAATCTAGAGAGATTACCCTAACATTGTGAACCTTCATGATTCCCTCCACACGTCTGGCAGATAATCCATTGGTTGTAACTCTGTGCAGGATAATAGTGTTCAGGAGACGGCCGCACTTCAGGAGGGCAAGACAATATAAAATCTCTTATCGCATCCTTCAAACTAGAAGAATTAGCCAGACAATGAGACCTCTCATAGTTCCCTCCACATGCCTAGCATGACCGTTCTCGAAGAGGGCAAGACGATATGCAATTTCTTATGGCATCCTCCAATCCAGAATTGAATGAACATTTAATATGCTCATGGTCTCCTCCACCTTTCACGTACCACCTTTTGGTTGTAATATCATGGGCAAGCTGCAGGCGGATTGTAATTTCCATCCTTCAAATCAAAATACCTTAAAAGAAAAAGGAAAATAAATTATATGCATAAACAAGAAAATAAAAATAAGATATGTACATGAAAATAAAATAAGCAAATAACAAAAGATACACGAAAAGAAAACTAAAAAAAAGTACAAAAATAAACAAAAATGATCAAAAAAATAAAATAAAATGAAACTAAACAAAATCCTATAAATAAAAATAAAATAAACAGAACCAAAGCAAAAATAAACAAATTAAGGAAAAACCAAAATAAAACAAAATTGAACTAAAGCAAACAAACACAAATAAAATAGATATAAACAAAATTAAAACAAAAAATAAAAAATCTAGTCTAATAAAATAAAAATCCTAGAAACTAAAATAACTATAAAAATAAAAAACAATCAAACAAACAAAATTAAATATTAAATTGAATAATAATAAATAACAAAATAAAATAAAATATAAATAAACTAAAAATAAAATAAAGAAAATAAATAAATAAAAATAGAACAAAGACTAAACTAAATAACCGTGCCTCCCCGACAACGGCGCCAAAAACTTGTATGAGGTAAACCTACTACGGCAAGTGTACTTGTAACACCCCAACTAACAACGTCACTCTTAACAACAAATTGCAGCGGAAAACATAACTCATCACATTACTTAACTCACTGGTGTTACACTCCGTTAGCCACCCACGTGGCTAACAAGGCTAATACATATACATTGTATCGGTCTGATGGACCAGATTCCCGAGCAACTACACATTACAATCTCTTTCTATTCCAACAATCATTATACATTTACATTCCAACTGTACCGAGTATTTACAAACTAATGCCGACAACAATTTCAGTCTTACTACACCTACAATACATAAGTAATAAAAATAGCTACCATGTACAACTACTACCCCGTCCTACTCTCGAACGGCTTCCAGCTCCTTGTTCCTGAAATAAAAGAAAGAAAGGGTGGCCCCCAGGGGGCTCAGCACCTTTGCTGGTATGGTAATCGTGCAGCCCACATACTACCGGGCCAAGCATAACTAATTGTCGTCTAAGCATGCGGTTGATTATATTTAAATCATGCATGAAAACTGTAAACACACAACACATTACATACCCACAACAATGGGGCTCAACAACCAGTCAACACATCAATACTCGTTAGATCACTCATTGTGTTCTTTAACCCTTGAGGGTTTCTCCTTTAATGGAGCTAATTCCATATTAGACGACACTTACCCATTAGTCGGGTTATACTTACATTCTTCTTATTACAAACTGGGATTCATATCCATGATCCACATACTCCACATATAGCATATATCACATTTTAACGTACATACAACATAACTTGGAGAGGGTCACGTGAGGACACGTACCCCGAAATGTGAGTTAGTAATCTCATTAGAGCCTAGAGAATCTTTTTATTCCCATGATAAGCTCGTTATACAATAACTCATTGTTCTACATAGAGAACATGTGTCACTTATGATGCGCCGGAAATACTTAGTTCCGAACGCACCGTACACATTAACTTTACTGAGATGTGTCAGTCTCAATATAGTACCGAACACACCGTACATGTCCCCCGGTACCGACGTGAGTCAGTGGAAGCCTTGGTTAAGCTTGAGGGTGATCGAAGACCAAGAAGGAAATCAACCATAACAGAGAGGGAGTTAAAGAAACTGTATACATCAACTCCCAAACAACACGCGCGACCGGAACACTCCGGATTCCTCACCCCCCATTAGTATACATAGGTATATATATATATAAATATATAGTTAAGAGCCCCATTACGGAACCTATCACATCCACATACCATAAGGTATTACAACCGGGTTAAACACACAAGGGAGGTAAACACACTTACATGCACAAACAACACACAACCAACTCACGCATAGCCGTGGTTAGAACGTTCCCATGGTTTAGGTCGTTAAATCCGAATACCGATCTCTTATGTGATCCTAGATTTGGTTAGCTAAGGTTTAACACTTTCAAGGTTAAACGGTATCGGAATCAAACACGCCCCATAATTGAATTACTGTAAACTCATTACATGTTGTTATCTTATAAGGTGGCAAACATTCAGAAAAACACATTGGCATATAAGCCGGTGTAATCCGGTAGAACACAGGTTGCAAGAAAACCATACCTGTCACCAACGTCCACTCTATTGTGTCCTCTTATGTTCCTCGAATAATTCTCGAACAACTGGTAACATTACATTTGTTTCCATTAACATCGGGATAATACGATTATTTAAAGACTAGTGTGCCATAGTTAATCCCGTTAACTAGTTAAATAACTTCACAATTTTAACTTGTTTTACTTTCACATTTACTACAACTTTTCTCCCACTTATTTGTCATTATAACTCACCTAACATGTCTTAAACATCCTTATAACATCAACACCTAACAATCCCCTTCATTACATGTCATTTTATAACCTTAATATTTAAATCATCTTACTTAACTTAATCTCTTAAGTCCTTATATAATTATTTTTCTAATCATCAATACCTTCTTAATGGCATATCACTAATACCACTTAACATTTTTAACATTTAAATTTAATTTTTTTTTGGTCCGATCGACCCACCGACCGACCCAAACCCCTAGGTAGGTCGAAGTCAGAAACTCTAGACAGCCCGACCGACCCACCGACCGACCAAGACCCCTGGGTAGGTCGAAGTCAGACAACACCAGTTTGGGCTCGTTTTAACTCCGTTCTTCTTCCCGTTTCTTCCCTAACCTTTTCACATGTCTTCTAAACATGTTTAAACACTTTAAACACTCTAAAAAACTACCTAAATCATCCAATAAACTCCTTAAACATTTACTCAAACTTTTACTAAATCCTTAACACTTAGAACATTTTTCCCTACACTTGTAACTTGTGAATTTGCCTAAAACTTCCACTAACCAAAGTGTTCTTCCACAACAAGGTAACCACTCCTAAAGCATCATTTTGCATCACACTCATCCCCTTTACACACACTCCTCAAGTCTTTCCCACAAGTTCATAATTAAACCTTCACAAGGCATTACATTTCCATTGTTCACCAAACTTTGCACAAGATCAAACCTCATTTCCATCATGACCTTGGCGTATCTACAAATCATCCATTAGTTCTCTAAACCTCCAAGACTATGCCCAAGGCATCTTAACACTTAAGAACACCTTAATTCACTTTCTTTCACCAATTTAACACTTAACATTTCTTAGTACAACCTAGGTCACAATACTTCACCAAAGCACTTAAAACTCTTGTTTTCCCCACCAAATTTTGCCATAGGTCCCCTAGTACATTCTCACACCCAAACACTTAGGTTTTCACCTTTAGACAACCAAGAACACCCAATTCCTTAATACACATTCTTACACACAAACATATGGTTTTTCATCCTTTAACCATCAAAGACATGAATCTTCACAAGGAAGGTTCTTTACATACAACTAAACCTTTAAACTACACTACATCACAATATAGTGCATAAAATTAAATTGTTTGGCACTTAGGCCCTTAAATAACATGGCTCTTAGGCCCTTAAATTGCATTAAGCTTAAACACTGAATTTCCACATTTAAATGCCTTTAACCTACAAATACACACAACATCAAATATGCCCTTAATAGCCACCTTGTGGATAGTTTTCTATCTCATTTCCCATTGGCTCTTTAGGTTGTTTTACAAGGCAATATAAAGCTCAATTCCTAGAGCACACAACCACATTAAGAGAGGTCATTTACCTCTTTGTTTTTCCAAGCTTTCTCACTTGTTTTCTCTTGTTCTTTCTTGATTGAAAATCGGCAAGGAGCTTTTATCACTTGTCAATCTTCTAACCAATACACATATAAGGGTAATGAGCATTAAGTTTAATACTTAAACTCATATTTAAACCCTAGATTACATAAGTGTCTTAAAACACTAAAATTAATGTTTACCTTTGGAATTTGAGAGAGAACTTGATTAAGAAGCAAGAGAGGACTTCTCCTAGTCCTTTGAAGATTGAATCAAGATAAATGAAGAGCAAGACAAGGCACCATTAAAAGTGAATTTTCGGACATGAACCAAAATGAGGGGAAACTTAGATTTTCTTTGATTTTCCTTACCTTGAAGCAAAGGAGAATGACAAGGCATGAAAAGATGAGCTCAAGCTCCTTCAATGGAGATTCTTCATGGCACCAAAATGGAGTTCTTGAAGATTTTAAAAGAGGGAAATGAAGATCTTGCTCCAACTAGAATAATGGTAGTCTTGAAATTGAATTTGGATCATGGAGCTAGGAGCTACAAGGATTTGAAGATGGAGAATGTATGGTTGCTGTAGCAAAAACGAAATGGAGAAGGGAGGAGAAGGTTGGAGACGGTGGGAACCAAAATAAATGAGGGAAGTGAGGTGAGAGGATGACTTTGTGAGATATTTATGTTATAAAGCAAAAGTAACCTTTTTACTTTATTTTTTTATTTAGTTGGCTGGCTAGGTTGGTGACTCCCCACCTTAAAACCGTTCCCCCTTAATTATATAAGATATTTATGGTCTTAGTTGACCAATTAATTGACTTATATTGACTTATAACTTAAACTATCACTATTTGACACTATTCATAAATTAAGGCACATAATTGTGAAATTTTTGATTTCCCATTGATTTAGACTTCCTAATGTGATAATAAGTAGTACAAATGTTGATTAAAGAGTAACTATGGGCATTTAGCCACTCAAAACTCATTTCTAAGACAATTTTCCAAAAATGTGCTTTAAGGCTCCTTAAAGCACATTTTGTGTTTTAACTTGTTTTCAAGCTTGTTTTTCTTTAGGAATTGATTTAAAATGTTCATTAGCAAGTTAATAAGGTCTAGGAATGACCTTTAGGTCTTATACAAGGTTACACCAAGTCTAGGGCAAGTATTTGCTTAAATTGACTTTATGATGTTTTCTTGTGTTTTGTTTGGTTTAAATTGTCTACCAATGTTGCTTAAGGACTTAATTAGTCTTATCAAGTCATAATTGCATGTTATCAAGTCTTGGTAGGCTCTTTGGGTCCTAGCCAAGTTCATTCCAAGCTTAGAGCATGTTTTTGCTCAAACTGTCTTAATGGTACTTTATTGTCTTTACTATGGTTTAAATTGTTCACTAATATTTCTAAGGCACTTTTTAGCCTTAATATACCATAGTTTAACATTTAAACAACATATCAAGGTTTGGGGTATTTCAGTACTACTCTATCGTAGTCAGTTTTCTTAAAGTACCCCTTCACGTTATCGAACCAAAGAAGGTAGTGTCTAGTTTGAGTCTCTATCCTAATTGAAATAATAAAATATAGAAATCAAATAACAGGAAATTGTGGGTTTAATTTCAGAAAATAAATGAAGTAAAATAAAAGTGATAAAAGATGATCTTCTTGACAAGCTAAATAGAGGAGTCATGGTTTACTACTTCTCCCTAGTTCTCCAACTCCGCTTTCTATGTGTTTTGTTAATTCTAGATTACAACCTCATATCTAAATTAATCTAAACCGGTCTCCCGCAAGATAGATTCTTACAAGCAATTCCTAAATCCTAACTCTCGTTACAAATTTAATATTTAACTAGTAGCGTTCAAGATTCATCTGGTTTCTAGTCAGCTAATCCCGAGGATTTATCATCTCAAGTTTCATTGGTAATATTCCTGCAGTCTATTGCACGCCGCAATTCTCACTTGTAAGTGAACAAACTAAATCTCTTTAATGTACGGATCACTAGAGAAATATAAATAAAGCAAGGAACAAAACTACAATCTGAATAGAATTATTTGTGAACACAAAAGGAAGAAGACATCATAAACTAGGAATCCATAATAAATTAGATTTACGTCCAACTATTCAGACATAGGAGACAAAGAAATAATAACAATGATAAAGATATTAGAAAACATCATCTAATTGATGTAGAACGACGACGAATCCAGTCCCTCTCTTCTGCTCCCGTTTCCAAGTTGCTCTTTGTTTTCTCTGTCTTCCTCTCTCTCCTTGATGGCTAGGGTTTGGAAAATTAGAAGCATGAAGATCCGAAGATATCTCTCTCGGCTGATTTTCCTTCATTATATACTCCTTCTCTCATTTAATAAAATGTTGCACTGCTGCTATCTTTACCGGGTTTATGTCCGGGTTATATACCCGGACGTCTCACATAACTTTCCTCCACGTGAAAGAATAAATGGTCCAAGTCTACGTCTGACTCCAATACTCGGACCACTCACAAAAGTCGTCTGCGCGAGAACACTAGCCTAGTTTGGGTCTTTTCCAAGGATGCAAACCCGGACCAGGTGCAAAATGGGGCAGAAGGATTGTTCTGGTATGGTCCGGGTTTATAAATCTGGACACATACCCGGACCACACCTAAATCTTGGCATATTGTGTATCTCGGGGATGGTCCGGGTCTACAGGTCCGAACAAAGACCCGAACTGACTTCAAAATGCACCGAAATAATTGTTTTCACTCCCGTTCGGCCTTGTCTTGATCGATAAACTCATGACACACATTTTTAGACCCTTTTCTGCAGTATTTTTTACTTCGTTAAGCATAAAACCACTAGTAAGGGGAGTTCGCATACAACATAAATTAACATATAAGTAAGGGACTTTATCACATAATCCAATAACATATTAATCAAAATAATCATAGAAATTGGATATATGATTGTGTGCAATATTTTGATAGAGCAACCATGGTCTTTTCATTAGTTCATGAACCTAATGTGCATCTCGTCATACATGAATGCATATCTATCTTTAATGTTTTGCATGAGAAAAGGATATGATGACTAAATGGTTTACATACTTTACTAAATTTCCTTTGATTTATTCCATTGCTACTGTTCTTGATCCAATAGTAAAATTAGATGGTCTAACAAAATTGCTTGAGTATTATTGTATTATTATTATTCTAGGAGGAAAACTTGAGTCAAAATATGTGGAGAACTATGCCGGTAAGGTGGATAACATCTTGAGAACTGAATATACTTAAAAGTTTTGCCTGGACGAGCTTTCTGCAAGTGCTGATGGTTGTAGTGGTGCTTCCTCTTCTAAACCACGTGGTTCCTCTTCTAAACCATGTGGTTCCTCTTCTAAACCACCACACCTCGGTAGCAAAAGAAGTCTTTTGATTTCTAGTGTAACACCCATCCAAACAACATACACACTTAACAACAAACTACAGCGGAAAACAAACTTCAACACATACTTAACTTCTTGGTGTTACACGCCGTTAACCACCCACGTGGTTAACAAGGCTAATACATATACATTGTACGGTCTGATGGGCTAAATTCCTGAGCGACTACACATTACTATCCCTTCCATTAACAACAAACAACGTACACCTTTCAACTGTACCGAGTATTCACAAACTGATGCCGATAACAGTTTCAGTCTTACTACCCCTATTGTATATATACACTTAAATGATTACCCATGTACAACGACTACCCGTCCTACTCTCGAACGGCTTCCATCACTTCGTACCTGAAATGAGAAAAGAAGAGAAAGGGTGGCCCCCAAGGGGCTCAGCACCTTTGCGGTATGGTAATCTCGCAGCCCACATGCTACCGGGCCCACGCACAACTAATTGTCGTCTTAGCATGCGGTTGATTATATTTAAATCATGCATGCAACTGTAAACACACAACATACAACATTCGCCTCAATGGGCTCAATAAACGGATATTACATCTTATTTGATAAGTCACTCATGGTATTCATTATCCCTAGAGTGTTTTCCTCTAATGGAGCTACTTCCTTAATAGACGACACTTACCCGTTATTCGGGTTATCCTTAAACGCCTCTTATCACAAACTGGGATTCATATCCGTGATCCACATACTCCACATTTTACAACATATAACATGCATCCCATAACAACACTAACAACACTTTCACGTTTCAACGTGCACATAATAACATCGCAATAGAAATTGCATTACAACAACATACATGACATAACGGGAATGGTTCTCTCAGAACCGACCCACCCAAACATTGTTAATACACTGGTGAGCCTAGAGAATGTTGCCAGTCTCATGATAAGACTCGTTACATAAACTCGTTACCGTCTCGTTAAATGAACGGATAACTTAACACAAGGTGTCTCGGATATAGTGATCCAAGCACACGAACAAACATAACATAGTATGCCCTGTGGCCCGACGTGAGTCAGTAATAGCCTTGGTTAAGCTAAAGGGAAGGTTGGAAACCAAATTGGAAAACAACCTTAACATACAGAGAGGATCGAACCAGATATGACAACGACCCCATACTCACACGCGTAGCCGGAACAGACCGGACTCCTCTTCCCCCGTTAGCACTTGTCAGAAGTTCATCATTGAACTTAGTTAAACAATCACAACATTGGGTTAAGTCTTGTTAGACACACACAAGGGAAGGGAGAGTCATACATTCACACACAAACATCACACACAAACATCACATAACTAACTCACGCATAGCCGTGGTTAGAACGTTCCTTAGGTCGGAACGTTATCACCGGATACCGTTCCCTACGTTTACTAATAGTGGTTAACTAGCGCTTCAAGCATTCGAGGTTACCGGGTATCGGCACGTAAACATAAACAGCAATAACGACTGTAAACTCGTTTCATGATTTATCTTATAACGTGGCAAACACACAGAAAACACATTGGCATACAAGCCGGGTAATCCGTCGTAGGACACAGGTTGCAAGAAAACCAATACCTGTCACGGAGTCCACTCTATCATGTCCATTTACGTTCTCGAACAATTCTCGAGAACAACTGGAACAGGCAAGGGGGGGCAGGAAAAGGGGGGAACGGGGGGGGAAACAGCGAAAGAACCAGGAGGAACCCAGGAAGGAAGGAAAGAACGGCACAGGGAGCGGCGGGACGGCACAGGGAACACAACCGGGCACCACGCAAGCATCATGATAACTCACTTAACATGTCCTTAACAACCTCATGACGTCATAATCATCAATCCCCATCATTACTCATTTCCATACCATAAACACCATCTTTGGTCAAAACAGCACCTTGTCCGAACTTGTGTCCGGACTTCTCAAGTTCGGAACCGTTCGAGACTAAGGGTGCAACTGGTGAACGTCCGAACTTACGTCCGGACTTCCCAAGTTCGGACGCCTTTCGAAGCCAAAACCAGAGTATAAAATAGGTGTGTCCAAACTTCCCATATTCGGACGGTAGTTCGGACATCAGTCGAAGATCAGAAAACCTACGCGTACACAGAGCACGTCCGAACGTCCAAGTTCGGACGGTAGTTCGGACGGGCCAGAACTTCACTCCAAGTTTGTTTCACTCTTATCTCATCCATTGATTACCCAAGCTTCATACATGAACTTAGGCATATTCTAATACTAAAATATCACTTTGATTCACCTTAAAACATATCCAAACTTGTTACTCAATCTCTTATCAAATCTCTTAACACTTGTAAATTTCCTTTTGGTTTTCCAAGTGGTGTTTCACCTAAATGACCACTACACTAAAATGCTTCCTCACTTTCATAACATCATCTCCCAAGCATCTCCTCTTACTAACCAAATCCTCTTTTCACAACTTCTTGAATTCCTTTCTCAAACCTTACCTAAACATCATTCTCTCCTTATTCATCAATCATTACCTAAACCTTATATAAACTTCTCCAAGACTTTGACACACCCTAGAACACTCATTGATTTCTAGAACTTCCAAGATAATGCCTAATCCTTGTAGAACCTTAGAACACCTTAATGCACGTTTTCTTCCAAATGAAACATTTATTCATTCTAAAAATTCCTAGTTCACCCAAGTTCATTCAAGCACTTAAAACTCCTTATACATTTTACAAATTTTGCCATGGGTTCTCTTAGCACATCATCATCCAAAGCTCATAGTTTTCACCATTAAACACTCAAGAACACCTAAACCATCAAGAACACCATCACACACAAGACTTCACCAAATTTACACTACATCACAATATAGTGCACAATTTAAATTGCTGGCACTTAGCCCTTAAATAACATGGCTCTTAGGCCCTTAAATTGCATCAGTAAACATAAAACAAATTTCCCACATAAATAATGCCTTTGACCTGCAAATACACTCAACATTACATATGTCCTTTTACTAGCTCCTTGAGAATTTTCACTAAGTCCTTTACCATTAGCCTAGGTAGTTTTAACAAGCATTATAAGCTCATTTCTCCTAAGGCATTAAACCACATTGAGATAGCATATTTACCTCTTTTCCCACCCAAACTTCTTTCTTGTATCCTTACAAAACCGGTAAGGTATTTGATTCCTTGTCAACTACTACACAATATACAAACATTGAAATGAGTATACAAGCTTTAAGCTTCATTCACATTGTAAACCCTAGGTTTACATTGTTTCAAAAAACATAATGTAGTTGTTTTACCTTGATCTTTGAAGAGAGTTTGAATATTTATGAAGAGAGGACTCCACCTAGTCCATGAAAGGTTGGAATGAAGCTAGAACAAAGTCACACCAAGAGCACCATTAATGTGCAATTTCGGTCAAGGCAAAAACATGAAGGAAACTTGATTTTTCTTTGAGATTCCTTACCTAGAAGCAAAGGAGAGTAATAATATGTAGAAACACAAGCTCAAGCTCCATCAATGGTGGAACTCCATGGCACCAAAATGGTGGTCTTGGAATTTTGAGAAGACAGGAATGAAGAGCTTGATGAGAGGGAGAGAATGGTGGTGTTTGTTTTGATTTTTAAGTGAGCTAGATTTTACAAGAGGTCAAAGCTAGAGTTTAATGGTGGTGGTGAGTATTACCGTGAGAGAACAAGAAGAAGAGAGGTTGAAGAAGAGTGGAACCGTGTGAAATGAGAAAGAAATGAGAGAATGAAGATAAACTTTGCTTTTGAAGATATTTGTTCTTATAAAGCAAATAGTACATTAATTAGTCATTCTTTCTTTTCTTAGTAAATTAACAAGAGAGTGGTGAGTCACACACTTATAAAACCGGCCCCTTTATTACATAAGGGTACTTTAGTCTTTATTTGTCAATTTAATTACTTATGATAACATATGTTACAAACTAGCTTAAAAAAATCACTATTCACAAAAACAAGGCACATAGAAGTGAAATTTTTGATTTCCTATTGATATAGACATCCAAATGTGATACTATATAGTACACAATATATTTAAGAGTAATGATGGACATTTAGCCACTCAAAACATTTACAAGACAATTTTCAAAAATGTGCGTTAAGACTCCTTAAAGCACTTTTTGTTTTTAACTTGTTTCAAGCTTGGTTTTCTTTGGTAATTGATTTAATATGTTAATTAACATATTTATAAGGTATAGGTATGACCATTAGGTCTTATACAAATTATCCAAGCTTAGAGCACTTTTTAGCCATATTGACCTTAAGGTATTTATTTATGTTTTGTTTGGTTCCAATGTCTACCAAGGTTTCCTAAGGACTTAATTAGCCTTATAAAATCATAATTGAATATTATTAAGTCTTGGTAGGCTCTTTGGGTCCTAACCAAGTTCACTCCAAGCTTAAAGCATGTTTTTGCTCAAACTGTATCTTAGTGCTTTATTGCATTTATTATGGTTTAAATTGTTCAATGATGTTTCTAAGGCACTTTTTAGCCTTTACATACCATAGTTTAATATTTAAACAATATATCAGGGTTTGGGGTATTTCAATCTACCCCCCTTAAAAGAACTTCGTCCTCGAAGTTTACACTTCCCACACATCTTGGATTAGAATACGGGGATTACTTATAGAAATAAAACTTCCAAACCAAACACACTTTACATCACAACCGGACTTAATGGTCCGGGTAACACATTCACATCCATACCTAACATAACATTTACATGATAACCTCGGACTCAATGGTCCGGGTATCTTAACACAACATTTACACATACATAACAACCCTTAGACTCTCTGGTCTTGGGTAACATAACAACATTTAGACACATAGGTCTCGATAACCTAACAGCCTTTAGACACATAGGTCTATGTAACACAACACATTTAGACTCATAGGTCTTGAACATACACTTTTGGAACTCAAGGTCAAAATAATATTATTAAACATACCACACAACATGTCTTAGCATGTATGGCAACCAAAAATATCTTTGATATACACTGTGATCCCGCGAACCCGGTCGCGATGGACACCTTCCGTCCCCGTGCCTTGGGAGATCAAAAACAATCACTTAAATTTGAAAAATTTTTTTGTGGAGGTTAAGTCAAGAAAACTTTAATTATGTCAGTATTTATCGACGTTTTATAAATACCAATTCAAAATCCTTTTGAAAACACACGCAACTCCAAGTCCAACTTAAGCTCTTTACTTCTTTTCTTAGCGTGGTTATTTGTGACCACTTATAGGGAGCTTCAAGAATCCAAACCCTGATGTGATCAGCATCAGTGTTGAAATCTTCACCCCAATTGTGTTCGGTTCCCTTGATCGCATGCAAATCAAGTTCCACTTCCCACTTCATTTTCAAGCATCAATAAATCACTCATTTCCAATTTTTCTATCTTTTAAATCATTCTAGTATGATCATAACATCTAAAGGGATAGAACTTCGCTATCAGTTATTTCCATGCACTTTAATGTTGTTACCTAGGGAATCTTATTCTCACTAGGTTCTATGTCGTTTCACACCCTTTCATGAATCACTATATAGTATATACACACATATATTTATCAAAATACAACACACGTTTCACATTTATACATTGTCGGGGTTTGTTCCCCCGGGAGTTTCTCTACTCCCACACTTGTACTATCACACACACTTGTTAACAAATACACACACTTATCACAATGGTATTCGCATCTTCTGTACGCAATTACCACCATTAACCATGAATGAATGCGTATGTTTACATAACACACACACCAATCATCAAAACAAATTATTTGTGCTATGCACACATAAATCACGTACACTTGTACGGTAATACACACTAAGTGGTTTTGCGCTCTACCCCCTTAAAAGGGATTACGCCCACGTAATCAATCGCTAAACATTGGCTTAAAATGTTCTGCCATCGTGAAGTGTTTTAACTTCCACGCGGTCTATTACACAATGGATTCTGATTAGAGGATCTTAACCAAATTAGCGGTTTAGTTCCTAAACCAAGAATTCTCATTGGAGTTTGTTTAAACTCTTAGTTGGTTTCGATTCTGGCCTGTTAGGCTTCTAGGCGTTAATAATTAGCCATTCTCATGTTCACCATGTACATTCAACACTTGAATCACTGGCTCACTAGTTTCTGCTGCGAAACTCTAATAACTGTAGAGCTTAATTGCCCCATTGTATTCGTATTGTATTGTACATCCCCAATTGTCACCTTCATCTTGGTAACAATGGTTTCTCAACCGATGCGTGGTATCTCTTACCGTTAGCGAATTCGGTGAGTTATAAACTTTCGATCCACTTCCATAACAATTTACTGTGTATAAGCTATGTATTTCACAATGATTGACTTGTTTCATTCCGACTTACTGTCGGTTGAGATTGAGCTACTACCTAGGTGTAGTGCTCTCTCCGCTATTTACAACATTTGGGGTATATTCCATACCGATATTTGGCAGTTAGTGCTACTGTAGTCACTTACTGTTAATCATGTCTCCACATTTGGTTATGTACAAGTACTTTTTTATTGGTGCAGTCTTGCATTTCCTATGCATCGGCCATTAAACATTATTGCTCCACAATTAACATGTTCCAATTCTAGCTATCCACTCGATCATTACTGCGCAAGTGCAATACCAAAACACTCAGTCATACAGAGTGCAGAGGCGTAAACTCTTGACAGTAAATCCCTTATGCGACTCGCCATGGAATTCACACTGAGTTCCTCATCACATAGTACCTACCACTGGCTTATTGCCCAGTCTGTTTAACATCGCTTACTTTGCATCTCCACTGAGTTTAACTCATAACTGGTCTTATCTGCCACATTATTATTCAACAACACTTATACAACGGTCGCTTGCTGCGTACCGTGCTCTTACTCCTTGTATAACATCAGCTTATATCGTATTTACTGTCACATTAACTTCCACACATATACTCACATCATTCGTATTATGGTTCGTCCTTTATTTGGATGACTACTGTATGCTCCTTGAGCGTGGCTCACTCGAGTTACAAGCCGCTGTTATTCAGCCGGGTGCTTCACAAGCTACTAAACTAACTGTTCTCTCGCAATATCAACATGGTCAATCCTTAAACATATTTCTTGGGCTTGATACACATAACTACCACTCCAGCGGTTTCACAGTATCGAGAGGTATCCCCACTCTTAATGTAGTGGTTCGTTCTCCACTCTATTCACTTATATAACATAAACTTCTGCAATCAATCTAATTTACATAACACATTTTATTTGTGGCCTATAAACCTTATTTGCCTTGAGCTGCGCTCATTGTAGGCTGTCCACACACATGTACTTCTCTGTACAAATTACATGGTTTGGATGATATTGAGCTCCATGACAAGGTCGTTGCATTCCGTTTCCTTTCATGGGATGCCCCTTAGGTTTGTCAGTCGTGTCTCCTGACAACTTATGTCTAAAAGGTGTTAGTTTCAACCCTTGTGCTTCTGTCATGCATTTCGTTCAACAATTGTTGATGCGAACACCCTTCAAGGATTGCTCCTGGGTGTTGTTAAGTTATGCCTTTACATCTGGTTCACACTTATTGGTATATTCCGTTAGCCACGCCGTTTGGGTTCTTAACTGGCTTATTATCTCCTTCTGTGAAGATCAACATTTCCTGGTAGGGTAGGTACTCATTCTGGGAGTTTCATCCCGTTTATTGCACATTAATGTGTCCACATCAGGCATCTGCCTTGCCATGCACAGGCTGGGTCTCCGTTCCAGCTAACATGTTTATCCCTCGGAATTCTTAAGACATGTGTGATGTCTTTACATTACAGTTAGTGCACTTCGCACCTCCTGACTCTTAAACATTTCCTTAAAAATAAATTCACTAATTCCTTTAGCCTAGTTATCTTAACTGAGTTTCTTAACTTCAACCATTCATGGTAGTCCTTAGCTCTCGTTTGACTTATACTGCTGACCGTAGTACGGAGTCGACTACTTCCCGTGTTCCGGACTCTACTCGTATACATATGTGGGGTACCATACTGATACATTACTACTTACCCAACTAACCCATAAGTAGGTCTGTCAGGCCCACAAGCTCCTATCGGAGTGCGGTCGTCCCACATTTCAGTTGGTACACTCGTAGTGTCCGTCACACGCCTAGGTGAAGTATTCTGTTGTCAACTCCCTTATATTGTCCCATGACAATATGCGTCCCGTGCTTCCCGAACTTAATCGAAGGAAAGTTTATCCACTGTTGTATCCTTGTCAACTGTCCTTGGTTTTACTGGTTCGGTTCTTAAAAGAAGGTAGAAAGAAGTGTTGGTTTGAAAGAAAATTTTGGTTTTGAAAAGAAAAGAGTTTGAATAAATCTGGGTTTGAAAGAAAATTTTCATGGTTTCACAATATCTTCTTACCTTAGCTAAGTCTAGCTTCTTGCTGACTGGTGTACTTCCAATTACAAAGGTCAGGCTGTTAAGCCCTTCCATGGTTATAATGATCACACTTAACTTCGTGGTACTTTACCAAGTACTTTGTATCTGTTAAAACTTCCCCGAACAGCCCTGTTATAGCAGCACTTGCCATGGCGCCATGCTAACTGGCTATTGGTTCAACACATACTGGTTGTGATATTGTTTTTACCCGCACTGTCATCAGTGGCCTTATTGGCCCTCACTTGATCTTACAGTCTTGACAATAACCCTCTGGGTAACTCCTCACTGTATTCATATGGTAATTATCAACTGGGCTGTCTCCCACTCTTGGAGTCCCCCTTTACTTAGTATCGTATCCTCTTTATAGCCCGTTCCACGCACTTGTAGTGGCTACTGAGACTTGTCTCTTGTTTGGGCACTACGTTGTAGTTCCTTTGTCGGTTGGTATACCGTTGGTGTATCATTTAACAACTGTGGTCCCGTAGACACTCGTCTCGGGTTTCACTAATCCACTTCTTGCCTGTTGCACGGTTGGTGCGTTGCAAGCTGGTTATTCTCGACTGCTCTGCATGTCGACCCAAGTTGTCGGAAATTCTATTCTTCTATACACAAGATTCTTCATTCTTCGCTATTAAATGCAGTTAACATTGTTCAAATGGAAACCTTCTCCGGGATTCCCACATTTCGGGATCCACCGTATGACAGGTTCTCCGTACTCACAGTGGTACTTAATAACAGCCAGATCGGGTATTCCCGAGTAAGAGAGGACTTCCATCTCTCTGGCGTTGTTTCCCCAAGTTATAAACAGGGATTGTGGAGGGCGGGATGGATATTGTAGGTTTCCAGTACACACTGGTTACTCCTAACTAGCATATCTCTCATGCTATCACTCAACCCTTAACCCAAAGTACTAAAATCTAACTCGGTACTTCCTAAGCTCGGTAATTCAGTCATCAGAGCGATACTTCGCTCTGATACCACTTTTTGTAACACCCCATCCAAACAACATACACACTTAACAACAAATTGCAGCGGAAAACAAACTTCAACACATACTTAACTTCTTGGTGTTACACGCCGTTAACCACCCACGTGGTTAACAAGGCTAATACATATACATTGTACCGGTCTGATGGGCTAAATTCCCGAGCGACTACACATTACTATCCCTTTCCATTAACAACAACAACAACGTACACCTTTCAACTGTACCGAGTATTCACAAACTGATGCCGATAACAGTTTCGGTCTTACTACGCCTACTGTATATATACACTTAAATGATTACCCATGTACAACGACTACCCGTCCTACTCTCGAACGGCTTCCATCACTTCGTACCTGAAATGAGAAAAGAAGAGAAAGGGTGGCCCCCAAGGGGCTCAGCACCTTTGCTGGTATGGTAATCTCGCAGCCCACATGCTACCGGGCCACGCACAACTAATTGTCGTCTTAGCATGCAGTTGATTATATTTAAATCATGCATGCAACTGTAAACACACAACACACAACATTTCGTCTCAATGGGCTCAATAAACGGATATTACATCCTTATTTGATAAGTCACTCATGGTATTCATTATCCCTAGAGTGTTTCTCCTCTAATGGAGCTACTTCCTTAATAGACGACACTTACCCGTTATTCGGGTTATCCTTAAACGCCTCTTATCACAAACTGGGATTCATATCCATGATCCACATACTCCACATTTTACAACATATAACATGCATCCCATAACAACACCTAACAACACTTTCATGTTTCAACGTGCACATAATAACATCGCAATAGAAATTGCATTACAACAACATCACATGACATAACGGGAATGGTTCTCTCAGGAACCGACCCAAACATTGTTAATACACTGTGAGCCTAGGGAATGTTGCCAGTCCATGATAAGCTCGTTACATAACTCGTTACCCCGTCTCGTTAAATGAACGGATAACTTAACACAAGGTGTCTCGGATATAGTGATCCAAGCACACCGAACAAACATAACATAGTATGCCCCTGTGGCCCGATGTGAGTCAGTAATAGCCTTGGTTAAGCTAAAGGGAAGGTTGGAAACCAAATTGGAAAACAACCTTAACATACAGAGAGGATCGAACCTGATATGACAACACCCCCATACTCACACGCGTGGACGGAACAGACCGGACTCCTCACTTCCCCCGTTAGCACTTGTCAGAAGTTTCATCATTGAACTTAGTTAAACAATCACACATGGGTTAAGTCTTGTTAGACACACACAAGGGAAGGGAGAGTCATACATTCACACACAACTCACACACAAACATCACATAACTAACTCACGCATCCGTGGTTAAACGTTCCTTAGGTCGGAACGTTATCACCGGATACCGTTCTCCTACGTTACCTAATAGGTTAACTAGCCCTTCAAGCGCATTGAGGTTACCGGTATCGGCTTGTAAACATACAACAACAATAACGACTGTAAACTCGTTTCATGATTTATCTTATAACGTGGCAAACACACAGAAAAGCACATTGGCATACAAGCCGGTGTAATCTGGTAGGACACCGGTTGCAAGAAAACCATACCTGTCACCGGAGTCCACTCTATCATGTCCATTTACGTTCCTCGAACAATTCTCGAACAACTGGTAACATTCAAGTTGTTTTCATTAACATTGGGGGTAACGTGTTTGTGTAACATCGAATAACCATGATTAACCCCATAAATTATTAAATAACTTCACATTTATCTTCTTTTACTTTCACATTGTAACACAACCTTTCACCCACTCAATCATCATTATAACTCACTTAACATGTCCTTAACAACCTCATGACGTCATTAATCATCAATCCCCATCATTACACATCATTTCCATACCTTAAACACCCTCTTTGGTCAAAACAGCACCTTGTCCGAACTTGTGTCCGGACTTCTCAAGTTCGGACACCGTTCGAGACTCTAAGGGTGCAAACTGGTGAACGTCCGAACTTGCGTCCGGACTTCCCAAGTTCGGACGCCTTTCGAAGCCAAACCAGAGTATAAAATAGGTGTGTCCGAACTTCCCATATTCAGACGGTAGTTTGGACATCAGTCGAAGATCAGAAAACCTACGCGTACACAGAGCACGTCCGAACGTCCAAGTTCGGACGGTAGTTCGGACGGGCCAGAACTTCACTTTCCAAGTCTTGTTTCACCTCTTATCTTCATCCATTGATTACCCAAGCTTCATACATGAACTTAGGCATATTCTAATACTAAAATATCACTTTGATTCACCTTAAAACATTATCCAACTTGTTACTCAATCTTCTTATCAAATCTCTTAACACTTGTAACATTTCCTTTTGGTTTTTCCAAGTGGTGTTTCACCTTAAATGACCACTACACTAAAATGCTTCCTCACTTTCATAACATCATCTCCCAAGCATCTCCTCTTACTAACCAAATCCTCTTTTCACAACTTCTTGAATTCCTTTCTCAAAACCTTACCTAAACATCATTCTCTCCTTATTCATCAATCATTACCTAAACCTTATATAAACTTCTCCAAGACTTTGACACACCCTAGAAACACTCATTTGATTTCTAGAACTTCCAAGATAATGCCTAAATCCTTGTAGCACCTTAGAACACCTTAATGCACGTTTTCTTCCTTAGTGAAACATTTACTCATTCCTAAAAATTCCTAGTTCACCCAAGTTCATTCAAGCACTTAAAACTCCTTATACATTTTACAAATTTTGCCATGGGTTCTCTTAGCACATCATCATTCCAAAGCTCATAGTTTTCACCATTAAACACTCAAGAACACCTAAATCCATCAAGAACACCATCACACACAAGACTTCACCAAATTTACACTACATCACAATATAGTGCACAATTTAAATTGCTTGGCACTTAGGCCCTTAAATAACATGGCTCTTAGGCCCTTAAATTGCATAAACCATAAACACAAATTTCCCACATAAATAATGCCTTTGACCTGCAAATACACTCAACATTACATATGTCCTTTTACTAGTCTCCTTGAGAACTTTTCACTAAGTCCTTTACCATTAGCTCCTTAGGTAGTTTTAACAAGCATTATAAGCTCATTTCTCCTAAGGCATTAAACCACATTGAGATAGCATATTTACCTCTTTTCCACCCAAACTTCTTTCTTGTATCCTTACAAAACCGGTAACGTATTTGATTCCTTGTCAACTACTACACAATATACAAACATTGAAATGAGTATACAAGCTTTAAGTTTCATCTCATTGTAAACCCTAGGTTTACATTGTTTCAAAAACATTAATGTAGTTGTTTTACCTTGATCTTTGAAGAGAGTTTGAATATCTATGAAGAGAGGACTCCACCTAGTCCATGAAAGGTTGGAATGAAGCTAGAACAAAGTCACACCAAGAGCACCATTAATGTGCAATTTCGGTCAAGGCAAAAACATGAAGGAAACTTGATTTTTCTTTGAGATTCCTTACCTAGAAGCAAAGGAGAGTAATAATATGTAGAAACACAAGCTCAAGCTCCATCAATGGTGGAACTCCATGGCACCGAAATGGTGGTCTTGGAATTTTGAGAAGATAGGAATGAAGAGCTTGATGAGAGGGAGAGAATGGTGGTGTTTGTTTTTGATTTGGTCAAGTGAGCTAGATTTTACAAGAGGTCAAGCTAGAGTTTAATGGTGGTGGTGAGTATTACCGTGAGAGAACAAGAAGAAGAGAGGTTGAAGAAGAGTGGAACCGTGTGAAATGAGAAAGAAATGAGAGAATGAAGATAAACTTTGCTTTTTGAAGATATTTGTTCTTATAAAGCAAATAGTACATTAATTAGTCATTCTTCTTTTCTTAGTAAATTAACAAGAGAGTGGTGAGTCACACACTTAAGAAAACCAGCCCCTTTATTACATAAGGGTACTTTAGTCTTTATTTGTCAATTTAATTACTTATGATAACATATGTTACAAACTAGCTTATAAAAATCACTATTCACAAAAACAAGGCACATAGAAGTGAAATTTTTGATTTCCTACTGATATAGACATCCAAATGTGATACTATATAGTACACATATATATTTAAGAGTAATGATGGACATTTAGCCACTCAAAACTCATTTACAAGACAATTTTTCAAAAATGTGCGTTAAGACTCCTTAAAGCACTTTTTGTGTTTTAACTTGTTTTCAAGCTTGGTTTTCTTTGGTAATTGATTTAATATGTTCATTAACATATTTATAAGGTATAGGTATGACCATTAGGTCTTATACAAATTTATCCCAAGCTTAGAGCACTTTTTAGCCCATATTGACCTTAAGGTATTTATTTATGTTTTGTTTGGTTCCAATGTCTACCAAGGTTTCCTAAGGACTTAATTAGCCTTATAAAATCATAATTGAATATTATTAAGTCTTGGTAGGCTCTTTGGGTCCTAACCAAGTTCACTCCAAGCTTAAAGCATGTTTTTGCTCAAACTGTATCTTAGTGCTTTATTGCATTTATTATGGTTTAAATTGTTCACTGATGTTTCTAAGGCACTTTTTAGCCTTTACATACCATAGTTTAATATTTAAACAATATATCAGGGTTTGGGGTATTTCATCTAGTATATTAAAAAGACCAAAATCTAGTCAATCAGGTTATGGATTTTGTACATATGATGATTATCTTAACATACATTTTAGTTTTAATGATGATGATGGTGATATAGATGTTATTAAGTGGTGGAAATCTCACAAAGACAAGTTTTTTAGCCTTGCGAGAATGGCCCAGATGTGTTAGCAGTTCCAGCATCAATAGCTACTTCCAAGTCAACGTTTAGTGAAGATAAGTGAGCACTGGATGAAAAAGATCAAGCCTTGTACTAGACTCAATCAAGGTCTGTGTTGAGAAGTATGATTGGGACTTAACCGAGTTGCGATCCCAAACGCGAGCACAATAGTATGAAAAAGGGCAACATGATTGGTTTGAGATGAATGAAGAAGAAACTAACTACAACTTCAATCTTGTAATCTTTTGAAATGTAGTAGTATTAATTATTTTGCATGTAATTTGTAGTCGTGTAACCTCTTAGTAGTTGTATTCTTTTTACTTATTAACCATTGTGGATATAACACCCCTACTACTACTTAATCAAGTCGTAACTGATCATTAACATAACTAACTTGTTCAATGCAGCAGAAATAAAATACAACTAACTTAATCACGGTGTTACTATGGTTACTCACCCACGTGAGTAACAAAGCTTCCAATTACATATTCAAATATAACACTGTGATGAGCGAGAGATAGTCTAATCCATAATGTACACTCTTAATCAATTACATGTGAGCAATTTAATTCATACCAAAATCGTTTAATCCAAAGGTAGAATCCCAAAATATTAAACCAAAGGGCAGTATGCAACTAACTACCCAATCCCGCACTCCAACAACGTCTTCCGCTGTGTACTTGAAAAATGGTTAGGCCTCAATGGGCTCAGTACAACCGCTGAGCTACCGGGTTACACACGACTAATTTGTCAAGTGAACATGCAATTGATTTTACTTCAATATATATGAAGAAAGTGCAATAACAATCAACATACAAGCTTGCAATAACATATATTACAACAAGACGATCTAGCACCATGGGATCAGAACATCAAATAAACATCAGATAGAATGAGTAATTCCTCTTTTATTTCCAAGATCTTGAGATATTAATTAGAATCTTGATTTTGACCTCAACTTATATATTCTGATACAATCCTCGCCATGGAATTGTTACTTGCCATAGTTAATCGTTAATTGTGTGCGGGTATATATGAACCCTGCTAATTGAGTATTATCCTCAATTAAATAAACCAACTTCAGAATGACGTATATTTAAACCACGTTCTATTGCAATGTGTCGTTGGACGATTGAAGTCAATCACTGACTCAAGGAAACAAATATATAAACCACATCCTTTAGCAATATGCTATTGGACGATCAAAGTCAATCACTGACTCAAGGAAACCAATATATAAACCACGTCCTTTAGCAATATGCCATTGGACGATCGGAGTCAATCACTGACTCAAGGAAACCAATATTTAATTCTCGTATGTATGAACCAGAGAGATGAGAAATAAGTTCTCAAATACAACTAACCACCGTCAAAAGTGACATATATTTAATAAGTTTTTATGAACCCCGCTCCTCAAGTAATAGCCTTAATAAAGCAAACCACCGTCAATGTGACGTATATTTAATCGGGTTTTTATGAACCCTACTCCTCGAGTAATAACCTCAATAAAGCAAACCACCGTCAATGTGACATGTATTTGTCCATGGAGGTGGATTTGATGTAGATACCATTCTTCAATCTCAACTAGACCTGTCCAACAGGCTATCCGTTCGGGTTTTGGGTTATATCTGTTGGGGTCAATATCCGTTCGGGTCATTAAACTTTCGGGTCATTTTGGGTTCGGGTCATTTGGGTTTGGGTCAAATCGGGTTCTGGTTGTAATAATGTAGGGTAGAATCAGGTTTTTGGTTATTTCGGGTCATGGTTAATATTTTTTGAAAAAATTATTAAATAAATGTAAACCTACTATAAAAATATACTACACATAGAACACAAAAAAGGAAATACAATGCATATTATGAATTTTATTCGAATATAATAAGGTTAAATCAAGATTTTTTGTCACTTCTATTCAGGTCATTTATGTTCGTGAAAATTTAGGGTCAGTATTATTTCATGTATTCAAGATTGACTAATTTTAATTACTATTATTTCGTGTCATTCGGGTTCGGATCAGTTTCGGGTTATATATTTTTTGGGTCATTTGGGGTTCGGGTCATTTCGGGTTTTGCCCAATCGGGTTTTGGGTTTATTATAGTTAAATATTTTTGGGTTTCGGTCAGGTTCGGGTTCGGGTCAAACGGACGGGTTTTCGAGTTGGGTCAAATTTTGACAGCTCTAATCTCAATGTATGCAGCCAGTACTTCCTGGACTCCTTGCTCCCCCCAGTAACCAAGTTTGTTAGAAGTATCTTTGGAAAGTTTTGTCCTACTTAAAGTGTGTTAGTGAAATACCCCAAACCTCGATATGTTGTTAAACATTTAAAATATGGTATTTAAAGGCTAAAAAGTGCCTTAGAAACATCAGTGAACAATTTAAACCATAGTAAAGCACAATTAAGCACTAAGACACAGCTTGAGCGAAAACATGCTCTAAACTTGGAGCGAACTTGGTTGGGACCCAAAGAGCCTACCAAGACTTAGTGATATTCAATTATGATTTAATAAGGCTAATTAAGTCCTTAGGAAACCTTGGTGCACAATTAAACCTAATAAAACACAAATAAATACCTTAAAGTCAATATGGGCAAAAATGAGCTCTAAGCTTGGGATAAATTTGTATAAGACCTAAAGGTCATATCTATACCTTAATTATATGTTAATGAACATATAAAACCAATTACCAAAGGAAACCAAGCTTGAAAACAAGTTAAAACACAAAATGTGCTTTAAGGAGTCTTAAAGCACATTTTTGAAAAATTGTCTTGTAAATGAGTTTTGAATGGCTAAATGTCCATCATTACTCTTTAATTAACATGTGTACTACTTAGTATCACATTTGGAAGTCTAAATCAATGGGAAATCAAAAATTTCACAACTATGTGCCTTGTTTTTTGGTGAATAGTAGTTTATGACATAAGTCAATATAAGTAAGTTAATTGGTCAACAAAGACCAAAACACCCCTAGGTGAATAATGGGGGCCGGTTTTTGACAAGGGATGAGTCATCCCCCTTGTTAGCTTAATAAGAAAGAAAGAAAGTGATAAAGCTAGTTACTATTTGCTTTAACTTACAAATATCTCCAAAAGCAAGTTTCTTCTCATTCTCTTCTTTCCTTCTTCATTTCCCACGGTCATCTATCTTCTTCTTCCTTCTCCATCGGTTATGCTACAGCAACTTCACCATTTCTCAACTTCCATGGCTTGTATCTCCTAGCTCCATGGTCCAAATTCAATTTCAAGACCACCATTCTTCTAGTTGGAGCAAGCTCTACAACCTTGTATTTTCAAATCTTCAAAAGCTCCATTTCGGTGCCATGGAGATTCACCATTGAAGGAGCTTGAGCTCATATTTTCATGCCTTGTTATTCTCCTTTGCTTCAAGGTAAGGAAAACCAAAGAAAATCAATGTTTCCTCTTGTTTTTGTGTGTAACCGAGAATCACCCTTTGATGGTGTGTTCTTTTGATCTTTCATAGCTCCATTTCAATCTTCAAAGGACAAGGAGGAGTCCTCTCTTGTTACTTATTCAAGCTCTCTTGTTATTCCAAGGTAAAACAACTATCCTAATGTGTAAAGACAATATATATAACCTAGGGTTTACAATGAGTTTAAGCATGAAGCTTGAATACTCATTACCTTGCTTGTACATTGATTAGAAGTTTGACAAGCAATCAAAGCCTTGCCGGTTTTCTATCAAAGAAGGAGCAAGGGGTTACAATGAAAAACTTGTGAAGGAAAAGAGGTAAACAAACTATCTAAACGTAGTTTAAATGCCTTAGGAAAAATGAGCTTGATTTGCTTAATAAAATACCTAAGGAGCCAATGGGAAAAGAGCTAGTGAACTATTCTTAAGGAGATTATTAAAGGGCATATGTGATGTTGAGTGTATTTGCAGGTCAAAGGCAATATATTATGTGGGAAATTCAGTGTTTAAGGTTTATGCAATTTAAGGGCCTAAGTGCCAAGCAATTTAAGTTTATGCACTATATTGTGATGTAGTGTAGTTTAAGGATTTAGACGTGTGTAAAGAACATTCTTTGTGAAGATGAGTGTCTTGGATGGTTAAAGGAGGAAAAACAATATGTTTGTGTGTAAGGAATGTGTATTAAGTGATTAAGTGTTTTTGGTTGTGAAAGGGTGAAAACCTAAGTGTTGTGTGTGAGAATACTCTTGATGGATTTTAGGTGTTCTTGAATGTCTAATGGTGAAAGCTATGTGCTTTGGTATAGCAATGTGCTAGAAGAACCCATGTCAAAATTTAGATAATGTATAAGAAGTTCTAAGTGTTTAAAAAGAGTTTTGGTGAGTTTGGAAGTGTTGAGAATGATTAAGTGTTTTACTAAGGAAAGAAAGGTGCATTAAGATGTTTTAGAAGGCAAAAAGGATTTAGGCATTATCTTGGAAGTTCTAGAAATCCAATGGGTGTTTTGGGATGTACTAAAGTCTTGGAGGAGTTTGTTAAGGTTTAGGTAATGTTGATGTACAAGGAGGAAATGATGTTTAGGTAAGGAAGATGTTTGAACTTGTGAAGAAAATTCTTGGAAGGACATGAAGTATTTTTGGTGGGCTAAATATAGTGTGGAAACATGCTATAAACCTAAGGGGGAAGTATTATGAGTATTGAGCATTTAGGCAAGAAATGAGTAAGTGTTTAAGGTATAGAAAATGGAGTTTTGGGCACGTCCGAACTACCGTCCGAACATGGACGTTCGGACATGCCCTGTTGCGCGTAAGTCACCTGAACTTCGACCGGTGTCCAAACTACCGTCCGAATTTGGAAGTCCGGACACACCTATCTCTATATTCTGTTTCGGCCTCGAACAGCGTCCGAAATTGGGAAGTCCGGACACAAGTTCGGACAAGGCGCTGTATGGACCAAAAACATTGTTTAAGGTTATGGGATGATGGGGATTATTAAGTAATGGTGTTATAAGATTGTTAAGGACATGTTAAGTGAGTTATAATGACAATTTAGTGGGGGAAAAGTTGTATTAAAATGTAAAAGTAAAACAAGTTAAAATGTGAAGTTATTTAACTAGTTAACGGGGATAAGTTATGATCATTAGACTTTAAACAATCATGTTACCCCGATGTTAATAAAAGTACATGTAATATTACCAGTTGTTCGAGAATTGTTCGAGGAACATAAATGGACATGATAGAGTGGACTCCGGTGACAGGTATGGTTTTCTTGCAGCCTGTGTCCTACCGGATTACATCGGCTTGTATGCCAATGTGTTTTTCTGTATGTTTGCCACGTTATAAGATAAATCATGAAACGAGTTTACAGTCGTTATTGTTATTGTGTGTTTGCGTACCGATACCGGTAACCTCGAATGCGCACGGAAGGCTAGTTAACCATTGTTAGGTAAACGTAAGAGAACGGTATCCGGTAATAACGTTTCCAACCTAAGGAACGTTCTAACCACGGCTCTGCGTGAGTTAGTCATGTGATGTTTGTGTGTGAATGTATGACTCTCCCTTCCCTTGTGTGTGTGTCTAACAAGACTTAACCCAAAGTTTGTGATTCGTTTATTGAGTTCAATGTTGAACTACTAACAAGTGCTAATGGGGGAAGTGAGGAGTTGATAAGTGTCCAAATGAGCATGTTTTATAGGTGTATTTCATATATTATATTAGCACTTTTCTTGCTCATTTCTCCACTTTGGTTAGTTTTTCCTCTAGTTATGTTTTATTGATTATCTCACAAATTTATTGGTTAAACATGAGGAAAACCAAGCTAGGAGCAAAGTACACGAAGAGACGAACGCGTAGGGGAAAACGGGGATCAAATCGGAGCTAAAACGAACATTTTAGAGGCAAAAGACCTTTGGTCCGGACCAGTGTCCGGATCACCTGGTCTGGACCAATACATGCCAGCGCGCCTGAGAAAGAAATCGACCTCGTCCGGACCACCTGGTCCGGACACTGGTCCGGACACTGCTATTTTGACAGCAAGAAATGAGCCGTGTGAAGAGATAAAATCTTTATCTCTTCACACGCAAATGCCACCGCCTTACCACCTCCTTTACCCTATATTTCTCTATAAATACACCTCCAAACCTCCATTAAATCATATCTCATTCCACCCCAAACTTATGCCATTTTCCTTCCATAAAAATACCATAAAACTCTCCAAAAATCATACATCTCATCCACATATTATCCACATAAATTCCATACAACACCTCATTCCATAAAAAACATTCCATTTCCATACCGTTGTTATGTCCAACCTCTGCCCAAATATTAGCAGTCAAGATCGAGGAGCTGAATTAATTATCTTTCCCAGATGATTTCTTTTACTTCTTATTCTGTCTTTTTAATGATGTTGGGCTAAGAGGATTTACTCCGGGCGAAGGTTAATTTATAGTCTGTTTAATTATGTAATCTATATTTCTACCGGTTAAAATAAATACAGTTTGTTACGATTAAAGTTTATCTCTCACCTTTTTAATAAATTTCATCGATTTATTAAAAAGCTCTACTAAATCTGTTTTAATCTGATCGGTGACAAACAGATAGGTTAATTAAGCCGTAAATTTGGAGGAAACTTGTTTTCATCGGATAAGTTAGTACTCAGGTGCATACATTATTTCTCATATCTAAACCGTCCGTTTACACGTATTTTGCTTGAGTTTTCATCGGACCTTGCATTTTCAGGTAAACGAGTTCTTATGAGTTTTCATCGGACCTTAAGATAATAAGAGGAATTTTGCCAAACAATTATAATAAACCGGTAGAGATAGCATAATTAATCAGATTATATTAACCTGAACCCGGAGTCCCGTTTAATATATTCTTCCACTCAGTTAATTTAATCTGTTGTTTTACTTTACAAAAACGAGTCAATTATCCCCCCTTTTGTGACAAGCTTAGGTTCTATTTTATTTCGCTATAAGTCCCACGGTTTGACCCCGGCCGCTTCTGTTTTCTATACTACTGCGACCGGGTTTTGTTTGCAGCCCGAAGGATATTTTGAGTATTAATTTCTTTCTTAATTGTTTAAAATACACTAGTTCCAACCACTCACAATATACAGTCTGCAGGAGTCCGGTCTGTTCCGGCCACGCGTGTGAGTATGGGGGTCGTTGTCATATCAGGTTCGATTCTCTCTGTATGTTATGGTTGTTTTCCAATTTGGTTTCCAACCTTCCCTTTAGCTTAACCAAGGCTATTTTACTGACTCACGTCGGGCCACAGGGGCATACTATGTTTATGTTTGTTCGGTGTGCTTGGATTACTATATCCAACGCACCTTGGTGTTAAGTTATCCGTTCATTTAACGAGACGGTAACGAGTTATGTAACAAGCTTATCATGAGACTGGCAACATTCTCTAGGCTACAAGTGAACTGACTGTGTTTGGGCCGGTTCATAATGGGAACCGTTCACGTTATGTTATGTATTATTGTTGTGCTGCAATTCTTATTGCGATGTGATGTGATATGTTGTTAAGATGTGGAGTATGTGGATTATGGATATGAATTCCAGTTTATTGTAAGAGGCGTTTAAGGATAACCCGATTAATGGGTAAGTGTCGTCTATTAAGGAAGTAGCTCCATTAGAGGAGAAACACTCTAGGGTTAATGAACGCAATGAGTGGCTTATCAAGTAAGGATGTGTTATCTGTTTGTTGAGCCCATTGAGGTGGAATGTTATGTGTTGTGTGTTTATAGTTTACATGCATGATTCAAATATAATCAACCGCATGCTAAGACAACAATTAGTTGTGCGTGGCCCGGTAGCATGCGGGCTGCGGGACTACCATACCAGCAAAGGTGCTGAGCCCCTGGGGGGCCACCCTTTCTCTTCTTTTCCAATTTCAGGTACAAGGAGCTAGAAGCCGTTCGAGAGTAGGACGGGGTAGTCGTTGTACATGGATAATCATTTAAGTTGTATATGTATAGTAGGTGTAGTAAGACCGAAATTGTTATCGGCATTAGTTTATGAATACTCGGTACAGTTGGAAGGTATGTGTATGTTTTGTTGTAAATGGAAAAGGGATAGCAACATGTAGACGCTCGGGAATCTAGTCCATCAGACCGATACATTGTATATGTAATAGCCTTGTTAGCCACGTGGGTGGTTAACAGCGTGTAACACCAACGAGTTAAGTAATGTGATGAAGCTTGTTTTCCGCTGCAGTTTGTTATTAAGTGGGTAAGTGTTGGATGGGGTGTTACAGTTAGTTCGAATCATCTCTGTTCGGATGTCAACTAAATATTCAGGGAGTTAGTGAAACATTCTCGTATAATTCCCAATTTAGTTAAGTTTATATACTTAATCCTTTTGGATTCTCTAACCGTTATCATATGTTCCTTATGTGCGTTTTGTTACTACCTTCGAAGTTACTAGCACATCACAAGTAGGCGAGGTTAGACAGAAACAAAACATAGAACAACACAATAATTCATATTTCATGCAATTATCTTGTTGATCATTAAAAAAACACATAACACGTAAATTGAGATAAACCTCGAGAACACAAAGGTTACAAGAAACCATACCTTAGCCTTAGCGAAGTCTACCTACTCCCGACTGACGTCTCGGCTATCCCGACGCTATAATCCAATTAATTGGGTTAATTTCTTATTGATGCTAGTATATAACATTTCTCCTTTTAATAGCACTCCTCTTAATTTTTTTGTTTACCAACAATATTCATATATGTATATGTATATATACTTAACATAACATGGCCACATATATATGTATTCAGTTTCCTGCAATTACATGTGTATATTTATAATTAAACATTAATCGAGATTTGTTCCATTTAACCAATTAATACTCATTAATTTACTAAGTTAACCATCTTCTTATGTATTTAAATTAAAACCTTATATCTTATAATTAGCACTTAAGCTCATTCCTAAGCCTAATTAACCTTCGTTTAACATTTATTTATCGATTCGACCCTTAATTCACCAGCACCAAAATAATCAAAATTAACAAAACAACATCAGTTTACCGACAACAAGTTACACTCTAGCTTTCAGTTATAACCATTTATAATGTTAAGAAAAGTATGAACTACTTAAATGCTAAAATAAGTTACACTCTAGCTTTCAATTTGGCTTATTATGTATTTAAACCCTAAGATTTATAAGTTATTTTAATCATCCATTAAGGCGTTGTTTTGATAATCCATTTATGAGTTATTTTGATCTTCCATTTAGGCATTAACTTACTCACTTAACAAGTTAATACATATACTATTTCAGATAGACTAGTAGTCAACCACCACACCACTTGAATATTTCAGTTTACTACCAAATCACACAATTAAGAATTAAAAACCTGCTAATCAGGATTTTCTTTTTGTTTATATTTATTTCTTTTAATTTAATTCTATAACCTACACAGCGATCAGATTTTGACATTTACTAGCTGAACCATACTTCTTATTGACTAATTATTATAACTTGAGTTTCCTAAACGCAATTTCGAACTGACGGTTGTACGGTGGTGATAGGCAGTTTTGGTATTTGGCACCTATTTTGTCTTTTTCTACTTTATCCTTTTGTAAAACTTAAAAATGTTGTATTCTATTATATATAAGTCCAAATAACATAAATTTTATACCATTGTTCATCATAATTTGAGCTCTTCAAAATAAGACCCAACATGAGTATGTTTTGATAAATTTTTTTACTTTTTGTATGTAAATATATTTTAAGATTCATTGTGAATCTTTAGTTTATGAAAAATGAATCAAAGGTTGTTAAAAAGTGAATCAAAGGTTGTTAAAAAGTGAATCAGAGAGTTGCTTCAAAGTGAATAAAAGGTTTCAAAAAAGTTACTCTCATAAACAGAGATTGTTTAACTAAAATGATTCTGATTGTTTGACTAGTGTAAATCATAGGTTTTAGAAAAGTGAATCAAAGGTTATTAAAAAGTGAATCATAAGTTGTTACAAAGTGAATCAGAGTAATAAGAAAAGTGAATCTCGTAAGCATAGATTGTTTAACTAAAGTGATTACGAGGTTTTAGAAATGTGAATCAGAGGTTTTTATAAAGTGAATCATGGGTTTAAGAAAAGTGAATCAGAGGTTTAAGAAAAGTGGTTCTCGTAAATAGATATTGTTTAACTAAAGTGAATAAGAGGTTTAAGAAAAGTGAATCAAAGGTTTTTTAAGGGTGAATCAAGGTTTAAGAAAAGTGAATATTTTGTTTAATACCAGTAAAAGTTAATCCTACCACAAACTTATGCGAGAACAGTATGAACGTTTCATTTATTGAAAGTGAATCCTTCGTTTAAAAAAAGTGAATCTTATGTTTAAGAAAATTGAACATTTAATATAAAACAATGTGAATCCTTTGTGTTTTTAAAAGTGAACCTTAACCCTGCACTACAAACCCTAAAAATGCCTTCGACGTTTTTAGCATTCCTAGGGTGGTTTTTTGGGTGTTTGGGGGGGGGGGGGTAGGGAAATCTTTTTGGCATTAATTCTACACTTTATATCGTCGTTACAGACTCGACAGGATTTTAGGGTTTGTGGTTTAGGGTCGTTAGACCCTAAACTTGCACTACAAACCCTAAAAATGCCTTTGACGTTTTTAGCTTTCCTAGTGTGGTTTTGAGAGTGGGGGGGGGGGGGGTAGGGTAATCTTTTTGGTATTAGTTCTACACTTTATATTGTCGTTACTGACTCGACAGGTTTTTAGGGTTTATAGTTTAGGATTTAGGGTCCTGCACTACAAACTATAAAAATGTCTTCGACGTTTTCAACTTTCCTAGGGCGGTTTTTAGAGTGTTTGGGTTACGATTCATTTTGTTAATGAATAAGGTTCATTTTATTATTAAAGAAGATTCATTTTGTTAATGAATAAGATTCACTTTAAAAATACTTAATATATACTCATTCTAAAAATATAAAATTTTAAGTTTACCAAAACATATCCATGATGCATCTTGTTTTGAATAGCACAAAAAATGAAGAACAATGGTATAATTTTTTTATTTTTACACTTTTATTTTGTAAGGTATAACATTTTGAAAAAAATACAATTTCTCTCTCCTACCACATTTTGCCCCTCGCATGCCTCTTTTTTTTCCCTTTTTAATTTCTTTCTTTTCTTCTCCAATAGATTTTGGACACATGTTAGGTGCCATATTATACCTTGGCGTAAGCACCAGGGTCTCCGTTCTATTCCTAAATTATCACACTCAACTTAGCAACATGTTAGTCGTAACTTTTATCCAATTCAACCAACAAAACTCCTAATTTTTAGATGTTGCAGTCATTATGAAAAATATGCAGTTAATTTTTTAGAATTTGCAGTCACAGCAAATTATATTTTTACTTTTAATTAATAATCGTACTATTACAAATTTTAGATTCTCTTAATTTTTTTGAAAAAGGTTAACTTTAGATAATCACGTTTTTGTGATCGATTTTCTGAATTTAGTAATGTTACCATTTAGAATTAGTATACACAATTACAATTAATTTTTTAGAGCTGTCGTAAAAAATATTTTTTACTAATAAATATTATTATTAGAAATTGTACTATTTAGTAAATTACAAATATACAAGTTATAAATATTTTTTTATGATAGAAAGATAACTATTTTATTTTAAATTGAATTTTTTAGTTCTAGCAGTTATATAATAAAATATGTAATCAATTTTTTAGTTAATGATATAATTTCATAGACATTTTGTAAAAAGAATATAATTAACAATTAAAAGTTTCTCAGCCGTTACAAAAATATAATTAAAAAGTTACTTTATTTTTCAATTAGAACATAAAATTTGTCTAATTTTTAAATTTTAAAAGTAGACATATATAAAAGCCACAATAATATAAAATATGGAATAGAATACAATTTGAATTTTCGTTTTTATAAAGTAAAAAAAAGAGCATCATTCTTGTTTTTCCCATAATAGTAGACCAAGCCAAACAAAAAGTGGATAGTACTGTGCGTAAAAAGGAGCATACTGTCAGATGAGAAAAAGTTGTTCATCATCCGTATTTCATGGTCCGTAATGAACATGCAAAAGCGAACAATATTATAGTGGTCCCTTTTTTATGGGTGTGTGTCATCTGCAGCGGACATTCAAAATGGACAGCCGTATCTTATCACCCGTTTCAGGTTTCTTTGAAGGATAAGAAAACAATGGATCTTAAAAATTAAGAAGATTTCATTGTGTTTAGAGAAAACATCTTGATGCAGCAACCTTTACCTTCATTGGAGCATGTGTTTAGCCTAGCAATTCAGGAAGAGAGATCAGCAAGGAACAGAGGTCACACCATTTTCTAATGCAGCTACATAGATGAATGCAAGGCAATAGTACAAGAAAAAAGGATCTCTCTGGTGTGATCACTGCAAAAAAAGAGGACATGGAATTGAATCTTGCAAAGAAATTAAATCCTGGCAATCGTCCTCTAGGCTGGAAACCATCAAGCAAGAATTATAAAGGAGCAGCGGCTAACACAAGCTTTAAATAATTCAAAGAAAAACAAGGGCAAGCCCAATTTTCGAGCGTCTTAAGCCAAGATCAATTGGCACAAATTGCCGCCTATCTTCAGAGGGGAAGCTGTTAGAATTAATGCTAAATCCGTTAAGTTACTCTTTTGAAGTTAATTGGTTTCATCATCCAATTAATTTATTATTTACAAAGAGTTTCACGGAAGTTGAAGATGCATTAGTGGGAGCATTTTATGCGGTGAAAATTAATAGCATCTGAAGCATGTGAGTTTCTAACATTACGAGGAGAGTTATGAGGAAGTTAAATCCTTAAAAGAAGAAGTTTAGACTTCTGGTTTTCTAGATACCCGGGTGTTAATTGTTCGTAGGTGTTAATGGATTATTTTAATTAGGTTGTAACCATTGTAACTTGTGAGCCATTATGTGGTTGTTGTTACAAGGTTAATGTTGGGGATAAGTGAAGGGTTTAGGTCTAACACTATAAATAGATCTAGTAACCTGTAGCTTTGATCATCCCAACTTGTGAGGATCACATCCAAGGGAGTCAAGGGTGGTTCTATGGGAACTCAAAGGGACTCGGGTAAAAACACCGAGGGAAGCACGGGTTGATGGGTTGGTTGGGTAATCCTCATGTAAACTTGTAATCCTCATCTTTTTAATGAAAGTTGTTCTATCTCCTCCCGTGGACGTAGGTCATGTTTGGACCGAACCACGTATATCCTTGTGTCACTATTTTATCAATACATTATCTTGTAGTTTTTCTTCTTCGGTAACCATGTTGATCTCACCAAGATCCTGGGGAAATAGGCCCGTAATCCTGACAAGTGGTATCAGAGCTCATGGTTTTCGGGATATCCGTGTTTGTAACACCCCTATTCTTAAACCTGTATGACGTCATAACTCGTAGCATAATAAATAGCAATTCGCAGCGGAAAATAAAACTATCTATCCTTGGTGTTACACGCCGTCACTCACCCTTGTGAGTAACAAGGCATCCTTACCCTTTCCAACATTACAACTTCCAACGCTGTGATGAACAGATACTGAGCACCCTACTTATTACAATCCAAAACCAACTAAATGAGCAACTAACTGAAATACAAAAACTCCAAAATATGATACATAACAAATCCACAAGTGTTTAAAAACACAGCGGCTACCCTGTTCCCCGCACTCCGGCTTGTGTATTCTTCAGTGACCTAAAATGTTTGGCCCAATGAAGGGCTCAGCAAACTATGCTGGTATACTAAATGTAGCCCTAAGCCTTCTAGATTCCTTAAGTCGTTTTAGCCATCTTGATATTAGATTCATTACAAGATAATCCGGTTTACAAGAAACAGTAATACAGTAGGCACAGAGTAATCACATAACAATTTACCTGCAAACATTTAGTGCATAATAATACACATCAAACAATAAACAACACCAACAACCCAAATAAGGTGCATATATAAACAACTGTTCTTGTTAGTAGGTCACATGACCCTAACCACTTAACCTTCCCAATTAATTTTACCTTAGGCGTCCTGTCAAGACAACCCCTATTAACCTGTGAAAATGGACAGTGTGTCCCATTGGGTTCCAAAGGAACCGATACCAGCTGACCTTATGGCCCTGGATAAATATATACATTGACCAATCCGGTCGAAACTGTGCACCAACGGCAGTGCATTCCGCCATCCCTGAATGTGGCTGATGGATTTAAAGTGACTCCCTTCTTGAGTCCCTCATAGTGATCACAATGCGCAACCAGAAAGTCGAAACGATCTGGATTCCTCTCTTTATAAGTGTAACACCCCTACTATTAATTCAATCATTACCGTCCAATCTCCTCGTGCTTCCCGAGTCACGCAGCGGATACATACTTACATACATCGGGTGATACAATGCCGTTAGTCACCCACGTGACTAACAAGGCTACTACTGCTACATACAGCATCGGTCTGATGGACCGGAATATCCGAGTACTACTTAATACAATACATACTCTCATTACATGCTGAGTACTACAATACTCCGTTCGATACATTACTCCATTCAATACCGTACTCCATTCAATACAATACTCCACAATTCCGTACAAGATAATACACTACGCATACCGAGTTTACTAGGTTCCAAAATCAGTACAGTACTTCTCCCAAATTCATACACACTCACTAGGAGTCAGTCTGCTGCCCATTCCTCACAAACTAGATACTTCTAATTACAAGGCGCGCCACCGGTCTCTTACCTTGACCGTATTCGCTCCGGGTACCTGCACACTAAAAATGTTCCCCCGAGGGGGTCAGCTTTCGCTGAATATGATAACCGCATACCCCGCGTACTAGCGAGGGTACGCCGACCATTTGGTCGAATACATGCAATTCATTTTGCAATACATACATTCATACATACATACATACATGCTTTCATTCACGATACTGCAATACTACACAAGGTATACATACATACGCACAGTACAATACATGCTTGGGAGACAATACAAGTCAACCAATGCTTACTTACCATCTTCCAGTATACACATACACAATACATACCCATTACATATCCAATACGCAATACGGAGATACAATTCTCCAATACATACAAGGTCCAGTTAGCTTCATTACACACCCGGGTTTATCGGGTGTTCGATACTCTTTTACTTCCGGTCGATGACTTACAATAGTCAAGACCAATACACATACAATACTTACTTCTCACATACTTTACTTCCAGTTAAGTCGGTATGACCTCCGGGCAGGGATTACTACATCCCACCACCGGGCTTTAGGGTGGCCCACTAATCCAGGATGCTACCCATTCAGGGAATTGGTCCAAGGAAAAGATTATAGCCAGGATTCGGATCCACCTCTTGTGTTTCCTTATCCTCACGCGTGGCCGAAACTAATCGGACTTCTACTCATTCCATTTACTCATTACCCAAGTTAGATGAATGTTAGGAATTAGTAAAGTCAATACTTCATTTCCATACATACATACAATACTCAAGTACACAATACTTACACATACTTCTCAATTCCATTCATTCATTTCATGAATTATACAAACTAGTTGTTCAAGAAGATACAACAAGAACAATAGTTCAGACACAGTTAAGTGCAATATAAATCCGATTCGTGCATTTATCTTATTGGTGATCACATAATACACACAAATCACCAGGTTAGGATACAGAGGCATGAAGAATTCATACCTTTCACCGTCGTACTTGTATCCCAACGTTCCTCCGGTATTCACAATTCAAATCCTATGATATACATAAAACCGAATAATTAATCTGCCATTATTAATCTTAACTCAACTACTTTTGTGTTTACTAATCCTTATTCACTAAGCCTTTACATTCCTTACACTTATATTTCATTTACTTCTTTCCATTACTTGTCCATGATTTACATACACATGTATATACATATTATAGTGGGTAACATATATATATATGTATATATACAGTTTAAGCTAATGTTTTTTTTTTGTAAGTATAGGGCCGTCCGACTCACCGTCCGACCCAAGCTCTGGGTCGCCATTCCAGTAAGGTTTCGTTCCCAGAAATTACCCTGTCCGACCCAACACTATTCCGTCCGACCCATACTCTCTGGGTCGGACCATTCCAGAAGGTTTTGGTCCTGTCGTCCAAGCTCCGTCCGACCCACATCCGACTCACCGTCTGGGTCGGACGAAGTCAGAAACTTCGACATTGTAAAAATTTGCATGTCCGACCCATTCCGACCACGACCTGGGTCGGACCATTCCAGAAAGTTTATGGTCCGTTGTTCAAGCCATGTCCGACCCACGTCCGACTCACGGCTCTGGGTCGGACCATTCCAGAAAGTTTGGTTTTCGTTTCTCAGCTCCGTCCGACCCACCTCCGACTCACCGTCTGGGTCGACGAGTCAGAACCTTTACAGATTTTATTTTTTCTTTCCCAACTGCACCATTGTTTCCCCAATCTTCTTACATGTAATCTCACATGTTAAACACTACCTAGGCCCTTCAAATTGCCTTAGTTCATCCACTTTACATACTTACTAATTCTTACTTGTACAATTTCATTTCCATTCTTTACTTACTCCTCATTCTTATTCTCGCTTGTGTATACTCCTAATGACTCTTAATTGTGATTAATTAAGTCTTATGCAACTTATACAATTATACCCAACAATGCCTTAACTTATAACCCATTAACATTTCTCTCGGGTGAATTATGGTGTTGGTCCAGGACCTTGTCCAGGTCCTAAGTCCCGGACCACACATCAGAATTCTCGAATTGGTTTTTGTTATGGTCCGGGACCTTGTACATGGGGTAAGTCCCGGACCAGGCGTTTTGGGAAACTCTCGGATTGATTTTGGATAGTGGTCCGGGACCTTATACCAGAGGTAAGTCCCGGACCCTTAATGATTTGCAATCTCGGGTAGTTTTAGATGGTTGGTCCGGGACTTAATACAAGGCCTAAGTCCCGGACCAACAATGGTCTGCTACGATTCAGAATTATTTTTCTTGCTCTGTTTCTCTCCATTCTTGCTCTAATCCATTCCTAATTGTCCCCAACCTTAATCCTACATTTTAACTGCTTATTTACATCCAACTTACCTAATCCATCACCAAAATCTTTTCTCTCATTCTACTGGTAACTCACCACTTCCTCTGTCAATTTATTTTCATCTGTTGCAGAGCTCGAGCTGCTGCTCTGCTTCTGTTCTTTTTTCTTCTTTCACAAATGTTACCAGCTCCTAAGCAAGATAGTTTCCTCTCTAAATTTTGACATGGTGTCCCCTAAAACTTAAGGTTTTCACACATTCATTTGCTCACACATGAAAACTCATTCAACCTGCATCAGTTTATATATGTATATGCATTCAGATGCAAATCACGTTTACAGCAGCTCATTATTTGTTTCTTTGACAGATTCTTACTTACTAATACTATCAATACCATTATACTCATTCCATTTCCCACTGTCCATTGGTTTACATTTGTTAAGACAATATGCTTACTCTTACTTATACGTTTAAACAAAATCTGTACAGAGGCTTACCTCACGTTTTGCTTCCTTTTTCCTTCCTCTTCTTCTTTCTTCCTTTTCTTTTATTTTCTTCTTGTTTCTTGCTCTATAAAATCAGTAGTTCTACAGCCCATACATACACAATACTAGTTTAGCATTTCACCCTTAACTAGCCTAGGGTTTACATACTTGTTTAATGTTTGAAGATGAAACATTACCTTCCAATGGATAGATGGCTCTTGTCTAGCAAGAGAGTAATTTCTCAGCTCCAAGAAGAAGCCACATTCGGCTGGACAAGCAAGAACAAGGAGTTCAAAACTAGCATTTCTTATAATGTAAATGGGAGCTAAAAATGGAAGGTTTTCGGATTTCTTTTTACCTTAAACCAACAAGATGAAAGAGGGGCTTCCAATGGTGGTTCAAACCTTCAAATGGCTAATACCCATGGAGATGGAAGGTGAGGTTTTTGAATTTTGGAAAGAGGAGATTGTTCTCCTTGATGAGAGGATTCCAACGGTACCATTTTTATAATTTTTGGGCAAGTATTGAGTGGTCAAAGATTGAGAGGAAGATGGGTGTCTCTTTGGTTTTGTGAAATCGCCATGGTTGAGCTCCATGGGGGAGAAGAGTCGAAAGAGGGGAGAGAGTACGTGGGTGTGTAAGGGAATTGGAGAGAGAGGGAGTGTTAGTCACTTTTGTACTTTTATTTCCCTTTCTTTATTAGTCTTGTCCTTTAGTGTGTGAGTGTGAGTGTATTTAATTAATTTGAAAAAGAGGGGGGATGCTCACGAGCACACACACATACTCAATCGGTTTTTAAATTTTTATTTACCAAATGGACACACTAGTTTGTGCTTATTACAGTTTACACCCCACAATTACCCGTTTTTGATAGTTTTTACCAATTTCTCGTTTTATTGATTTTATTGGTTCTAAAGTCTCACTAAATTTATTAATGATTATTTAGTTGACCAAAAGTTTTACGAGTCTATCTGACCCGCTTAAAGTCACGTTTTCCCGGTTACCTCGAAAAACGCGCTTTAATGTTCATTAGTGTTTTTAATCCATTTTAAGGATCCATTTTCTTGGGGATTGTTCCCATATATTATTTAGCCTAATTAAGCCTTTAGAATCCTTAATACGCTAACCGAGGTTTCATACCTCCTATGGTTATTTAACGCTTTAGCGTTTTTCGCTTTTTAAGCGTTTCTTTATTTCTTTTGGATTTATTTTCCTTACCAATATTACTTAATCATTATTAGGCTCTTAAATACCCATTAGGATAATTTAATCGCCATATTTAAGGTCGGGGTATTTCAATCTACCCCCCTTAAGAACTTTGTCCTCAAAGTTGTTCGAGGTTATGGTTTACAATGCTTACTCATCTTACATGTCTAATACCGTGGTCACACATTCTTCCTCCTTACATTCCCAATCCATTACTCAGTCTACATTCCATACCTACAAATGTACATAATTACTCCAATCCACTACTACTAACCATCCGGTTCCTCATTACAAATTCATACATACATACAGTGCAACGCTATCCCCAAAGCAATGCAATACACATACAATCCCGCAGGCACTCAGGTCATCTAGACACTGGACTCCTCTATATCCCACTGCCCTTGGAATAATACAACATACTACCTTACTATCTTCTTCGGTACCACTTCTAGCAGATCCTCATTCTCCATACTAAGGAAATTCTTTCACCACTACCAATTAAAATTTTCTAAAACATACAACTCCAAATTCCAATTTATATTCATTACTTCTATCCTATGTGATTCTTGTGACCACTTAAGGGGAGCTTCAAGAATCATTCGACCCTGATGTGATCAGCATCAGTGTTGAACTATCTTTCCACCCCAATTTGTGTTCGGTTTCCCTTGATCTGATCAGGATCAAGTTCGACTTCCCACATCAGTTTCAAACAAGCCATAATTCAATTATTTTCATGTTTTATCTTTTTACTCTTCCTAGTCATTCATACATCTCCAAAGGATGGAATCAATCCATCAATTGTCCTCGCTCTACTTCCCAAATGCTTTACTCCGTGGTTCAATACTTAAATGCTCATTTCATCAACCTTCATTACTTCCATCCATTACTCTCCATCATTTCAATTATTCTAACTAGGGAATACAATACTTATGAAGTTTAGCTATCCTCAATTACTACCAATAACATACTTACGAATATACCACTCATGGGCTACGTTCCTCTGCTACTCACAATTAGTCCTACTATTCTTTTTTTTTCAAGGTTACAATACTTGTGGAGCTCCGTCCACTACTCATTCTCAATTGTATTAAAACGATCACCTAGGGAGTTCAATTTCCTCTAGGTTCTACATCGGTTTTATACCGACTCTTGCATTGTAGTGCCATGTCTAACTTCAAATAGACACCCACTACAGGGATTATCATTTCCCCAAGAGTTACTCTACTCCACTTTACTAATACTTTTACACTGGGGTTACCAGATGGGTATATTCATCCTATGGTATTCGCATCTCTCGTGCCTAATTACCACAGTTACAATATGAATGAATACGTATGTTTATTTAACATAAGTACCAATCATTAAATCCATTCTCATTTGTGCTATGCACATTATAGTTTTATGTGTTTTATTTATAAAACTTGCATTAAGCGATTTTCGCTCTACCCCCCTTAAAAGGGATTACGCCCACGTAATCTACCATATGTTACTATTAAACATTGGTTTACTCGATTTGGGCAATCTGAAGCGTTTAGCTTCATTACAATATACTATACAATATGTTCTAGTCAAAGGGTCTTAACCGTGCCAATGGTTTAGTCTTTGCACCGAGGATTCGTACACGAGTTTATTTAACTCCTAATTAATTCAGTTCTAGCCTATTAGGCTTCAAGGCATTAATAGCCATTCTTTCGTACTTACTAGGTGTATTACATTTCTTAGTTAGGGCCCACTAGCTTCTGCTGCGTGACCCTAATAACTTGGGTTACTCACCCTTCATGTTATCCTTAATGTGCTATACATCACCTTTCTATCCCTCTATTATGGAAATAAGGTTTACTAACAGTGTGGTATTCTTTTACCGCTGTTTGAACCCAATGAGTTTTAGATTGTAACCAGCTCTCTGGTAATCTATTATACATATTATTCGTACTCCCACGATTATTCACTAAGTTCCTCGACTTGTTGTCGGGCGAGGTTAAGTCACTACCTAGTTGTAGTGCTTCCTCTGTTGTCACTAACTTCTGAATTACACCGGTTCTTCTGGTTCAGTACAAGTGTTATTTGCTTGTATGACCTTGCATTCTCAATGCGTCGATCCAAGTGACTTTCTTACATCTCCTTTCACCTTTTTTTTTATTCCAATGGAATTCACCTCTTGTGATTGATAGTGCGTTTACACTCTTCATGCGATCTGTTGCTAAGAATGCTTGACTGGCTATGCCATGTTTGTGGTGAAAAGGAAGATTTACTATTGTTTACATTCTCCATATCCACAGCCATCCCATTAGATCATTAGCTGTACTAGTGCAATACCAAAACACTCAGTCATACAGAGTGCAGAGGCGTGAACGCTTGACAGTAAGTCACTTATGTGATAGGAAGGGATATTTCTGACTGTTTTCCATACTTGTTCTTCATGTCATTGTCTACTACTTCCTCATAGCGGTCGCTTGTTGCGCACCGTATTCTTACTCTTGTACCATTTCCTTATGGTGTAAATACGCTAGGAGATCCTAGTTCATATGTATGACAGTTGCCGTAGCGTACCACAATGTTATTATCTTCCTCATGTGGAGATATTTTATTTCGGTTTAGGTTTCATGTGTAGGTTAGCTTACCTCACATTACTTCCTCATTCATGATTTCGTTTTCCAAATAACTTGGTTGGCCAAGGATGAAGTGGTTTATCAGGTTACAAGCTCTCTTGCGCGGGTCATTCATGGTGTGCATGTGCACACTCATGATTGTTTTTGACAATTACTGTCTCATAGTGCTGAGCATTGATCATAGGCTCTAGCTGTGTAGTTTTACTTGTATGTACATAACCAAACATCCCACGAAACTTCGAGGGTTTTCTGGTCCCGTTCTCCAATCGGAGGGTATTTTATCACTGACAAGTGAAGGTTCTTGTTGAGGGGCTTGTTTCCACTCATGGGTCTCATGACAAGGTTTACCATGTTGGTGTTTATACAATGGTTCACCACATGCTTGGGTGCATATGGAGTATACTTGCTCCTTCGAGTCTCTATGCTCTTTAAGCGTTGTGCTTTTACAGTCCAAAGCCTCTTGTAGGCGTAGTGGTTTGGAAATCTCATTTTCTTGTTCCATCCTCCATTGGCAATATCTATATGCAAGCTTTATAGTTATAGTAGATGGAAGCCTTTCCTAAGGTTCACATCTTCACCACATTGGTGGTCTCCGGTTAACGAGGGGTACCTTTCCTCGGTTTCCCGTAGTGTCCAAGTGTGGACTAGGCCATTGTTGGCATTATAACGTTTCCTATGCCTCTGTGTTATCATTTCTACAGAAGGCATGAAGGTAATTAAAAGCTTCGTCCACTGTATAAAGAGTGGTGCTCTAGTGACAGTGACATTGAGGTAGCCATTACTCCAAGTCACTTATGATGTTGAGCTCCAATTGGGTGTTTCAGTTGTCGATCTGTTGTCTCACGAAGCAATATCTTTTGCAAGTCTTGTTAGTGTTTGGTGTGGTTTTGCAACCGTCTGAGTTTACATAACATAGTTGGTTTGTGGCCATTAGGCCTTATTGCTGCAAGCTATGCTCTTCGCAAGCTGCTTACACATGTTTCTACTCCATGTATACTCCGTAGGTTGGAGGTATTACTAGGCTCCATGGTAAGTCGTGACATCACGCTTCCGTTCATAGGAGACCCTTTAGGCATTCTGGTGTTAATCAGTGCCTCTTAGTAATTTAGGGCATTTCCTGTTAAGTGAAATCCCTTCGGTGTCTTAACCGAGTGTGCGTTCCAGCTCCGTGCTTTTATTATGCTGCTTCATTGAACTGTTGTTAATCTAGACACCCTTCAAGGATTGCTCCTGGGTGTTGTTGGTTATGCCGTTACATCCGGCTCATGTTTATGATTGTTGTGCCTACTATACCGCCTTGTGGTATTGTATTTGAGCTATTCCCTTTTTGGGTTATAATGTCTCCCGTTCTTGGGTAGACTGTTTATACCTTCCTCTAGTGTTTAAGACTAGGTTTAATATCCTCTTCCATGATGGATTATGTTCTTTGGTAGTTTTATAGTTGTTCTTGGGAATTCGTCCCGTTTGTTGATCGTTGTGGTGTCCACGTTAGGCTTTTGCCTTACTGTGTTTAGGCTGGGTATACTTTCCAGCTGCCATGTATTTACTGATGTCCTGAGACATATCCAATGTCTATACTTACTAGTATGTGCTCTTTGCACCTTCCCAGTCTTCATTCCTTATCTTCAGATGGATTCTCTGAGTTCCTTACACTTGTTCCTTAACTGAGTTCCCTTCTCCTTGATTGTCTGTGGTGTCCAGTCGTTCTGGTTAGAATTTACTCGCGGTCCGTAGGACGGAGTTGACTACTTCCCGTGTTTCGTACACTACATGTATACATACGTGGGGTACCTTATTGATACGTTACCACTTACCCGACTATTTGTCAGGCCCACAGCTCCTTCGGAGTGCGGCTGTCCCACATCCCGTAATTGGGTACACTCGTAGCGTTCGTCGCACGCCTAGGTGAAGTATTCTGTTGTCAACTCCTCTTGTATCATTCTATGATACTCACCGTAATTCTGTTGGTTTGGTTTTAAAACCCAAGGTTTTTAAAAGAAGTTGTGGTTTTGAAGAAACGGGTTTGAAAACAATGGTTCAGTGTTAAAAGAAATCCCATGGCACAGCCATGTTAAGGTCTTGACCAAGTCTAGCTTCATGCTGACTGGTATGAGGTTAAAGTAATGGTCAGGCCGTTGGGCCTTTCCAAGGTTCCATACTCCTAGTTGTTAGATGTGTGATCCTGTAGTTGCTTTTGTAGCCACGGTACATTACTATGTACTGTGGCGTTAGAGTTCCTTTACATATTCTGCCCTTACTGCACTTCCGTGGCAAGTGCGCGGTACTGGTGGTTTTTGGGTAATTCTATACCGATCACGGTATGGTTTCCATTCATAATTGGTAATCTTGCTTACTCTTCCTTTGATCTTGTTGTCATTTACTTGGGTTAATCACTCTTCTGAGTAACTTCTCAGTGAGTTTGACATAGTTGTCATTGATCAGGGTACTTCTCCAATCCTTGGAGCTTCCCCTTTGACTTGGTTGTGTTGTTCTTTGTTGCTTATTCCCACACGTTTGTTGTGGTTACTGAGCCTGATTTGGTTTAGGCACTACAGTTGTAGTTACGTCAGATTATATCTTGTGAATATTCTTGTAGTGTCTGAGCTATGTTGGCCAGGTTTGTAACCTTTTTGGCGTTGTAGTTTTGGAGTCGGTCACTCCCGACTATGTCCTTAGCCAGCTAGCTCACCATTGGTGGTGTTGCTTGGCTTTTACTGTTGTCCCGTAGACTTGTGTCTCGGGTTTCATTACTGCCCCTGTTTCCATTTCGTTGCACGTTAGTGCTTCCTTTCCTGTTGTGGGTTGTTTAGCTGGGTTCTGCGACTGCTAAGCATGTCGCCCCATGCTGTTGCAAGTTGTAGCCTCCTTATGGTTGGAGTATTTATACTACCGCTATTAAGTGCGGCAATTGTTGTTCAACCGGGATCCACTTCCGGTCTTCCATTTCTTGGAATCTACCATACGTCGGTTCTTGTTTACTGTGTGATTTCACAACTGCCAGATCGGGTTTTCCCCGAGTATGAGAAGGCTTTTCTTCTCTCTGGCGTCCTTTCCCAAGTTATACAATGTGGTTTGCGTGGGCGGGACTGGTGTTGTAGGTATCCGGTACTCACCGGTAGTTCCTAACTAGCATATCTAATGCTAACACTCAGCCCTTAGCCCTAAGCTTCTAATTCCTAACTCGGTATTCCTAAACTCGGTATTTCCAGTCATCAGAGCGATACTTCGCTCTGATACCACTTTTTGTAACACCCCTACTATTAGTTCAATCATTACCGTCCAATCTCCTCGTGCTTCCCGAGTCACGCAGCGGATACATACTTACATACATCGGGTGATACAATGCCGTTAGTCACCCACGTGACTAACAAGGCTACTACTGCTACATACAGCATCGGTCTGATGGACCGGAATATCCGAGTACTACTTAATACAATACATACTCTCATTACATGCTGAGTACTACAATACTCCGTTCGATACATTACTCCATTCAATACCGTACTCCATTCAATACAATACTCACAATTCCTACAAGATAATACACTACGCATACCGAGTTTACTAGGTTCCAAAATCATACAGTACTTCTCCCAAATTCATACACACTCACTAGGAGTCATCTGCTGCCCATTCCTCACAAACTAGATACTTCTAATTACAAGGCGCGCCACCGGTCTCTTACCTTGACCGTATTCGCTCCGGGTACCTGCACACTAAAAATGTTCCCCCGAGGGGGTCAGCTTACGCTGAATATGATAACCGCATACCCCGCGTACTAGCGAGGGTACGCCGACCATTTGGTCGAATACATGCAATTCATTTGCAATACATACATTCATACATACATACATACATGCTTTCATTCACGATACTACAATACTACACAAGGTATACATACATACGCACAGTACAATACATGCTTGGGAGACAATACAAGTCAACCAATGCTTACTTACCATCTTCCAGTATACACATACACAATACATACCCATTACATATCCAATACGCAATACGGAGATACAATTCTCCAATACATACAAGGTCCAGTTAGCTTCATTACACACCGGGTTTATCGGGTGTTCGATACTCTTTTACTTCCGGTCGATGACTTACAATAGTCAAGACCAATACACATACAATACTTACTTTACATACTTTACTTCCAGTTAAGTCGGTATGACCTCCGGGCAGGGATTACTACATCCCACCACCGGGCTTTAGGGTGGCCCACTAATCCAGGATGCTACCCATTCAAGGGAATTGGTCCAAGGAAAAGATTATAGCCAGGATTCGGATCCAACCTCTTGTGTTTCCTTATCCTCACGCGTGGCCGAAACTATATCGGACTTCTACTCATTCCATTTACTCATTACCCAAGTTAGGAGTTAGAATGTTAGGAATTAGTAGAAGTCAATACTTCATTTCCATACATACATACAATACTCAAGTACACAATACTTACACATACTTCTCAATTCCATTCATTCATTCATGAATTATACAAACTAGTTGTTCAAGAAGATACAACAAGAACAATAGTTCAGACACAGGTAAGTGCATATATCCGATTCGTGCAGTTATCTTATTGGTGAATCACATAAGCACACCAATCGGGGTAACCAGGTTAGGATACAGAGCATGAAGAATCATACCTTTCAACACCGTTGTACTGTATCCCAACGTTCCTCCGGTATTCACATTCAAATCCTATGATATACATACAACCGAATAATTAATCTGCCATTTTAATCTTAACTCAACTACTTTTGTGTTTACTAAGTCCTTATTCACTAAGCCTTTACATTCCTTACACTTATATTTCATTTTACTTACTTTCCATTACTTGTCCATGATTTACATACACATGTATATCATTGTATAGGTGGGTATACATATATATATATGTATATATACTAGTTATAAGCTTACTGTTTTTTTTTTGTTATAGGGCCTCCGACTCACCGTCCGACCCAAGCCCTGGGTCGGACCATTCCAGTAAGGTTCGTTCCCAGAAAATTACCCTGTCCGACCCAACACTATTCCATCCGACCCATACTCTCTGGGTCGACCATTCCAGAAGGTTTTGGTCCTGTCGTCCAAGCTCCGTCCGACCCACATCCGACTCACCGTCTGGGTCGGACGAAGTCAGAAACTTCGACATTGTAAAAATTTGCATGTCCGACCCATGTCCGACCCACGGACCTGGGTCGGACCATTCCAGAAAGTTTATGGTCCGTTGTTCAAGCCATGTCCGACCCACGTCCGACTCACGGCTCTAGGTCGGACCATTCCAGAAGTTTGGTTTTCGTTTCTCAAGCCCTGTCCGACCCACGTCCGACTCACCGTCTGGGTCGGACGGAGTCAGAACCTTGCTACAGATTTTATTTTTTCTTTCCCAACTGCACCCATTGTTTCCCCAATCTTCTACATGTAATCTCACATGTTTAACACTACCTAGGCCCTTCAATTGCCTTAGTTCATCCACTTTACATACTTACTAATTCTTACTTGTACAATTTCATTCCATTCTTTACTTACTCCTCATTCTTATTCTCGCTTGTGTATACTCCTAATGACTCTTAATTGTGATTAATTAAGTCTTAGCAACTTATACAATTATACCCAACAATGCCTTAACTTATAACCCATTAACATTTCTCTCGGGTGAATTATGGTGTTTGGTCCAGGACCTTGTCCAGGTCCTAGTCCCGGACCAACACAGATCAGAATTCTCGAATTCGTTTTTGTTATGTCCGGGACCTTGTACATGGGGTAAGTCCCGACCAGGCATTTTGGGAAACTCTCGGATTGATTTTGGATAGTGGTCCGGACCTTATACCAGAGGTAAGTCCCGGACCCTTAATGATTTGCAATCTCGGGTAGTTTTAGATGGTAGGTCCGGGACTTAATACAAGGCCTAAGTCCCGGACCAACAATGGTCTGCTACGATTCAGAATTATTTTTCTTGCTCTGTTTCTCTCCATTCTTGCTCTAATCCATTCCTAATTGTCCCCAACCTTAATCCTACATGTTTAACAGCTTTTTTACATCCAACTTACCTAAATCCATCACCAAAATCTTTTCTCTCATTCTACTGGTAACTCACCACTTCCTCTGTCAATTTATTTTCATCTGTTGCAGAGCTCGAGCTGCTGCTGCTTCTGTTTCTTTCTTTTCTTTCTTTCACAAATGTTACCAGCTCCTAAGCAAGATAGTTTCCTCTCTAAATTTTGACATGGTGTCCCCTAAAACTTAAGGTTTTCACACATTCATTTGCTCACACATGAAAACTCATTCAACCTGCATCAGTTTATATATGTATATGCATTCAGATGCAAAGTCACGTTTACAGCAGCTCATTATTTGTTTCTTTGACAGATTCTTACTTACTAATACTATCAATACCATTATACTCATTCCATTTCCCACGGTCACATTGGTTTACATTTTTTAAGACAATATGCTTACTCTTACTTATACGTTAAACAAAATCTGTACAGAGGCTTACCTCACGTTTTGCTTCCTTTTTCCTTCCTCTTCTTCTTTCTTCCTTTTCTTTTATTTTCTTCTTGTTCTTGCTCTATAAAATCAGTAGTTCTACAGCCCATACATACACAATACTAGTTTAGCATTTCACCCTTAACTAGCCTAGGGTTTACATACTTGTTTAATGTTTGAAGATGAAACATTACCTTCCAATGGATAGATGAAGCTCTTGTCTAGCAAGAAGTAATTTCTCAGCTCCAAGAGAAGCCACATTCGGCTGGACAAGCAAGAACAAGGAGTTCAAAACTAGCATTTCTTATAATGTAAATGGGAGCTAAAATGGAAGGTTTTCGGATTTCTTTTTACCTTAAACCAACAAGATGAAAGAGGGGCTTCCAATGGTGGTTTCAAACCTTCAAATGGCTAATACCCATGGAGATGGAAGGTGAGGTTTTTGAATTTTGGAAAGAGGAGATTGTTCTCCTTGATGAGAGGATTCCAACGGTACCATTTTATAATTTTTTGGGCAAGTATTGTGGTCAAAGATTGAGAGAAGATGGGTGTCTCTTTGGTTTTTGAAATCGCCATGGTTGAGCTCCATGGGGGAGAAGAAGTCGGAAAGAGGGGAGAGTACGTGGGTGTGTAAGGGAATTGGAGAGAGAGGGAGTGTTAGTCACTTTTGTACTTTTATTTCCCTTTCTTTATTAGTCTTGTCCTTTAGTGTGTGAGTGTGAGTGTATTTAATTAATTTGAAAAAGAGGGGAGGATGCTCACGAGACACACACACATCAATCGGTTTTTAAATTTTTATTTACCAAATGGACACACTAGTTTGTGCTTATTACAGTTTACACCCCACAATTACCCGTTTTTGATAGTTTTTACCAATTTCTCGTTTTATTGATTTTATTGGTTCTAAAGTCTCACTAATATTTATTAATGATTATTTAGTTGACCAAAAGTTTTACGAGTCTATCTGACCCGCTTAAAGTCACGTTTTCCCGGTTATCTCGAAAAACGCGCTTTAATGTTCATTAGTGTTTTTAATCCATTTTAAGGATCCATTTTCTTCGGGGATTGTTCCCATATATTATTTAGGCCTAATTAAGCCTTTAGAATCCTTATAATACGCTAACCGAGGTTTCATACCTCCTATGGTTATTTAACGCTTGTTTAGCGTTTTTCGCTTTTTAAGCGTTTCTTTATTTCTTTTGGATTCATTTTCCTCACCAATATTTCTTAATCATTATTAGGCTCTTAAATACCTATTAGGATAATTAAATCGCCATATTTAAGGTCGGGGTATTTCAATAAGTTAGCCCTTTTTGCCAGTGACATAATAACCAATGCTTGAAATAAGACTATCACATTTGACCCTTGTTAGGTTCAATAATACCTAAAGGTCAGTTAGTCTTCTTTTCCCAGTTTAGATGTATAAACTTTAGTCACAAGACATTCGCGTACAAAATACAACGCAACAGTTTGAGCAATCGCACATACAATATCATTCACATAAAATCATAGATATCGTTCTTAAACATTTAAACACACAATGCCTGGACCTCAGGATAATCCTTAGGACATTCAGACCACACAATTAACATACCGTTCACCAAGAAACTGCTAGCTTGACAAAACATCTGATCAGTAGTCTCTTCCCGTACGCTGTTATTTAAACATGCAATACCGGGTAAATTAATATATCTATTCATTAAATATTATAGTACTGTCACTGTAATGTTTATACTCGTCGGATGATAACTTTGTACGTTATTTATTTTCCCCTGTCATTTAAACAGTGGTTCTAGATAATCTAGCAGTTCATTATTTTATGTGAAGCTCACATGTGATAATGATTTATCATCTATACGGTACATCTTTACCTCATTAATATATCCTATAATTATTTCCACTTATCATTTATATTATACCCCTTGGTCATTTTTATTATAACCAAAATTATTTTATAACTTTATATTATATTCCTTATATACTCATATACATCATTACCTAGTTTCACTTCCTCCTACCTTATTACATTACGAAACCAACCTTATTAATTCGGTATTTATATATATACCCAACCCCTTAATAAATTACTAAATAACCATATATAATTCTCCGGTAATCATAATTGATCCCGTTAACTTTTACAACTTAACAATATCCATATACTTTTAAATTAATTAAATACCCTTATAAATTTCGAAAATTGTAAAACAATTATATTAACTTCCATAAATTGCCAAATAACCTTATAACTTTTATAATCCACTAACTACCCACATTAATCTTTGTAAATATTAATTGACCACCTTATTTTTTAATTCACCAAATACTCTTATTATTTCGGTAGTTACAAATTAATACCACCAATTTTTATAAATTACCAATTAAGCTCGTAAGCTTTTCGGTTTATTCATATAGTTTTCTTTAGTAACACTTTTAACCCAAAACTTTATATAAGTTACACATTAACTTATAAAACTATAGTTTAAATATTTTATTTCATTAAAATAACCGAAACAACCCATATCTTTTCTTTAATTATGTTTCCGCCCATATTAATTTCTATCTTGCATATATACTTCCATAAATTACATATTCCCCCAAAACTTTTATAAACTTAATATTTTATGTCATAAATCATTTTAACCCAAAGTTTTTGGTCAACACTTTGACCAAGACTTAATTTCACAATTAATACTTTAATAAACCCATAAAATCATAGGTAATTTTCGGCAATACACTATATTTCCCAATAATTACAAATAGTCCCAAAACTTTATAAATTGTTATTTTTTAACACTTAAACACTTATTTAAATTCACCAAAATCTATAATATTAATTCCTACCTTAAATTAAATATAAATATACTAAACAAACCCTTTGATTCTCGGAAATCATTATTAGTACACCAAACTTCTCAAAATTTATATTTTAGCCACATAACTTATTAAACTAGACATACAAATACTTGTAGCTATTTTTAATGTTCCTAAATTTATAATACAAGTTAATACACTTATATATTTTCGAAAATCACCTAAATCATATACTAAGCCCTCGGCTTTAATTTAAATTATACTATATGATTTTAAAATTTGTTTTAGACTTTATAATAAATATATATAAAGGTATATAAGCCATATAACACTTCTAAAATTATGCTAATGACTTAGAATGATTATAACCTAAAAATAACATAAAAGTCCTAGACCATTCGGTTTCAATGTATAGGTAGCATAATTAATTTTTATGACCTAGATATATACCTTAGGTAATAATCTTACCTTATATGTTATAAATTATTTTCTTGACAATATAACCATAGTTTTCGGTTTTAATTTATAATGGTTATACATAATTTTTATACCAAAGTTTGAAACTTAAATTAAGCTTAGACTTAATAAACCTTATTTATATAAACTTACCCTTAAATCAAGACAATTCTTGTGCTTGATTTTTCCTTGAATTTCCAAGCTCCTCAAATGCTAAATTGAAGTTGATAAATCGAACTCCTTGTACATATATAGGAGATTTATTTGTTAGACTTCTAACAAGAGTTTATAAATAATATTTGTAGTAATTTTACAAGAGTTTACCTTAGGAATTTATCAAGGTATTTTTGATACACCTTGAGATGATTGTAGATCCAATTTTCCTTCATGAAATAATGAAGAGAGTATGAATTTAGGAGGCATATATTTTCGGACATATAGAAGGAAATTGTCTAAGATTTTCAAATATGAAAATACCTTAGATTAACCTTGATTACTCCTTGAATTGATGTTGAATCAAGACAACTCCAAGGAGAATAATTGATGGCGAATTCTTGCAAGCTTGATAGGTTTATTCTTGCTTCGAGACTTGATAAAATTAACTAGGAAATTACATTAAAATGGTGTTAGGAAATGTTACACCATTAATAGTTTATTAGCATTTATGAATTAAGTTAGGAATTGAACAAGGAAACAAGGAGAGAGCTTAGGTGGGGGACTTACCAACCGTGAAGATGGCTTGGCAAGTGAAATGAAATGGTCTATGTGAGTTTATAAGACTTAGGATCTGATTTTAAATTTGACTCATTATTTTATGTCATGATTACTTGTTTTGTTTATGATTATTAGTTTACTAAATTGCTATTATAATCCCCTTAGATTGCTAGACTTACGGCTGATAGTGCACAATAATATTGGCTACTTCTAGATATGTTTGTCCATCGGTTTTAAAAAGGATGGTCCAGAATATATTGTAGTAATTAATGTTACTAAGCTTTACATATCCTATGCCTATGGTAGCTTATCTATTAGCTAATTGCCTCTCCTTTTGTTTTGCAGGTGCGCTCGCATGGTCTGCAGGTGGAGCACAACCGATTGCCTCTTCAATGATATGTGTTAAGGGGTGGTCCAAATTAAATCTGGGTAATTAATATCACTAGGCTTACTTAGAATATGATAGCTTTGTATATATTTTACTAACCTGCTTTGCTTTTGCAGATGTAGTGATCGGCGCAGACAGTAGTGGTATCCACTCAATTTCCTCTTACAATCATGCATATTAACGGTATTAGAGGGGTGCTTGAATGATTGTCTACCTTTATGCTTTTAATTAACATGCATGTTTGTTTATTCTCTGCAGGTTTGGCCGATCGGAATTGATGGAGCAGACCACTAGTTAATGGAGCAATACAAGAATCAATACCACATGTTTTTTTTTTTGTCACCGTAGTCTACTAGCTATATATTAGTTTTTGTGTTACTAACTAATCCTTTCTGTTTGTGCAGGTTTATCGCAGAGGTGGAGCACTTCCAGCACCATTATATGCTGTAGGTTCACGTAAGAGAATGGCTAGTAGATTAGGTTTTTCTTGTTAAATTATAACATGATAATTATTCAAGTTTGTTGATTAACACTAATCTCCCTTTGTTCATGCAGGTGTACGGTGGAGTAGTTTAATTAGGCTGCTATTATTGCTCCATTATCATAGACAATTTGCTAGGATGAGTCATCTTAGCATATAACATATTTTGTAATAAACTAGCCAAAATAGACTAGAATTTCCGCCCAACATAGGAATAAATTGAGACTGATTTTTCATTTGATTTTTGTTGCATTATATTGTACTAAGACCATACAAATATGTGTAATAGGTTCCAGCATTTAATTGGGACATTTTTACTATGGAAAAAGATGAAAGTTTTAAGGTAAAAATGCTGATTTTAGGTACCTTTTTGACCTAAAAATCGTCCCCATATATACTATGAGTTTAGTGTTTAGGGACATTGTTTATAGTCAATAATAATATGTTGAAGTGTTACATTGAGTTATATAGGGTTATATAAACCCATAACACAATTTTTAAGTTACCTAGGTAAAAAGGAGCGTTAAGAAACTCCCCCTAGTATTTTGTCTTTAACTGAGAATTTAACCTGTGAACTTTGTCTTAAATGTTTATTAAATTATTGTTATGCATTTTGAATGAGGTATAATGCTTTACTTTATTTAATAAGGTATTTCCGGGACTTTCGGGTCTTAAGGGGCCTTTAAGAGAATTCCCAGGTATTTAATATTTTACTCAGTTTCAACTGAGTAGTTGTATTCCAAAGGTCATATAATGATCCTTGGTCGACTTATATAATGTTTATAGCTTATATAATTCATTTACTTAAGGTCGGGCTTAAACGCACGTTTTTGACCTTAAGGAGTTTTTAATGCGTTCTCAACGCTTGAGTGCTTATATACTCTATTTAGGGTTTAATAATCCCCTAAATAATATATATTTATTACAATTTAATTATTTAAATGTCAGGGGTATTTCAGTGTTGGTGGAGATGTCATTGGGATGAAAGAATGGTGATTCAAGATGATGTGGGTTTTGATAAAAGAAAAGAGTGAAGGAAGGTGTTGGAGAGAGAAATTTTTTGTGCCTCGAAGCTCATGCATTTCCTTTCCTTGATCGGAACACCGTGTTTGTGATATTTTTGAAGTCTTGGCACTCAATTCTTGCTGATGGAGATGTAAATCCACTGAAGAGTAAAGGTGGTTTTATTCTTCATCGAGCAATGATGAGAGTTTGGTGACTAATGTTGTATCAAGTACAGTGATGGTGAGGTGTTTTCATGAGAGAGGTATTGGAGAGTTGGGCTATTTAGCCCACAAGCCCAGTTTTAGTTAAACTAATAAGTTGTTAATCTGTTTTTTATTATCTAGAGTAGTTGAGATTCTTAGAGATATTCTAGCAAAGCAGTTTACATCTTCTGTTTTTATATAAGCATCAGAAAAGATAAGTTTGTAATCAGAACAAATGTTTTTCCATTGATAAATACATATGTCGTTCACATAAATTCCACAGATTTACACTTTTACAATCCTTAAATTCTAAGATGGTATCAGAGCTGCAGGAAGTTTAATACATTCGAAGGGTTACATACATGACAGACGGCATTGGGAAGGGGAAGACAGATGTGAATTCTACTTCAGGAACCGGGAATTTAGTCATAGATGTGAACGATCCCATCTACGTTCATGCTGCAAAAAACCCGGGGCTGAGTCTTGTTTAGAAGTTCGAGGGCACCGGCTTCCTTGGTTGGAGGTTTGACATGGTGACTGCTCTGAAAACAAAAAACAAGTACAGTTTTGTTACATGAAAGGTTAAGAAACCAGATGAATCAGATACAATACGGTTTTCAGCTTGGGAAAGAGCAAACTCACTTTGTTGTTAGATGGCTGAAGAATTCGCTTGGTGGCAGTGTGCTCGAGAGCGTTCGTTTCATGGATGATCCCAAGGACATATGGGATTCTCTGTTCCAGGTACTAACATAGTAACCTAGCTGTTATTCATGCTCTAAAGCGGGATCTAGCAGAGATTAAACAGAACGATGAGTCAGTGGTTGAATACGTTAACAAACTAAAAAGGGTTTGGGGAGAGTTAGAACAGGCCAAACCACCAAAATTCCGCATCTGTAACAGTTGCACTTGCAACATCAACAAATCCATCAGAAAAGCCATAGACGAGGAAAAACTGATCCACTTTTTAATGGGGCTCAACAGAAAATATCTATCCATCAGAGGACAGATATTAGCATTATCAGAACCACCAAGTTTGGAAAAGGCATTCTCCTTGGTGGAGGAAGAACAGGGGAGCTCTCGTACATGGATATTGAGAGGAAGAAGGTGATGAAGGCAAGGGTGGTGGAAAAATGAATGTCGTTTCCACTGTTCTAGTTACCGTTTTATATAGAAGCGTCGGGTTTTTAGGATAGGTTGGGTTTAATTTGCCTCTGGATGTGAAATACCCCAAACCTTAATATGTTAATTAATTATGTAATTATGATTTTCTAAGGCTAATCAAGTCCTTAAGATTATGGGTGAAGAAATAAAAACCAAAAAGTAAAAGAAAATGCGTAAAAGTCACAAACCATGAAAACGCGTATTTAATTATTTTAGGAGGTATATAACCTTCACTGGGGTTATAAATATATTTTTATACCCTAAATACACACTAAGAACATGTGGGAAAAATTCCGGAAGGAAACAGATTCAAATAACGCGTGGAAACGCTAACGGAGTCTAAAGTGCGTTTTTCGAGAAAACCCGAAAACGTGACTTTAAACAGTCAAATGACCCCGTAAAAAAATTATAGTTGACCATATAACTATAAATAAACATTAATGGGAGTATAATAACCATTAAAATTCAATAAACGAGAAAAATCCGAAAGACGGGCCCGGTTAGTGAATAGTGCTAAACCGGGTAAATAAACGAGCGTTTTCTGTAAAAAATCGAAAAACGCTCCAGCATGTGTTACTGTAAGGGGGCCGGTTTCAATATGTTAATTATCCCTCTCACACACTTGACTAGTTAGCTAGTTAAATAAGTCAAAAAGCAATAAAATAAAAAGTAACTTATACCCCACTCACACTCTCTCTCCTCCTTTATTTTCTTTTCCCTTCTCTCCTTCCTCTCTTTCTTCCTCCCATCGATTTTTTTCTCTCCTCTCTCTCGCTGTGCAGAACGGCAATGGAGCCCCATGGCTTCCTCCACTTCTTCTCCTTGTCCAAGCTAGCTCCAAGCTTAAATCACAAAAATATTACATATTTATGATCCCCTCATCAAGCTCTATCATTCCCTCTTTCAAAATTCGAAAAGGATGAGTTTCATTTCCATGGGTTTTCCCCATTTGAAGAGAAAAGCACATCATCTTGAAGCTTGGAGTCTCCTCTTTCAAACAAGGTAAAAATCTCCATGAGAAACCTAATTTTTCTCCATCTTATAGAGCTGGCCGATTTTGCCCTCTCACACCTTTTTTCTTCTTGGTTTTGAGCTTCAATTCAACTCTCCAATGGTGGTGGAGTTTCCCCTTTGATTTATGAGTGAGAACCCCTCTCAAAAATCTCCAAAGGTAAAACCCTAACTTGTGCTCTAAGCCCTTTTTGTTGAATTAAGATTTCCTAAGGGTTTAGATAATTAATAGAATGTATTTTGTGTTCCTTGAATGTTGGGATGGAGTTTGGAAACTCCATTCCCTCTTGACCGATTTGAGGAGATGAGGAGCAAGAGGAGAATTAAGGAGAAACTTGTGAATTAAGGTAAGAAATCTACCTTAATGCCTATATTAATTTTTTTAGAATTGGGTTTGGGAAAAATAAAAGATGAAATAAAATCTGGAGCAATAATGTGCTTGATTGGGGTTAGTTGGATTTTGTAAAATGTTGGTTTGAATTGAGGGCCTAGGAGCCAAATAAATTGAGTTTGTGGTTATATTGTGGTTCATTAAGTTTTGGAGCTATATTGTGATATTGTTGAATTTTGGATTGATATGGTGTGCTGGTAGGACCCTTCAATGTGGCTAGTTTAGGAATGGAAATTGATGAGGATGGTGAATTTGGAGATGCTAAGTTTATGGGGAGGTTATGACGAAATTTTAGTAGAAGATGAGTGTTTTGATGATGGCTTGGTGAATGGGAGAATCTAGGTGTTTGTAGTGTGGAGTGGAGTGGTTTAATAGCCTTGAAATGGTATTTGGAGAACTAAGAGTGGTAGTACAAAAATCTGTAGCACAAGTGTTAGAAAAGTCATGGATTTGGCTAAGAATGAATAAGAGTGTTAGGCTTGAGAAACAAAGGATGAACTTGGGTTTGGAAGTGTATTGGTCTATGAATATGTTGGTGTGTGTGAGTAAGAGATTTAGTAAGGTGGTGGAAGTTTATGAAACAACAAAAGAAGTTTCATGTGCACAGTTGTGCTTAAGTGTAACGGGGAGAATGGAAAACTTGTAGAAATGGACAAGAATCGAATGGTGAGTTTTGACAAATTATTTGCGGAGGTTTAGTGAGTGTTTTAGTGTGTTTAAACATGTAGGAAACATGTGGAAAGATTGTGGAATAAGTGGAAAAAATTTGGGTGAATTTGGAGTTCAAAATGTGTAGAAAAACCGTTTTTAAAATGGGGTCTGTTCTGGACCGCCCCTAGGGACCGCCCCTGTGGGGAGGTCCAGTGCAGAGAAGAAAAAAAAACCCGTGTAGCTTCTGTTGTGGACCGCCCCTGGGACCGCCCCAGAGGGGCGGTCCATACCAGAGAAGAACAAAATTTTTGTTTTAAGCCTTCTAATGATGGGGGATTGGATGGTAATGGTTTTAGATGTTGTTTAGGCCTTGTTTGGTGACATGTAAAGGCCTTAAAATGTGTAAACAAGTGTTAGGTTTGATGTGCGAGTTGTGAACTTAAGATCACAAGAGTAAAATTAAGTATAACGGGGTAATGGGGTTAACTATGGGCACACTAGTCGTTTAGCAATTGTATTGCCCCGATGTTAATGGAAACAAATATAATGTTACCAGTTGTTCAAAGATTATTCGAGGGACACAAGAGGACACAATAGAGTGGACCTTGGTGACAGGTATGGTTTTCTTGCAACCTCTGTCCTACCGGGTTACACCGCTTGTATGCCAACTTGTTTTTCTGTTGTGTGCCACCTTGCAAGATAAAGCATGAAATGAGTTTATAGTAATTCATTAATGGGCGTAAATAATTCCGATACCGTTTAACCTTAATTATGTGTTAAACCGTAGCTAACCATCTCTAGGATCACATAAGAGATCGGTATTCGGATTAAACGTCCCAACCTACGGGAACGTTCTAACTATGACTATCGTGTGTTAGTGTATGTTGCGGTTGTGGGAAATGTGTGTGACTTCGTTTAGTATGTTGTCATTTAATGAATGTTGTTGTCTATGTTGTCGAATGGGATGTTACCTCCCTTGTGTGTGATTAACCAAACTTGTAACACCAAATGGTGCATGTATGTGATAAGTTCCATTGAGGAACTTCTAACTAATATGTATATATTATGGGGGGTGAGGAATCCGGTCGTTCCGGTCGCGCGTGTTGTTGGGAGTTGATGTATACAGTTTTCTTTAACTCCTTCTCTATTATGTTATGGTTTATTTTCCTTCTTGGAATTCAATCTCCCATGAGCTTAACCAAGGCTCACCTACCTGAATTTTATTTGGGCTAGGGGGAATCATGTGTAAAGTTTGTTTGGGAGTTGATGCCAATATTCGCTTTAACTCCCACTCTGTTATTGATTGGTTTTCCTTCTTGGAATTCAATCACCCACAAGCCTAAGATCAATGGCTTTCCTACTCAATTGTTGTTCGGGCTAAGGGGAATACTGTTATGTTATGGTTGTTCTCTTTCTTTGGATTACAACCACCCACAAGCTTAACCAAGGCTTACCTACCTCATCACTATTGGAGCTAGGGGAAATTGTGTATGGTGATCGGGCCAATATTAGGCCGACACATCTATGTGAAGTATGTTGTTATGTACGTTGATCTCCAAAATCAACCCCGTATAAATATAAGGGGTAATTAAGTATAACCCGATTAAATGGGTATGTGTCGTCTAGCAAGGAATAGCTCCATTAGGGTAAAACCCTCAAGGGCCAAATGATGCAATAATGTGATCTAACCAATGTGATGTGTTAATTTATGTTCGTATCCTGTTCATCGGTTGTGTGATTTATAAGCATGATATATGTGTATAGTTTTGTGCATGTTTTAAATATAATTGACCGTATGCTCAGACGACAAATAGTTGTGCGTGGCCCGGTAGCATGCGGGCTGCAGGATTACCATACCAGCAAAGGTGCTGACCCCCTTGTGGGGGCTCCCCATACTTTTCAGGTACAATGGAGCTGGCAGCCATTCCAGAGTAGGACGGGTAACTGTTTATGTATGGGTGGTTATTTAGTTTTGGGCGTGATATCGATAATGGAATGTATTAGACTCGGTACAGTTTGGATTGTAGATGTATTTGTATTCAGTTTATAATGGATTTGTAAAGTAAAGTGTAGTGCTTGGTAATCTTGTCCATCAGACCGGTACATTGTGTAAGTAATAGCCTTGTTAGCCACGTGGGAGGCTAACGGCGTGTAATACCCATTGAATTAGTCAGTGTTTATGATGTGATTTCCGCTGCGATTAAAGGTTAAGTGTACATTTGTAGTTGGGGTGTTATAAAAAGTGGTATCAGAGCGAAGTATCGCTCTGATGACTGAATTACCGAGCTTAGGAAGTACCGAGTTAGGATTTGGTACTTTGGGTTAAGGGTTGAGTGATAGCGTGAGAGATACGCTAGTTAGGAATTACCAGTATGTACTGGAAACTTACAATCTCCTTCCCACCCTCCACAGTCCCTGTTTTATAACTCGGGAAAGAATGCCAGAGAGATGAAAGTCCTCTCTTACGGGGAATACCCGATCTGGCTATTGTTAAACATCACTGTAAGTACGAAGAACCTGTCATACGGTAGATTCCAAGAACTGACAATCCCAGAGACGGAACCTGTTTGAACACCTTTACCCGCACTTAATAGCAAAGAATGAAGAATCTTATGCATAGGAGACTGAAATTTCCGGCGACCTGGGTCGACATGCCTAGCAGTCGAGGAAACCCAGCCAACAGGAAGAAAGAATTAACTGTGCACAGAAGTGGACAATGGAGAAGCAACAAACCCGAGACACATGTCTAGGGAACACAAATGTTAAATAATACCGACAATGGTATAGTAACCGACTAAGGAACAAGTCAAGGACAGAAATTCCAAACCTACAACGCCAAGAGGCTTAATACCCGATTATCACAGTTTAGACAACTGAGGGAAACATACTTCAATAGGGCTACGAAGTAGTACCAAAACAAGAAAACCAAGTCTCGGTAACCACGACAATTGCGTGGGGACGAACATTAAGGAAGAACACAAAGTTAAGTAAATGAGAGTCACCCTAGTTAACGCCTACCATGTCAAGACCAATGAGAGTCGCTCGAATGTTCTATTATCAAAACTGTAAGGTCAAAGGAGGAGCCAACAAGGCTACCGAACACGGTAATGATAAAAGTAGTACCGGAACCAGTATGTGTTGAATGAATCGACAACTAGCCAGCATGGCGCACTTGCCATGGCAAGTGCAGTTATAGCGGAGCTATTCGGGAAAATTTAATGACTATAAAGTACCTAGTAAGGTACCCTATTGTTGAAGGAAGTGATTATGGAATCAAGAATCCAAGAATTTGAAGAGTGAAACCTGGAAGGGCTTAGCGGCCTAACCGTTGTATGTAAAGATATACCAGTCAGCGGAAAGCTAGACTTGGTCAAAGCGTGAAGACATTTTAAATACCGGGAAGAATTTTCTATTAAAGCCGTTTTTCTTCTAAACCCAGATTTATTTCAAACCGCTTTCACACCCGATTTTCTTCCAACTCATAAGTATCTCAAACTTCCTTTTAAGCCCAAAATTTTTCTCAAACTTCATAATTTCCTTAAAAATCAAACCATAAGACCTACACCGGCCTCAACGCCACATAGTAGGTAAGTTGTACCCACTAGCTTTCGAGCAACTTTAAACAATCCTATAACCCGAGGGTATTAACCCGAGGAAGGGATGCAGATCATACTAGATACAGACATGGCAGATTTCCCTTGATTAAATTCGTGGAAGCACTAATGCATATTATCTTAGGACGATATGAGGGAGTTGACAACAGAATACTCCACCTAAGCTGTGACGGACACTACGAGTGTACTAACTGAATTGTGGGACGACTGCACTCCGATGGGAGCTTGTGGGCCTGACAGACCTTCTTATGGGTTAGTCGGGTAAGTAGCAATGTATCAGTACGGTACCCCACATATGTATACGAGTGGAGTCAGGAGCACGGGAAGTAGTCGACTCCATACTACGGTCAGCAGTAAAAGTTAAACAGAGCAACGAATGCCAAGAATGGTTGAAGTAAAGGAACCCAGTTAAGTTAACGACACTAAAAGAATTAGTGAATACATTTCAAGGAAATGTTTATGAGTCAAGAAGTGTGGAGCGCATTGACTATGAGTAAAGACATTACATATGTCCCAAGAATCCTGAGGTATAAAACTGATAGCTGGGACAAAAACCAGTCTATACATAGTAAGGCCATGCCTAATATGGACAAGTTAATGTACAACGAACGAGACGAAACTCCCGGAATGATCACCCAGACTACCGGGAATGTAGATCTTCATAGAAGAGGATAGTAAACCCAGTAAAGAACGCAAAGCGTGTGTACTTAACTAAATGTGTACGAGCCAGATGTAATGGCATAACCTAGTAACACCCAGGAGCCGTCCTGAAGGGCATTTAGGCCAATAGTTGTTGAACGAAGTGTCGTGATAGGAACACGAGGGCTGAAACTTACACTCAGTAAAACATAAGTCTCAGCAGGTAGACTGACATTCCTAAGGGGCATCCCATGAAAGGAAGCGTGATGCAACGACCTTGTCATGGAGCCCAATACAACCTCCAAACGATGTAAAGTTGTACAGAAAAGTAAATGTGTGTGAACAGCCTACAAAGAGCAGAGCTCGAGGCAGTAAGGCTTATAAGCCATAAATAAAATGCGTTATGTAAATTTAATTGATTATGGAAGTTTATGTTGTACAAGTGAATGGAGTGGAGAACGAACCACTGCTTTAAGAGTGGGGATACCTCTCGATCTCGTGAAACCGCGGGAGCGGTAGTTATGTGAACCAAGTTCAATAAATATGTTAAGGATTGACCAGATTATTGTTACCCCGCAAATGATTCGAATAAGAAAAATACAAAAGTAATATTTATACCAGTTGTTGGGGACCGGAGGAGTGATAAGTCTAATAGCAACCACATAGGTGTGATGCTAAATGAAGAGCGAACAACGCTCAAGGAGCATAAAGACTTGAGGGAATAGTGTATTCAGTAGTCATCCTAATGAATGACGAACCAAAAAAAAATACGAATGATGAACACATGAGCAGAAGCTAATATGAGAGTGATGCCTGTTAGTGTTGTACAAGAAGTAAGAATACGGTGCGCAATAAGCGACCGTTGTATAAAGTACTGTTAACGAAAGTATGGCAAATAAGCAGAATTATGAGTTAAACTCAGTGGAAATACAATGTAAGTGATAACAAATAAACTAGGCAGTAAGCCAGTAGCCAGTATTATGAGATAAACATCTCAGTAAAACAGTGTTTTTCATTCCTATTGCAATCACATAAGAGATTTACTGCCAAAGTTTACGCCTCTGCACTCTGTATGACTGAGTGTTTTGGATTGCCTTGCGCATAATGATTGAGTGGGATGCTAGGAACTTGGGAGAATGTTAATTGTGGTAGTAGTGGAAAGAGACTTATAACGCTATAAGGACTGAGGCATAGGAAATGCAAGGTCGTACCAATGAAAGAGTACTTGTACGAAACCAAACATGGAAGCCTGGTTAGCAATAAGTGACTATAGTAACAACTAAATACCAAATACCGGTATGGAATATACCTTAAGTGTTGGAAATAACCGAGGAGCACTACATACTAGTAGTAGCTCAACCTTAACCGACAACGAGTTAGATGAAACTAAGTGAATGATCACGAACTTACACAGCTGCATATGCACTAAGTTTCTGAACAGTGGATGGAAAGTTTACAACCCACCAAATAGTCATGGTAGAGATTCCATGCGTCGGTGAGAAACCGTAATCCACAGGATAAAGGCGATGAATCAGAGATGTGCAATACATTAAGAATAACGAATGGAGCAAACTAAGCTCTAAGTTATCAAAGTTGCGCAGGCAAAGGCCAGTGATTCAAAGTGGAATGTGCATAGTGAATATGAGTAAATGGCTAATTATCAATGCCTAGAAGCGTGACAGGTCAGAATCGAAACCGATTATGAGTTAAATAAGCTCCAATGAGAATTCTTGGTTTAGAGACTAAAATGGTTAAGATCCTCAAACCAGAACGCATTGATAACAGACCGCGTGGAAGTTAAGACACTCCACGGCGGCAGACATTTTAAACCAATGTTCAGTGACTGATTACATGGGCGTAATCCCTTTTAAGGGGGGGGGGGTAGAGCCTAAAACTGCTTAGTGTGTTTTAACGTACAAGTGTATGTGAACTATGTTGTGCATAGCAAAAATAATTTGTTTTTGAGATTGGTGCGTATGTAATGTGAACATGCGCATTCATTCATGGTTTAAATTGTGGTAATTGCGTACAGAAGATGCGAATACCATTGTGATAAATGTATACACCTTGTTAACTGTTATGTGTGAGAGTACAGTGTAAGGGAGTAAGAAACTCCCAGGGAACTAAAACCCCGACTATGTATGTTCATATAATACTAAATGTAAAACCGTGTATGTATTTTGATAAAAGTATATATATATATACAGTATTGTGATTTATGAGAGGTATGACACCAACATAGAACCTAGTGAGAATTAAATTCCCTAGGTAACTTGATTTAAAACGAATCTGGAAGATGATCGATGCCAGAGTTCCACCCTTGGAGATGTATGATAATGACTAGATGGATTAAAAGATAGAAAATGGTACATGCTTGAATTAGTTGCTGTTTGAAAATGAAGTGGGAGGTGAAACTTGATTATCATGAGATCAAGGGAAGCCGAACGCAAATTGGGGTGGAAAGATAGTTCAACACTGATGCTGATCACATCAGGGTTGGATGATCCTTGAAACTCTTTATAGTGGTCACAAATAATCGCCTTAAGAATAAGATGCAGTTAGCTTAAATTGGACTTGGAATTGTATGACGTTTTCAAAAGGATTTTAGATTGGTGTTTTCAAATTTTCGATTGGTATTTTCAAGACTTTAATTAATATTTCCAAGATTCTTAAATGGTATTTCAAAGGAAGAATTTATTTACTTGACCTTGTAAAAGGATTTTCAATTAGTACTTCCAACTAAGGATTTTATCCCACTTGACCCCATAAAGAATATTTTTGTATTACTTGCTCACGAGCTGAGGACGTATGAGCCTTTGTCTTCGGACCGGTGACATGAGAAGTATACTTTTAAAAATGTATGTGATTGTTTTGATCTCCCAAAGGAACGAGGACCAGAAGGTGTCCATCGCGACCGGGTTCTGCGGGATCACAGTGTATATGTACTCGACATGGGACTCGAGGACTGTAACGTCCTGTAGTCTTAGGACCGAGCCCATGAAGAGATGGAAAAGGTATTTCTGATTGTGATCATGCTAGACATGTTGTGTGATATGTGGAATAAAATTATCCAGACATATGAGTCTGAATGTTGTTATGTGACCCAGACCTGGGAGTCTGAGGGTTGTTATATGATACAAATGTTGTTATGTTACCCGGACCGCTGAGTCCGAGGTATTATGTAAGCGTGTCATGTATGGATGTGGATATGTTACCTAGACCGTTAAGTCGAGGTTGTTATCTGAAGTGTGCTTTAGTATGGAAGTGTATCTTGCAAATATCCCAGTGTTCTGATTAAAAAGGATATGAGGGAAATTGTGAACTTCGAGGATGAAGTTCTTTTAAGGGGGAGATTGAAATACCCCAAACCTAATATGTTAATTAATTATGAAATTATGATTTTCTAAGGCTAATCAAGTCCTTAAGATTATGGGTGAAGAAATAAAAACCAAAAAGTAAAAGAAAATTGTAAAAGTCACAAACCGTGAAAACGCGTATTTAATTATTTTAGGAGGTATATAACCTTCACTGGGGTTATAAATATATTTTTATACCCTAAATACACACTAAAACATGTGGGAAAAATCCCGGAAGGAAACGGATTCAAATAACGCGTGGAAACGCTAACGGAGTCTAAAGCGCGTTTTTCGAGAAACCCGAAAACGTGACTTTAAACAGTCAAATGACCCCGTAAAAAATTATAGTTGACCATATAACTATAAATAAACATTAATGGGAGTATAATAACCATTAAAATTAAATAACGAGAAAAATCTGAAAGACGGGCCCGGTTAGTGAATAGTGCTAAACCGGGTAAATAAACGAGCGTTTTCTGTAAAAAACGAAAAACGCTCCAGCATGTGTTACTGTAAGGGCGCCGGTTTCAATATGTTAATTAGCCCTCTCACACACTTGACTAGTTAGCTAGTTAAATAAGTCAAAAGCAATAAAACAAAAAGTAACTTATACCCCACTCACACTCTCTTCCTCCTTTATTTTCTTTTCCCTTCTCTCCTTCCTCTTTTCCTCTCTTTCTTCCTCCCATCGATTTTTTTTCTCCTCTCTCTCGCTGTGCAGAACGGCAATGGAGCCCAATGGCTTCCTCCACTTTTCTCCTTGTCCAAGCTAGCTCTAAGCTTAAATCACAAAATAATTAGATATTTGTGATCCCCTCATCAAGCTCTATTCTAACACCCCACTCTATAAACCCGTAATAATCACTCCCGTAATAATCACTCTCGTAACATAATTAAAGTCTCACAGCGGAAGTTAAACTACATTAATCCTCACTTGGGTGTCACATGCCATTACTCGCCCATGCGAGTAACGAAGCATATCCGAAATATAACAAATGACAACAACAACTAACCGCAGTGATGAACGAGATATTTACTACATTATCCTAATACAAACCGGTACCTATAACAAGTGAGCACTTAAGAATTCCCAGATTACAACGTACTAACATGAAATAATCCTAGAAGTGTAATAAAAGTCGAGGTCATCTACCCACGATCCCGCACTCCGGCGTCAATCATCAATCACCTGAAACATAAATATCGGTGCCCATGGAGGGCTCAGCACTTGGCCGAGTATGTTAAACTATGTTGTCCTAGACCCTTTAGGTCACTTAGGTCAATTAGCCGTCTGAACATGAGGTTGATTACATGCTGGTTCATTTTGCAGTTTATATACAGCAGTAAATAACATGCATAAGCATACAGTAATCCATCAAAGTGACAATCCATCCATTACATACAACCCACGACATACCAGATACCCTGTTCTATAAACAGTCACACAATATACAGTAAACATTTATACAAACACGTAGTTACTTCCATCGAGATGTTAGTAGTTTTTCCTTTAAATTATATTAACCACCATTTAGTCTTACTCTCAATACCATTGGGCGTCATTTAGGACAACCCGGAAATAACCTTACTGGACAGTAGTCCTCCCGTACACACGAAGTGCTCATTGCCAAGGATCACTCGATCCTGGGGCTTCCACTTGCCTAATAAAGGCGTCCATGATGGCCGAAGCCGTGTGCCAAAGTCGGCACCCTGGTCCAACAGTCTATCTAGGCCCGTCGGAATATAGAGGGAGTCGGTCCGATACGGACGTTATACTCCGGTGATCACCAATGCGCAACCAACTAGTCGAAACTAATTGGATTCCTATACCATATACCTTAACCATCACTCTCCAATATGTGATTAATCCTTAATCAACTGCCCTAAGTAAATGCTTAGGTCTTGGAGAAGTCTTTACCAATTATTACCTTTGAAGTCTCATGTACTTCCCTAGAATTAGTCTAGGTTATAGTCATGTTCGAGTATCAAGCTCTAGAGACTGGGGATCCCGAGTCTCGTTCCTAAGTGTTTTACTTAGGTTAATTAGGAGTAAGTTCTCAAATATTAGTATTCCAATCGCTTGAGAAATCATAGTAATATTGTCCGAAGACGTCGCGCACAATAATAATCGCTTAACAAATCAGGGAATTAATCCACACAACATGCATAGCACACATACCACTCTTATCACATAACCAAATAATACCAAACCCGAGGCTTCCCTCAGGGGTTCAGACCACAGAATCCAACATACCGTACACCGTCGAGCGCTCGCGTGACAACCCCCGCTTAGTCTCTAGCGCTCCCGAGAATCATGTCTACCAACCCGTACCTCTGGTACATACGTTGTTCTAATATCAGTATAATATTTACATAACTCGAACTTACTTAATCATCCTAGATCAACCCGTACTTCCATCCCGTAGCTAACCCTTAGTTGATCTCTTGTTCAACTCGATGTTCGTGAATCTTAGGGATTTAGGTTTCGACTACACGTTATAGTTTACGGACATGTAATCGTTACTACGACGTTAACACTTATTACAAGGAATTACGTTTACAATTTGGTTACGTATTGTCAAGTCGCATGCTTGCGGGAATAATGTTACGTACGCACATGCATGACATTTAAATATTTCGTTATACGAACTAATTTACGTATTATATTTACGTACGTGCGCGAGCATTTATGCATATATAAGTACACATATATTATGTTGATGTTACGCGTTGTCATTTGCACACCCTTTCACGTGCATGTAACATACTATGTATTGTATATGCTTATAACGTCGTTGTCGTTATTTTCACGTTTCTACTTGGAATTGTATAAGCCCATATGTAACTTGTTATTAATATTATACCCTCATGCCATGTTATAATCTCACATTATATTACTTATAGAGTTCCTCTTGTAATAAAATTCCAATCATACCATATACTTCCAAAAATTCACTAACTTAACCCATCATCTTATGTAAATACCTATAATGTATATTTATTCCTTAATAACTCCCTCATAATATTCCTAATCTTATTAACTTATAATCCAAGGTTTTCAAACATTAATATATACATGTACTATGTATATAATTTCTGAACAGTACCTGCATTTTTCGGAAATCCCTTTGCCATTCCCATATATTTTGATTATTTACAAAACTATCCCATATTTCATACTCGTCATGTTACCAACTTATTAATCTATAACCTAAGATATTCCAACATTATAATTACATATATATGTATATATTTGCGAACAACCCCTCTGAATATTCCAGTTTATTTGTTCTCCCTCATCTTCCTCTTAATTACACTATAATCCCCTTTACTTTATAATTTTTTTTAATTATTTAAAACTTTATAATATACACCGTAATTACTTTAAATACCAAAACTAATCCAATTTTTCTCTTAATTCTCAACAGACCACCTACTGTTCGGTTTTATTGTACCTTAACCCAAACTTTCATTATTTATATTTTAGCCCATATTTATTTTATAACTTACAATTTAATCTCAAGACTTTATATTATACACATTTATTTATTTAATTCCAAAAACAACCAACATTTCCTCCAAATTTCCAAACAACCCTAAAGGTTTCTCTAATTCCCATCTCCTCCCAAATTTTCGGTTATCTGGAAAGTAGCCCCATAATTTTATAAAATGCTACATTTTAATACTTAAACTATTACTATACTCATTAATTAAATAAATTACAAAACCAACTCATAATTTATCCAGATTTACATACAAACCCTCAAGGTCTTTTAAATTCCATGCCAGCCCCTAATCTTTCAGAAATTACATTATATACCCATAGATTTTTAGATTGTTACACCTTAGCACTTAAATCAATATTATAACCCTTATTTAATTATTTCATTAAACTAACCCAAAAATTCTTTTAATTCCCAAACAAACCCCTAGGGTCTTAATATTGATTTTTCCAACAACTATATTTTTTTGGTAATTATATAAACTACCCCATATCTTTCATAATTGTCATCTTTGATTTAATACTTCCTTAAATACCTAAAATAATTATTCTTACCATTTTAATCTGGTCAACTCTCACTTGTGGTCAAGGTTGACCACCTAATTTGTCCCTTTGACCGGATTTGTTTTTATTTACAAAAATACCCCAAAGTTACGAAATTTTTACAATTAACCCCTAATTTCATAAAATTCATATTTTATACTTACAAACTCCCCTAAATTAATCCCTCTCGATATTAATTACACTTGGTGTTTTATATTTCATGTAATTATATTTTGGCCCCATATGTGATACATTTATTTACTAAGATATTTTATAAGGTTTTAAATTCATTTAACCCATGTTATAAGCTTATAAATATACTAATATTTTTCTAATATATTCCTTGGTAGTTACACTCACTAGCATTATGTTTTTTTTTATTGCACCAGAAATTTATACATCCTTATTAAATCACTTAAAACTTATTAATAGTTATTTAAAGCCCCCAAATATGCATAATAACATAGCCTAATTTCATGGCCTTAAAAATAGCCTAATAATAATTTTTAAATGACATTAAAATGTCCTCAAAATTATATTATGGTTACCGTTTTGTACAGAATTTATCCTAATACCTTTTAATCATTTTTCTTCCATTAATCACTTATAAATTAGCCTTAAATAAACCATTTGCACTTAGTCTCACTAATCAAATATTTAGTCATTCATTTTCCTACACATATTTAAGATTAACTGTCACATATACATACGCTTGCTCTCTCGGTTTCGGTACAGATTAATATTCAATTTCCTTAAGCCATTTCCTCCCATAAATAACTTATAAATAGACGTTAGAAGACCATTAGCAATTAGTCTTAATAATCAAATACTTAACCCTTAATTTCCTCCATGCATTTAGGATCTAACAGCACATAATTACCCATGTATTCTCAGTTCCCGTTAATCCTTTTCAAATTAACAATCATTATGGGAGTAAGAGGTTATGCGCACCATTACCTTAATTATAGCACTGAGAAGAATTTTCCACCAGCCACACCAGCTACTAACTCTCTTTTTCCTCATCCTTGTTTTGTTGCAGAGCTTCAGTTACAACCAAAGAAATGTGCAGAAGCTCCTTTTTTTCATCATTCCAGCCGTAAGAAGAGCTAGTTAATAGCTATAGTTGTCTAACTAATTAAGGAGCATTTTAAGTACAGTTTTTGAGTGGAAATAGAGAATGTTTTTACCTCAGTTTTTGGAAGGGTTTTTACTGGTATTCTCGGTACACTACAACAGGGAAAATGTTTTAGCATCTGACGTTGAAAAATAAGAGAGAAGGAGGAGTAAACAGCCACGGTACATTGCAGGTTTTTACCTTGTTCTTTTCAGATTTCTGCCTCACTTATACATCCCTCCTTTGATGCTTTCTGGTGTGGGTTTTCAGCTCAAGAAGAACTGGGACAGTGCATCTACCGTGGCCACAAGGAGCAGAGAAGGAAAACCCTTTGCTGCTGCTGTTTGGACGCAGAAGTGGTAGCTTGCCTCTGCTATTTCCATCTGTTGTTGCTCCATCATGAAGTAGGGGAGAAGGAGAGGTTGTGCTAATGCAACAGAATGCAAGGATCTGGTGTGATTCAGAGAGTAGAGACAGTGGAAATCTTGACAGAAAAACCAGGAAGGGAAAATGAACCGCACATTACCGCTTAAGATGTTGTTCTGCTCGGTTACAGATTTTTTTTTGTTGTTGTTGTTGCTCTGTTGAAACGGGATTGTTATTCTTTACTTGTTGCAGCTGTGGGAGGAGAAGAAGACGTGGAGGGATGCAGAGCCGGTTGTTCCTTGCGTCTGTTGGATTTGCAAAAATCCAGATCGAGAAGAATGAAGGTTGCGTGAGCATGTATGCTCCTTGTTCACCTGCCGATTGCAAAGTTACCGTGAATGAGAGTCTCTTTGTTTATTTTTTTTTCAGAAGGGTGTGAACGCAGAGTATAGATCTGAAGAGAATGAGAATGGATGCAAAGCTAGTATATTGTTTGTTCTCAGTTTAGGCTGCAATATTACCGATTTTGAAGAAACTGAAGGCAGCAGAGATGTATGTTGCATTGTTTTCCAGTTTGGGTAGTAAAAATACAGTGAGTGTATAGAATGAATGGAGGGTTGGCTGGTGTTTGTTGTTGTCTCACGGAGGGAGGGTGAGCTGCATTAAGTAGCTAGCAGAGAATGAAGGGAGAATCTTTCTTTTTTGCATCAAAGCCGGTGGAGTTCTTCTCCTTTGGTTACAGTCGAAATGGAAAGAAATGTGACTGAGGTTGCTGTTGTCCACAGCAGCTGTAGGAGCAGAAAAACTGAAGGAAAGAAGGACTGCTGGTGGAAGAAACCAAAAGAGAAAAGGTGATGTCTTGTTGTTGTTACTGTCACGTAAAAGAAGGAAGGAGAAGAGCAGTGTTCAGTTTTTTTTTTTCTTTTTTTTTTCTTCTTTCTCCTCTGCTCCTGCTGTCCGAAGGTGTGCCAAGAAGACAAGAAAACTGAGGTGATATAGGGTATTTAGGCAGGAAGCAATCGTGACAGCAAGGGCAAGCATGGGTAGAAGAGAAATAATTTATTGTACTTGTTTGTACTATATTATTACTTTATGTAGTCTAATAATGTTTGGTGTTTCTTTTGCTTGGATAAGTGACCGGCTGGGGTATGTTTAGGAGGGAAAGTAAGGCTTCTTTTGTACTTTGTACGTTTATTTATTTCACTAATAATGCCTTGCTTTCTTTCTTTTTTTGTAGGTAGGCGGCAACAATTTAAATTGGAGGGAGATTGAAATTTTTTTTTTATCCTCCTAATATTATGGCACTAAATGTACATGTGTATATGTGATTATACTAATGTGTTACATTGTGATTTATAGTGGTTTTAGTTTTAAATTGCATATACATGAGTATATATTGTATTTATGATTGTCTAGACTATATAAACTGTTTATATAATTTATTGAGTGATATTTGTGGTGTTTAACACATGTACTAATATGTTACATGTGATATTAATTTTAGGAGTTGATTCCTCCTTAATGATATTTTCTCTTTCATTAGAGGTCGAGTGTATAATTTAATGTCCATTTGGACTATATATTTTATACCATAGTATTTATAGTAATTATTGCTCATGATTTAATTTAACCCTTACTAATTAAGGTAGTAATTATCCGGGGTATTTCAGTCTACTCCCCTTAACAGGACTTCGTCCCGAAGTCGTTTAAATCGAATATGTACATAACTGCCCAATGAAACCTCAAGGTATCAACCCATCTAACCTATTGATTCTAAGGTCTCAACACTCTCCTGAAGTGTAATTCGTTACATTCAACCACTAGTCTTCCAATCCAAACCAACCACATATATATATATATATATATATATATATATATATATATATATATAATATATATATATATATATATATATCACAAGTCCCGAAGGACGTCAATACAAATTCCAATCCAAACCAACACACATATATATCATAAGTTCCGAAGGACATCCATACCTAATCGTTCAAGTGCTCTAGGCACAACATATCATAAAACACATCCCAAGTGCTTAAGGCACACATATATATATAATCAACATATATCGCCAGCGCTTAAAGTACATATACACCACAAAACAACACAAACAACACAAAATGTCTAAATATGCTAAGGGCTCTACCCCCCTTAAAAGGGTTACGCCCCGTGACCCCCACAGTATCACACAGTTGTTAAGAGAAAAGCGCAGGATACTTGGCTCTCATGGAGTTCTCCAACTCCCATGTGGCCTTTTCGCCCTCATGGTTTGACCGGTGGACTTTGACCCTTTTTGATGGCCTTGTCTCTGGTCTCCCTCGTTTCCGTATTGAAACTTCGGAGTGGAGTCTTCGCATATCTAGGAGACGGGTCGATCTCTCGTCACTCGGCTCTTAAAAGGAAAATGTGAAGGGTAAGGCGCGTACCTTTCAGCCAAAGGCGTAGGGTACTTATGCGCTCTCCCAAATACGTCTAATTGGGCCCACTCGCTTCGTAATGAGGTGCATACCTACCTGCATAGGGCTTGGTTTGCCATTTTCATTTCTAAGGACATATTATAGATGATTTGTTAGCAACAAGTTATTGCTGACCTCGTTCCAATATGACAATGCCATTCACACGATTAGGTCTAAGTGGTGTCCAGACGTTCTGGATGACTAACGCGGAATATATTTTAAATTTTTGTTATCTTCACTCATTGGTTTCGAGCTGAGGTGAAGTATGACATTGGCTATCGTTTATCATTAGTGCTCTTTGCACTAGTCTCTGAAGTTTGAATGTATTAGCTTATAAATCCACGAAGGTAATTCTTGTCATTTCGTGGTTCCAGGTTGTTATGTTCCGAAATAAATACATTAATTGTAATATTTGTTATGTACTTTGTGATGTTATATTTGTGTTTTCAGTATATGTCACGTCAATACTTGTATGGTTCCCCCGCTTTTCTAGGGAATCCATTGTTGTGTTTATGTTGAGTCTTGCCTCCTTGACATCCCATATGGGTATGTTCCTTGCAATTGAGGCATTTTCCCTCTGGTATATTTTATATCTTTTCTATTTTTCCATGTTGTTTAACAGGAGTATAATTGTACACTTATGAGTTCCCGTGTGGGTTATAACATTGAAAATCATATTCATTTTGGAATGCGCCCTTGGACGGTCTGGCTGTTTGTATAGCCTGCCTTCAATTTGTTTCTCATCTTTTGAGTTCTATGCGAGTTCCACTCGTCTGGTCTTTGCCAATGTGTTTATTCTAAAAGTTGTTTATAATGGTTGCTTCCGTGCGTACCATGTTTTAGTTGATTCGACGATTAAGTTATTGTGACAATTGCTCTATAGTTTAGGGCGTCTGCTAGTGTGCTAGCTTACCTTTCTTTTATGTATCTTGGTGTACTTATGTTCAGCCCCTTTGTGGGTGGAGACATATCGTTGCCCTTAATTTGGGCATACAAGACTGTTACCTCATTCGGTAGTGTTTGTGTTCTCTGTTAGAGAGTAATTCCCTTTATGCCCCTCTTGTGGGTGGCGATTGTTACCGTCGTATAAGTTCTTTAGGATACTAAGGGTTATGTTCGTGTGAGTAACTATCAAACCTTATGAGGGTCTTAGTTATGTTATTTGCCCATTTAATGGGTTTTCATGGCTGTCATTAGGTTGACTATCAACTCTTTCCTACTTCGAGAGGTTTCCATTTTATGTTATTGTGTATTAACCATTCCTTGCGGGGTTACGACTTAGTCGTGTTCTATTCATGGTTTTTGGTACTTCTAATCTCGTTGGTTCTATTAGGATTCTTCTCGCTAATCTACTTTAGGTAATTGTTTATACTGGTCTGGATTTGCATCACTGACCTTGGTATGGAGTTGACTACCTCTTGCGTTTCTTACACTACTTTTCTACACGTATGGGTACCCTACTGATACATTGCCACTTACTTGACTAACTTAATAATAAGTCTTTTAAGCCCGCAAGCTCCTATGGAGTGCGGTCGTCCCATATCTTGTTTTGTATACTCGTAGTGTCCGTCACGCGTTCGTGAAGTATTCTGTTGACAATCTCCTTTTTTAATTCGTGTTGGGGTGTCCTAAGGAAATTTCTTTTTGGCTCCCTGGGTTCCCAGCCCAGTGGTGTGATTATGTACCTTTCATTCGACAGGTGTTCGCGATATCTCGCCCTGACGGTAAAATTTGCTTCTGAGTAGTACGAGGTGGTCTTTCTCCTTTGTCATTGGCTTCGTTATTGACATGAGTTCGCCGTTGTTTTAACGGAATTTACGACTCCTCGTATTGATAAGTTATTGTTGTTTTATTGTTTAGTAAATCCTTTGTTGGAGTTATTTATGAGTTGACACTAATTATTGTTAGCTGGTTACTATGTGCACGGTTCGGCGCTTGTCCATTGTTTATCGCTCTTGTTCATAAGTTGGTAGGTTATGCACGTTATTTTCGGTGCATATTATGGTTCTTCTAACCTTACCCTATCCTTAGGGTTACATCGTTTGATGTAATTTATGGGCCTTATGACGAAGATTTATGTTTTCTCCTTTTTATGGAAGTTTCCATTGTGGCCTGGTTTTAACCCGTTTCCATTAATTGTCCTGCATTTCTAAATGTTAGTGCTCAATTGGTATATATTGGGAGATAGTCGGAGGCAGTATTTCCGCCCTCCTAGGCTTGTGTTCTTCTCATGTATATTAAGTAATTCTACTTTAAACTTGTGTTTCAACCTTTAGATTTGTTATCCTGTATCGCCGTTTAGGCTATTTGCCATTGTTTAACCTGTATAGTCCTTTCCCTGACAGCCGTTGGGTTATTAGGCGGCATGTCTTAAAACACGTATTCCCTCTTTGTTACCTATTGTTTGGCGGGACGCCAATGGCGGTAGCCATTTCCCTTTCCATTCAGAACCCTCATTCAATGTTCGGTGTGATCAATTGTATTACCAATGTTTATTTGTTATTTGACATCTGTTTGTCCCTTTTTGGTTATGGCATTCCTTGTTATGGTTATTGCCTTAGATAGTAATCATTTAGGTGTTCAACTCCGATTCGCGTTTAAGGTTGCGATCGGTTTAAGTATTAATTGTGTTGTAATGTAACATTTTCAATGTTGGTCCTACTGAGGACTAGTATGTTCTTTTCTCTTTCCAATTTTTGTTATGTATTGGCGTATGCCATTATGGGCGTAGGATTGCCCTAATTGTCTCGTGGTTATGTTCCACCATCATTATTTATAAGAATACATTCGGGAGTGAACTGTGATTTCACGAGTATTCGTATTCGACACCTTATTCGTTAGATTGCATGTATTTAGTTGTCTGTAGCTTTTATACTTTGGTTCCTTGTTTATTTTTAATGTAATTAATTGTGACCACTTGTAGAGAGTATCGGGAATCATCCGACCCTGATGTGATCAGTATCAGTGTTGAACTATCCTTCCACCTCAATTTGTGTTCAGCTTCCCTTGACCTGTACCGGATCAAGTTCCACCTCCCACGTCAATTTCAAACCATTAAATAATTTTGACAAGTTTGTTATGACCTTTGGTTCATAGGCCGATATTATTGATTGATTATTGTTTAATGGTTGTAGTTTGTTATGGGCTGGAGTATGCCCATTAGTTGTAATGTTCGGACTAGTCAGATCCTCCAATGGTTGCAGTTTCCGTATTCTAAGGGTTTTGTAACCCTTTGGTGACAAGTTGTAGTTATAGAATTTGTACTATAATTGTATGAATTTTTAGAGATTACCAGTAGTCATGACTTACACGGTCTTGTAGAATCCAATCCTAATTGTCGTTATTCTTGTAGTTACGGTTGCAATTATAGTTACAGTTATACTTATAATTGCAGTTGTAGCTATAGGAGTGATTGTAGTTATGAGATTCGCTCTGACGTTGTATGAATGTTTGATGATTACAGGTGGACATGGCGTTGCACCTATGGCCTTCACGGTCTTTAAAATTCTGTTGTATTTATCATTATAGTTATAGTAGTGATTGTAGTCATAATTATAGCCATAATTGTAACCATAATTGTAGCCATCATTGTAGCACTTGCTGTAGCAAGTGCGCGAGGTAGACGGAATTGTGAGTATAGTATTTGCTATAGCGCTTGTTGTAGAAAGCGCGCTATGCTGGTTGAGTCATCGGTTTCTAGAATTGTTTGTTTCACTAACGCTTCAGTCGTTTGAGTATTGTTTAGATGATTAGTCCTGAAAAGGGGTAGTATTGGAGTTATTTCGGTTCATTAAGGTAGGGTAAATTTTCTAAGGTAGTTCTATTTCTAGGTTCTCTGAGTCAGGCTATTTCTGAGTTTTATTGAAAACTCCCTCATGGTAAGAGAAGGTTCCTGACGCATGTTCGTGCAGTCAATGTATTAAGTTAAGGATGTGCGGTTTCCTAGATCGCGCTGTGTACTAGTACCAGCGCCTAAGGTTCCCACAAAATTCGGGGTATTCTGCCCCTGGTGACTCTTTCCCCCTTCTAGTAGCTCGTATCGGCTGGGGTCTGCTCCGCGTGGCTACCTCGTGGTGCTTCGGGTTCAGCAGATGGAGTACTCTAGTTATCCTTGGTACGACATTCCTTTCCTTGAGTGTTATGTTATAGTAATTTTAGGAGTTTCGCTCGTAAGCTCATATGGTTATTTTTAGTGTAGGTCAGGTTTTACTGAGTCTTCTAGGTTGTATCCGGTTGGAGCTATTCCCATTTTAGAGAGACTTCTATGTATTTCTTGGTGACATCTATTACATTGCTTCTATGGGTGATACTCGAGATGTGGGCAGCGGCGGGTGGGGTACTACTGTTGTTTCCTGGAATGTTCTTCCATCAAGCTAGTGCGGCGACTACCGTCTCAACGCTTTTCAGGGTTACAGGACCTCCATCACCCCCGACATGCCTCTTCTCGACACCCGCAATGCGCTATGTCGTATTATTACTTGATAGTTTACCGTGTAGAAATCAATAACACAGATATGTCATTAAGGCTAATTTTGTTACGCATTTAGCGTTTCTAAGACACTGGTTCGTTTAAGACCAGGCGGCTCGTACCTCACAAACGTTTCCCGTATTTCCCAAGTCCTATGCTCACTATCTAAATCCTAATATCTCGTCATCAGAGCGGTACTCCGCTCTGATACCACTTTTGTAACACCCCACTCTATAAACCCGTAATAATCACTCCCGTAATAATCACTCTCGTAACATAATTAAAGACGTCTCACAGCGGAAGTTAAACTACATTAATCCTCACTTGGGTGTCACATGCCATTACTCGCCCATGCGAGTAACGAAGCATATCCGAAATATAACAAATGACAACAACAACTAACCGCAGTGATGAACGAGATATTTACTACATTATCCTATATACAAACCGGTACCTATAACAAGTGAGCACTTAAGAATTCCCAGATTACAACGTACTAACATGAAATAATCCTAGAAGTGTAATAAAAGTCGAGGTCATCTACCCACGATCCCGCACTCCGGCGTCAATCATCAATCACCTGAAACATAAAATATCGGTGCCCATGGAGGGCTCAGCACTTGGCCGAGTATGTTAAACTATGTTGTCCTAGACCCTTTAGGTCACTTAGGTCAATTAGCCGTCTGAACATGAGGTTGATTACATGCTGGTTCATTTTGCAGTTTATATACAGCAGTAAATAACATGCATAAGCATACAGTAATCCATCAAAGTGACAATCCATCCATTACATACAACCCACGACATACCAGATACCCTGTTCTATAAACAGTCACACAATATACAGTAAACATTTATACAAACACGTAGTTACTTCCATCGAGATGTTAGTAGTTTTTCCTTTAAATTATATTAACCACCATTTAGTCTTACTCTCAATACCATTGGGCGTCATGTTAGGACAACCCGGAAATAACCTTACTGGACAGTAGTCCTCCCGTACACACGAAGTGCTCATTGCCAAGGATCACTCGATCCTGGGGCTTCCACTTGCCTAATAAAGGCGTCCATGATGGCCGAAGCCGTGTGCCAAAGTCGGCACCCTGGTCCAACAGTCTATCTAGGCCGTCGGAATATAGAGGGAGTCGGTCCGATACGGACGTTATACTCCGGTGATCACCAATGCGCAACCAACTAGTCGAAACTAATTGGATTCCTATACCATATACCTTAACCATCACTCTCCAATATGTGATTAATCCTTAATCAACTACCCTAAGTAAATGCTTAGGTCTTGGAGAAGTCTTTACCAATTATTACCTTTGAAGTCTCATGTACTTCCCTAGAATTAGTCTAGGTTATAGTCATGTTCGAGTATCAAGCTCTAGAGACTGGGGATCCCGAGTCTCGTTCCTAAGTGTTTTACTTAGGTTAATTAGGAGTAAAGTTCTCAAATATTAGTATTCCAATCGCTTGAGAAATCATAGTAATATTGTCCGAAGACGTCGCGCACAATAATAATCGCTTAACAAATCAGGGAATTAATCCACACAACATGCATAGCACACATACCTCTTATCACATAACCAAATAATACCAAACCCGAGGCTTCCCTCAGGGGTTCAGACCACAGAATCCAACATACCGTACACCGTCGAGCGCTCGCGTGACAACCCCCGCTTAGTCTCTAGCGCTCCCGAGAATCATGTCTACCAACCCGTACCTCTGGTACATACGTTGTTCTAATATCAGTATATATTTACATAACTCGAACTTACTTAATCATCCTAGATCAACCCGTACTTCCATCCCGTAGCTAACCCTTAGTTGATCTCTTGTTCAACTCGATGTTCGTTAATCTTAGGGATTTAGGTTTCGACTACACGTTATAGTTTACGGACATGTAATCGTTACTACGACGTTAACACTTATTACAAGGAAGTTACGTTTACAATTTGGTTACGTATTGTCAAGTCGCATGCTTGCGGGAATAATGTTACGTACGCACATGCATGACATTTAAATATTTCGTTATACGAACTAATTTACGTAGTTATATTTACGTACGTGCGCGAGCATTTATGCATATATAAGTACACATATATTATAGTTGATGTTACGCGTTGTCATTTGCACACCCTTTCACGTGCATGTAACATACTATGTATTGTATATGCTTATAACGTCGTTGTCGTTATTTTCACGTTTCTACTTGGAATTGTATAAGCCCATATGTAACTTGTTATTAATATTATACCCTCATGCCATGTTATAATCTCACATTATATTACTTATAGAGTTCCTCTTGTAATAAAATTCCAATCATACCATATACTTCCAAAAATTCACTAACTTAACCCATCATCTTATGTAAATACCTATAATGTATATTTATTCCTTAATAACTCCCTCATAATATATTCCTAATCTTATTAACTTATAATCCAAGGTTTTCAAACATTAATATATACATGTACTATGTATATAATTTCTGAACAGTACCTGCATTTTTCGGAAATCCCTTTGCCATTCCCATATATTTTGATTATTTACAAAACTATCCCATATTTCATACTTGTCATGTTACCAACTTTATTAATCTATAACCTAAGATATTCCAACATTATAATATACATATATATGTATATATTTGCGAACAACCCCTCTGAATATTCCAGTTTATTTGTTCTCCCTCATCTTCCTCTTAATTACACTATAATCCCCTTTACTTTATAATTTTTCTTTAATTATTTAAAACTTTATAATATACACCGTAATTACTTTAAATACCAAAACTAATCCAATTTTTCTCTTAATTCTCAACAGACCACCTACTGTTCGGTTTTATTGTACCTTAACCCAAAACTTTCATTATTTATATTTTAGCCCATATTTATTTTATAACTTACAATTTAATCTCAAGACTTTATATTATACACATTTATTTATTTAATTCCAAAAACAACCAACATTTCCTCCAAATTTCCAAACAACCCTAAAGGTTTCTCTAATTCCCATTTCCACCCAAATTTTCGGTTATCTGGAAAGTAGCCCCATAATTTTATAAAATGCTACATTTTAATACTTAAACTATATACTATACTCATTAATTAAATAAATTACAAAACCAACTCATAATTTATCCAGATTTACATACAAACCCTCAACGTTTTTAAATTCCATGCCAGCCCTCAATCTTTCAGAAATTACCTTATATACCCATAGATTTTTAGATTGTTACACATTAGCACTTAAATCAAATATTATAACCCTTATTTAATTATTTCATTAAACTAACCCAAAAATTCTTTTAATTCCCAAACAGACCCCTAGGGTCTTAATATTTATTTTTCCAACACCTATATTTTCGGTAATTATATAAACACCCCGTTTCTTTTTATAAATGTTATTTTGACTTAATATTTCTTTAAATACCAAAATAATTATTTCTATTATTTAACTTTGGTCAACCTCAGTTGTGGTCAAGGTTGACCACCTGAATTATCCCTTTGACCAGATTTGTTTTTATTTACGCAAGTACCCCAATCAATTCTCTATTTTTTTTACAATTAACCCTTAATTTCATAAAATGCACATTTATACCTATAAACTTCCTAAAACTAATCCCTTTCGGTTCTGATTATACCTAGCGCCCTATTTTTCTTTTTAGTTATGTTTTGACCCCATATATAATTTATTTATTCACTTAGACATTTTATAAGGTTTTAAAATTATTTAGACCATGTCATAGGCTTATAAATATGCCAATATTTTCTAGTGTACGCCTAAGTAGTTATATTTGCTAGAATCATAAGTTTGCACAGAAATTTACACAACCTTAAAATCCCCTAAAAATTTATTAATAACTATTTAGAGCTCAAAATACACATAATAACCTAGTCTAATTACATGGCCTTAAAAGTAGTATACTAATAACTTTAAATGACATTTAAAATGTCCTCAAAATTGTATCATTGCCACGGTTTTGCAGCAGTCTGTACATCCCCCTATATAAATTTATCTTCCTACATTACTCACATATAAAATAGATTTCAATAGGCCTTTAACACTTAATCTCACTATTCAAGTATTTAGCTCTTAATCTTCTCCACATATTTAGGCCAATACTTACATGTATTCTCGTTTTTTTTTTTGTTTAATATTTAACGCTATTGAACCATTCTCTTTAATTATTGGTTTATAATTTTGACTTTAACAAGTCATTTGCACTTAATTTATAAGCATATAAGATATAACCACCATTTACTACATAAGTCTACGATTTATTTAGCATTGTACTCACATGTCTATTTCCGGTTCATGTACACTCTTCTTAAGCTAAATAACGTGAAAGTAGCAGAAGGTAATCAGTAGCATTACCTTAGTACAATGACAAAAACTCTTCCAGCAGCTCTTGCAACTTCAACTCCCTGGTGTATGTATATATATATCTTTCGTTACATGGTCTTTTGTTCATGAAAATTCCTTAACTGCCCACCTAATACTTAGAAGCTAGGTGAGTGATTTACCTTCTTAATACTTGATGTTCCACCTTGAATCTCAGCCTCAACTCACGGTGCTTTTAGGGGTGTTTAATAGCTGGTTTCAGTCATCTAAATGAAAGGAATAGCTTCAGTTTTTTTTTTTGGTAGGAAAAACAGTGAACAGTGGGACTTGAAACAGCCATGGAAGAAACTGATTTCTACCTTCGTTTGTAGCTCCATAGAAGGGATTTTTCCTTGCAGTTTCGATGGAGTTTGCTAGCATGTATCCGGCTACCTAAATAACATGGTTGTACTTAGTCTTTTTACGGAAGAAAAACAGACCGAAAGGAGAGTTTAAAGGTTTGGTTTTTATCTCGATATTTTACCTTGACTTGGGGTTCCTTTAATGGGGTCTGATCGCTCCAGCTGCTTCTCTCAAAACTGGTGGTATAGGAGTGTTAAAACTCAATGGCTTATGTTCATCTTTGTACCGAAAGAAACGAAATGCTCACCTACTGTATATTTTACCTCAGCCTTGGTGTAGTACTATTGTCCTTCTCTTCTTTGCTTTTACTACCGAGAGTAAACCTCCATGGAGTGGTTCCCTTTCAGTTCCTTAACTGAACCGATGGCAGGACTGTACTTCCCTTTCTTTCTTTTATTTTTTTGTTGTTGTTCCCTTGCTGTGACTACCGAAATGGGGAGGGGAATGGGTGGAAGTTGTTGCGGTCATTGGCAGCTATATGGGCAAAAGGGAGCAGAGAAAAGAAGGTGCAGGAAAGGAGGTATCAGGGGAACGAGAGGAAAAGAATTTGTTGATGCTAAACTGGGATGGTAAGGTGGGAAGGAAGGAAGGGAGTGCTGGTTGATCCTCATCCTTGCCGGCTGCTACTGTCGAATGAGGGAGAATGCAACAGCTCTTCCCTGTTTTTTTTCTTTATTCTTGTTGTTTAATGCTACGGTTGGAGTAGGGAGGGAGAGCAACGGAGTCCTCTGTCCAGCTGGGGGAGAAGGCAACAATAGTATACTATCCAGGGGAGCAAAGCGAAAAGAAGGAGGAGGAGGAAGGAGGCCTACCGATGCACAAGGTGGTAGTAGCTGTACTAGCTGGGGTGTGCCTGGAGATGGAACAAGAAGGCTACTCTCTGTTATGAGGGGATGGGACGTAGTGTAGAGGACTGAAGAAATCGTGAGATATGGGAAGAGGTAAGGAAGGTAAAGTTATCATTGTACTTAAGTTGTACTATATTACTTATTTATGTTGTCTAATTGTGCTTTTGTTTTCCTTTCTCTATGTAGGTGGCCGGCTGGACAAGGGTATTGGAGGGAGATTTAAATTTTCATTTGTTAATATTGTGACATAATTATACTTATAATATTATGATTATATGTTACATAGTGACTTGTAATATTTTAGTTTCAAATGGCATATACATGAGTATATATTGTATTTATGATTGTCACTATATTAAGTGTTTATATATTTATTGAGTGACGTTTGTGATATATAACACATGTGCTAATATGTTACATGTGATATTAATTTTAGGAGTTGATTTCTCCTTAATGATATTTTCTCTTCGATTAGAGATTGAGTGTATAATTTAATGTCCAATTTGGACTATATATATTTTATACAGTAACATTTGTACCAATTATTGCTCATGATTTAATTTAATCCTTGTTAATTAAGGTAGTAATTATTCGGGGTATTTCAACATAATCAACATTACTGAGTATTTAATTACAAACCATACTACAACTGCCACTGTAAACTGTCACTGTCAAATATACCGCCACTGTAATAACAAAACGGAATCAATATAACGCCACAGGAGCACAGAAGCATCCCGGGCCCAACCAACAAAAATAACCAAAAGTAATAACATCTAGGATCTAAAGCCAGCGCTTCCTCGATCCTCATCCCGCAAATAAATATGGAGCCCCAAAGGGGGTCAGCAACCCTTGGCTGGTATGGTTAACGCGCAGCCCATCGGCTACGGGATACGCGTAACTATTTGTCATGATAACATGGCATTGATTTTTAACATACAACATAGAAAGCATAGCAAGAAATATTGCATAGCACAACATCACAAACATAATTGGCACCTTTCACTTTAGGAAAATGACCCAACGCAGTTAGTTAGTTACTTGGTAAGCCTAGAGAATGAAAACACCCTCTGATAAGCTTGTTACATCACACATTACCGTCCTGTTAGTCGGACGAGTAACTTAACTCAAAGATGGGTCGGATATTGTGATTCGAACACACCCCACATATTTCCCCTAGACTGATCATCAGTTAGAATAGGTAAGCTTTGGATAAAGCTAGCGGGAGATCGTACGCCAAGAAGGAGAACAACCATAACATTAAAAGTGTCGAATCTGATACGTGCGACCAGACAACCGGATTCCTCACCCCCAGTACATTTGTTAGAAGTCCCATTGTCGGGACTTGACACAATAATTCACAATGGCTATATAGGTCTAGTTAGACACACAAGGGTGATGAGATATAAATCGTTAATGCAAACCACAACCAGTCCAAACATAGCCGTAGTTAGAACGTTCCTTAGGTTGGAAACGTTATAACCGTATACTGTTCTCGTACGTTACCCTAACACTGGTTGGCTAGCAATTAGTACGCATTTCGAGGTTACCGGTATCGGTACGCACACGCCACAATAACACAATGACTATAAATCGTTTCGTGGTTTAATCTTACAAAGTCGTAAACACATAGAAAAACAACCTACACACAAGCCGGTGTAATCCGGTAGACAACAGACTGCAAGAAAAACCATACCTTGGTCCCTGCCGCTTGTGTTCCATCGTACATTGTTCCTAAACATAATTGGTAACGTCGGTTAATTAACTTTTTTAACTTCCGGTTTACTAGGCATTTTACATGGTTATATGACATGTTTTGATGCTTAAACTTACCCTTAACTACCTCCATTATACCCCTAAGGTTTACTACTTAAGCCACACTTATTATGTTTTTATAGGTTTTGGGTCGACCGACCACCGATCGACCTAACCACTTGGGTCGGTCCATTCCAGTAACATTCGGGTTCTCTGGTTTTTGCCCGACCGACCCATAGCCTCTGGGTCGGTCCATTCCAAAAACTTATTTGTTCGTCGTATTTAGCCTGACTGACCCACCGACCGACCCAACCTCCTGGGTCGGTCATTCCAGAATCATTCCTTCTGCCTTATTACAGTCCGACCGACCCAGCCAGGGTCGGTCCCCTGGGTCGGTCGACTGCAGAACTTCTCCAAACATTGTCAAATTTTCTCCAAACTTGCCCTTATGCCTCCCAATGTGTTCTATCCGCATTTGCACACTCAAACCCTCATATAACACACCACAAAACTCATTTTCTATCTCCTTAAAAACTTACTCATTTTCTCACAAAATTCCTAACAATTAGGTGTTTTCTCCTTAGGTTTCTAAGTGGTGTTTCATGCCTATGATAGCAACTATCTTAAGATGTTTCTTCATCAGTATAACATACTCCCCCAAGCATCTTTTCTTACTAACCAAAGCTCCTTTATGCTACTCCTTGAAATTCCTCCACAAGTTCATACCTAAGTCCTTTTGCATTCTAGAACACCTTAATACATGTTTCTTTCCTTAGTAAACACTTAATCATTTCTAGTTCACCACACTTAAATGCTTAAAACACCTAAAATCCCTTGTACATTATCCAAATTTTGACATGGGTTCTATTAGCACATTGTTACACCAAAACACATTGTTTTCACCATTAACCATCCAAGAACACTTAAATCCATCAAGAACATTCTCACACACAAAACTACACCCAATTTACACTACATCACATTATAGTGCTTAATTTAAATTGCTTGGCACTTAGGCCCTTAAATAACATGGCTCTTATGCCCTTAAATTGCATAAACCTTAAACACTGAATTTCCACATATATATATTGCCTTTGACCTGCAATTACACTCAACATCATATATGTCCTTTAATAATCTCCTTGAGGATAATTACTAGCTCATTTACTATTGGCTCCTTAGGTAGTTTTAATAAGCAATACAAGCTCATTTCTCCTAAGACATTAAACTACATTAAGTTAGGACATTTACCTCTTTTCTCCATGATTTTTACTTGAGTACTCTTGTTTTTTTCTGCTTGGAAATCGGCAAGAGAACTTGATTACTTGTCAATGTTCTAATCAATACAGAAGTAAAGACAATGAGCATTCAAGCTTCATGCTTAAACTCATTATAAACCCTAAGTTATATATTTCTTTAAAACACTTAAATGCTTTTTACCTTGGAAATGGAAGAGAGTTTGAATAAGTAGCAAGAGAGGACTCCACCTAGCCCTTAGAAGATTGGAATGAAGCTAAAAAAAGCAAAAGAAAAACCATGAAGAGGTAGTTTCGGTCAAGCATAGAAATTAAAGGAAATGTTGTTTTCTTGGTTTTTCCTTACCTTGAAGCCAAGGTGATCAACAAGGCATAAAAATATAAGCTCAAGCTCCTTCAATGGGGGATCCCCATGGCACCAAAATGGTGGTCTTGAAGATTTGAAAAGACAAGAATGAAGAGTTTGATCAAACTAAGAAGATGGTGGTCTTGGAATTTGATTGGTATATGGAGCTAAGAGATATAAGAGATTGAAGGTGGAGGATGGTGTGAGTGTTGTAGCAAAACCGGTGGAGAAGCAAGAAGAGAGGTTGGAGATGGTGGGAAATGAAGAAGGAAAGAAGAGAATGAAAAGAAACTAGCTTATTAAGATATTTAACATAAAGTAAATAGTACTTTACTTTATCAAATTTCTTTCTTATCAAACTAACAAGGGGGATGACTCACCCCTTATAAAAATCGGCCCCCTTTAAGTACTTAGGGGTATTATGGTCTTTGTTGACCAATTAAATCACTTATATTGACTTATGTTATAAACTAGCACAATTTGGTTACTATTCACTAAACAAGGCACATAATTGTGAAAATTTTCATTCCCATTGATTTAGACTTCCTAATGTGATACTAAGTAGTACACATGTTAATTAAAGAGTAATGATTGACATTTAGCCATTCAAAACCCATTTACAAGACAATTTTACAAAAATGTGCTTTAAGACTCCTTAAAGCACATTTTGTGTTTTAACTTGTTTCAAGCTTGGTTTTCTTTGGTAATTGGTTTAATATGTTCATTAACATGTAAATAAGGTCTTGGTAAGCTTATCAAGTCTTAACCAGATTATCCCAAGCTTAGAGCACATTTTGCCCATATTGTCTTTAAAGTGTTTAATTGTGTTACTATGGTTGAAATTGTTCACTAATGTCTCTAAGGCACTTTTTAGCCTTATTATACCATATTTTAGTTTTAACAACATATAAAGGTTTGGGGTATTCATCCTGACTTGGTTCATCATCTCCTCGATCAGCTGAGGATTAAGAACAATGGTCTCAATAATGTCATTCCAACAAAGAGGGGTTCAACATCTCCTGCCATAGAAAGCCTCAAACGGGGCCATCTTAATGCCGGAGTGGTAACTATTATTGTAGGAGAACTCAATAAGATGCAACATATCAACCCAGAGCCTTGAAAGTCCATGACACAAGCTCGTAACATGTCCTCCAGAGTTTGAATAGTCGTCTCGGTTTGTGCGTATGTGGAAGGATGGTACGCAGTGCTCAAATTCAGCTTTGATCCCATGGCTTTCTGAAATTGCTGCCAAAACCGGGACAAGAATCTGGAGTCTCTGTCTGAGACTTTGGTATGAGGAACACCGTGGTATCTCACAACATTCTTAATAATAAGCATCTACTAGCTGCTCCGCAGACCAAGTATCCTATATAGCAATGAAATGAGTAGCTTTGGTGAGTCTATCCACAACGACCCATATCTGGTTCATCCCACCTCTAGTGTGAGGGATACCTACAATAAAATCCATAGAGATGGAGTCCCACTTCCACCTGGAATCTCTAATGGTTGAACTAAACCACCCATTCGCTTGTGCTCAAACTTGACTTTTGGCATGTGAGACACTTAGCCACAAACTCAGCTACCTTTTTCTTCATTTTGGGCCACCAAAAGTGCTTCATAGGTCGTTGTACAACTTATCTCCTCCCGGATGGGTGGAATACGGAGTGGTATGGGCTTCCTTCATTAGCTTCTCCTTCAGGACACCACACTTGTGAGGCACACACAACCTTCCCTTGAATCTAAGACCACCATCGTCATGGATCATGAAATCTTGTGCCTTACCCTCCTGCATCTTTCTTTTAATTCGGTCAAGTTTCACATCTCCATCCTAATTCTTAATGATCTCAGCCTGAATATCTGGTGTGGCCATAATACTATACATCTGAATTTCAGCTTCGAATCCCCCACGCTCCATCATCTCTAAGCCCATGTCACGGATCTCACGAGCTAATTCATCTGAAAAGATTCAAAGAGCATTCACTGAGTGGCTTTTCTTTCTGCTTAGAGCATCAGCAACCACATTCACCTTTCCCTCATGGTACTGAATCTCCAAATCATATTCTTTTATCAGCTCCAACCATCTTCTTTGCCTCATATTAGGCTCCTTCTGAGTGAAGATGTACTTCAGACTCTTATGGTGAGTGTAGATTTTGCAAGTAACTCCATACAGGTAATGCCTCCAAATTTTTAAGGCAAACACCACCACGGCTGGCTCCAAGTCATGCGTGGGATATCATGTCCCATACTCCTCTAATTGCCTGAAGGCGTAAGCTCTCGCCTTTCCATGTTGCATTAGTACACAGCCGAGCCCAAATTTTGAAGAATCACTGTAAACATCAAACTCTTCTATACTAGACGGCAGAGTTAGAACTGATGCTGTAGTCAGCCTTTCCTTCAAGGTCTGGAACGCCTTTCGACATTCATCACTCCCCTGAAATTTAATAACCTTCTTTATCAAGTTAGTGAGAGGCTTGGCAATCCTCGAGAAGTCCTTCACAAACCTCCTATAATATCCTGCCAACCCAAGGATGCTTTGAATCTCTATCATATTGGTCTGTCTGGGACAGTCCCTCACGGCTTACACCTTTGCAGGGTCTACAGAAATTCCTTCACTGGTCACCACATGGCCTAAGAAAGAAACTTGCCTAACCAAAACTCGCATTTGCACAATTTTGCATACAACTAGTTATCCCTTAAGATCTGCAAAATCTTCCTCAAATGTTCTTCATACTCCTCAACAGTCGTAGAGTATACCAGGATGTCATCAATGAAGACCACAACAAACTGATCCAAGGACCAAATATCCTGTTCATCAAATCCATCAAGACTGCAGGAGCGTTAGTTAACCCGAAAGGCATCATAGTAAATTCAAAGTGCCCATACCGAGTTTTGAAAGCAGTCTTTGAAATGTCTTTCTTTGCGATCCTCAACTGGTGATACCCTGATCTCAGGTCAATCTTTGGGAAAACTCCAGCTCCCCGTAACTGGTCTAACAAGTCATCTATCCTAGGGAGTGGATACTTATTCTTCACTGTCACTCGGTTCAGCTCTCGGTAACCAATACAGAGCCTTAAGCTTCGACCCTTCTCTTCATGAAAAGAACTGGTGCTCCCTAGGGTGATACACTTGGACGGATATACCCTTGTCTAAAAGCTCCTCCAATTGAGCTTTCAACTCTTTCATCTCCACGGGCGCCATCCTGTAGGGTGCTTTGGAGATTGGTCCAGTACAAGGCACTAGATCGATACTGAATTCAACTTCCCTGCTCGGTGGCATGCCAGGAATTTCATTAGGAAACACATCGGGATACTCATTCACCACCTGAATTTCAGAAATTGGAACATCTTCCTTGCTCTTATCTTGAACACTATAGAGATAAGCCGCATGGCCCCTTTCGGATTTCAGACAAGATAGACATGGCAGAGACTACCTTAATCCCAGGTTCCTTCTCAACACCGCGATATGATACCCTTTGACCCTTAGGACCCTTCAGAACCACCTTCTGCTCATAGCACTTAATGTCACCTCTATATCTTTGTTGCCAATCCATCCCAAAATAATATCAAACTCCATGAGGTCAAACTGAATCAAATCAGCCTCAAACTCAACTCCCTTAATAGTAAGTTTCATATTCTCAAGCAACTTAGAGCAATGGATCACTCTCCCGAACGGAATAGAAACAGTCACAGAAATTGTAGTGCTAGCTACTAAATTCAGCTTCTTGAGAAAAGAAGTAGCCATAAAAGAGTACGATGCTCCGGTATCAAATAGAACATGTGCAGGGGTATTATGAATTAGAAAAGCACCAGTGATCAAGTTGCCTAAAGCTTTGGCCTCAGCTCGACTCATCACATTCCGGCGCGCCTGGCATCACATAGTTGTTGTTGGCTCCTTCTTTTGATCCACTACCTCCAATGGTCTGGTCATTCTTCTGATTGGTCCCTCTATTGTTGCTTTGATTATCTCCAGAATTATAACCGCCATTCCCCTTCTGCTGGGCACCTCCCTTAGTATTTTTGTAGTACTGGAAAGCCCTGTGGCCTAGCTTGCCACAGCCAAAGCACTTCCACAGGTTCCCTCTGCAATCAGTTTTTGGTGACTAGTCTTGTTACACTTCTGGCAAATGGGATGTCCCCCTGATTCCGACCCTGAGTCTGGTTGAAGTTCTTGCTCCCCTGGTATCCACCAGAATTTTGATAATTGTTGGGCTTGAATTTCTTGTCACCTCCCTGATTAATAGTGTAACACCCTGGATTTTTACCTCAAAACATATTGAAATACCCTAACTTTTAAAAATTAATTAAATGATCTAATATGGTTAATAAACATCTAAATATTATTGAGGAACAATCTAAAAGATCTCAACAAGTAAGACATGCTTAAGATCGGTAAAGCCAAAAATGTGCTTTAAAGCACCATAAAGATTGTATGACCTCAATAGGATCCAAAGTGGATTCCTAAGTAATATAATGATGTAAGGAATACAACAAAACTATTCCCAAAGAAAACTAAGCTCAGAAGAGCCTTGCAACACAAAAATGTGCACTAAAACTCCTTAAAGCACATTTTTGTGAAATTGCCTTCTAAATTGGTTTTTAATGGGCTTAAAGGTTATAATTACCTTTAAATATGATTATATCACATTATATCATATTAGGAATTTAATTCCAAATTTTACAATTTTTTACAATTTAATATTAAAATATTAATAAAACCCTAAAATGGGGGGCCCGCTTGAGTCAACATTGACTAAGATTGGTCAAGAGGTCAAAGTTGACCCCTTGGACCATATGAGATCGGCAGCCACAACAAGAGAGGCTTGAATTAGCCACTTGCTTTATAAAAGACAAGACTCCAACATAATACCCTAAATTAAGGGTTACCTTTAACTTTTGAATAAACTATACACTCTCTTTTGGCTCCATTATTTGACTCCTCCAGCTGCAAATCCATGTGAGCCTCACTTGCCCCTCCATTAGCCGATTTCTTGTCTCCTCTTATCTCCTTGATGAGTCATCTTACATTAACAAGGAATAAACTAATCAAATTTGTCTTTTGCAATCAATTAAGCCATCTCCAATCATTCTCTCTCTCCTAGCTGCATTCCAATCGGTGAAGCAGCTCTCCTTGACCCTCTCAACCGAAGTTCTTGAGTTGGGAAGGTAGATCTAACTTCTAAGCTTTAAGGTAATGTTTTTAAGGTCATTTTTAGCTCTTTTCTTCATCTTCACCATCTACCTTAGATCTCGTGGCTTATCAACTCCTATGCCTATTCTTTTCAGTGTTTTAAGGTTAGAACATCAACTAAATTCGGCTGAAGCAAGTTAGGGGACCAAGGTTTCTCAAAATCTCATTTTAAGGTAAAAAACATACCTTAAGCTTCTCTACTCTTCATCCGATTTTATTCCTTTGATTTTTATGATTTTATACACTCATAATATCATATTTACATGTTCAATTAGTTGGTTAGCCATTTGGAGAAAGGGTGGCCAAGATCCAAAGGAAATACCTTTCTTTAAGGCATTTTTCCAAGGTAAAACCTAATACCAAGGCAGCTTGTTGTTGTCTAGCTATTTCCTATGTCTATATGGTGGATCTAACACCTTGTGGTGTGTTAAATTCAGGCCGAATCCTTCTTGAAGTTCCCTTGCATTTTTAAGGTGATTTTTGCCTTAAATCTTACATTAATTGTTCCTTATGGTTAAGATCAAGCTTGGAGTGTAACCATATCTTATTTTGGTGTATTAAACATGTCCAAATGATGTGGTATTTCCCTTCAAGTGGCCGAATTCATACAAGGAGAAATCAAGGTATAAACACCTTAAAACTTATGATTTTATAATTTCTAATCATATAAATTAATATTGCCGAAAGTGGAGTTATAATATGGGTTTATTAACCTAAAAATGGAAAAAAAAGACTAAGATAAATTAAGCTAGTCATTTAAGAGATTTAATTAATATAATGGTCAAATTATGACATTATGTGGGAAAAAATTTAATCTATGGTGAGGTCGTGAGTTATTACTAATTTTGAGAGATTTAAAGTGGTAATTCATTTTGCAAAATTCAAGGTTGTAATAAGCCATGTCATTAGGCCATTTTTAATTTAAGTTTAAAGCTTATTTAGTTAGGTGTATGCTTATATAATAAGTTTGGGGCCAAACCGTAATTATTGATAAATATAAAGTCGTGGGCTTAATTTAGAGGAATTTATGGTTTTTAAATGAATTTAATAAAAATTATAACATTTTTATACAGTTTTGGGTCAAAAATTGTAAAATAGAAAAGTTAGGTGAAGTTTGTAATTACCGAAAGGTTTGGGTCCAATTGGTATTAGAAGTCAAAGTTGACTATATAGGAGCTTTGACCAAGTTTGGAGATTTTAGAAATTAAAATACTACCTTATATTAAGATAAGTATTAATTGTAAAAGATTTATAAGAGATGGGGCTATATTGTGATTTCCGAAAACTTGGGCTACTAAATGGAGTTTAGTACAACCTTAGGTTATTAGGAATTTTTAGAAGTTTATTTGGTTAAATTTGGAGTTTATATGAATTATATAAGTATAATATAAGATATTTCATAATATTGTTACAATGGGTAACATATGTGGTAAAACCAAGGTTTAGAGAAAGTATAAGGTTAGTAATGATGTTTATAACCTTTTGGTATAGTTTGGTAATTTTTGGAGTTATATATAAGGTTTTATCAAGATATGTGTAGAATATATGGTTTTGATGATATTAGAAAACTATATGTTTATAAAGAGGGGAATTTGGTGAATATAGAAAGTTAAGTGGTGGAAAAGTAATTAGAATAGACCTAGGGGGTCTGTTCGGTTATTTAAAAAAATAATAATATAACCATAGGTTATAATTATATTAAGTTTAAGGATTATAATATAAGGTAAATGTTATAAGGTAACAATGAAATATAATTGAGAGGTGATTTGTGATTTATAGAAGTTTAGTGGTTATAGTGAAAGCCGAAAATATAAGGGGATATTTGGCAATATATAACAATTTACAACTATCTTTTATAATGTTTTAATGACATAAATGTCTAATATATGTTATATAACTAAAATGTAACGTTATATTAATTGTGTGGTGGATTTTGGTAAATATTTAAGAACATTGGTGCTCGTTCGGAAATATAAACATTTTAAATGGAATTATAATATGGTTTTTAATGTTATAAGAGTTATCACATTTATAATATAGAGATATTCATTAAAGAGAATGAATATATTATAAGACTTACCATATAATAAATAGTTCCATAATACATGTATGAAAAGTGAATATATGTTATGATGTGGAAAATATAATATGGTCTAATAACCATGTATTTTCATGATTAAAGAGATATAAGAAAAAGGGAAAACAATTACAAACATTGGATATGGAATTCTAATGTTAAGAGTGTACATGTGATAATAAGGATCCTTATAATTGAAAGTATTGTTTACACATGGGTTATACCACATTGAACTTAAAAAAAAAACACACAAACCTAAGGAAAAAAAAATAATAAAAACTAAGGTGAGATGAATGGTACATGACAAAGAATCATGCGTACAATATAGAAACAAACTATACGACATCCAAGGGTATGTTAAGTTACATGCGATAACAAGCTCAACAATAAGTATATTAATATACAAGACAAGACTACGCATGTAATATAACACCTTTCTAATCCCGAGTTAAGCCGAAAACCCGACAAGCGTTGACAGTTAATAACAGGGGATTAACCGGGAGGTGTTAGTGACGGTACGGGGTACCGTAGAGTATGTTGTTATACGGGATGCTAATCAGTAGCGTTATGTATTGTTTAGACTGTTAGAGACGACACACGGAGCATAGGAACTTGCTGATTCATACTCCACCGTAATACTCATCAGGGTGAACGGTATGTTTTATTATGTGGCTTGGTTGTCTCTGAGGATTTCCTCAGTTCAGACATTATGTGAAAATCTGTGATAAGATTGAATGTCTTCTTGTGTGAAAATATGCTTGAGTTGTGTATTAATGCTGCTTTATTATTATTACTGTTGTGCGATAACAGTACCGTTCGTATATATGAACATATTATAAAACGAACTAGCGGCAATGATGCTATCTTATATGTGTAATATAAGGCACGTAAGTAAAACGTTGTAGCATTAGGATAATAAGTTATATAAAATATCTGAGACTTATATACGGAGCATTGGCCTCTTTAACGCCGCTCTCGTATCTAGCACTTGATCCCGAGTTGACATACTCAGGATTGGACAACGACCTTAGTCTGTTGTGTTAGAAAAAAAATAGTAAGCGATGCGATGGTATAGATAAGTTTATCAAGAGGATGTGGCTCTTGCTGTGAACTGTGAACCATTAACGATACTAGGATACCGTGTGGTAGCCGTAAGTATCTGGATAAATTTCCAACGAACTACAGATTGTTCGTAGGACGGAGACTCTACCGCTGGAGTGGCTATTGCCGTGGGTGACCCGCCATAAAAGATGGGTAACTTAGAGACACGTCGTTCTAACGAGACGTTGTCATTAGGCATTACTGAACAATTACAAACGACTATATTAACTCGCACATTAGGCGAACGTTATTTAGGCTTGTATGCCAAAGACGGGAAATTATACTCGTTTATAATTCTCGTTATTTCGCCTTGTTGCTCAGTGGTTATGCTTTATAAGTATGTGTGGTATGTTGATGGTTTTGTTTGAACGAGTCATTGTGCTCATATTATGTGTTGTGTACTGGTTGAGTCGAGTCGCTGTACTCATGTGTGGATTATGGTGGATTGTTTGGTCGAGTGAGTCGTCGTACTCAATTACGAACTATTAAGTGTTTGTTGGAATGGAGTCTCCGTACTCATATAAGCGTTGTAACGCTTTCAGTGGTCTATATCGATGCGAGGTGTGAAGCCGGGGGCTTGTTTGTTGTTTGAGTTTACTGCAATATATATTGTTGCTTTATAGTTTTAACATTAAACTACTTGCATGAAAATGAATTGCATGCTCTCGACCAATTAACTGAGGGTCCGAGAGGGCATGACAGTCATGTAGTAACATACTCAGCAGGGACTGATTCCATACCACAAACAACCATTTTTGCAGGTATGCAGCTTTCGGTGTCGGCAAAGAGAGGGACGCGCTGGTTAGTTTAATTATAGTTGTTTAAATATGCACTGTTGCATTTTGATACGAACTTAGAAACGTGTATAGGATTGGGGTACTTAGAATGCTCACTGTGAATGTATTTTATATTGGTTTGGGAAGGATAGATATATCTCTTGTTGTCACTGTGGGAAATTGTTTCGCATTTAAGAATATATCAGTAAGCACGTTATTACTCGTATGGGCGAGTAAGAACGGTGACACCAGTAGTTCAGTTGTTGAGATTACCGCTGTTGTAACACCCCTACCGCTAATACCGTCATTACTGTACATACTTACCTTCGCAGCGGATAATACATACACAACGGCGGGTGTACAATGCCGCTAGTCACCCACGTGACTAACAAGGCTAGCTACACTACTACATACTACCGGTCTGATGAATTGAACATACCGAGTACTCTACACAATACAATACTTCCCATTGCATACTCATCCATAATCCAATTACAACTCCATTACATTACTATACCGAGCATACTACAATCCTTAAATTACCGATACAGTTTAAACTTCCAAGTTCGCATTACAATACAAGTACCAATCCCTACTATACAACTACCCATGCTTACGTAGCAGTCCCCGTCCTACTCTCTCGAACGGTGGTCAGCTTCGGGTACCTGCACACTAAAAACGGTCCCCCGAAGGGGTCAGCTTACGCTGAATATGACTTTCGCATATACCGCGTGCTAACCGCGGTACATCGACTACTTTGGGTCGAATATACATGGAGTTCATTTACATGCTTACATACATACTCATGCTACTACAATACAACAACAATACTTTCATGCACATACAAATTCAATACTTACTAAGGAAGACAAATCGATGGTCAACCATTCGTATTTGTTATTCATTCATTACTCTCTTCGTACTATATTCGATATTCACTACTCCCACTCATACCTACTCCTTACTCCTACATACTCAACACTCCATGTTCGATACTTTACTCGTACACGTTTCTTACTCCGTACTCGTTACTACACTTATGCATACTCATTACTCAATATCCCTTACTTACTCGTACATACTCGGTACTCAATACTTACTCACACATACTCAATACTCAACACTCGCTACATACTCATACTCGCTTCTTACTCATTACTCATTACTTTACTCATACGTACGTAATACTCAATACTCAATACTTTGGCCGCCGGGCGGAGTCATACAAAAGACTCGCCACCGGACCTACAATACGAGGGCTATACGCTTAACTCCTCAAATACTCAAATGTCTGTTCTACCGGACTACTCATATTCCCAACACTCTTCTCTTAGAGTATAATTCAATCTTATGGATTAGCCTAGAAGTATCTCTCTTGATAACCTCCACTGGCTTAGGGAATTACTACCGTCTAGTATCCTCAGGTTTAAGGGTTTCCCCAACATATCGGATACTCTCATGTTCGGGTCATTACTTACATCAGTCGGGTCCTCTCATAATGGGTCGACTAACTACTAAGGGGTTGGAGATCCCTCGTCATTCTTTACTACTCTTATGGTTCATGTTTGCACCAAGAATAATTCCTTTGATATGGGTTACTTATATACTTCTACTACTTATTGTTTGTGGGTTATTCGTTTCGATTCTCCTACCGTTATCGGGAGGTTGTTACTCCCGTACACTCTCTCACATTCTAGTGAGTTCATTGGGTTGCGTTATCGTTTACCGCTTCGATAGCTTAGTGCGTTGCTATTGTTCCATTAGTTCACAACAAGACTCTTACTACGAGTCACTACAAACAAGACTCATCTATGAGTCGATCTACACCAAGTAAAGCCACACAATCAATTCAAGAAAGGTTAGCTCATGCAACATACAACAAGACATACAATGAAAGGCAGTAAACCGTTTTCATGCTTTAATCTTGATTAGCCGGCATACAGCATACAAATCAACGTAACTCGGTTAGCATACGGGGCATGAGAAAATCATACCTTTCACCGGAGTTAGCTTTACCATGTGTTCCCTTATACCTTGGTTCACATTTGTTCCACTGGTAATGTTTCAAACATTGCTATTAATGCTATGCTCATACGATACATCAATAATTACTACTCCCGTACTTACCCCGTTGTCCCGTTGTTTCGGTTTAACTTAATGTTCTTAAACCTACAACTTTCTTACTGACTTCTCAAACTTGTTTACACTTCTTAGGCCCTTTAAATATCACCAAACAAGGCCTTAACAACTTCTAAAACCAATACCATTCATTTTCCCCATCATTCAGAGACTTAAAACCACTTTCTGTTGCATTTTTAGCCTGGTCCGGTTTGTGTCCGGGTTTACAAACCCGGACCAAGTCCGAGAATAACTTTCTGCCTATTTTTATGTGTGGTCCGGGTTTGTGTCCGGGTTTACAAACCCGGACCACCCCCTGGGATGGCCTTCTGCCTAATTTTTGCTATCGTCCGGGTTTACAAACCGATTGCAAACCCGGACAACCCCCTGGAACTGTCAAAATTTACAGTTTTCCATCAGTTTTCAACCCCTAATTCACCTCTAATCATTTCCTAATCTTTCCACATGTTTTCTACATGTTTAAGCATCCTAAAACATGCCTTAATCCAGTCCCAAACCTCCTCAACACATTAGTCAAATCCATACTCAATACTTACTCCATTTCTACAGATTTTTCTTCCTCTTGTTACAGTTAGCACACTTGTGCATTTCCTTTACTCCTCTTTGCATTTTGCATCATGTCCTAACTTCATCTTACCATTCCAATCCCTCTCCAATCAACTACACTACCTATACCAAAGTCCAACTCTCTTTTACCAATCTTGCACACCAATTCTTCCTAGTTTCTACAACGCATTTTTGATACTCTTTGCTACAGATTTTTACCTTCTCCTTTCTCATACTACAATTACCATTCCTTAGTTACTAAACCATCTATACTAAATCCCAATACACACCTTGGTTCTCCCATTCACCAAGTCATTCTTTAATGCACAATTCCTACCAAAATTTTGCCATAGTTCACCTACAATTTTCACTTATCCACACATACCCATTATCGCCAAAATCATTCCTATTCTAGCCACACCCATACAAGGGTCCTACCAGCAATAACAACAATCCTTAATACATCAATACACTACCAAACATCAATACCAATCCTCATACACAATATACTTGGCTCCAAGGCCTACAATTCACTTACTAATTCACAAATACTCAAAACTTCAGAAACTTCAATATTAACACAATAGTTTAGGTTCTTTTATTTGTTTACCCATTCCCAAATCCTAAAGCATTCAAAATAGCAATAGGGTAACTTAATTACCTTATTCCTCCTTTCTTTGTTCCCAAGCTTCTCATCTCATCTTCTTGGTCACAATCGGTCAAATGGGAATGGAGTTGTCAAACTCCATCCCAACACCCAAGAAACACACAAATGCATTTTAATTTCTCCTTCTAAACCCTTAGAGAATTCTAATTCAAAAAAAGGCTTAGAACACAAGTTAGGGTTTTACCTTTGGAGATTTTTGAGAGGGGTTCTCACCCTTGAATCAAGAAGGGGATTACTCCACCATTGGATATATGAAACAATGCTCCAAAGCAAGAAGAAAGCAAAGTGTTACAAGGAGCAAAATCTGTCAAGAGAGATGAATGAAGAAAAATGGATTTTTTTCTTGAATATTTTTACCTTAAGAGAGAGAGAGAACCCCAAGCTCCACAACAATGCCATTTTCTTCACCAATGGGGTATACCCACGAAATTGAACTTCATCATTTTGGAATTTTAAAAAGAGAGAAAGGTAGATCTTGGTGAGAGGAAGAAGAATATGTACTTACTTTCTCATTTGGAGCTTTAATATGGCTTGAGCATGCAAGAGAAGAGGAGAAGCCATGGGAGCTTATTTGAGAGCTTCAAAATCGCCAAAATAGAAGAGAGGAGGGGAGCTCACCGTGGAAAGAGAGGAAGGGAATGGGAAAAATCAGAAAAGTAGAGGAGAGAGAGAGTGGAGTGAGGTGTATATTTGCTTTTTGCTTTATGTTACTTTTTTACTTATTATTTTGTCTTCTAGTGAGTAGTAACAAATAAAGAGAAGGAGGGAATCGTGACCCACCCTTTCTCACATGGGTTTTCTGATTTTTAATTGCAAGTGGGGGATGTCATTTTGGTTTTATTACATTAACACCCCACAAGTTCTCGTTTTTGTACTATTCACTTACCGGAGCCCATTTTCCGGAATTTTCTCGTTTCTTAAATTTTATTGGTTATTAAGCTTCCGTTAATGCTTAATAATAGTTATTTAATGATTTATAATTTTTACGGGTTCGTTTGACCACTTAAAATTACATTTTCGCGTTTTCTCGAAAAACGCGCGCTAAAGCTATATTAGCGTTTTAATACATTATTTGGTTCCGTTTTCTTCGGAAATCATTCCCATATACTAATTAGGCGTTAATAAGCCTTAGGAATCCTTATAATACTCTAACCGAGGTCTCGTACCTCCTATGGTTATTTAACGCTTATTTTAGCGTTCTCCGCTTTCTAAGCGTTTCCTCATTTCTTTTGGATTTATTTTCTTTACCAAAATTGCTTAGGCACTATTAGGCCCTTAAATACCATATTAAAATAATATAATCACCATATTTAAGTTCGGGGTATTTCAGCTGTGATTATGATGTTAAATAAGATGATTAGGAGCCGTTTAGATTAGGGGTTTACACATATCTTATGAAAATACAAATCTAACGGCGCAAACGGCATTAAAAACGGACTTCAAACGAGTCCCAAAAGGGCAAAACAGAGTTGGTCCGAACTTGTGTTCGGACATGGTAAGTTCGGACACAAGCCGAAGCGAAATAGACTGCAGAAAACCAAACGTCCGAACTTGTGTCCTGACTTCAAAGTTCAGACACAAGTCGAGTTTCAAAACTTCAGAAAAAATTCTTACGTGGTCCGAACATTGGTCCGAACTTGCAAGTTCGGACATAGGTCGAGACTTGCAAGCTAAACCCGTCCTCGCATGCTGTCCGAGCATAGAAGTTCGGACAGATGTCCAGACACAGCCAAACGATGAAAACCTTGAAACTTTTGGGGCCTGACCGAACATTGATGTCCGGACGAACATTCGGACAGGTCCTTAAGTGCAGTTTTTAAAACGTAAACAGAAAGCAAAACCATTAGAAACTCTCGTATAAAACACAATAACAACATGAGGAACTCTTGAACAGAAAGGGTCATTATTAAATACTCGATACAAAGCTCAAACTCAAATAAAACTAATTCATAAATGCCAATAAGTTCATTTAACCAAAACTCAAATGAACATAACCTTTAACACAGCAGCGGATCTCAAAACGTCTAGGGCATTACCGCCACACCCAACTCCCACCCATGGGTGCTCAGGCTAATGAACTAATTAACACTAAAACAAAAGTTAACTTCAAGTTATGCGGAAGCAAAAATAAATACTCAATGTATAAAACTTTGAGAGCATCACAGCATCATCTCTTTATCACTGAAACTCAAACAACGCCTTAATTATTCGCAGTCCCTAACTATGTGATTCGCTGTCCCGATCCCCACAATTAGTCATCCATACCTGCGATCATAAAACATAGACAAATCATAGAAAGGATCGCACAAATCAGAAAAACTGAGTAAATTCCACCTCAACCTGTAAAATACATTTTATAACTCATTTGCCTTTAATAAACAGATGAAATGGTTTTACCGAACAGTTGATGAATTTCCAAAAAACATAACAATACCGAAACCACAGTAGGGAGCTTTCAACAGGAGGTAAGCACAATTCCAAACACGGGTCACCTATGGGACCCCAAACAACAATTCAAGGACAGTCACCTATGGGACCGTCAAACAACCACCTCACCCTAAGTCCTTAAGTGTGCACACCCCCTATGAAACAGCAGTAATACATAGAGTAGATCATAGAGCTTAACTGCAACAATGTGTGCAGCGAAAATAATAACAATAAGGGAGAGCACCCATGGGCTCCCAAACAACGGAATACAACCTGTGAAAGACTCCTAAAAACCATAACTGAAATACCACAATCTCAATCCAATTCCTCAATTCCAAAACGTGGGAAACAATCCCAAATCCTTAAACCACAATCGAGAACTCATAAAACACAGTGGAACCTTTTCTTATTCTTTTACAAAACATCAATCAAATAATTATTGAGCATAGAATTTACCTGGAACAACCAAATCCCTCAAGAGCCCAACCGCTCCGGACTATTGATAGCACTCGTCGATGTAATTGGCGTCTAGGTAACCAAAATTAACAATCAGAATTCATCGAACAACGAGTAGATAACTAAACAACTAAGTAGAATACATTACCCGACAATCTACCAACTGGACACCAGGGAATTAATCGGACTTCGATGGAACTAGCGAGAATTCACCAAGGGTTTGAAGAGAGAGAGCGTGAAAATAAAAGGGCAGAGTGTAAACGCAAGAACGGCGTATTGAGGATGCAGAATAGTGAAAAGAAATCAACCCTTAAATAGAATTATTTGTATAATAAAAAGAGAATAACTAATTAAGGATTATGCTAAAAGGAATAAAAATAAAATAATTAAGAAAGAGTTCTAACTCTTGGAATTTAAAATATCTCCAAAGGATAGATCTCGTTAAGTTAGGGAAATCAGTAAAAGAGGATTGATGAAGTAATTCAGGAAAGAATAAATCAGAAACGAGAAACAATATCAAGAGGTCAATTAATAAACATTTATTTGGAAGGAGATAATTTAGAAAAGGGTAGATATGTTGTAAATAATTTAAAGGTTTAACAAAGGAAAAGAACAACTCGTTAAAAGATAAATGAAGACACCAGTAATATAATTACTGAGAGAAGAATAAGGAGATTTAATAGAATAATATTTTGAGTAGTCAAATAGAATTCGAACTCTGAATACTTAAAATAAGTTGGAAAGAATATTCTGGAATAGTACTTCGGAGTTTAAATAACTTAGGGAAATTAGGAGAAGGAAATAATACTATATCATATAGTATTCGAAATATAGTTAAATCCATTAATGCAAAACGTTACCAACATTCAGAAACACTTTAAAGAGAAAGATTAATTCCCTGGGCCTTAACTAACCTTGGATATGCCACTCTTACCATATACTGTATTATTCCTAGCTTGGAATTTCCTGGGTATTTCATCTCATCCCCCTTAAAAGAAAGCTTCCCCCTCGAAGCTAAAACTTATCCATAAGGCGAAAAACTGCTAAACGAATTACTGTCTCGAGCGATTACCTGATCGAAGAGCTGTGGGTACCTCTTCCTCCTCATTTCCTCATCTACCTCCCATGTAGCCTCTTCGGTACCATGATTAGACCATAAGACTTTGACCATACGGATGGACTTCGATCGTGTCTCCCGGGTCTTAGTGTCCATTACTCTGATGGGATATTCCTCATAGGATAGATTCTGTTCTAGCTCCAAGATCTCTGGCTGCAACACATGCGAAGGGTCGGGAACATACCGCCTCAGCTGGGACACATGGAAGACGTTGTGAACTTTCTCCAGCTCACATGGAAGCGCTAGTCGGTATGCCACCTCTCCAACCCTCTCTAAGATCTCATAGGGTCCAACGAATTTGGGACTGAGCTTCCCTTTCTTCCGAACCTGGTTACTCCTCTCACAGGAGATACTTTCAGGAAACCTTATCTCCCACCTCGAACTCAACCGGTCTGCGCTTGAGATCGGCATAGGACTTCTGCCTGTCCTGAGCTGCCTTCATTCGTCTCTGGATCATCCGGACTTGCTCCATAGTCTCTTCTATCAACTGAGGCCCCAAACACACAGTCTCACTAATGTCGCTCCAACATAACGGTGTCCTACACTTCCACCCATACAAAGCCTCATAATGAGCCATCTTGATGCTAGTGTGGTAACTGTTGTTATAAGAAAACTCTATCAGATGTAGCATATCAGCCCACGAACCCTGGAAGTCCATCACATATGCCCGAAGCATGTCCTCCAAGGTCTGGATGGTCCTCTCGGTCTGACCATCAGTAGCTGGATGAAACGCAGTGTAACACCCCTACTAATCCTGCTCCTAAAAACAATATAATCACAGCGGTAAATAACAGACTGTTGCTCTAATGGTGTCACTGTTATCACTCGCCCATACGGGTGATAACGAGTTACCCGATAATCAACATGCGAAACGTATTCCCGCAGTGACCACAAGAGATAGATAGTAGAACTTTAAACAAATTAAAAGCAAACCAACAGTAACCAATTATTACAGACCGTACTCGTGAGCGTCTAAACAAATCCACCTCGGTTACACAACCCGAGTCCAAAACGTCTTCAGTACCAACCGTACCAAGTCCTAAACAACAATAATATATTACAACCGTCGCGCCTCGCGTCGACCACCAGCTACTCTTCTGAAATAAAAATGGTTTGTGGTATGGAATCAGCCCCTGCTGAGTATGTCATCACATGCCCCGTCATGCCCCCAAAAACCCCTCAGTTATTTGGTCGAGAGCATGAGGTTCATTACATGCAATACCGTTTTTAATATATAAACTGTAAAATAAATGACAGTAATAACCATACAACAACACAACCATCAACACACATAATGTACCACAAGTATAACCAATGACAACAAAGCGAAACAATGAGAATAACAAACAAGTATTAATTCTCGTCCATGGTGTAGAAACCAATATTGTTCGCCACTGTATAATTCTCAAATGTATTAATTGTCCAGTTATACCTAGTGACAATGTCTCTTTAAAACGACATGTCTCTAGTTACCCATATATTATGGCGGGTCACCCACGGCAGTAGCCACTCCAATGGTAGAGTCTCCGACCAACGAGCCATTCTAGCTCACGGGAAATTTTCTTGATACTTGGGACCCGTACGCGGACATCCTGGTATCGTTTTTGTGATCACAGCGCACACCAAGAGCCACATCCTCTTGGCTTTACTTCCATTCCTTAATTAATTATTATACCATCGCATCGCATTACCATTTTTCTAACACAGCAGACTAAGGTCATTAGTCCAATACGGAGTCTGTAAACTCGGGATCCAGTGCTAGTTACGAGAGCGGCGTATAGAAAGGCCAATGCTCCGTATAAAAGTCTCAGATAATATGTATATGTTATTATCATAGTGCTACAACGTTTTACTTACGTTCCTTATATTTCATATAAGATAGCACCATAGCCGCTAGTTCGTTTTATATATAGGTTCATATATACGAACCAATACTGTTAACTCAACAACAGTAAATAATAAGCAGCTATAAATATACAATTCATGCATATTAATTATCACATTCAGACAAACAATCTTATCACAGATCACACAGAAGTCTGAACTGAGGAAGCCCTCAGAGACAATTAGAGACACATAACAACATACCGTTCACCGTGGTGTATTACGGTGGAGTATGAATCAGCAAGATCCTATGCTCCGTGTGTCGTCTCTATTAGTCTAAACAATACATAATGCTACTGATTAGCATACTGTATAACAACACAATCCTACGGTACCCCGTACCGTCACTATTAACCCCCCGTTACTAACTGTCAATGTTTGTTGGGCTTTCGGTTTAACTCGAGGTTAGAAAAGTGTTATATTACATGCGTAGTCTTGTCTTGTATATTAATATATTTATTGTTGAACTTGTTATCGCATGTGACTTAACATACCCTTATGTCGTATAGTTTGTTTCATTATTGCATGTGTGATCCTTTGTCATGCACTATGCATCTCACCTTAGTATTTATTTTTCTAAGGTTTGTCTCTCTTTTTTTTTTTTTCAAATCCAATGTGGTATAATTCATTTGTAAACAATACTTTTAATTACATGAATTCTTATTATCACATGTACCCTCTTAACATTAGAATCCCATATCCAATGTCTGTAATTCTTTTTCCTTCCATCATATGTTACTTTGATTATGAAATACATGGTCATTGACCCATATTAAATTTTCCACCATAACATATATTTACTTATAATCATGTATTATGGAACTATTTCTTATATGGTAAGTCTTATATATATATTCATTCTTTTTAATGAATACCTCTCATATTATAAATGTTATAACTTCTATAACATAAAAACCATATTTATAAATTCCATTTTAAAATGTCAACATTTTCGAACAGCACTTATGTTCTTAAACATTTACAAAATCACCACATAATTAATGTAATGTTACATTATAGTTATATAACTTATGTTATGACATTTAAGTCATTAAAACAATTATAACATATAGTTGTAAATTGTTGTAAAATACCAAACCAACCCCCTTATTTTTCGGTTTCCAAACAACCACTAAACTTCTATAAATCACAAATCAATCCCAAATCATATTTCATTGTTACACTTATATCATATACCTTATATTATAACCTTTAGCCTCAAAATAATTATAACCTATAGTTTTATTATTTTGTTTTAAAATAACCGAACACTATTCTAATTATCTTCCCACCACTTAACTTTTATATTCACCAAATTCTCCTCTTTATAACATATAGTTTTCTAATATCATCAAAACTATATATTGTACATATGTCTTTATAAAACCTTATGGATAATTCCAAAAAAATCACCAAACTATACCAAAGGTTATAAACATTATTCCTAACCTTATATTTTCTCCAATCTCGGTTTAACCACATATGTTACCCATTTGAAACAATATCATAAATATCTTATATTATACTTATATAATTCATACAACTCAAATTTAACCAAATAAATTTCTAAAAATTCCTAATAACCTAAGGTTTGTACTAAACTCCATTTAGTACCCCTAGTTTTCGGAAATTACATTATAGCCCCATCTCTTTTAAATCTTTTACAAATTAATACTTATCTTAATATAAGGTTGTATTTTAATTTCAAAAATTCTCCAAACTTGGTCAAAGTCTCCTATATAGTCAACTTTGACTCCTAATACCAAATTGGAACCAACTCTTTCGGTAATCACCAAACTTCACCACATACTTTTCTATTTTACAATTTTGACCCAAAACTTTATAAAATGTTATAATTTTTATTAATTCATTTAAAAACCCTAAATTCCTCTATATTAAGCTCTCGGCCTAATACTTTGTTAATAATTACCGTTTGGCCCCAACTTTAATTACAAGCATAAATAAAACTAAATAAGCTTATAAACTTAAATTAAAATGGCCTAATGACATGGCCTTATTACAACCTTGAACTTGCAAAATAAATTACACAATAAATGTCTCAAATATAAAACATACTCACGGCCTCACTTGTTTTTGATTATTTTTCCACATAATGTCATAATTTGACCATTATGTTAATTAAATCCCTTAAATGACTAGCTTAATTTATCTTAGTCATTTTTTTCCATTTTTAGGTCAATATGACCCTTATTTAATGTTTCACTCACGGCCATATTAATATATAAGCTTGGAAATTATAAAAATCATAGATTTAAGGTGTTTATACCTTGATTTGTCCTTGTATGCTCTCGGTCACTTGAAGGAAAATTCACCACATGATTTAGACATGTTTAATACACAAAAAAAAGATATGGTTACACTCCAAGCTTGAGCTTAACCATAAGGAATAATTAATGTAAGATTTAAGGCAAAAATCACCTTAAAAATGCAAGGAGAGTTTAAGATGGTTTCGGCCTGAATCAAACACACCACAAGGTGTTAGATCCACCATATTGACATAGGAAATAGCTATATCACAACAAGCTCTCTTGTTATTAGGTTTTACCTTGGAAAAATGCCTTAAAAGAGGGTATTTCCTTTGGATCTCGGCCACCCTTGCTCCAAATGGCTAACCAACTGATTGAACATGTAAATATGAAGATTATGAGTGTTAAAACTCATAAAAATCAGAGGAAGAAAATCGGATGAAGAGTAGAGAAGCTTAAGGTATGTTTTTACCTTAAAATGAGATTTAGAGCAACCTTGGTCTCTAAACTTGTTTCATTCGAATTTGATTGATGTTATAACCTTATAACACTGAGAATAAGCCATAGGAACTGATTAGTCACGAGATCTAAGCATAGGTGGTGAAGAGATGAAGAAAAAGAGCCAAAAAACAAGCCTTAAACCATTAATTAGAAGCTTAGAAGTTAGGTTTACCTTCCCAACTGAAGAAGTTCGGTTGAGAGAGCTTGGGAGAGCTTGGAGGAGCTGCTTCACCGAATTGAATGCAGCTAGGAGAGAGAGAGAGTGATTAGATTTGGTATTATTAGGTTGAAAATGCATTATTGATTAGTTTTTTTGTCTCATTATTGGAGGTGACTCGTCAAAGGGATAAGGAGGGGACATGAGGTCGGCTGGTTGAAGAGAAAGGAAGGCTCCCACGAATTGAGGCTTGATTAATCAAATAATGGAGCCTAAAGTGAGTGTATAAACTAATAAAAGGCAAAAGTAGCCCCTAAATTATGGAGATATGTTGGGTTCTTGTTTATTGTGTGTACATGTGGCGAATTGGAGCCTCTTTAACTTGTAAATTTCGAACTCACATGGTCTAAGGGGTCAACTTTGACCTCTTGACCAATCTTAGTCAATATTGACTCCTGCGGGCCCCTTTTAGGGTTTTATTAATATTTTAATATTAAATTTGTAAAAATTGTTTAAAATTTGGAATTAAATTCCTAATATGATATAATGTGATATAATATCATATTTAAAGGTAATTATAACCTTTTAGCCCATTAAAAACAGTAAAACCAGTTTAGAAGACAATTTCACAAAAACGTGCTTTAAGGAGTTTTAGCGCACATTTTGTGTTGCCTGGTGTTTATGAGCTTAGTTTTCTTTGAGAACTGTTTTGTTGTGTTCCTTATTTCATTATAATACTTAGGAATCCACTTTGGATCCTATTTGAGGTCATACAATTGATGGTGCTTTAAAGCACCTTTTTGGCTTTACCGATCTTAAGGCGTGTTTTGCCTTGTTGAGATCTTTAGATTGTTCCCCAGTAATATTTAGATGTTTATTAACCATCTTAGATCATTAATAAATCATTTAATTATATTTTAAAGGTTAGGGGTATTTCAGTCTACCCCCCTTAAAAGGCTTCGTCCCGAAGTCCTTAATCCTCTACAGTTCACCTAAGGAATCAAGTTCCACTATGTAACCAATCAGTTCCATCTCTAGGGAGTAACTCCACTAGGTTCAAACCTAGTCTATACATACAGCATATATCAAAAGCCATACCACATGGTATATACTCATTTATTTCATAGCACTAAACAAGTTGCACAACCAATTCATCAACAAAAGTACTCAGCGGTACTCTATATATATTCTCACAGGTGCACTAAGGCACATACATAAAATGTATTCAACATATAATCATCCAAGCAAACATGTATGACGCAGCATACCAACAAAACACACCACCAAAAATAGACCAAATGCATAACATATGCGCAAGCCAAGTGGTGTCTACCCCCTTAAAAAGGGTTTGACCACGAACCCGTACAAGTATCACAGCTACTACTCGAAGAGTGCGGGATACTTCGCTCTCATGAGTCCCTAACTCCCATGTAGCCTCCTCCACCTCATGGTTCGACCAGAGAACCTTGACCATGCTAACGGTCTTATTCCTAGTCTGCCTCATCTTCGTATCGAGGATGCGGAGTGGTACTTCCACATATCGTAGAGCGGGTCCACTCTAAGTCTCTGGCTTGCAAAACGTGCGATGGGTGGGGCACATACTTCTTCAACTGTGACAAACGTGAAATACGTCGTGCACCTCCCGAGCTTGCTGGCCAAATACCAGTCTGTAGGCTAACGGGCCCACTCGCTCCCGTAATCGCATAAGGTCCAACATACTTTGGGCTCAACTTGCCCTTCTGCCCAAACCGGAATATCCCCTTCATGGGTGACACCCTAAGGAATACCATATCGTCGGTAGTGAACTCAACGTCCTTCCTCTTGGTGTCTGCATATGATTTCTGCCGGTCCTGAGCTGCCTTCATGTTCTTTCTAATCTGTAAGACATCCTCCTTAATCTGCTCTAGGTACTCAGGTCCTAGAAGCGTATATCGCTGGCCTCATCCCAGCATAAGGGAGTCCTACATGGTCTACCATAAAGTGCCTGAAATGGTGGCATCTGTATCGAGGAGTGGTAGCTGTTGTTGTAGGCGAACTCTATCAGATGTAGTCGCTCAAACCAACTCCCCTGAAAGTCTAAGGCACATGCTCTAAGCATGTCCTCCAATGTCTGGATGGTCCTCTCACTCTGACCGTCGGTCTGTGGATGGAATGCCGTACTAAGCTTCAACTTCGTACCCAAGGCTTCCTGAACCTGTCCCCAGAATCTGGACAAAAATCGAGGGTCCCTATCAGAAACAATAGTCTTTGGCACACCATGGTGCCGGATCACCTCCTTCTGGAACAAGTCCGCTAATTTCGGACCTTCCTGGTATCCTTCATCGCAACAAACTTAGCCACCTTCGTCAGACGGTCCACGATGACCCATATCGTGTTCAGTCCTCCCTTAGTCGGTGGGAGACCAACAACGAAATCCATCGAGATATCCTCGAACTTCCAGCAAGGAATAGGCATAGACTGCACTAAACCTCCGGGTCTCCTATGCTCAAACTTAACCTTCTGACAGGTCAAGCATCTGGTCACGTAGTCAGCTACATCCTTCTTCATCCCGCTCCACCAGAAATGAACCTTCAAATCCTTATACATCTTCGAAGAACCGGGGTGGACGGATAAGGATGAGCTATGAGCCTCCTGGAGTATCTTCTCCTTCAAATCTGGAGAAGACTCCGGAATACACAAACGGCCATTCAATCGAATCATGCCATCATCACACAGTTCGAGGTCATACTTCTGACTCTCAAAACAACCCTCCAACATTTTCTGTTTGATGCTCTCCATATACTGGTCACTCTCACTCTCCTGTGCAGCTCGTATCTCATCAACCATACTGCTGTTTGCTACTAGTACAAATAATGAATGAGCTCTGCGGCTCAGGGCGTCAGCTACTACATTCGCCTTGCCCTCCTTGTATTTCAGGTCTATGTCGTAGTCCTTCAAGAACTCGACCCATCTTCTCTGTCGCATGTTCAGTTCCTTCTGAGAGAAGAGATGTTGTAAACTCTTATGATTAGAGTAGATAGTGACTGTCACACAGTATAATAATGTCGCCAGATCTTCAAAGCAAAGACTACTGCGCCTAACTCAAGGTCGTGTGTGGGGTAATTCACCTCATGCTTCTTCAGCTGTCGGGATGCGTAGGCAACTACCTTCCCGTGCTGCATAAGCACACAGCCTAGACCTGTTCTAGAGGCATCACAGTATACCTCGAACCCATCGGTGCCCTCAGGGATAGTAAGAACGGGCGCCGATGTCAGGAGATCCTTCAGTGTCTGAAAGGACTGCTCACACTCTGCAGACCATAAGAACTGGGATTCCTTCTTCATGAGATTAGTCATTTGTTTGGCCTCTTTGGAGAAGTCCTTCACGAACCTTCTATAGTACCCAGCCAAACCCAGAAACTGCGGACGTCTGTAACTGTCTTTGGCCTTGGCCAACTCTTCACTGCCTCAATCTTAGCAGGATCTACAGATATCCCGTCTGCTGATATGATGTGTCCTAGAAATGACACGCTGTCTAACCAAAACTCACACTTCGAGAGCTTGGCATACAGCTGGTTCTTCCTCATAATATTCAACACCTGTGTCAAATGTAACTCATGATCTTCCCTGGTCTTCGAATAGATCAGAATATCGTCGATGAACACCACAACTGAACTATCAAGCTGTTCTCTGAAGAGACGGTTCATCAAATCCATGAATATGGCTGGCGCATTCGTCAATCCGAATGGCATAACGGTGAACTCGTAGTGTCCATACCGTGTCCTGAAAGCTGTCTTCTCTATGTCACCCTCTGCAATCCTAATCTGATGGTAGCCAGATCTGAGATCTATCTTCGAGAACACACTGGCCCCTCTCAACTGGTCAAATAAGTCATCAATCCGTGGTAACGGGTACTTGTTCTTGACCGTGACCGCATTAAGCTCGCGGTAGTCGATGCAGAGTCGCATACTGCCGTCCTTCTTCTTGACAATAATACTGGAGCACCCCAAGGAGAAACACTAGGTCGAATGAATCCCTTGTCGAGGAGGTCCTCCAGCTGTACCTTCAGCTCCCTCATCTCAGCCGGTGCCATACGGTAGGGTGCCTTAGCAATAGGGCCCGTACCTGGCAATAAATCAACGGCGAACTCAACCTCACGCACAGGCGGCATGCCTGGCAATTCATCAGGAAACACATCGGAAAGTCTGCCACGACTGGAATGTCTACATCCATCTCGTCGCACTGTCTCGTGTCCTGTACATAACAGAGGAAGGCTTGTCGGCCCTTCCTAACATCCTTCATCAGGGACAATGCTGACACGATCTTGACAGTCGGCTCTCTCCTCACACTGCGGTACGACACTGTCTTGCCGCTCGGCCCCTTCAGTAGTAGTCGATGCTCTGCACAATGAAGGCGGCCCTTATGCTTCTGTAGCCAATCCATACCCACTATAATGTCAAAGCCCAAGTTCTTGAACTCAATCAAATCAATGGGAAAAGTCTCATTCATAATACTGATCTCTGACCCTAAATACTGCCTGGTGCAACCTACTTTCTCCTTCGATGGAAGGGTGACTGAAAAGTATGAAAGCTGTTCGGGGGCAGCCCCCAGCTTCATAGCAAATGCCGAGGAAATGAAAGAATGTGAAGCCCCTGAGTCGAACAATACGGAAGCACTAACACCATCAACAGGAAAGGTACCTGAGATCATCTCTCGTATTAGCATCGAGTCCCAATAAATCAGTAATCTACTGTCGATTGTAATTGTCATACCTGTGATGACATTACCGGACTCCTTGGCTTGCGCCATATCTAAGATGCAGATGGTACCCTCCTTTCCATTTTCGTAGCCTGAAGTTATGAATCAACGGTATCAACAAACTGAACACATATGCTTGAAGGCCTAAAACTCTTATTTCATTCATTCAACTGTATTATACAAGGTTACACACTTAGCTATTGCTATTACATCAGTACTGTCTGAAAGTCAAATTTAAACGGCCAGGTCGGATGTGGGTATCGTTCACTAGGGCTGGTGGTGCGGTATTGAGCTTAATGCTCTTAATACCATGGTATACAAGCCTCGACCCTCCACCAAATACCAACACATCCCCAGACTTGAGGATGATCTTGCTTGCTAGATCCATCCTCTTCTGGTCTCCATAGATGAACTCAGCATCATCGCCGATGGAGAATGACACAACCGGTATTCCTCTGGTGATGGACTCGGTCGTCTCATCACGGTCCTGGTGCATTCCAAGTTTTCCTCCCTGCTCGTAGTAGTTGATGATGCAACATCAGGTATCATGTCGGGTAATGGATAAGTCTCACAGTCTTGAGCAATGTCCATTGCTTTTCTCACCAAGGTTAGGAAACTCTCAGGTATCCTAGGTATAGACGCCACCTACCATCCTCACCTCTCGATAAACCCTAGCTTGTGGATCCCAATCTTTCCCTAAGCACATCATGTGCAGTTTCATTCTAGAACCATTATTAAATACTGGGGTATAAAATCCTCCTATGGCCCTTACCCAAAGCTCTACACTCATTCACTATGGCGATTTGCTCATCTAGGGTTAGGAATTCTCTGAGAAGTATCATGCCCGGTCTGATCACATGACACAACTCACTAGGGTACTCCCGTTTTCTTCCACGGGTCTAGGTGATCTCTGTCTTGTAAGTGTGGGATAGCAGATGTCGAAGTCTCCTAAGAGGTAGAAGGTTTCCTAGATAAGTGTTTATCTAAGGCGGTAATTAAAACACGCATTCATGCTTAAGTAAAGCGTTTAACACATAGTCATGTTTCATACAATGGTTAAGGTTTCAAATAATAACCTTCACCGTGCTGGGTACTAGTACCAGCGCCCGATGCTCCCGCTGCATTCAGCACGCGGTTGCCTGGCGGGTTTCTCTGGTTCTAGTTCTGCTGTTGCGGCTGCTGCTGCTGCTGCTGCCCCCTCTGGGCTTGGGGCGCCGGCCCCCTCTGGCCACCTCGGGCTCCACCTCCTCCAGTAGGTGCGCCCTGAGTCCCCTTCGGCGGGCGGTACGCTCGACTCTCCGGGTTCGAGAAGCACTCGAACGACCTGTGGCCCTTCTTCCCACAATGGTGGCAGTCTACCGCTTGCCTGTGGCAGTCAACACCCGGGTGGTCTTTACCACAGCGCTTGCAGTGAAAGTGGCGCTGGGGTGCAGAACCTATTATCATAACACACTCAGATTAATACATGGATGGTAATGGATAGTATAATACACATCTCATTCATAAGGTTAGATCGCTTACCCTTAGGGGGTACAGATCTAAGAGGCTGGGCATCGTAGGTAGCCCGGTCAGCATCGGGACCTTCTCTTTGCCCTTCTGGCTGGCCTGCTCCTTCTTCTTCTCCTTCCAGGAGAACTTCTTCTTCCTGTAATCGTCGAAGTGTCAGAATAGCAGGTATAAAAGCAGGCAGCAAGTAAGTAATTTAAATGGATTAAATAACTTAAAGGTGGATCTTACTTCCAACTCTTGCCGCTCCAGCTTCCAGCCGCAACCTCCGTCTCCTTCTCTAGGGCCTTACGCTTCTGCCCCTGGCCGTCCTCCCGCTGTTCACCAACAGCTCGGTCCGGGAAGCAGCCTCGTAGCATTCCTACAATGCATCAATGAGTTCCCCGACTTGTAATAATTCAAACTGAGTCACAAGATATAATCTGTCAACTAATATTTTACCTGGATTGTAGGTATAGTGCAGCACCCATGGCGGCCTTGATCGCATATCGCACCCGCCTCTAAACTTCTCAACTTTTACAGTATCAGAATAAAAACGACTCCTGGGACAAAGTCCAAGAGCCCGATAAAAGTGGAGTAGTACTGATCTACTGTCATACTACCCTGCTTCAGGCCTCAAACTCTTCCCGCTTCCTTTGCTTCAATGCGCAGGATAGTATTTCTCCCTCAACAGTTCCGCAAAACCTGTCCATCCAAAACCCTCAGTAGCAACGTAATGCGCCTTCACGAACCTCCACCAAGTGCTGGCGGCGTCCCTCAAGTGAAAGGCCGCTATGCCGACCCGGTGCTCAGCAGGCACGTGAATGGCGTCGAAGGCCTTCTCATGCTCAACGATGTATCTCTCCAGGGCGGTGGGGTCAGCTACCCCGTCATAGGTGGGTACTCGTGTGTCAGCAACACTCTTCAGCCAATTAGGCTCTCTAGGTGCGGGTACAGGTGGGACTACAGGTGGTGCAGGTGGTGCTCCTATCTGGATGCCTCCCATCAGGGCTAGCTGAGCAAAGACGGCCGCTACCGTCTCAGCAACGCCCACTGCTGGGGCCTCAGGAGGTCCTCCTCCAGGCCCGCCGCCTCTTCCACCACCACCCTCCCCTCTGCCAGCTCTGATCGTCTTCCGGAAGACATCTGAAGAATTCAGAATCAAGTCAGCTCTTGGTATAAATACTGTACTGTTTCCAACCATAACCTAACTCAATTCATTTACAACTATCTACTTGGTACTGGTGTGTGAATACCTAAGCTCACGGTACTTAAACTACTATCTCTTGTAATCAGAGCGGTACTCCGCTCTGATACCACTTTTGTAACACCCCTACTAATCCTGCTCCTAAAAAAACAATATATCGCGCAGCGGTAAATACAGACTTTGCTCTAATGGTGTCACTGTTATCACTCGCCCATACGGGTGATAACAGTTACCCGATAATCAACATGCGAAATGTATTCCCGCAGTGACCCAAGAGATAGATAGTAGAACTTTAAAACAAATTAAAGCAAACCAACAGTAACCAATTATTACAGACCATACTCGTGAGCGTCTAAACAAATCCACCTCGGTTACACAACCCGAGTCCAAACGTCTTCAGTACCACCGTACCAAGTCTTAAACAACAATAATATATTACAACCGTCGCGCCTCGCGTCGACCACCAGCTACTCTCCTGAAATAAAAATGGTTTGTGGTATGGAATCAGCCCCTGCTGAGTATGTCATCACATGCCCCGTCATGCCCCCCAAAACCCCTCAGTTATTTGGTCGAGAGCATGAGGTTCATTACATGCAATACCGTTTTAATATATAAACTGTAAAATAAATGACATTAATAACCATACAACAACACAACCATCAACACACATAATGTACCACAAGTATAACCAATGAACAACAAGCGAAACAACGAGAATAACAAACAAGTATTAATTCTCGTCCATGGTGTAGAAACCAATATTGTTCGCCACTGTATATTCTCAATGTATTAATTGTCCAGTTATACCTAGTGACAATGTCTCTTTAAAACGACATGTCTCTAGTTACCCATATATTATGGCGGGTCACCCACGGCAGTAGCCACTCCAACGGTAGAGTCTCCGACCAACGAGCCATTCTAGCTCACGGGAAATTTTTTTGATACTTGCGGACCCGTACGCGGACATCCTGGTATCGTTTTTGTGATCACAACGCGCACCAAGAGCCACATCCTCTTGGCTTTACTTCCATTCCTTAATTAATTATTATACCATCGCATCGCATTACCATTTTTCTAACACAGCAGACTAAGGTCATAGTCCAATCCGGAGTCTGTAAACTCGGGATCCAGTGCTAGTTACGAGAGCGGCGTATATAAAGGCCAATGCTCCGTATAAAAGTCTCAGATAATATGTATATGTTATTATCATAGTGCTACAACGTTTTACTTACGTTCCTTATATTTCATATAAGATAGCACCATAGCCGCTAGTTCGTTTTATATATAGGTTCATATATACGAACCAATACTGTTAACTCAACAACAGTAAATAATAAGCAGCTATAATATACAATTCATGCATATTAATTATCACATTCAGACAAACAATCTTATCACAGATCACACAGAAGTCTGAACTGAGGAAGCCCTCAGAGACAATCAGAGACACATAACAACATACCGTTCACCCTGGTGTATTACGGTGGAGTATGAATCAGCAAGATCCTATGCTCCGTGTGTCGTCTCTATTAGTCTAAACAATACATAATGCTACTGATTAGCATACTGTATAACAACACAACCTACGGTACCCCGTACCGTCACTATTAACCCCTCGTTACTAACTGTCAATGTTTGTTGGGCTTCCGTTTTAACTCGAGGTTAGAAAGTGTTATATTACATGCGTAGTCTTGTCTTGTATATTAATATAGTTATTGTTGAACTTGTTATCGCATGTGACTTAACATAACCCTTGTATGTCGTATAGTTTGTTTTTCTTATTGCATGTGTGATCCTTTGTCATGCACTATGCATCTCACTTAGTATTTTATTTTCAAGGTTTGTATCCCTCTTTTTTTTTTTCAAATCCAATGTGGTATAATTCATTTGTAAACCTCAATACTTTTAATTACATGAATTCTTATTATCACATGTACCCTCTTAACATTAGAATCCCATATCCAATGTTTGTAATTCTTTTTCCTTCCATCATATGTTACTTTGATTATGAAAATACAAGGTCATTGACCCATATTAAATTTTCCACCATAACATATATTTACTTATAATCATGTATTATGGAACTATTTCTTATATGGTAAGTCTTATAATATATATTCATTCTTTTTAATGAATACCTCTCATATTATAAATGTTATAACTTCTATAACATAAAAACCATATTTATAAATTCCATTTTAAAATGTCAACATTTTCGAACAGCACTTATGTTCTTAAACATTTACAAAAATCACCACATATTAATGTAATGTTACACTATAGTTATATAACTTATGTTATGACATTTAAGTCATTAAAACAATTATAACATATAGTTGTAAATTGTTGTAAAATACCAAACCAACCCCCTTATATTTTGGTTTCCAAAACAACCACTAAACTTCTATAAATCACAAATCAATCCCAAATCATATTTCATTGTTACACTTATATCATATACCTTATATTATACCCTTTAGCCTCAAAATAATTATAACCTATAGTTTTATTATTTTTTTAAAATAACCGAACACTATTCTAATTATCTTCCCACCACTTAACTTTTATATTCACCAAATTCTCCTCTTTATAACATATAGTTTTCTAATATCATCAAAACTATATATTGTACATATGTCTTTATAAAACCTTATGGATAATTCCAAAAAAATCACCAAACTATACCAAAAGGTTATAAACATTATTCCTAACCTTATATTTTCTCCAAATCTCGGATTGACCACATATGTTACCCATTTGTAACAATATCATAAAATATCTTATATTATACTTATATAATTCATATAAACTCCAAATTTAACCAAATAAATTTCTAAAATTCCTAATAACCTAAGGTTTGTACTAAACTCCATTTAGTACCCCTAGTTTTCGGAAATTACATTATAGCCCCATCTCTTTTAAATCTTTTACAAATTAATACTTATCTTAATATAAGGTTGTATTTTAATTTCAAAAATTCTCCAAACTTGGTCAAAGTCTCCTATATAGTCAACTTTGACTCCTAATACCAAATTGGAACCAACTCTTTCGGTAATCACCAAACTTCACCCATACTTTTCTATTTTTACAATTTTGACCAAAACTTTATAAAATGTTATAATTTTTATTAAATTCATTTAAAAACCCTAAATTCCTCTATATTAAGCTCTCGGCCTAATACTTTGTTAATAATTACCGTTTGGCCCCAACTTTAATTATAAGCATAAATAAAACTAAATAAGCTTATAAACTTAAATTAAAATGGCCTAATGACATGGCCTTATTACAACCTTGAACTTGCAAAATAAATTACACAATAAATGTCTCAAAATATAATACATACTCACGGCCTCACTTGTTTTTGATTATTTTTCCACATAATGTCATAATTTGACCATTATGTTAATTAAATCTCTTAAATGACTAGCTTAATTTATCTTAGTCATTTTTTTCCATTTTAGGTCAATATGACCCTTATTTAATGTTTCACTCACGGCCATATTATATATAAGCTTAGATAAAAATAATAGATTTAAGGTGTTTATACCTTGATTTGTCCTTGTATGATCTCGGTCACTTGAAGGAAAATTCACCACATGATTTAGACATGTTTAATATGCAAAAAAAAGATATGGTTACACTCCAAGCTTGAGCTTAACCATAAGGAATAATTAATGTAAGATTTAAGGCAAAAATCACCTTAAAAATGCAAGGAGAGTTCAAGATGGTTTCGGCCTGAATCAAACACACCACAAGGTGTTAGATCTACCATATTGACATAGGAAATAGCTAGATCACAACAAGCTCTCTTGTTATTAGGTTATACCTTGGAAAAATGCCTTAAAAGAGGGTATTTCCTTTGGATCTCGGCCACCCTTGCTCCAAATGGCTAACCAACTGATTGAACATGTAAATATGAAGATTAGAGTGTATAAACTCATAAAAATCAGAGGAAGAAAATCGGATGAAGAGTAGAGAAGCTTAAGGTATGTTTTTACCTTAAAATGAGATTTAGAGCAACCTTGGTCTAAACTTGTTTCATTCGAATTTGATTGATGTTCTAACCTTAGAACACCTAGAATAAGCCATAGGAACTGATTAGTCACGAGATCTAAGCATAGGTGGTGAAGAGATGAAGAAAAAGAGCCAAAAAAAGCCTTAACATTAATTAGAAGCTTAGAATTATAATTAGAAGTTAGGTTTACCTTCCCAACTGAAGAAGTTCGGTTGAGAGAGCTTGGAGGAGCTGCTTCACCGAATTGAATGCAGCTAGGAGAGAGAGAGTGATTAGATTTGGTATTATTAGGTTGAAAATGCATTATTGATTAGTTTATTGTCTCATTATTGGAGGTGACTCGTCAAAGGGATAAGGAGGGGACATGAGGTCAGCTGGTTGAAGAGAAAGGAAGGCTCCCACGAATTGAGGCTTGATTAATCAAATAATGGAGCCTAAAGTGAGTGTATAAACTAATAAAAGGCAAAAGTAGCCCCTAAATTATGGAGATATGTTGGGTTCTTGTTTGTTGTGTTTACATGTGGCGAATTGGAGCCTCTTTGGCTTGTAAATTTCGAACTCACATGGTCTAAGAGGTCAACTTTGACCTCTTGACCAATCTTAGTCAATATTGACTCCTGCGGGCCCCCTTTTAGGGTTTTATTAATATTTTAATGTTAAATTTGTAAAAATTTGTAAAATTTGGAACTAAATTCCTAATATGATATAATGTGATATAATATCATATTTAAAGGTAATTATAACCTTTTAGCCCATTAAAAACCAGTTTAGAAGACAATTTCACAAAAACGTGCTTTAAGGAGTTTTAGCGCACATTTTTGTGTTGCCTGGTGTTTCTGAGCTTAGTTTTCTTTGAGAACTGTTTTGTTGTGTTCCTTACTTCATTATAATACTTAGGAATCCACTTTGGATCCTATTTGAGGTCATACAATCTTGATGGTGCTTTAAAGCACCTTTTTGGCTTTACCGATCTTAAGGCGTGTTTTGCCTTGTTGAGATCTTTAGATTGTTCCCCAGTAATATTTAGATGTTTATTAACCATCTTAGATCATTAATAAATCATTTAATTATGTTTTAAAGGTTAGGGGTATTTCACGCAGTGCTCAACTTCAACTTGGTGCCCATCGCCTTCTGAAATTGCTGCCAAAAATGGGCTAAGAACCTCGAGTCTCTGTCTGAAATGATGGTCTCAGGTACACCATGATATCTCACCACATTCTTGATGTAAGCATCCACCAACTGGCTCATGGACCATGTCTTCTTCATGGGTATGAACCGTGCAGACTTAGTGAGTCGGTCCACTATCACCCAAATCTGATTGACTCCTCCCTTCGCCAGTGGTAAACCCATCACGAAGTCCATGGACATGGAGTCCCACTTCCACTTTGGGACCTCCAACGGCTGCAATAAACCTCCCATCCTCTTGTGCTGGAATTTGACCTTCTGACAGGTACGACACTTCGACACAAACTCTGCAACTTCCCTCTTCATCTTGGGCCACCAAAACATCTTCTTTAGGTCCTTATACAACTTATCACCGCCAGGATGAACTGAATAGGGAGTATTATGAGCCTCCCTCATTAGTCTCTCCTTTACCACCTCGCACCCCTGAGGTACACACTATCGGCCTCTAAACCTCAGGCTGCCGTCACTGTGGGTCTCGAACCCCTCAGCTTTCCCTTCCTTCATCTTTTCCCTGATGCGCTCCAGCTTCGCATCACCAGGCTATCCTTTGAGTATCTCCCCATATATGTCGAAAGAGACACTTATGTGGTACAACCTCACCTCGCTCTCTACTCCTCCCGCCTCTATCACCTCCAAATTCAGCGTCTCGAAATCACGAACTAACTCGTCTGGGAGAACCCACATCAAATTCACAGAATGACTTTTCTTCCTACTCAGAGCATCGGCCACTAGGTTAGACTTCCCCTCATGATATAAAATCTTCAGATCATAATCCTTGATCAGCTTCAACCATCTCCTTTGCCTCATATTTAGTTCCTTCTGAGTGAAGATGTACTTGAGGCTTTTGTGGTCAGTGTAGATCTTGCAGGAAGTACCATACAAGTAGTGCCTCCAATCTTCAGGGCGAAGACTACTGTTGCAAGCTCCAGGTCGTGTTCGGGTATCTGGTCTCGTACTCCTTCAACTGTCTCGATGCGTAGGCTATGACTTTCCCATGCTGCATCAAGACACAACCCAAGCCATACTTGGAAGCATCGCTGAAGACCTCAAATCCGTCTGTCCCCAAAGGCAAGGTCAACACTGGGGCTGTGGTCAACCTTTCCTTCAATGTTTGAAACGCCTTCTCACAGTCATCGTCCCACTGAAACTTGGTTACCTTCTTTATGAGGTTTGTAAGGGGTCTAGCTATCTTTGAGAAATCCTTCACAAATTTTCTGTAGTACCCCGCTAGGCCTAAGAAGCTGCGAACCTTTGTCAGATTGCTCGGTCTTGGCCACTCTTTCACTGCTTGGATCTTGGCCGGATCCACTGAGATTCTATCCTTGGTGACGATGTGGCCTAGGAATGCCACTCGATCCAACCAAAAGTCACACTTAGTTAGCTTGGCGTAAAGTTGCTGCTCTCTCAAAATCTGCAAGACTGATCTCAGGTGCTCCTTGTGCTCTTCCTCATCCCTGGAGTAGATGAGGATATCGTCTATGAATACCACCACAAACCGGTCTAAATAGGGATTAAAGATCCGGTTCATGAGGTCCATGAAGACTGCCGGGGCATTCGTCAATCCAAAGAGCATCACCAGAAACTCAAAATGCCCATATCTGGTCCTGAAAGCAGTCTTCGGAATATCCTTCTCTGCAACACGTAGCTGGTGGTATCCCGACCTCAGGTCTATCTTGGAGAAGACTCCTGCTAAAATACTCCGAACTTAAATATAGCGATTAAAATATTCTAATATGTATTTAAGAGCCTAATAGTGCCTACGTAATATTGGTAAGGAAAAATAAATCCAAAAGAAATAAAGAAACGCTAGAAAGCGTAAAACGCTAAAAAGCGTAAATAACCATAGGAGGTATGAGACCTCGGTTAGCGTGTTATGTGAATTCCTGGGTTTAATAAGACCAAAATAATATATGGGGAACAGAGAAGAACGGAACCAATAATGTATTAACGCTAATAGAGTTTAGCGCACGTTTTTCAAGAAAACCCGAAAACGTGACTTTAAGTGGTCAAACGGACCATAAAAATTATGAATCATCAAATAATAATATTAATATTTCTAATATGTATTTAAGAGCCTAATAGTGCCTACGTAAATTGGTAAGAAAAATAAATCCAAAAGAAATAAAGAAACGCTTAGAAGCGTAAAACGCTAAATAAGCGTTAAATACCATAGGGGTATGAGACCTCGGTTAGCGTGTTATGTGAATTCCTAGGGTTTAATAAGACCAAAATATATATGGGAACAACTCCCGAGAAAACGGAACAAAAATGTTTAAAACGCTAATAGAGCTTTAGCGCACGTTTTTCAAGAAAACCCGAAAACGTGACTTTAAGTGGTCAAACGGACCCATAAAAATTATGATCATCAAATAATAATTATTAAGCTTTTATGGAAGCTTGATAACAAAAAAAATTTAATTAAACGAGAAAATCCCGGAAAACGGGTTCCGGTTAGTAAAAGCTGTCAAAAACGGGAAGTTGTGGGGTAGAAACATAAATAACGCAAACTTATGTGTCCACTTTTGAAAATAAAAATGTGAAATCTGTGTGTGTGCAGTGGGGGTCCGATTTTTAAGGCCTCTCACTCTCTCACACACTCACACACTTACTCATTTACAAAACAAACAAATATAATAAAGTAACTACACATTACTACTTTACTCTCACACTCTCACACTCTCTCTCCTATCTCTATTCTCTTCTCTCACGTAACAACCCATCCCCCTCACTCTCTCAATTTCTTCTCCTTCTTCCCAGCGACAACAATGGAGAATTGAGCCCCTCACAAAAAATACTCACTTCTCTCCTCTTGTTACTCCATCAAATCTCCTCCAAAAATCACAAAAAGTATACCATTGTGTTCCTCTCATCAAGGAGAACACTAGCCTCTTTTCGAAATTCGAAAACAAGCATTTTCGTTTTCATGGGTATGGAGCATTTGGAGTTTCGAGACCACCATTCGAACCACCTCCTTCTCCTTGTCGTTTTGAGGTAAAAATATTCTTGAAACCTCTTTGTTTTTCTAGCCGTATGGGCAAAACGAAATTTGAGCTAAACCCTTGCTTGCTCCTTATGTATCTAGCCGATTTTGGCATTGTTGGTGGAGCTGAAATCTTACTCTTGAGCCATTCCAAACACTACCTACACCCTTGCAAGGTAATGGAATTTCTAAACCCTAAAACCTACATTAAAACTTGAAGAATGGTTAAGGATAGTTTTAGTGTATTAAAATGGTGTATTGAAACGTATATGTGAATGGGTTGTAGTGTTAGAGGATTTGGTTTGACAAAACCGGTGGGAAGAGGAAAGAGAAGGAAGGAAAAAGAAAGAAGAAGAAAAGGAAAACTAGGAAAAGAACAAGGTAAATTGCACTCTCTGGGTAGCCTTGTAAAATGTATTGTATAACAGATTTTAGTAGCTCTTAATGGTGTATTGAAATGGTAATGAGTAGTAGTAGTGTAATGTGTGTAAGAGAATCCAAATGTTTTACCCTTGAAAGACATGTAAAAGCTTATTGAAACCTAGATGGGAATTGAATGTAGTGTGCAGGAATTTTTAAGAGTGCTTAATGTTGGTATTTGTGTATGGGAGCTTTGTATATTTATGATTGTTGAAAACAGGTGAATTGGGTAGCAAAATGTGAGTAAATGATGTGGTGAGAATGCAAGATTTTACGGGAGGTTATGTCAAAATTTACCTAGAACTAGAACACTTAAGAAACTCGAAAACTAGGTAAAAGCATGTCCTTGTAACAGATTTTAATGTGAGCTGTTTAGTTGGTAGGAATATGTGCATTTATGGATGACTTGGTGAATGGGAGAACCAAGGTGTGTATTGGAGTTAATAGAGATTATTAGTAACTATGGAATGGGTAGTAGTAGCATGTGAATAAAAGAGTGTAAAATCTGTAGCAAGAAGTGTTAAAACACATTGGAGAAACTAGGAGGAACTAAGTGTATTTGGAGAACTTATGGTGAGTAGTTTGATACCTGGAAACAGATTTGGAGAAGAGCTAGGTAATGGGATGGAAGTAGGATGGTAAGATGATGCAATTAGAATGCTAAGAGTGACATTGGTAGAGGAAGTATTGGATGGTAGAAGTTGGTTTAAAAATCTGTAGCAAGAGAGCAACAAAAACTATTGCATGTGTTGAAGAAGAAGTGAGAAAAATTGTGTAAGTTGATTTAGAAGTGAAAATGAATTTGATGGATGAACTAAGGTGAATTAGAGGATTTAATTAGTGTTTAAACATGTAAGAAACATGTGGAAATGAGTAGGAAAATATTGGGTGAGAATTGAGGTGAATTTGGAGTCAAAAGTAGATAATTAAAGGGGTTCTGCAGCCGACCTACCCGAGACTGGGTCGGTCGGGCCAAATTCTGTAACTTGGGTACTCTCTGCAGCCGACCCACCCAGGCGACCTACCCAGAGTGGGTCGGTCGGCCTTTGTAAAAAAAAATTAAAATTTAATTAGATGAATATATATAAATACATATGTACATATATACATATATATATATATATATATATATATATATATATATACATACATTTATACATATATATATACATACATATATATATGCATGAGTAAGGCGTTAGTGCTAAAGTAATGAAGGTAAGAAAGTTAAGCACACTTGAGTAAAACTAAAGTTAATGGATAACGGGGTTAATTACGGGAGTATTAGTTTTACATACCATAGTATCTTAATATTAATAGAACCACTTGAAATGTTGTCAGTGGTTCGAGAACAACCCGAGGAGTGTGAGGTGACATGGTAAAGTAAATTCCGGTAAAAAGGTATGATTTCTTCATGCCCTGTATCCTAATCTGGTTACCCCGATTTGTGTGCTTATTTGACCACCTAATAAGATAAATGCATGAATCGGATTATATTGCACTTACTTGTGCTTGTTTACATTGTTCTCGATATTTGTCTTGAACAATAGTTTGTATAATTCATGAAATATATGAATGATAATGTTGTGTAATTGTACCTTGTAGTGTACTTGTATATTGTATTATATTTGTATGGATGTGTATATGAATAATGTATTTGTGTATGTGGTTGGATGTTGACTTCTACTAATTCCTAACTACCTAACTCCTAACTAAGTGAGTAAATTGGAATGAGTAGAAGTCCGATATAGCTTCGGCCACGTGTGAGGATGCGGAGTCACAAGAGGTTGGCTGCAATTCCTGACTCTTAAGCTGGTCCGCGGCCCAAACCCCTTAAATGGGTAGCATCCCGGATTAGTGAGTCAAGTAAATCCCGGTGGTGGGACGGAGTAGTCCCCAGGCCGGAGGTCCCGACGACTTAACATAAGTAAGAGTAAAGAGTAAGCAAGTAAGTATGAGTATGAGTTTGAGTATGTATGTGTATGTATGGAGTAACGAGTAAAAGAGTAATCTCCACCCGATTAACCCGGGTGGACCAATGAAGCTAACAAGAATTGTATATTGTGTATGTAATGAGTAGGTGTATTTCGGAAGATGGTAAGTATGTATTGGATGGTATATTGCATTCCTTGCATGTAATGAAGTGTATGTATGTATGCTTTGCGTAAGTATTATTGTATTGTGTATGAAAGCATGTATGCATGTTGTGTGAATAAATGAACTGCATGTATACGACAAGTGGTCGGCGTACCCTCACTAGTACGCAGGGTATGCGGTTATCATGCGCAGCGAAAGCTGACCCCCTAGGGGGAACGTTTTTAGTGTGCAGGTACCCGAAGCGGATACGGTCAAGATAAGAGACCGGTGGCAAGCCTTCATATTTAGAAGTAGGTAGTTTGCGAGGAAGGGGTAATAGATAGACTCTTAGTGAGTATGTATAAATTTGGGAGAAGTATTGTATTTGATTTGGAACCTAGTAAACTCGGTATGTGGATTATTTTGTATTGAACTTGGAGTATTGTATTGAATGAGGATTGTAGTAATTACTTGGTAAATGGAGTATGTGTTACAGATATGTAGTACTCGGGATTCCGGTCCATCAGACCGATGCTGTATATAGAAGTAGTAGCCTTGTTAGCCACGTGGGTGACTAACGGCATTGTATCACCCATTGTATGTAAGTATGTATCCGCTGCCTGACTCTGAAAGCACGAGGAGATTGGACGGTAATGTTTGTATTAATAGTAGGGGTGTTACAAAAAGTGGTATCAGAGCGAAGTATCGCTCTGATGACTGGAAATACCGAGTTTAGGAAATACCGAGTTAGGGATTAGAAGCTTAGGGCTAAGGGCTGAGTGTTAGCATTAGAGATATGCTAGTTAAGAACCACCGGTGAGTACCGGATACCTACAATAGCAGTCCCGCCCACCGCATCCCCACTGTATAACTTGGGAAAGGACGCCAGAGAGAAGAAAAGCCTTCTCCTACTCGGGGAAACCCGATCTGGCAGATGTGAAGCAATCACACGGTAACAAGAACCGACATATGGTAGATTCGAGATGAACCCTGGTTAAACAACAATACCCGCGCTTAATAGTGGTAGAATGAACACTTCAATCACAAGGAGGCCGCAACATACAACGGCATGGGGCGACGTGCTTAGCAGTCGCGAAGCCTAGCTAATCAACCAGCAGCAGGAAGGAAGCACTAACCGTGTAACAAAATGGAAAAAGGAGTAGTAATGGAACCCGAGACACAAGTCTGCGGGACAGCAGTAGCTAGGTAATACCACCAACGGTATACAACTGACTAAGGACATAGTAAGAAGTGATTAACTCCAAACTACAACGCCAAAAGGTTGCAATACCTGGCCAATATAGCTCAGACAGCTACAAGAACATCCACGGGATATAATCCGATAGGACTACAAGAGTAGTGCCTAAACAAGCTAAGGCTCAATAACCACAATAAATGTGTGGGAACGAGCAACAAGGAATAACACTAAACCAAATCAAAGGGAATCTCCAAGGATTGGAGGAATACCCGGATCTACGACAGCCATGTCCAGATCACTGAGAAGCCACCTAAAGAATCGTGTATCCCAATCATAAATAAATAAGATCAAAGGAAGAGTCAACCAGACTATCAAATACAAGTGGAGACCATACCGTGACCGGTATAGGTTTACCCAAAAACCACCAGTACCACGCACTTGCCACGGCAAGTGCAGTAAGAACATGATTATGTAAAGGAACTCTAACACACCACAGGTACATAGTAATGTACCGTGACAGCGATGAAGCGACTACAGGAATAAACATCCTAAAACTGGAGGAATGAAACCATGGAAAGGCCTGACGGCCTGACCACTGCATTTAGAACTCGCCAGTCAGCGGGAAGCTAGACTTGGTCAAGATTTCGAACATGGCGTTGCCATGAAGAACTTCTTTTAACACCGTACCAAGATTTTAAAACCCAATTTTTCTTTCAAAACCACAAACCGTTATTTTAAACCTTGATTTTAAAACCAAACCAGTAGAATTACGGTGAGTATCATACCATGATACAAGAGGAGTTGACAACAGAATACTTCTCCTAGGCGTGTGACGAACACTACGGGTGTACCCAATTACGGGATGTGGGACAACCGCACTCCGAAGGAGCTTGTGGGCCGACAGATAGTTAGGTAAGTGGTAACGTATCAATAAGGTACCCCACGTATGTATACATGTAGTGTACGAAACACGGGAAGTAGTCAACTCCGTTCTACGGACCATGAGTAAATTCAAACCCGAACAACTGGACACCTCAGGCGATCCAGGAGAAGGAAACTCAGCTAAGGAATAAGTATAAAGTACTCAAGAATCCATCTGAAGATGAGGAATGAGGATTAGGAAGTGCAAGGCGCACAGATTAGCAAGCATAGACATTGGATATGTCTCAAATAATTCAAGCAACTACTTGACAGCTGGAAAGGATACCCAGCTTGAACACAGTAAGGCAAAGGCCTAATATGAGCACCACAATGCTCAACAGACGGGACGGAGTTCCCAAGAGCAACTATGAGATTACCACGAAGTATAATCCATCATTGGAGAGGATTTTAAACCTAGTCAAGAACACTAGGAGAAATTATAAACAGTCTACTAACCCAAGACGGGAGACATGATAACATAAAAAGGGAATAACTCAAATACAATACCACAAGGCGGTATAGTAGACACAACATATCGTAAACATTAGCCGGATGTAACGGCACAACTAACAGCACTCAGGAGCAATCCTTGAAGGGTGTCTGAGATAACAGCAATTGAACAAGCATCATGATAAGAGCACATAAGCTAGAAGGAACATTCGGTTAGGACACCGAAGGGATTTCATTTAACAGGAAATACCCTAGACTACAAAAGGCACTGATCAGCACCAGATTGCCTGAGAGTCTCCTATGAACAGAAGCGTGATGCCACGACTTACCATGGAGCCCAATAATATCTCTAACCTATGATGGTATACAAGGAGTGGAACATGTATAAGCAGCTTGCAAAGAGCATAGCTTGCAACAATAAGGCTTAAAAGCCACAAACCAACTACGTTGTGTAAACTTAAACGGTTGCAAAACCCACACCATTTAATAACAAGACTCGCAAGAGATATTGCTTCAGGCGACAATAAATCGACAACTGAACCGCCTAATTTAAACTCACATCAAGAGTGGCTTGAAGTAATGACTACCTCAGTGTCACTGTCCCTAGAGCATCAGTCTAGTATACAGTTGACAAGCTTTTAATTACCTTCATGCCTTCTGTAGCAATGGTAGCACAGAGGCATAAGAATCATGATAATGCCAACACTGGCCTAGTCCACACTTGGACACTACGAGAAACCCAAGGGAAGGTACCCCTCGTTAGCCAAAGACCACCAATGTGGTGAAGATGTGAACCCTTGGGAAGGCTTCCATCTATTATAACAGTAAAGCCTACGCCTATAAATATTGCCAAGGGGCGATGGAATGATGAAATGAGATTTCCAAACCATTCGACTTAAGGAGTAAGCATACTCCATATGCACTCAAGCATGTGGTGAACCATTGTATAAACACCAACATGGTAAACCTCGTCATGAGACCTATGAGTGGAAATAAAACCCTCAACAAGAACCATCACTTACCAGTGATGAAATACACTTCAATCGAAGAACAGGACCGGAAAACCCTTGAAGTTTCTTGGGATGTCCCGGTGATGTACATACAAAGTAAACCGCACAACTAGAGCCTATAACCAATGCTCAGCTTTGGGAGGACAGTAATTGTCAAAAACAATCAATGTGAGTGCACATTGCACACTATGAATGACCAACGCTCAAGAGAGCTTGTAACCTGATAAATTACTTCATCCATTATCAACCAAGATACTTGGTACATTGTATCACAAATGATGATAGAATGTGAGGTAAGCTAACTTACACATAAAACTAAGTTGAATAAGACATCTCCACATTGGGAAGATAATAAGATTGCCGTATGCTACGACAACCGTCATACACACAAACACAGGAAACTCCTAGTGTATTTACATCGTAAGGAAATGGTGCCAATGACAATGGCGATAAGTGAAGAGGAACTACCACAGTAACAGAAATAGTAAAACAGTGTTGTACAGCGAGTCAGAACACGGTGCGCAACAAGCGATCGCCATGAGAAAGTATCAGATAATGACACGAGTATAAGTATGAGATGATAGACAAAAATATTGTTTCCTATCACATAAGTGACTTACTGTCAAGCGTTTACGCCTCTGCACTCTGTATGACTGAGTGTTTTGGTATTGCACTTGTGCAGCTAATGATCTAATGGGATGGCTAGGGATATGGAAAATGTAAACCGTAGTAAACCCTTCTTTTCACCAACAAACATGAAGAGTGTACAATACACTAACAATCACAAAAATGTGAATTCCAATGGAATAAAGGTGAAAGGAGACTTAAGAAAGTCACTAGGACCGACGCATATCAGTGCAAGGTCATACAAGTAAAGAACACTTGTACTGAACCAGAAGAACTGGTGTAATCCAGAATGACAATAGAGGAAGCACTATTAGAAAAGCAACTACTATAACAAAATACTCCGCCAACAAATAAGTTGGAAGAACATAGCGAATAATCGTGAGAGTACGGATAGTATGTATAATAGATTACCAGGAAGCTGGTTATAGTCTAAACTCGTTGAGTTCAAAGGCGGTAAAAGAATACCACACTTGTTTGTAAACCTTATTCCCACAATAAAGGGATAGAAAGGCGATGAGTAACACATCTATAATAACCAAAGAGTGGATTAAACACTAAGGTTATCAGGGTCGCGCAGCACAAGCTAGTGGGCCCTAGCTAAGGAATGTAATGCACCCAGTAAGTATGCGAGATTGGCTATTAATGCCTTGAAGCCTAATAGGCTGGAACCAAATTAATTATGAGTTGAATAAACTCATATAGGAATCCTTGGTTCAAAGACTAAACCATTGTTATGATTAGGACCCTTTGACGAGGGTATACTATGTAACAAACCGTAAAGAAGCTAAAATGCTTCAGATTGCCCAAATTGAGTAACCAATGTTTAATAATAATAACATATGGTACATTACGTGGGCGTAATCCATTTTAAGGGGGGTAGAGCGAAAACCGCATAATGTGAATTTTATAAATAAAACACATAAACCATAATGTCCATAGCACAAATGAGAATCGAATTGATGATTGATACTATGTTAAATAAACATAAGTATTCATTCATATTGTAATTACGGTAACTAGGCATGAGAGATGCAAATACCATGGGATGGATACCTACCTTGTAACACCATGTAAGAGTATTAGTAAAAGAAAAGTAATGAGTAGTGGACGGAGCTCCACAAGTATTGTAGCCTTTGAAGAAGTAGTACGAAATGAATGAGAGTGGTAGATGAATGAAGTCTAGGGGTAGTAGTGTATACCTAGGTAAATTATTGGAAGTAAATTGAGGACAGCTGAATTTCATAAGTATTGTATTCCCTAGTTAGAATATTAGAGATAATAGAGAGTAATGGATGAAAGTAGAGAAGATTGATGAAATGAGCACCTAGGCATTGAATTCCGAGGAAAGCATTTGGAAAGTAGATTGAGAATGATTGATGGACTGAATTCCACCCTTTGGAGTTGTATGAATTTGTAATTATGACTAGGAAGAGTAAAAAGATAGAAAATGGACATAATCAAACTATTTGAGTGTTTGAAACTGATGTGCGAAGTCGAACTTGATCCTGATCAGATCAAGGGAAACCGAACACAAATTGGGGTGGTGGAAAGATAGTTCAACACTGGTGCTGATCACATCAGGGTTGAACGATTCTTGAAGCTCTCCTCAAGTGGTCACAAGAATCACGCTTGGATAGAAGATAAATAGTAATGAATATAAATTGGAATTTGGAGTTGTATGCTTTAGAAAGTTTTCCAAGTAGCTGTTGGGAAGGATTCTCCTTAGACTGAGAATAAGGATTTGGCTAGAAGCTTATACCGGAGAAGATAGTAATGTAGCATATTGTATTATTCCAAGGGCAGCGGGACATAGAGGAGTCCTGTGTCTAGTTGACCTGAGTGCCTGCGGGACTGTATGTGTATTGCATTGCTTTGGGGATAGCTTTGCATTATATATATGTGAAAACCTGGTAATGTGGAACCAATGGTTGGTAGTAATGTGGATTGGAGTAATTATAGTACATTTGGATGGTATGGAATGTAGAGACCGTAAATAATGGATTGGGGAATTGTAAGGAGGAAGATTATGTGACCTTAGTATTAGACATGTAAGAATGAGTAAGCATTGTAAACCTATAACCTCGAACAACTTTGAGGACAAAGTTCTTAAGGGGGTAGATTGAAATACTCCGAACTTAAATATAGCGATTAAAATAATTCTAATATGTATTTAAGAGCCTAATAGTGCCTACGTAATATTGGTAAGGAAAAATAAATCCAAAAGAAATAAAGAAATGCTTAGAAAGCGTAAAACGCTAAATAAGCGTTAAATAACCATAGGAGGTATGAGACCTCGGTTAGCGTGTTATGTGAATTCCTAGGGTTTAATAAGACCAAAATAATATATGGGAACAACTCCCGAAGAAAACGGAACCAAATAATGTATTAAAACGCTAATAGAGCTTTAACGCACGTTTTTCGAGAAAACCCGAAAACGTGACTTTAAGTGGTCAAACGGACCCGTAAAATTATGAATCATGAAATAATAATTATTAAGCATTTATGGAAGCTTGATAACCAAAAAAAAATTTAATTAAACGAGAAAATCCCGGAAAACGGGTTCCGGTTAGTAAAAGCTGTCAAAAACGGGAAGTTGTGGGGTAGAAACATAAATAACGCAAACTTATGTGTCCACTTTTGAAAATAAAAATGTGAAAGCTGTGTGTGTGCAGTGGGGGTCCGATTTTAAGGCCTCTCACACTCTCTCACACACTCACTTACTCATTTACAAAACAACAAAATAATAAAGTAACTCACATTACTACTTTACTCTCACACTCTCACACTCTCTCTCCTATCTCTATTCTCTTCTCTCACGTAACAACCCATCCCCCTCACTCTCTCAATTTCTTCTCCTTCTTCCCAGCGACAACAATGGAGACTTGAGCCCCTCACAAAAAATACTCACTTCTCTCCTCTTGTTACTCCATCAAATCTCCTCCAAAAATCACAAAAAGTATACCGTTGTGTTCCTCTCATCAAGGAGAACACTAGCCTCTTTTCAAAATTCGAAAACAAGCATTTTCGTTTTCATGGGTATGGAGCATTTGAAGTTTCAAGACCACCATTAGAACCACCTCCTTCTCCTTGTCGTTTTGAGGTAAAAATATTCTTGAAACCTCTTTGTTTTTCTAGCCGTATGGGCAAAACGAAATTTGAGCTAAACCCTTGCTTGCTCCTTGTGTATCTAGCCGATTTTGGCATTGTTGGTGGAGCTGAAATCTTACTCTTGAGCCATTCCAAACACTACCTACACCCTTGCACGGTAATGAAATTTCTAAACCCTAAAACTTGAAGAATGGTTAAGGATAGTTTTAGTGTATTAAAATGGTGTATTGAAATGTATATGTGAATGGGTTGTAGTGTTAGAGGATTTGGTTTGACAAAACGGTGGGAAGAGGAAAGAAAGAAGGAAGGAAAAAAAAAGAAGAAGAAAAGGAAAACTAGGAGAAGAACAAGGTAAATTGCACTCTCTGGGTAGCCTTGTAAAATGTATTGTATAACAGATTTTAGTAGCTCTTAATGGTGTATTGAAAATGGTAATGAGTAGTAGTGTAATGTGTAAGAGAATCCAAATGTTTTAAACCCTTGAAAGACATGTAAAAGCTTATTGAAACCTAGATGGGAATTGAATGTAGTGTGCAGGAATTTTTAAGAGTGCTTAATGTTGGTATTTGTGTATGGGAGCTTTGTATATTTATGATTGTTGAAAACAGGTGAATTGGGTAGCAAAATGTGAGTAAATGATGTGGTGAGAATGCAAGATTTTACGGGAGGTTATGTCAAAATTTACCTAGAACTAGAACACTTAAGAAACTCGAAAACTAGGTAAAAGCATGTCCTTGTAACAGATTTTAATGTGAGTTGTTTAGTTGGTAGGAATATGTGCATTTATGGATGACTTGGTGAATGGGAGAACCAAGGTGTGCGTTGGAGTTAATAGAGATGATTAGTAACTATGGAATGGTAGTAGTAGCATGTGAATAAAAGAGTGTAAAATCTGTAGCAAGAAGTGTTAAAACACGTTGGAGAAACTAGGAGGAACTAAGTGTATTTGGAGAACTTATGGTGAGTAGTTTGATACCTTGAAACAGATTTGGAGAAGAGCTAGGTAATGGGATGGAAGTAGGATGGTAAGATGATGCAATTAGAATGCTAGGAGTGGCATTGGTAGAGGAAGTATTGGATGGTAGAAGTTGGTTTAAAAATCTGTAGCAAGAGAGCAACAAAAACTGTTGCATGTGTTGAAGAAGAAGTGAGAAAAATTGTGTAAGTTGATTTAGAAGTGAAAAATGAATTTGATGGATGAACTAAGGTGAATTAGAGGATTTAATTAGTGTTTAAACATGTAAGAAACATGTGGAAATGAGTAGGAAAATATTGGGTGAGAATTGAGGTGAATTTGGAGTCAAAAGTAGATAATTAAAAGGGGTTCTGCTGCCGACCTTCCCAGGCGACCTACCCGAGACTGGGTCGGTCGGGCCGAATTCTGTAACCTGGGTACTCTCTGCAGCCGACCCACCCAGGCGACCTACCCAGAGTGGGTCGGTCGGCCTTTGTAAAAAAAAAAATTAAAATTTAATTAGATGAATATATATAAAACATATGTACATATATACATATATAATATATATATACTATATATATAATATATAATATATATACATACATTTATATACATATATATACATATATTATACATACATATATATATGCATGAGTAAGGCATTAGTGCTAAAGTAATGAAGGTAAGAAAGTTAAGCACACTTGAGTAAAACTAAAGTTAATGGATAACGGGTTAATTACAGGAGTATTAGTTTTACCACTATAGTATCTTAATATTAATAGAACCACTTGAAATGTTGTCAGTGGTTCGAGAACAACCCGAGGAGTGTGAGGTGACATGGTAAAGTAAATTCCGGTAAAAAGGTATGATTTCTTCATGCCCTGTATCCTAATCTGGTTACCCCAATTTGTGTGCTTATTTGACCACCTAATAAGATAAATGCATGAATCAGATTAATTGCACTTACTTGTGCTTGTTTACATTGTTCTCGATATTTGTCTTGAACAATAGTTTGTATAATTTATGAAATATATGAATGATGATGATGTGTAATTGTACCTTGTAGTGTACTTGTATATTGTATTATATTTGTATGGATGTGTATATGAATAATGTATTTGTTTATGTGGTTGGATGTTGACTTCTACTAATTCCTAACTACCTAACTCCTAACTTAAGTGAGTAAATTGGAATGAGTAGAAGTCCGATATAGCTTCGGCCACGCGTGAGGATGCGGAGTCACAAGAGGTTGGCTGCAATTCCTGACTCTTAAGCTGGTCCGCGGCCCAAACCCCTTAAATGGGAAGCATCCCGGATTAGTGAGTCAAGTAAATCCCGGTGGTGGGACGGAGTAGTCCCCGAGCCGGAGGTCCCGACGACTTAACATGAGTAAGAGTAAGAGTAAGCAAGTAAGTATGAGTATGAGTTTGAGTATGTATGCGTATGTATGGAGTAACGAGTAAAAGAGTAATATCCACCCGATTAACCCGGGTGGACCAATGAACCTAACAAGAATTGTATATTGTGTATGTAATGAGTAGGTGTATTTCGGAAGATGGTAAGTATGTATTGGATGGTATATTGCATTCCTTGCATGTAATGAAGTGTATGTTTGTATGCCTTGCGTAAGTATTATTGTATTGTGTATGAAAGCATGTATGCATGTTGTGTGAATAAATGAACTGCATGTATACGACCAAGTGGTCGGCGTACCCTCACTAGTACGCAGGGTATGCGGTTATCATGCGCAGCGAAAGCTGACCCCCTAGAGGGGAACGTTTTAAGTGTGCAGGTACCCGAAGCGGATACGGTCAAGATAAGAGACCGGTGGCAAGCCTTCATATTTAGAAGTAGGTAGTTTGCGAGGAAGGGGTAATAGATAGACTCTTAGTGAGTATGTATAAATTGGGAGAAGTATTGTATTTGATTTGGAACCTAGTAAACTCGGTATGTGGATTATTTTGTATTGAACTTGGAGTATTGTATTGAATGAGGATTGTAGTAATTACTTGGTAAATGGAGTATGTGTTACAGATATGTAGTACTCGGGATTCCGGTCCATCAGACCGATGCTGTATATAGAAGTAGTAGCCTTGTTAGCCACGTGGGTGACTAACGGCATTGTATCACCCATTGTATGTAAGTATGTATCCGCTGCATGACTCTGAAAGCACGAGGAGATTGGACGGTAATGTTTGTATTAATAGTAGGGGTGTTACACCTGCACCCTGAAGCTGGTCGAAGAGGTCGTCGATTCTGGCAAGGGATACCAGTTCTTTACAGTGATCTGGTTCAGCTCCCGGTAGTCTATGCACAGCCTCATGCTCACATCCTTCTTCTTTAAAACAAGACAGGAGCTCCCCATGGTGATACACTCGGGTGAATGTATCCCTTCTCTAGTAACTCCTCCAATTGGACTTTCAGTTCCTTCAACTCTGTTGGCGCCATACGGTATGGGGCCTTGGAGATAGGCGCTACTCCTGGCACAAGGTCGACGCTGAACTCCACCTCCCTGTCTGGCGGCATACCAGGAATCTCTTCTGGAAAGACGTCAGGGAACTCATTCACCACCCGAATCTCTTCTAATAGGCTCGGCGCTCGGCTCAGATCCTGGACGTGGCAAAGGTATGCCTGATGTCCCTTCTTCACTTGGGAGAGAATTGACATAGCTGAAACTATCTTTACTCCCGGTTTCTTCTCCACGCTACTGTAGGGACTCTTCGGCCCGCTGGTCCTCTCAGGATGATCTTCTGCTCTCCACTATTGATCTTCCCCTTATACTTGCTTAGCCAGTCCATCCCTAAAATGATATCGAAGTCGGGGAGGACGAACTGGATCAGGTCAGTTACAAAAGTTTCCCCCTTTATGTCTACCCCCACCTCCTTCAATACATGATTACAAGAGATAACCCGCCCCGAGGGTATAGATACTGCTATGGTAGGAGTCTTACAAGTTTCTAGACCCAGTTTCTTAACAAATTTCTCAGAAATGAAGGAATAAGAAGCTCCAGTATCGAACAAAAACACGGGCAGAAGTACCATGAACAGAAAAGGTACCTGCTAACACCTCTGCTTCGGCCTCCGCCTCGGCCGGCTCATAACATTGATCCTCCCAGGAGCTCTACTGTTGTCTCGGTTCTCCCCTGGACCTCGGTTACCTCCATTTCCACCCCCGCCATTGCCACGTTGGGGAGCATCCCTCGCTGATTCTGGCCCTGGTGCTGATCTCTGCCTCGAGACTGGGGGTCTGCTGGTCTGTAGGTCCAGTCTCCACCATTTCCCTTCTGCTGAATGCCTCCTGGGGATCCTGGAAGCACTCAAAAGCTCTGTGGCCCTTCTTGGCACACCGGAAGCATGCCACCAGATTTCCTTCACAGTCCTTCCCCGGGTGATCCTTGTGGCATCTCCTACAGTTGAAGTGCCTGCTACGTCCGTACTCTGCTCTTTGAGCCTGCCCCTGGGGCCTATCATTCCGCTCTGATCAATCCTCTGGTTCACATCGAACCTCCTCCCATCACCTGAGTTAGGCCTCCACCTCTTGTCCTGATGGGCCTCTGATGTCGGTCGTCTCGACTCCGGGATTCTTCCCCGTCCTCCATCTTCCTCTTCTGGCCCGCCTGTACCTCCCTCCTCTTCTGCTGCACCCTATACAGGTTAGCAGCCTTTCCGTATGCGTCCTGGAGGGTGGGTATCGTCAGCACGCTCAAAGCCTCCTGGAGACTCCAGTTGAGTCCCCCACAAATCTCTGCACTTCGACGCCTCGTCCGGGACCATCGTCGGTGTAACACCCCTACAACGCCCCTATCATCTACCGAAATCGCAGCGGAAATAACCAACCAAACAATAACTATTCGCTTTTGTGTTACAACGCCGTTAACCACCCACGTGGTTAACTAGGCAGAATAAATACAAGTGTATCGGTCTGATGATCAGACTCCCGAGCATAGTAACTAACATCCATATATAAACATAACCAACCATACCGAGTATTTAATTACAACACATCTCCAAACCATAATCATCCAACACTGTATAACAACGGTATCAAAATGTAACGCCTCGGGAGCACAGGCGCATCCCGGGCTCAACAACCTACTTATCCAAAAGTATATCAAATTTTAGGACCTAGAGCCACTCTGCCTCTTCGATCTCATCCTGCAATAAAAATATGGAGCCCCCGAGGGGGTCAGCACCTTTGCTGGTATGGCTAACGCGCAGCCCATCGACTACCGGGATACGCGCAACCAATTGTCATAATAACATGGCATTCATTTTAGATCATCCAACATATATATATATATATATATACCATAGCATAGCAAGGGAAATTGCATAGCGTCACAACATCAATACATAACACCATAAATTCGGTCCTCACAGGGAACCTTCCACCAAAGTTAGTATACCATGAGAGCCTAGGGATTTTTTTTCCAATCCCATGTTAAGCTCGTTACCATCCTCGTTACCGTCCGGTTATATAGAACGGTTAACTTATACCAAAGGTGTGTCGGATATAGTAATCCCAAGCACACCGAAATAACATACGTATGCCCCTATGGCCCGACGTGAGTCAGTAACTAGCTTTGGATAAGCTAAGGGAAGGTAGAAACCAAATTGGAATACCACCTATACATACACCAAGAGAGCCGAACCGGATATGATATCGACCCCCATCCATCACACGCGTGGCCGGAACAACCGGACTCCTCACTCCCCGGTTAGCACTTGTTAGTGATCACACAACATTTTGTTAAGTCACATACAAGCAAACATTTAGGTCTTGTTAGACAACCAAGGGAAAGGAGTCATAACCTTACAACATCATAATGTATAACAACTGTAAACTCTTTTCATGCCTTAGTCTTATAAGGTCGTAACACGCAGAAAAAGCAAACAACACCAAGCCGGTGTAAACCGGTAGGCAACAGACTGCAAGAAAACCATACCTTGGTCCTTGCCTCGTTTCGTTTCCACCTTGAGAGAATCCTATACACATTAGTAACGTCGGTTAATTAACGCACTAATCCATTATTAACATTATCTACTCATCACTACTAGTTTATTTTTATTTTACACTTGTTACAACCTTTCATCCTTTTAATTGCCTTTAAAACCCACCTAACATGTCTCACATAACCTTATAATATCTTTACTAACCAACTATATTTTTAGGTAACAATTCCCATCTTAAAACAATAATTTTTGGTCCATACAGTGGCCTGTCCGAACTTGTGTCCGAGCTTCCAAGTTCAGACACAAGCCGTGATTTTAGACGGAAAACAGACATGTCCGAACTTGTGTCCGGACTTCGGAAGTTCGGACATGAGTCGAGGAAAATCCTAACCAGAAATCCATATGTCCGAACATGTGTCCGGACTTCCCAAGTTCGGACACAGTTCGCGGATAATACCTAAGAAGTAACAGGTGCGTCCGAACTTCCAAATTCGGACGGTAGTTCGGACACTACCTAAAATCCAGAAAACTGTAAGCGTAACAGGGCATGTCCGAGCTTCCAAGTTCGGACGGAAGTTCGGACGTGCCATTATACTCATTTTCTACATCCTTAACACTTAACCAAATTTCTCCAAAGCCTCCAACACTTATAGTGTCTTCTCCTTAAGTTTCTAAGTGGCATTCCTTGCCTATTCCAATCATTATTCCTAGATATTTCTTCCACACAACATCATTACTTAACATCATTTCTTACAAACTAAAACTCCTTAAGTCATTCTTGAAATTCCCTTTTTCTAAGCTTGTACTTTCTCCTTATTTTAACATCATCTCCCAAGCATCATCTCTCCCACTAATTCCTTATACCCTTCTGAAACTCTTTTCCTAGTGTACACTTCTCCTTATTTTACCAAAGTTTGCCTAAATATCCACCTAAGTCCAAAATGACTTTGGTACATACTAATCCTCAAGATGCCTAAGTCCTTGACACACTCTAGAGTACTTCTTAGTTCATCAAAATTCCTTTTAAACATCATGAACTCCTTATTCATTTCCTAAGTTTTCTAACTCACCAAACCTTATGTAAACACTTAGAACTTCTTGCTTTTACCTAAATTTTGACATGGATTCCCCTAGAACATTACTAAGCCTAAACACTTTGTTTTCTCCATTAAACACACAAGAACATCTAGAATCACCAAAAACACTCCCATACACAACTTCACCCAAATTTACACTACATCACAATATAGTGCATAATTTAAATTGCATGGCACTTAGGCCCTTAAAATGCATGGCTCTTAGGCCCTTAAGGTGCTTAAATCATAAACACTGAATTTCCACAATATATATGCCTTTAACCTGCAAATACACTCAACACACATATGCCCTTTACTAGTCCCTTGAGAACACTTTACTAAGTCATTCACCATTTGCTCTTTAGGTAGTTTTTAATAAGCATTATAAGCTCATTTCTCCTAAGGCATTGAACAACATTAAGTTAGTAGATTTACCTCTTTTTCCAAAACACTTCCTTCTTGATTCCTTACAAAACCGTATGGATTTTGATTCCTTGTCAAGTTCTAGACAATATACAAACACCATAATGAGTAGTATTCAAGCATTAAGCTCATCTCATTCATTGTAAACCCTAATTTTACATTGTTTCAAAAACATTAATGTAGTTGTTTTACCTTGATCTTGAAGAGAGTTTGAATATATAACAAGAGAGGACTCCACCTAGTCCATGAAGAGTTGAAATGAAGCTAGAACAAGGTCACACAAAGAGCTATATCAATGTGTATTTTCGGTTAAGGTAAGTAAGAACATGGAGGAAACATGATTTTTCTTTGAGATTCCTTACCTAGAAGCAAAGGAGATCAACAATATGTCAAAATACAAGCTCAAGCTCCTTCATGGTGGAAACCTTGGCACCAAAATGGAGCTCTTGGGTTTTGAGAAGATAGGAATGAAGAGCTGATGAGAGGAAGAGATTGGTGGTGTTTGTTTTTGATTTGGACAAGTGAGAGCTAGATTTAGCAAGTGGTCAAAGTTGGAACTTCCATGGTGGTAGTAGTATTACCGAGAGAGAACAAGGAAGAAGGAAGAAGAGAGGTGTTTGCAAACCGTGGGAATGAAGGAAAGAAATGAGAATGAGATAGGATTTGCTTTTAAGAAGATATTTATGTTTATAAAGTAAAAGTAAGTTTACTTAGTTTGCTTTACTTACTTATTACATTAACTAGAGAGTGGTGAGTCACCACACATATAAAAACCGGCCCCTTTACTAGTATGAGGGTATCTTAGTCTTTGTTTGTCAATTAATTACTTAATACAACATATGTTATAAACTAGCTTGTAAAAGTTACTATTCACCTAAACAAGGCACTTAGAAGTGAAATTTTGATTTCCCATTAATATAGCCACCCAAATGTGATACTATATAGTACACATATATATTTAAGAGTAATGATGGACATTTAGCCATTCAAAACTCATTTTCAAGACAATTTTTCAAAAAATGTGCTTTAAAGACTTCTTAAAGCACTTTTTTGTGTTTTAACTTGTTTTTCAAGCTTGGTTTTCTTTGGTAATTGGTTTAATATGTTCATTAGTATATAATGAGGTCTTGGTAAGTTCATTAGGTCTTACCCAAGCCTATTCCAAGCTTAGAGCACATTTTAGCTCTTATTGACTTTAAAGCACATTTGTGTTTGCTTTTGTTTAAATTTGTTTACTAGTGTTTTTAAGACTCTTTTTAGTCTTAATAAATCATGTTTACTGTTTAACCAACATACCAAGGTTTGGGGTATTTCAATCTACCCCCCTTAAAAGAACTTTGTCCCCAAAGTTCATACTTCCCACATATCTTACTATTAGAACACGGGAAACATCTTATAACACCACACTTCCAAAACATCAACCAACCTTTCCATCATTCTTACACCACAACGGACTCAAGGTCCAAACCACACAATACCACAACGGACTCGAGGTCCAAACCACTTAATACCATTCAGACACAACGGTCTGTAACATAACATAGACCATGTAACAATACTGTCGGATACAACAATAACCGAACCGGCTCTACCCCTCTTAAAAGGGGTACGCCCCGTACCCTATACATATGAACACTAAGAAGCAAACAATGACGGGTGCTTCGCCTTCATCTTTTCTTCCAGCTCCCAAGTGGCCTCCTCAACGTCCTGGTTAGACCAGAGGACCTTCACCAGTCTCACGGACTTATGGCGAGTGTCTCGAGTCTTAGTATCCAGAATCCGTACCGGAGTCTCCACTGATCGCATGGTCGGCTCTAAAGTTAGCCTTTCCGGCTGAAGCACATGAGACGGATGAGACATATACTTCTTCAACTGGGACACATGAAATACATCATGTACCTTGCCCAGCTCGGCGGGTAAATCAAGTCTATAAGCTACCGGGCCGATCCGCTCCGTCACAACATAAGGACCTACATATTTCGGGCTCAACTTGCCCTTCTGGCCAAAACGAAAATACTCCCTTCATGGGGGACACTCTCAAAATACCTGATCGCCCACGGCGAACTCCAAGTCACGTCGGCGCACATCTGCGTACGACTTCTGTCTATCCTGAGCTGCTTTCATATTAGCCCTGATCTGGCGAACTTCTGCCTGAACTTGCTCAAGATACTCTGGTCCTATAATGACCGTCTCACTCGACTCATCCCAGCATAATGGCGTGCGGCATGGTCTACCGTACAATGCCTGGAAGGGAGACATCTTGATCGATGCATGATAACTGTTGTTGTAACTAAACTCGATCAGATGTAACTTATCAATCCAGCTGGTCTGAAAGTCAAGTGCACATGCACGTAGCATATCTCAAGTGTCTGGATGGTGCGCTCACTCTGACCATCTGTCTGTGGTGGAACGCTGTGCTCAATTTCAGTTCAGTACCAAGTGCCTCTCGTGTAGACTTCCAATATCTGGATAAGAATCTGGTATCTCTGTCAGATACTATCGTCTTTGGTACACCATGATGTCTAACAATCTCTTTATCGAATAATTCTACCAATCTTGCCACTTTCCAGGTGTCCTTCATCGGAATGAATCGAGACACCTTGGTTAGTCGGTCAACTACCACCCAAATCATATTTAGACCTCCCCTTGTAGGCGGAAGCCCTACCACGAAGTCCATAGATATGTCATGGAACTTCCACTCCGGCACTGGCATTGGCTGCACCATACCACCAGGCCGTCGGTGCTCAAACTTGACCTTCTGACAAGTGAGACACCTCAACACGTAGTCATTCACATCCTTTTTCATTCCAGTCCACCAAAAAATCTTTTCATACCTTTATACATCTTTGAAGCTCCGGGGTGAATCGATGTCGTAGAACAATGGGATTCACTCAGTATGCGCTCCTTCAGCTCAGCGCTACTCCTCGGTATACACAACCGGCCATTGAGCCTAATCAGGTCATCGTGGAGTCTGAAGTCATACTTCTGACCCTCGAATGTGCCATCAATAAGCTTCTGTCTAATTTCCACCATATACTGATCCATCATCTGAGCACTCCGCACCTCTTCAACCAAGCCAGTATGAGAGACTAGCGAATGGAGAGAGTGTGCTCGGCGACTCAATGTGTCAGCTACCACGTTTGCCTTACCCTCCTTATACTGTAAATTGATATCATAATCATTCAAGAATTCAACCCACCTTCTCTGCCTCATGTTCAACTCTTTCTGAGTGAACAAGTATTTCAAGCTCTTGTGGTCAGAATAAATCGTCACACTTACCCCATACAAATGATGTCGCCATATCTTTAGTGCGAAGACAATGGCCCCCAATTCTAAGTCGTGGGTAGGGGTAGTTCTCCTCATGCTTCTTCAGCTGTGTCGGGAGGCGTAAGCCACGACCTTCCCGTGTTGCATCAACACACAACCCATACCCCTGCCTGATGCGTCGCAATAGACCTCAAAACCATCTGGACCGTCTGGTAATGTCAGAACCGGTGCAGATGTCAGAGCATCCTTGAGACTCGTGAAAGCTCTCTCACAGTCGACTGTCCACTCGAATGGTGCATCCTTTTTCATTAAGGAAGTCATCGGCTTCGAGACACTGGAGAAGTCCTTCACAAATCTCCTAAAGTAACCTGCCAGACCGAGGAAGCTCCTGATGTCGGTGACTGTCTTCGGCCTAGGCCAGGTGCGCACTGCATCTATCTTTGCCGGATCAACAGCGATCCCGGCCTCAGAGAATCACATGTCCAAGGAAAGATACTTGGTTCAACCAAAATTCACATTTCAAAAACTTTGCATACAACTGGTTCCTCCTCAGAGTTTGTACAACACATCTCAGGTGGCTTTCGTGCTCACCTTTCGATTTAGAATACACAAGAATGTCATCGATGAAGACTACCACTGATTTGTCCAACTGATCTTGGAACAAACGGTTCATTAAGTCCATGAACTTTGCTGGTGCATTTGATAAGCCCAAACGGCATAACGGTGAACTCATAGTGCCCATACCTAGTTCTGAAGGCTGTCTTTTCGATATCACTGTCACGGATGGCAATCTGGTGGTATCCGGAACGTAGGTCTATCTGGAGAATACTGATGCTCCCCTCAGCTGATCAATAGATCGTCGATGCGTGGTAAAGGGTAACGGTCTTCACCGTAACAGCATTCAGCTCCCGATAATCAATACATAGGCGGAGGCTACCGTCCTTCTTCTTCACGAAGAGGACCGGCGCTCCCCATGGTGACACACTAGGGCGGATAAAGCCCTTGTCGAGTAGGTCTCTCAGCTGCTCCTTGAGAGCTTTGTCATCTCTGCTGGAGCCATACGATAAGGTGCTTTCGCAATGGGTCCGGTGCCCGGAATTAGATCAATCTCAAACTCAACCTCTCGTGCTGGCGGCATGCCCGGCAGTTCCTTAGGAAATACATCAGGAAACTCCGACACTACCGGCACACTGGGCTAAACTCAGGGTCTCTCTCTATGTCCTGGACATAGCAGAGGTATACATCATTTCCCGTCGTAACTCACGATACATGGCCATGGCGGTGATGATCTGTGTCGAAGGCTCCCTGGGCCTCTGGCGGTATGATATAGTAACCCCAGATGGACTCCTAAGAAGCAGTCGATGCTCGGCACATAGGATTCTACCCTTGTACCGCTCCAACCAGTTCATCCCGACAATCACATCAAAACCCAGTCCGTCGAACTTTATCAAGTCGATCGGAAACTCCTCATCCATGATTCGAACAATAGCATCTCGGTAGTAGCGGGTACACCTGATCCGCTCTTTCGACGGGAGAGTGACCACGAAGTCTGGCATCTCTTCACCATCTAACCCCAGCCTCTTCGCAAATGATAGCGAAATGAAGTGTGTGAGGCTCCAGAGTCGAAAAGATCGATGTCCACGCCATTCACTGGAAAGGTACCGGTGAGGATTGTGCCGCTCTGCCGGCTTCTGCCTTATTGCAAGACATCAGTATACCTCCCGTTCCGAGTGCACAGCCTAATTCATTGGCAAATAATAAGTATTGGGTAACAACACGGTTGATATGATTCAAACAACTCACTTTATTCAATACACACTCTTTTAAAACATTCATTGGCTTATACTGTCGCATGATTCATACTTACAATATCCTTTACATTATGGTTTACACATAAATTATTACAAGGCTTAAAACTGCCTGAAGGTCAAATTCAAACGTCGGGTTTCATGTGTGTGGCATTGATCACTGCCGACGGTGTTGGTATTCAGTTTTGATCTTTCTGATGCCATGGTATAGCATCCTTGATTGCCCACCCATGATTAGTACATTCACCGATTTCAGCAGTAGTTTCTTTGCGAGATCAGCACGCTTCTGCTCGCCATATACAAATACTGCGGTATCACCAATGGACCAAGACACCACGGGTACTCCCTTACTTAGAGACTCGGGTGACTCGTCCTTGTCTTGGTGGCATACCCAACCGTCCACCTTTCTGGTAGAAGTTTACAATGCATAGATCTGCTTCTACATGGAATTGATTCCGTTTCAAACTTGCTGAGCAATTCCACGGCGTGGTTAACGACCGTATGGAACTCTCTGGTATACTTGCTACTGTTGCTCCTCTTCAGTCGTACTTCTTGATATGACTTGGTTAAGGGTTCCAGTCCTTACCCATGCACATCATCTTCAATTGCATCCTTGCTCCGTTCGGGTATTCGGGTGTGTAGAACCCTCCTGGTTTTGCTCCAAGTTCGTCGCATCGTCTGATGATGTGGATTTGTGCCGGTGTCAGGTATCCATTTAAGAGTATCATACCTGGCTGGATAACCTGACATTGCTCCAACGGAAAGTCGGTGATGTTGATGGGGGTTTCTTCAGGGTTTGGTGTGGGCGGGATTGGATAGCAGATATTGAAGGTTCCTAAGTTTCAAATTGCCTAATTTTAGGTGTTTCCACATTATATTTAACTCTTTACTTATATGTTTATACCCCTAGACTTGCTAAACACTCATGCATGAAATGCGGTAAGCAATCACTTTTTATTTAACGGTTTAGGCGGGTCGGGACTGGTCTCGAGAGGATCCTGGTGCCTCGACCGGTCCACACATCAGGGTGGCCTTGCCGGACCCCGTAGCCTTCCCCTTCTGGGATTCAGTGTACTTCTTATCAGAAGTCTGTGAGTAATCGCCTTGGGGCTTCAGTGGTCGTGGTAGTATTACCCTTCCACTGCCCTTTGGCTTGTAGTTTCTGCCGTTGGGGTTCGTCCAACACTCAAACTCACGGGCCCCATCTTCTGGCAGTGACGGCACCTCACATCATTCACCTTGCAGTCTTTGCCGGGGTGGTCTCCATTGCACCACTTACAGTAAAAGTGGCGCCCGGTCCAGAACCCGCGCTAGCTGCTATAACAACAACAATCACATACTCACTTTTCCATCTCAACAACATACACCTCAACTAGATACACATGGTTAAGTAATTACCCTTAGGCGGGTAGGAGCGTAGGGCTTCGCCGCATACGCATACGTGAGCTTCAGTGGCTCATCAGCTGTGGTGGTCTGGGCTTGGCCCTTGTCACCCTGGTACTGGCCCTTCTGGGGCTGAGGGTAGGGTTTCTTTTTCTTTCCTCCCCCATACCCTTGCTGATTCTGGCCCTCGTTGGTGGCCTTGCGCTTGTGCGCATTCTCCTCGTCCCTCAGACGGACGGTAATTTCAACCTTAGCAGCGGCATGATAGCACTCCTGTATTTTAGGATGTCAGTCATGCCCCGCAAAAACAACTTACCAACTCACATTAACATTCACTCATGGTATAAATGGATTCACAACAAGGTACTCTAATTACCTGCAAGGTGGTATACTCAGCTGGCCCCATCCCATAGCGGAGACGGTGGCTTAGTCCATTGTAGAACCGGTTCACCAACACTCGGTTCGAATACCCAAGGTCTGGTAACAGGTGGATAAGGCCGGTGAATGCTGTGTAGTAGTCATCAACCGACATCTTATCCCCCTGCCTCAGACTATCCAGCTCGAGGCGTTTTGCCTCCTGCACATGTACCGGGTAGTACTTGGCTCGCAGTAGAGCCGTGTACTCCCTCCAACCAAAGTCAGGATCAGCCATCCTGTCCTCCTTCACCAACTTCCACCAACTCTGCGCCGTACCCTTCAAGTAGTAGGCGGCAAGACGGACCTTAGCTTCAGCAGGTACTGCCAAGGTCTCGTAGGCGGTCTCCAGTTCGGAGATGTACGCCTCCAGTTTTCGAGGATCAGTCTCCCCATTGAATGATGGCGGTCTCAGATCAGCCAACGCCTTGACCCAATTGGTCTCTCGTGGCGGTGGTGGTGGCTGAACTCCGGGCTGTTGCCCCTGCTGAATAGCAGCAACTAGATCGGGTACCAACTGGGCTACGGCGGCTGCAACTGCCTCAGCCATAGTCTGCGCCGTAGTATCATCGCCCTGGTTACCCAAATCTCCAGTACCGCGCCCGCGGCCTCTCCCTCGTGGTCTACCTGCCATCTGAATTCATATGAACATTTCATTAGCATTATGCTTGCACACTTATCGGTCCAATGGTTATAACATCTTCCCGACAACCAGGTAATTCCACACTTAGTTAGTGGTTAACCTTTCCAAATCTGTTCACTTAGGTATCTGTAGCTAGGTTTCCTAACTCGGTATATCCCTAAGCTCGGTATTCTAGTCATCAGAGCGATACTTCGCTCTGATACCACTTTTTGTAACACCCCTACAACGCCCCTATCATCTACCGAAATCGCAGCGGAAATAACCAACCAAACAATAACTATTCGCTTTGGTGTTACAACGCCGTTAACCACCCACGTGGTTAACTAGGCAGAATAAATACAAGTGTATCGGTCTGATGATCAGACTCCCGAGCATAGTAACTAACATCCATATATAAACATAACCAACCATACCGAGTATTTAATTTACAACACATCTCCAAACCATAATCATCCAACACTGTATAACAACGGTATCAAAATGTAACGCCTCGGGAGCACAGGCGCATCCGGGCTCAACAACCTACTTATCCAAAAGTATATCAACATAGGACCTAGAGCCACTCTGCCTCTTCGATCCTCATCCTGCAATAAAAATATGGAGCCCCCGAGGGGGTCAGCACCTTTGCTGGTATGGCTAACGCGCAGCCCATCGACTACCGGGATACGCGCAACCAATTGTCATAATAACATGGCATTCATTTATTAACATATATATATATATATATATATACCATAGCATAGCAAGGGAAATTGCATAGCATCACAACATCAATACATAACACCATAAATTCGGTCCTCACAGGAACCTTCCACCATAGTTAGTATACCATGAGAGCCTAGGGATTTTTACCAATCCCATGTTAAGCTCGTTACCATCCTCGTTACCGTCCGGTTATATAGAACGGTTAACTTATACCAAAGGTGTGTCGGATATAGTAATCCCAAGCACACCGAAATAACATACGTATGCCCCTATGGCCCGACGTGAGTCAGTAACTAGCTTTGGATAAGCTAAGGGAAGGTAGAAACCAAATTGGAATACCACCTATACATACACCAAGAGAGCCGAACCGGATATGATATCGACCCCCATCCATCACACGCGTGGCCGGAACAACCGGACTCCTCACTCCCCGGTTAGCACTTGTTAGTGATCACACAACATTTTGTTAAGTCACATACAAGCAAACATTTAGGTCTTGTTAGACAACCAAGGGAAAGGAGTCATAACCTTACAACATCATAATGTATAACAACTGTAAACTCTTTTCATGCCTTAGTCTTATAAGGTCGTAACACGCAGAAAAGCAAACAACACCCAAGCCGGTGTAAACCGGTAGGCAACAGACTGCAAAAAACCATACCTTGGTCCTTGCCTCGTTTCGTTTCCACCTTGAGAGAATCCTATACACATTAGTAACGTCGGTTAATTAACGCACTAATCCATTATTAACATTATACTCTCACTACTAGTTTATTTTATTTTACACTTGTTACATCTTTCATCCTTTTAATTGCCTTTAAAACCCACCTAACATGTCTCACATAACCTTATAATATCTTACTAACCAACTACTATTTTTAGGTAACAATTCCCATCTTAAAACAATAATTTTTGGTCCATACGTGGCCTGTCCGAACTTGTGTCCGAGCTTCCAAGTTCGGACACAAGCCGTGATTTTAGACGAAAACAGACACATGTCCGAACTTGTGTCCGGACTTCGGAAGTTCGGACATGAGTCGAGGAAAATCCTAACCAGAAATCCATACGTCCGAACATGTGTCCGGACTTCCCAAGTTCGGACACAGTTCGAGGATAATACCTAAGAAGTAACAGGTGCGTCCGAACTTCCAAATTCGGACGGTAGTTCGGACACTACCTAAAATCCAGAAAACTGTAAGCGTAACAGGGCATGTCCGAGCTTCCAAGTTCGGACGGAAGTTCGGACGTGCCATTATACTCATTTCTACTCCTTAAACACTTAACCAAATTTCTCCAAAGCCTCCAACACTTATAGTGTCTTCTCCTTAAGTTTCTAAGTGGCATTCCTTGCCTATTCCAATCATTATTCCTAGATATTTCTTCCACACAACATCATTACTTTAACATCATTCTTACAAACTAAAACTCCTTAAGTCATTCTTGAAATTCCTTTTTCTAAGCTTGTACTTTCTCCTTATTTAACATCATCTCCCAAGCATCATCTCTCCCACTAATTCCTTATACCCTTCTTGAAACTCTTTTCCTAGTGTACACTTCTCCTTATTTTACCAAAGTTTGCCTAAATATTCCACCTAAGTCCAAAATGACTTTGGTACATACTAAAACCTCAAGATTATGCCTAAGTCCTTGACACACTCTAGAGTACTTCTTAGTTCATCAAATTCCTTTTAAACATCATGAACTCCTTATTCATTTCCTAAGTTTCTAACTCACCAAACCTTATGTAAACACTTAGAACTTCTTGCTTTTTACCTAAATTTTGACATGGATTCCCTAGACATTACTAAGCCTAAAACACTTGTTTTCTCCATTAAACACACAAGAACATCTAGAATCACCAAAAACACCCATACACAACTTCACCCAAATTACACTACATCACAATATAGTGCATAATTTAAATGCATGGCACTTAGGCCCTTAAAATGCATGGCTCTTAGGCCCTTAAGTGCTTAAATCATAAACACTGAATTTCCACAATATATATGCCTTTAACCTGCAAATACACTCAACACACATATGCCCTTTACTAGTCCCTTGAGAACACTTTACTAAGTCATTCACCATTTGCTCTTTAGGTAGTTTTAATAAGCATTTATAAGCTCATTTCTCCTAAGGCATTGAACAACATTAAGTTAGTAGATTTACCTCTTTTTCCAAAACACTTCCTTCTTGATTCCTTACAAAACCGTATGGTATTTTGATTCCTTGTCAAGTTCTAGACAATATACAAACACCATAATGAGTATTCAAGCATTAAGCTTCATCTCATTGTAAACCCTAATTTTACATTGTTTCAAAAACATTAATGTAGTTGTTTTACCTTGATCTTTGAAGAGAGTTTGAATATATAACAAGAGGACTCCACCTAGTCCATGAAGAGTTGAAATGAAGCTAGAACAAGTCACACAAAGAGCTATATCAATGTGTATTTTCGGTTAAGGTAAGAACATGGAGGAAACATGATTTTTCTTTGAGATTCCTTACCTAGAAGCAAAGGAGATCAACAATATGTCAAAATACAAGCTCAAGCTCCTTCAATGGTGGAACACCTTGGCACCGAAATGGAGCTCTTGGAGTTTTGAGAAGATAGGAATGAAGCTTGATGAGAGGAAGAGATTGGTGGTGTTTGTTTTTGATTTGGACAAGTGAGCTAGATTTAGCAAGTGGTCAAAGTTGGAACTTCCATGGTGGTAGTAGTATTACCGAGAGAGAACAAGGAAGAAGGAAGAAGAGAGGTGTTTGCAAACCGTGGGAATGAAGGAAAGAAATGAGAATGAGATAGGATTTGCTTTTAAGAAGATATTTATGTTTATAAAGTAAAAAGTAAGTTTACTTAGTTTGCTTTACTTACTTATTACATTAACTAGAGAGTGGTGAGTCACCACACATATAAAAACCGGCCCCCTTTACTAGTATGAGGGTATCTTAGTCTTTGTTTGTCAATTTAATTACTTAATACAACATATGTTATAAACTAGCTTGTAAAAGTTACTATTCACCTAAACAAGGCACTTAGAAGTGAAATTTTTGATTTCCCATTAATATAGCCACCCAAATGTGATACTATATAGTACACATATATATTTAAGAGTAATGATGGACATTTAGCCATTCAAAACTCATTTTCAAGACAATTTTTCAAAAATGTGCTTTAAGACTTCTTAAAGCACATTTTGTGTTTTAACTTGTTTTCAAGCTTGGTTTTCTTTGGTAATTGGTTTAATATGTTCATTAGTATATAAATGAGGTCTTGGTAAGTTCATTAGGTCTTACCCAAGCCTATTCCAAGCTTAGAGCACATTTTAGCTCTTATTGACTTTAAAGCACATTTGTGTTTGCTTTTGTTTAAATTTGTTTACTAGTGTTTTTAAGACTCTTTTTAGTCTTAATAAATCATGTTTTACTGTTTAACCAACATACCAAGGTTTGGGGTATTTCAGTCGGTGCGAATCTCGCCAACTCTAGGAACATGGAGTGATACTCCTTCACACTCCGGGCCTGCTGTTTGAGCTTAGAGAACTCTAGGTATTTCTGCATCCGGACATGTTCAGGGTAGAATCGCCTTCTCATGGCCTCCTTTAGTGCCTCCCATCCAAAGTCAAGTCCCGCCAAAAGAGCATCCTTGTTGGCAGACCACCAAATGTCAGCCTCGCTCTTGAAGTAATACACATTGGCGTTGACTCTCCTATCAGCAGGGCAGTTGACGGCCTCAAAGATCTTGTCAAACTCTCGTATCCAATCCTCCAGCAGTACTGGGTCCTCTTCCCCCTTGAATGCAGTCGACTTCAAGTGGGCAATCCTCTTCGTGTAGTCTTCTGGCACATTGTCTCGCTGGGCTTGGCGTTGCACAATCTGGCCCAGGTTCAAAGCAAGCTCCTGAAGCTGTCTCATTGGGTCGTTGGCTGCCATGGTAGTCCTCCCGCTTCGACTTCTGGTGTTGTAGGGGAAATCAGTCGTCTGCCGTCCAGTCTACCCTACTCAAGGTGGACTCCTGATTATGAGTCAAAATTTCAAAGGCTCTTAAATTCCCCATAACAATCCCCTTCTAGTTATACTACAATCTCACTACCCCAATCCACGGGTAGATAATTTAGATATAACAATGATATATATAATAAGTATGATACAATTCAACAATTGGATAGTAAACAACAATCCCTGTATAATCTTCAAACACCACACCAAGATGTCCAATATAACTCAACAGCTCACAAAATAACACATAATCCATCATAACTTCCCCAAACGGCTTATCCCCAAATTTTTAATCCGGTTTACTCAGGTTTTATCTTATTTCGAAAACAAAGCTCTGATACCACCTTAAAGCACCCTGTATTTTTACCTCAAACCATAGCTTATGAAAATACAAATCTAACGGCGCAAACGGCATTAAAAACGGACTTCAAACGAGTCCCAAAAGGGCAAAACAGAGTTGGTCCGAACTTGTGTCCGGACATGGTAAGTTCGGACACAAGCCGAAGCGAAATAGACTGCGGAAAACCAAACGTCCGAACTTGTGTCCGGACTTCGAAGTTCGGACACAAGTCGAGTTTCAAAACTTCAGAAAAAATTCGTACGTGGTCCGTACATTGGTCCGAACTTGCAAGTTCGGACATAGGTCGAGACTTGCAAGCTAAACCCGTCCTCGCATGCTGTCCGAGCATAGAAGTTCGGACAAATGTTCGGACACAGCCAAACAATGAAAAACCTTGAAACTTTCGGGGCCTGTCCGAACATTGATGTCCGGACGGACGTTCGAACAGGTCCTTAAGTGCAGTTTTTAAAACGTAAAAAGAAACCAAAAACCATTAGAAACTCTCGTATAAAACACAATAACAACATGAGGAACTCTTGAACAGAAAAGGTCATTTATAAATACTCGATACAAAGCTCAAATTCAAATAAAACTAATTCATAAATGTCAATAAGTTCATTTAACCAAAACTCAAATGAACATAACCTTTAACACAGCAGCGGATCTCAAAACGTCCAGGGCATAACCGCCACACCCAACTCTCATGGGTGCTCAGGCTAATGAACTAATTAACACTAAAACAAAAGTTAACTTCAGGTTATGCGGAAGCAAAAATAAATACTCAATGTATAAAACTATGAGAGCATCACAGCATCTCTTTATCGCAGTCCCTAACTATGTGATTCGCTGTCCTGATCCCCACAATTAGTCATCCATACCTGTGATCATAAAACATAGACAAAACACAGAAAGGATCGCACAAATCAGAAAAACTGAGTAAATTCCATCTCAACCTGTAAAATACATTTTAGAACTCATTTGCCTTTAATAAACAGATGAGAAGGTTTTACCGAACAGTTGATGAATTTCCAGAAAACATAACAATACCGAAACCACAGTAGGGAGCTTTCAACAGGAGGTAAGCACAATTCCAAACACGGGGTCACCTATGGGACCCCAAACAACAATTCTAGGACAGTCACCTATGGGACCGTCAAACAACCACCTCACCCTAAGTGAAATACCCCAAACTTATCAAACAAGGATTAAACATTTAATTACATCAATTAAGGCCTAAACATGCCTTAAAAGTCAACTGAGAACAACAGTGGTCAACACAAAGCAGGATGTTGCACCCTTTGACTGGTTGGGTAAATAAATACCCAAATGAACTTCTTAGGACTTAAAAATTTGTCCTAAGTCTATTAACATAATATTAAACATATTATAATTGTTGGACAACACTCCAACACTAAGAACAAGCACTTTCATGCTTCAAGGTCAAAAAGGGCAAAAATGTGCTCTAAGAAACCTTAAAGGTCTAATGACCTCTAAATGATATAAAATTGGGTACCATGATCAAATATCATGTAAGGAACACAAAAAAACCGTTGTCAAAGAAAACCAAGCTCATAAACACCTTGCGACACAAAATGTGCACTAAAACTCCTTAAAGCACATTTTTGTGTAAATGCCTTCTAAATTGGTTTTAAATGGGCAAAAAGGTTATAATTACCTTTAAATATGGTAATATATCATTATATATCATATCAGGAATTTAATTCCAGAAATTTACGAATTTTTACAAATTTAATATTAAAATATTAAAAAAACCCTAAAGTGGGGCCCGTTTGGGTCAACATTGACTAAGTTGGTCAATGTTGACCATTGACCACGAAATGGCCTACCTAAAATCGGTGGAATGAGTCTCCTAACAGACCAAGAGACAAGTCCTATGTGAAAATTAAATATACTACATTACTTTTGCATAAAATAAGGAAAAAACATACTTTACCTTATAAAACAAAAAGGGTTGTCTCCACTTGCTTACCCATGTGATGAGCCAGCCGATTGGAGCCTCCTTCCCTCCTTATTACACGGTTGTCTCCAAGCAAGGACAAGACAAGAGTGATGAGTCAGCTTACACTTATAGATTAAAGTAACATATTAGTCCATTTTTGAATCAAATTGGAATCAATCATACCCTACCTTTGTCAATCAAGGACGGCTGCCCCTTTCTGTTGTCTCCACCGAATTAGCCTTCAATTATCAACACCAATAAGTCATTGGTGAGTCATCAAAGCAATAAAGACATAAAAAATGCAAAAAAAGACATTAAGGACAATTTAAGCTTATCTCCTTCATTTCTCCCATTCAGCCGTGAGACTCTTGCCTTAAGCTCTCATTTGGCTCCTCTCAACCGTAGGTAAGCTTCTCCAACTCCATTGATGAGAGCTCATGCTCTAGGTAAGCTTCTAAGGCATAAAAATGCCCATTTTTCTTCATCTTTCTTTCCTTTTTCCATTGATCTACACTCCAACCTTTTCTATACATCTATGTAGAGTGTTTTAGATGTTAAAGGAAGGTTCATTTTCGGCCATACCCAGATCTAAGGAGGAAAGTTCAAGTCTTGACCATTTAAGGTAAAAATGTGCTCTAAGCACACACCTCTTCTTCCTTGTGAATTTCGGTTGTACAACTTGGTTCCCTAGCCTTATTTTCTTCTCCTTTTCATGTGGATTCAGTTGGTATTCCAAGATCTACAAGGAGTAGCTAGATCCAAGCCAAAAACACCATTTTTGGCATCTTAAACAAGGTAAAACTTAGCTATCTTCCAAGCTAATTACCCACGGTTTTATACCTTTTTCTTAAGAGTGTTTTGATACTCTTTATTTCTGGAAAAATAGGGCCGAGATCTCACTCCAACAAACTTGGAGATTTAAGGTAAAAATTCATGATTTACATGACTTAAATTACTTCTCATGGTTAGCTCATGTGTGGAGTTTAATCATGTCTTGTTTTCTACATGAAGACAAGTAAATCAAGCTTTGGAGAAACTCTCCTTAAGGTGGCGAATCAAACAAGGCTTTACCTAAGCTAAATCAAGGTATAAATCACTTAAACATTAACTTTGCTAAGTTAATATGTTCTAAAGCTATCTCTAATTAAATTTCCGTGAGGGAATAAGGTGATTAGGTCATGTTTGATCTTAAAATGATTAAGGAATTGTTTAATAAATTTTATAACTAATTAAACAAGCATAATTGTCAAATTTAAGACATTATGTGGAAGTTTGGTAATTAAATGGAAAATACATGGTGAGGCCGAGATTTATATGTATTTTGGGACATTTATGTGTAATTTATTTTGTGAGAAAATGTTTGTAATAAGGCCATGTACTTTAGGCCATTTTATTTATGCATTTACAAGCTTTTATTTAAGTTTAGGTGGTATATAATTATTACTGAAATGAATAAGGGGTTAACGTGTAATTAAATTAAATTTAGGGGCTTTATAAAAATAAGGCCGATAATTAGAGGTTAAAAGGAGTTAAAATAAAGTTTACAAGATTTTATTAAGTTTTTGGGGTTAAATGGTGAATTTTGGAAACTTAAGGGTTAAAACCGTAATTATTAGAAATTAATGGTCAAGGAAATATTAAGGAGGTCAACCTTGACCATATGATAGGTTTTGACCAAATTAGATAAGTTAAATAACTTATTTAAGGCTTTATAATAAGATAAGTATCTTAAGGTAATATTTTTATAACATATGTGGTAAATATGTTATTACCGAAAATAAAGGGTGTACAATGGTATTTTAAACACCCATGGGCTATTAGGAATTTTTAGGAATTTATTAGGTTGATTTTGGAATTAAAATGAACTATATATTTATGATATATAGTTATTATGTCATTATGACATTTTGGAGAAATATAGGTGGTGGAAATGTGAATACCGAAAGTATATGGGTTAATAAGGTAATAATAACCCTTTGGAGAAATTTGGAGAATTTTAGAATTATATAAGGGTATTTATTAAGATATATGTATAATATATAGTTTCAATGATATGGTAAAACTATATGTTATAAATAGGGCCAAATGGCAATTAAAGAATAGCACAAGGGCTGTTCGAGATTTACAAAAAAATAACCATAGGTTATACTCTTTTATAAGTTAGAAATGCTATATTAAATGGTATATATAGCATGGTGAAAAGAAAGGGGTGATTTGGTAAATTAAGGAAACTATGGTTTATGAAAAGAATAAGGTTTAATATATGTGCCTATGTGGCAATATATAATTCTTTTGTATAAAAACTATAGGTTATTAATTAAAGGAAATAAGAATATCATATCAAATGATATTAGAATATGGTATAACATTACATAATGTTATGTGGTCAAAATAGAATTAAAATAAATTCAAGGGTTGTACCGAATTAATAAGAATTGGAAAATGAATTTTAGACTAAGGTCTATAATGTTATAAATGTTATAACAATTATATGGTATTTCGGTGGTTTAAAGGAATAAATACAAATAAGGATATTCACATAAAATAATGTGACAAACTATAAATAAATGGGATTTATTAACTAAGGTATTTATGGAATAAACCTTAGGAGTTGTAGATATACAACATAAAATGTTACTCATGTAAGGATAATAATCTTAATATAAGTTGTATAATATAATACAACTAATGGGAATAATCATCTAACAAAAGATGATAAAAAGTAACAAAAAATATAAGAGTTTATTATACACATGGGGATTACCTACGTGGTAAATATATACATACACAAGAATAATGTATATAAGGTGGATAGATATTTTGGTTGGAAACCATATGATTTAATGGTGGTGGTTATTTAAAAAAAATAATAATATAGTTATGAACTATAAGTTATGAATCTTGGATGCAGATATTATTTGCTAAAGGTAAATGGATCATATAATACATTGTATTATAATGGATGGTGAGAGAATGATACAATACAAAAAAATAATAATATAATACAATCATGCATGCATACATGCAACTATAGGTTATGTACCTAAACTAGATGGTGGATAAGATTAAAAGAAATACAACGAATTAAACTTAACAGTTGAAATATTATGACGTGTGAGTTTTAAGTAACAAGCCGACCGGTTTAGAGAAACCCGTAACAAACAACTGTAGAAAACAGGGGTGAGTTGTCGGGGTTACTTATTATTCGGAAATACCGGATGTAGTTAGTCATGGAGACTGACTTGTAGTTTTAATACCGTTTAGATTATACTTCTGACAAGACGCTTGACGAGCTAGCGGACTACACGGAGCATAGGATCTTGCTGATTCATACTTCACCGTAATACAATCAGGCTGAACGGTATGTAAAGGGGTTTGATCCGAGTTGTCCTAAGGTTGCTCCTTGGGCTCGGATTTGGTTGATATAACTTGTGTGTTATATGTGTGTGGTTACATGTATGTGTTTAAGTGTTACTACATTATTTATTATGCACGAGCGTCCTACGGGACTAACACTATGTCGATTATAGATCGACTTATATAAACATACATATACGTTAATGTGATGACATGACGGTTACTTGATATAATACCAAGATATTAATATTAAGTATATGGTAACCTAAGTAAAACACTTAGGGATGAGTCACGACATTATCGGTCTCTAGAGCATTGATCTCGAACATGAATATAACCTAGATTACTTCTAGGTATGCGTGACCCATTGGGCCGCTAATTAATAATTATTCTTCATAAGACTAAGAGCAGATCTTAAACATTATGAGAGAGATGGTATGAGATGAGGTGAGGAATCCCGGTAGTTTACGAACTACTTGGTTGTGCATTTGTGATCACTGAGGGGTTTCCTAATTGGATTCCGCTCCAGGTTATATCCAACGAGCCCAAACTGGATCGTGGATCAGGTGGCTACGGCCTTTTTATGGACGTCTTACGAGACATAAGAGAGTCAGGGGCCTCCGGACCTCTGGCGAAATGAGCACCTTTGTGTGTACGGGAGGACTACTGTCCATGGTGAGGTTATAGGGCTGTCCTAACATGACTCCCAACTGATATTAATAATTAAACATGGTTTGGATGGTTGGGGCCTTAAAGGCCAAATTAAATTAACTATGGAAACTGTACGCTACGGCGAATGTACATTGTACATATAGATGGGGCCTTGAAGGCCAAACTAAAATAAATTAATAAAGGATGGTATACGCTACGGCGATTGTACATTGTACATCATATTGTGGTTGTTCGATACGTTCGATATATAATTATGGATTGTGTTATTAAATGATTGTTGGATTGGATGGATGGTTGAATATCTATGAATATTTGTATGGATGATTATGTATATTATACATGTATGTTACAGTATTGATTATAACTGTAAAATGGTAAAGCATGAAATCAATCCAATAATAAGATGGTTAAAATGACAAGTGACCAATAGGGCCCAGGCCCGACATACTCAGTGTCTGTCGCTGATACTACACCATTACAGGTTGTAGATCATTGTCGAAGCCGAGGAGCAGGAACAGGGTAATTGGAGTTTTGCTTTTGTTACTACACATGGAGATGTTGTATAGCAATGAGGATGGTGAATTGTAATATGGTAAGGTTGTGTATATTCAGGTTTGGGTAGATGCTCACTTGTCGATATTTATGGTTTCTGGATTTAGTATGATGTATATGAGTTTCTCGTTATCACGGCGGTTAGCTGTTTGTTTATTTTAGAAGATTGGATGTAGTTTTGCTTCGTTGCTCGCATGGGCGAGTAATGGCCGGTGACACCCGAGTGAGTGTTGTAATTGTTATTTATTTTCCGCTGCGAGACGTTTTTATTTATTGCTACGTGAGAGATTATTACGAGATTATGGAGAGGGGTGTTACAAAAGTGGTATCAGAGCGGAGTGCCGCTCTGATGACGAGAAAGTAGGTTAAGACAGTGAGCTTAGGACTTGAGAAATTACGAGAAACATTTGGGAGGTATGAGACGATTCGTCTTAGAAAGATATTGAGTCTAGTAACGCAAATTGCGTGATAGGCTAGCCTTTAAGGCAATTCAATATCTACTGGTTGTGTACGGTAATTTACCGAATATTTATGTGACATACTGTACTACAGATGTCTGGGGGAACTAGAGAGCGTGGTACTGGAAGAGGTGGAGGCGGTGAACCCGGCATTCCAGGAGTTGCTGAGACGGTTGCAGCCGTTCTTGCACAGCTGGGTACTCAAATAGGAGGAGCACCAGCCCACCCGCCACAACCCAGGGAAACGAACTGGCTGAAGTCAGTTAGCGAGACCCGACCACCTACATATTCAGGGGAACCAGACCCCGTAGCTTTGGAGTGTTACATTGTTGAACATGAGAAAGCATATGAAGCTTTACAAGTACCGGACGACAAGAAGGTCGCCATTGCTGCTTTCCATCTGAAGGATGCAGCCAGCACTTGGTGGAGGTTGGTCAAGGACCAGTACCTGGCTACGCCCGACTTTTCGTGGGCTTCCTTTGTAGAGTTGCTGAGGGGGAAGTACTATCCAGCTCATCCCAAGTAGAAGAAGCGCCATGAGTTTGAGACATTGACACAAGGAGGTCTGACCGTGGATGAGTATTACGCTCGATTCATTGGTCTGTTGGACTTCATCCCCGGTGTGGATTACTCGGAGACCGTGAAGGTCGAGAAGTTCCGGGGAGGACTATTGTTTCGCATCCAGATGGCGATGGGTGCTACCCTCTACACTACCATCCAGGTACTGACATGAAAGCCACAAAATTCATTACTTACCACATTACCAATTGACCTTGTGAGAACTTATTAATGAGATTCCAGGAGTGTTATGAGGCTGCCTCGAGGACGGAGCTAATGCTCCAGACTCGGGAAGAGACTCTCGGGGCCAAGAAAAGGAAGAACCCCGAGGGAGAGTCTGAGGATGGAGGAGCATCTCCAGGCGATGGCCAGAAGAAGGGAAAGTAAGGACTTGTTCCATTCTAAACTACTTATCATATTAAATACTTTAGGAATGCTGACCCGAAACCTTAAACAGGAAATTCTTTAAGAAGAAAGGGCAGCAGGGTCACCAGAGAAAGAAAGGGAAAGAGCCCGTCCCTCAGTTGACCGGCCCAGCTATAGATGCTCAGCCTTTGAGATCTGCACCTCCTAAGGGTGAGAACACCTACCTCTTAAATTCAATTGTGACCTTAACCTTTATATCATCAGATACTAACTTAAATTAAATACTACCATTAGGCACCGGACAGCCCCAGCGCCATTTTTACTGTAAGCGTTGTGGGAAGGACCATCCTGGGGTCGACTGCGAAGGCCGCAAAGTCGTATGTCGGTGCTGCAAGAAAGAGGGCCATAGGGAATTCGAGTGTTGGATGAACCCTGAGAGCCGTAACTACAGGCCACCAAAGAATACTCAGAAGACCTCAGTTGGAGGATCTGGAGTACCACGAGGTGGTCAGGATGGCCAGACATCTGCTGATGCTGGAGCCCAGAGAGGCAAGGGAGTAGATAGGGCATGAGTACCCTGAACTCCGAGAGACCGCTGGTGGAAGACTTTTACTTACTATGTTGTGTACTTAATTTGGATGATAGACAAGACTTGTTATAAGTATGTGGGAGTGTGTCATCGACCACTCGCCTTTTGTGTAAGACTTTGGGATTAGTTATGTGTACTCAGTACCAAAAAGCTTTAGACCTTGGCGAATAATATATATATGAACGGGATGTTAATGCTTACATTATCATGTAGCAATACTCAAATGACAAAGAGTCAATGAGTCCGGTAATTACTGAACCAGAATTTCCACCTGCATGGCGCACTTGCTATTGCAAGCGCTATGACAAGTAAACCACTGAAATTTCCACCTGCCTTGCGCACTTGACAGAGCAAGTGCAACAACAGCAATAGCAACTGCAAATGCAACTGCAATAACTACTACTTTTTAGTTTTTATTATATATACCAAAAAAAAACAGTTTTCATACATTTTCATACAAACCTTGAGATTAGAAACCTATGCAACTATGGAAGGACTGTTAGTCCAACCACTGCAACTGAGGAAATTATACAGCCACGATGGTTGTAAACCACACCAGTTTAAATTGTTTGGGAATTTTCAGGCATGGCTTATTAGCCAAATACCGTCAGTGTATACCCGCGTTTAATGCTAATCACTACTAGTGATAAATGTTTAGTCCGTATGGACAAGCATACCCTTTGTAGATGCACCACCGTTAGTGAGGATGGTTGGGAAGTGAGAGCCAAGTTGCTCAAACTATTATGCAATCTGCAATACATCCAATTAAACGGATGAGGGAACGAATATGAACCATGGATGAGATATGATCATGAGAAACAGGGAGAAAAGAAGTATGTTTGCACTCAATGAGAATGAATTAGAAGAACCAAGTTTGCTAAATGTAGCACAAATTTTACTTACACCGAAGTGAATAACGCCGACTTATGACACGAATTACCACTGATGCCACTAAGGCAATATCACTTGTTACAAGATAACCAACGGCAGGAACTAATAAACAAGAAAAAAAAAGAAATCAGGATATCCATCAGAGGGAGATTGACAACAGAATACTTCACAATAACCGTGTGACAGACATTACCAGTTTACTAAACGAGACATGGGACAACTGCACTCCGATAGGAGCTTGTGGGCCTGACAGACTTATTTATGAGTTAGTTAGGTAAGTAGTAATGTATCAGTACGGTACCCCATGCAAGTAGACAAGTAGTGTTAGGAACACGAGAAGTAGTCAACTCCATTCTACGGGCAGTAAGACGGATTACCTCGAAGATGGACGAGAAGAGCCGCAATTGAACCAACAGGCTAGAGAAATCATGAACCTTCAACAGAGAGCAGTAGACAGTATACAGAGAAGACAAGGAAACCTTTCAACGACGTGAACACTAAGGACAGGAAACAAAAAAAAGGGAAACCCATTATGGATGAAAATATGTAGAACCCTCATAAGGATCAAACAAATTCTTGCAATCTAGAGGAAATCTACCAGTTGATATGGACATATACGCGTGACTACGCGAGGATAAAAGACAAAGCTATATGATAGCAGATACCTTAAGCAAGGAACAGTGGATTTGGAATGTACCACTCACAGGATAATTCACTCATCTTATCCGTTGGACTCATGAGGTATTAGCTGCTGAGAGTTTACGCCTCTGCACTCTGTAGGACTGAGTGTTTTGGTATTGCACTCGTGCAGTTATTAATCTAGTGGGATACGAAAAGATGTAATGGACATCAACACGAGTGTGTATAAAAAAAAAGAGAACTACAACAGTGTGTTACTCCGGAACAAAACCACCAGGAAACATGGATGACAAACATCAACTTTGTGGACATATAGGCTGGTACGTCTTAGTATTACAAAGACAAGTGCAAAGAGCACTAAGAACTACCAATAGCCAATGTCATATTACACCTCAAGCTGAATATCAGTGAGAGAAGACACACGTATGTATGCTAGTGATCCAAACAAGTGGATTCACAGCAAAAAAAAAAGAGAGGCAAATTGAGCCTATGTTCATGGGTCTGCACCTCATACGGAGCGAGTGGGCCCATTAGAATGAAATTGGGAGAGAGCACAAATAGATAGGTGCCTCACCCTTTATGTATTGTGGAGCCCTAAAAGGCTAGAATCATACCCGCCTCTCTGATATGAGGATAATCCATGAGTTGGAGAACTCTTTGAGAGCGAAGTATCCAACGCTCCTTGTTGAGCGGTTGTAGTATACTTGTGGGGTACGGGGGCGTAACCCTTTTTAAGGGAGGTAGAGCCTCTTGGCTGTGCACGTGTGTACACTAAATTTTGGTTGTTTGCGTACGCATTGCATACAAGGTATTGGTGGTGTGCGGGGCATACGAGGTTGTTTGTTTAGTATGCATGGCATACAGTGAATTGTTAAGTATGCATAGCATACAGTGAATTGGTTTTGTTGGTTATGTTTGGTACGCGGGGCGTGCGTTGTTTGGTATGTTTGTGTGTGATGTGCACTAGTATGTATGTATCTCACGAGATACTTGTTTGAATGTTGTATGTACACCATGTGTGTAGTACCTTTCTTATGCTATTTGTGATATGTATTCATATTGCTTTATAGAATGATTACATATGGTATCGCCTAGATATGAAATGAATCATTAGATATAGAATGTGGAACAATGGAATTTTATGGACACCTCAGGGAGGTTGTCAAGGTTGGTAGAACTGATAGGAAATGATGGTGCTGATGGATCACCTATATCCATATATGATTGAACTAACGCCACAAAGTGATGGCTATGTGCTGTATAAGCACAATACGATGTGTGTAAATGATATATCACATAGATATACATTATGGGAATAATGGGTAGTTATATATTTATATACTTACCTATTTGATTAAGAGACTTCGGGACAAAGTCTTTTTAAGGGGGGTAGATTGAAATACCCCAAACTTATTAAACAAGGATTAAACATTTAATTACATTAATTAAGGCCTAAACATGCCTTAAAAGTCAAATGAGAACAACAGTGGTCAACACAAAGCAGGATGTTGCACCCTTTGACTGGTTGGGTAAATAAATACCCAAATGAACTTATTAGGACCTAAAAATTTTTCCTAAGTCTATTAACATAACATTAAACATATTATAATTGTTGGAAAACACTCCAACACTAAGAACAAGCACTTTCATGCTTCAAGGTCAAAAAGGGCAAAAATGTGCTCTAAGAAACCTTAAAGCTCTAATTACCTCTAAATGATATAAAATTGGGTACCATGATCAAATATCATGTAAGGAACACAACAAAACCGTTGTCAAAGAAAACCAAGCTCAGAAACACCTTGCGACACAAAATGTGCACTAAAACTCCTTAAAGCACATTTTTGTGTAAATGCCTTCTAAATTGGTTTTAAATGGGAAAAAAGGTTATAATTACCTTCAAATATGGTAATATATCATTATATATCATATTAGGAATTTAATTCCAGAAATTTACGAATTTTTACAAATTTAATATTAAAATATTAATAAAACCCCAAAGTGGGGCCCGTTTGGGTCAACATTGACAAAGTTGGTCAATGTTGACCATTGACCACGAAATGGAATACCTAAAATCGGTGGAATGAGTCTCCTAACAGACCAAGAGACAAGTCCCATGTGACAATTAAATATACTACATTACTTTTGCATAAAATAAGGAAAAAGCATACTTTACCTTATAAAACAAAAAGGGTTGTCTCCACTTGCTTACCCATGTGATGAGCCAGCTGATTGGAGCCTCCTTCCCTCCTTATTACACGGTTGTCTCCAAGCAAGAACAAGACAAGAGTGATGAGTCATCTTACACTAATAGATTAAAGTAACATATTAGTCCATTTTTGAATCAAATTGGAATCAATCATACCCTACCTTTGTCAATCAAGGACGGCTGCCCCTTTCTGTTGTATCCACCGAATTAGCCTTCAATTATCAACACCAATAAGTCATTGGTGAGTCATCAAAGCAATAAAGACATAAAAAATGCAAAAAATGACATTAAGGACAATTTAAGCTTATCTCCTTCATTTCTCCCATTCAGCCGTGAGACTCTTTCCTTGAGCTCTCATTTGGATCCTCTCAACCGTAGGTAAGCTTCTCCAACTCCATTGATGAGAGCTCATGCTCTAGGTAAGCATCTAAGGCATAAAAATGTCCATTTTTCTTCATCTTTCTTTCCTTTTTCCATTGATCTACACTCCAACCTTTTCTATACATCTATGTAGAGTGTTTTATAGGTTAAAGGAAGGTTCATTTTCGGCCATACCCAGATCTAAGGAGGAAAGTTCAAGTCTTGACCATTTAAGGTAAAAATGTGCTCTAAGCACACACCTCTTCTTCCTTGTGAATTTCGGTTGTAAAACTTGGTTCCCTAGCCTCTTCTTCTCTTTTCATGTGGATTCAGTTGGTATTCCAAGATATACAAGGAGTAGCTAGATCTAAGCCAAAAACACCATTTTTGGCATCTTAAACAAGGTAAAACTTAGCTATCTTCCAAGCTAATTACCCACGGTTTTATACCTTGTTCTTAAGAGTGTTTTGATACTCTTTCTTTCTGGAAAAATAGGGCCGAGATCTCACTCCAACAAACTTGGAGATTTAAGGTTAAAATTCATGATTTACATGACTTAAATTACTTCTCATGGTTAGCTCATGTGTGGAGTTTAATCATGTCTTGTTTTCTACATGAAGACACGTAAATCAAGCTTTGGAGAAACTCTCCTTAAGGTGGCGCATCAAACAACGCTTTACCTAAGCTAAATCAAGGTATAAATCACTTAAACATTAACTTTGCTAAGTTAATATGTTCTAAAGCTATCTCTAATTAAATTGCCGTGAGGGAATAAGGTGATTAGGTCATGTTTGATCTTAAAATGATTAAGGAATGGTTTAATAAATTTTATAACTAATTAAACAAGCATAATTGTCAAATTTAAGACATTATGTGGAAGTTTGGTAATTAAATGGAAAATACATGGTGAGGCCGAGATTTATATGTATTTTGGGACATTTATGTGTAATTTTTTTTGTGAGAAAATGTTTGTAATAAGGCCATGTACTTTAGGCCATTTTATTTATGCATTTACAAGCTTTTATTTAAGTTTAGGTGGTATATAATTATTACTGAAATGAATAAGGGGTTAACGTGTAATTAAATTAAATTTAGGGGCTTTATAAAAATAAGGCCGAAAATTAGAGGTTAAAAGGAGTTAAAATAAAGTTTACAAGATTTTATAAAGTTTTGGGGTTAAATGGTGAATTTTGGAAACTTAAGGGTTAAAACCGTAATTATTAGAAATTAATGGTCAAGGAAATATTAAGGAGGTCAACCTTGACCATATGATAGGTTTTGACCAAATTAGATAAGTTAAATAACTTATTTAAGGCTTTATAATAAGATAAGTATCTTAAGGTAATATTTTTATAACATATGTGGTAAATATGTTATTACCGAAAATAAAGGGTGTACAATGGTATTTTAAACACCCATGGGCTATTAGGAATTTTTAGAATAATTTGATTTGGTTGGGAATAAAATGAACTATATATGTATGATATATAGTTATTATGTCATTATGACATTTTGGAGAAATATAGGTGGTGGAAATGTGAATACCGAAAGTATATGGGTTAATAAGGTAATAATAACCCTTCGGAGAAATTTGGAGAATTTTAGAATTATATAAGGGTATTTATTAAGATATATGTATAATATATAGTTTCAATGATATGGTAAAACTATATGTTATAAATAGGGCCAAATGGCAATTAAAGAATAGCACAAGGGTTGTTCGAGATTTACAAAAAAATAACCATAGGTTATACTCTTTTATAAGTTAGAAATGTTATATTAAATGGTATATATAGCATGGTGAAAGAAAGGGGTGATTTGGTAAATTAAGGAAACTATGGTTTATGAAAAGAATAAGGTTTAATATATGTGCCTATGTGGCAATATATAATTGTTTTGTATAAAAACTATAGGTTATTAATTAAAGGAAATAAGAATATCATATCAAATGATATTAGAATATGGTATAACATTACATAATGTTATGTGGTCAAAATAGAATTAAAATAAATTCAAGGGTTGTACCGAATTAATAAGAATTGGAAAATGAATTTTAGACTAAGGTCTATAATGTTATAAATGTTATAACAATTATATGGTATTAAGGTGGTTTAAAGGAATAAATACAAATAAGGATATTCACATAAAATAATGTGACAAACTATAAATGGGATTTATTAACTAAGGTATTTATGGAATAAACCTTAGGAGTTGTAGATATACAACATAAAATGTTACTCATGTAAGGATAATAATCTTAATATAAGTTGTATAATATAATACAACTAATGGGAATAATCATCTAACAAAAGATGATAAAAAGTAACAAAAAATATAAGAGTTTATTATACTCATGGGGATTACCTACATGGTAAATATATACATACACAAGAATAATGTATATAAGGTGGATAGATATTTTGGTTGGAAACCATATGATTTAATGGTGGTGGTTATTTAAAAAAATAATAATATAGTTACGAACTATAAGTTATGAATCTTGGATGCAGATATTATTTGCTAAAGGTAAATGGATCATATAATACATTGTATTATAATGGATGGTGGGAGAATGATACAATACAAAAAATAATAATATAATACAATCATGCATGCATACATGCAACTATAGGTTATGTACCTAAACTAGATGGTGGATAAGATTAAAAGAAATACAACGAATTAAACTTAACAGTTGAAATATTATGACGTGTGAGTTTTAAGTAACAAGCCGACCGGTTTAGAGAAACCCGTAACAAACAACTGTAGAAAACAGGGGTGAGTTGTCGGGGTTACTTATTATTCGGAAATACCGGATGTAGTTAGTCATGGAGACTGACTTGTAGTTTTAATACCGTTTAGATTATACTTCTTACAAGACGCTTGACGAGCTAGCGGACTACACAGAGCATAGGATCTTGCTGATTCATACTCCACCGTAATACAATCAGGGTGAACGGTATGTAAAGGGGTTTGATCCGAGTTGTCCTAAGGTTGCTCCTTGGGCTCGGATTTGGTTGATATAACTTGTGTGTTATATGTGTGTGGTTACATGTATGTGTTTAAGTGTTACTACATTATTTATTATGCACGAGCGTCCTACGGGACTAACACTATGTCAACTATAGATCGACTTATATAAACATACATATACGTTAATGTGATGACATGACGGTTACTTGATATAATACCAAGATATTAATTTAAGTATATGGTAACCTAAGTAAAACACTTAGGGATGAGTCACGACATTATCGGTCTCTAGAGCATTGATCTCGAACATGAATATAACCTAGATTACTTCTAGGTATGCATGACCCATTGGGCCGCTAATTAATAATTATTCTCCATAAGACTAAGAGCAGAGCTTAAACATTATGAGAGAGATGGTATGAGATGAGGTGAGGAATCCCGGTAGTTTACGAACTACTTGGTTGCGCATTTGTGATCACTGAGGGGTTTCCTAATTGGATTGCGCTCCAGGTTATATCCAACGAGCCCAAACTGGATCGTGGATCAGGTGGCTACGGCCTTTTTATGGATGTCTTACGAGACATAAGAGAGTCAGGGGCCTCCGGACCTCTGGCGAAATGAGCACCTTTGTGTGTACGGGAGGACTACTGTCCATGGTGAGGTTATAGGGTTGTCCTAACATGACTCCCAACTGATATTAATAATTAAACATGGTTTGGATGGTTGGGGCCTTAAAGGCCAAATTAAATTAACTATGGAAACTGTACGCTACGGCGAATGTACATTGTACATATGGATGGGGCCTTGAAGGCCAAACTAAAATAAATTAATAAAGGATGGTATACGCTACGGCGATTGTACATTGTACATCATATTGTGGTTGTTCGATACGTTCGATATAATTGTGGATTGTGTTATTAAATGATTGTTGGATTGGATGGATGTTGAATATCTATGATATTTGTATGGATGATTATGTATATTATACATGTATGTTACAGTATTGATTATAACTGTAAAATGGTAAAGCATGAAATCAATCCAATAATAAGATGGTTAAAATGACAAGTGACCAATAGGGTCCAGGCCCGACATACTCAGTGTCTATCGCTGATACTACACCATTACAGGTTGTTGATCATTGTCGAAGCCGAGGAGCAGGAACAGGGTAATTGGAGTTTTGCTTTTGTTACTACACATGGAGATGTTGTATAGCAATGAGGATGGTGAATTGTAATATGGTAAGGTTGTGTATATTCAGGTTTGGGTAGATGCTCACTTGTCGATATTTATGATTTATGGATTTAGTATGATGTATAGGAGTTTCTCGTTATCCAGCGGTTAGCTGTTTGTTTATGTTGGAAGATTGGATGTAGTTTGGCTTCGTTGCTCGCATGGGCGAGTAATGGCCGGTGACACCCGAGTGAGTGTTGTAATTGTTATTTATTTTCTGCTGCGAGACGTTTTTATATATTGCTACGTGAGAGATTATTACGAGATTATGGAGAGGGGTGTTACAAAAGTGGTATCAGAGCGGAGTGCCGCTCTGATGACAAGAAAGTAGGTTAGGACAGTGAGCTTAGGACTTGGGAAATTACGGGAAACATTTGGGAGGTATGAGACGATTCGTCTTAGAAAGATATTGAGTCTAGTAACGCAAATTGCGTGATAGGCTAGCCTTTAAGGCAATTCAATATCTACTGGTTGTGTACGGTAATTTACCGAATATTTATGTGACATACTGTACTACAGATGTCTGGGGGAACTAGAGAGCGTGGTACTGGAAGAGGTGGAGGCGGTGAACCCGGCATTCCAGGAGTTGCTGAGACGGTTGCAGCCGGTCTTGCACAGCTGGGTACTCAGATAGGAGGAGCACCAGCCCACCCGCCACAGCCCAGGGAAATGAACTGGCTGAAGTCAGTTAGCGAGACCCGACCACCTACATATTCAGGGGAACCGGACCCCGTAGCTTTGGAGTGTTACATTGTTGAACATGAGAAAGCATATGAAGCTTTACAAGCACCGGACGACAAGAAGGTCGCCATTGCTGCTTTCCATCTGAAGGATGCAGCCAGCACTTGGTGGAGGTTGGTCAAGGACCAGTACCTGGCTACGCCCGACTTTTCGTGGGCTTCCTTTGTAGAGTTGCTGAGGGGAAGTACTATCCAGCTCATCCCAAGCAGAAGAAGCGCCATGAGTTTGAGACATTGACAAAGAGGTCTGACCGTGGATGAGTATTACGCTCGATTCATTGGTCTGTTGGACTTCATCCCCGGTGTGGATTACTCGGAGACCGTGAAGGTCGTGAAGTTCCGGGGAGGACTATTGTTTCGCATCCAGATGGCGATGGGTGCTACCCTCTACACTACCATCCAGGTACTGACATGAAAGCCACAAAATTCATTACTTACCACATTACCAATTGACCTTGTGAGAACTTATTAATGAGATTCCAGGAGTGTTATGAGGCTGCCTCGAGGACGGAGCTAATGCTCCAGACTCGGGAAGAGACTCTCGGGGCCAAGAAAAGGAAGAACCCCGAGGGAGAGTCTGAGGATGGAGGAGCATCTCCAGGCGATGGCCAGAAGAAGGGAAAGTAAGGACTTTTCCATTCTAAACTACTTATCATATTAAATACTTTAGGAATGCTGACCCGAAACCTTAAACAGGAAATTCTTTAAGAGAAAGGGCAGCAGGGTCACCAGAGAAAGAAAGGGAAAGAGCCCGTCCTCGTTGACCGGCCCAGCTATAGATGCTCAGCCTTTGAGATCTGCACCTCCTAAGGGTGAGAACACCTACCTCTTAAATTCAATTGTGACCTTAACCTTTATATCATCAGATACTAACTTAAATTAAATACTACCATTAGGCACCGGACAGCCCCAGCGCCATTTTTACTGTAACGTTGTGGGAAGGACCATCCTGGGGTCGACTGCGAAGGCCGCAAGTCGTATGTCGGTGCTGCAAGAAAGAGGGCCATAGGGAATTCGAGTGCTGGATGAACCCTGAGAGCCGTAACTACAGGCCACCAAAGAATACTCAGAAGACCTCAGTTGGAGGATCTGGAGTACCACGAGGCGGTCAGGATGGCTAGACATCTACTGATGCTGGAGCCCAGAGAGGCAAGGGAGTAGATAGGGCATGAGTACCCTGAACTCCGAGAGACCGCTGGTGGAAGACTTTTACTTACTATGTTGTGTACTTAATTTGGATGATAGACAAGACTTGTTATAAGTATGTGGGAGTGTGTCATCGACCACTCGCCTTTTGTGTAAGACTTTGGGATTAGTTATGTGTACTCAGTACCAAAAAGCTTTAGACCTTGGCGAATAATATATATATGAACGGGATGTTAATGCTTACATTATCATGTAGCAATACTCAAATGACAAAGAGTCAATGAGTCCGGTAATTACTTGAAATACCCCAAACCTTGGTATGTTGGTTAGACATTAAAACATGATTTATTAAGACTAAAAAGAGTCTTAGAAACCTTGGTAAACAAATTTAAACAAAAGGAAACACAAATATGCTTTAAGTCAATAAGAGCCAAAATGTGCTCTAAGCTTGGAATAGGCTTGGGTAAGACCTAATGAACTTACCAAGACCTCATTTATATACTAATGAACATATTAAACCAATTATCAAAGAAAACCAAGCTTGAAAACAAGTTAAAACACAAAATGTGCTTTAAGAAGTCTTAAAGCACATTTTTGAAAAATTGTCTTGTAAATGAGTTTTGAATGGCTAAATGTCCATCATTACTCTTAAATATATATGTGTACTATATAGTATCACATTTGGGTGGCTATATTAATGGGAAATCAAAATTTCACTTCTAAGTGCCTTGTTTAGGTGAATAGTAACTTTTACAAGCTAGTTTATAACATAGTTGTATTAAGTAATTAAATTGACAAACAAAGACTAAGATACCCTCATACTAATAAAGGGGGCCGGTTTTTATATGTGTGGTGACTCACCACTCTCTAGTTAATGTAATAAGTAAGTAAAGCAAACTAAGTAAACTTACTTTTTACTTTATAAACATAAATATCTTCTTAAAAGCAAATCCTATCTCATTCTCATTTCTTTCCTTCATTCACACGGTTTCCCACCTCTCTTCTTCCTTCTTCCTTGTTCTCTCTCGGTAATACTACTACCACCATGGAAGTTCCAACTTTGACCACTTGCTAAATCTAGCTCACTTGTCCAAATCAAAAACAAAGACCACCAATCTCTTCCTCTCATCAAGCCCTTCATTCCTATCTTCTCAAAACTCCAAGAGCTCCATTTCGGTGCCAAGGTGTTCCACCATTGAAGGAGCTTGAGCTTGTATTTTGACATATTGTTGATCTCCTTTGCTTCTAGGTAAGGAATCTCAAAGAAAAATCATGTTTCCTCCATGTTCTTACCTTAACCAAAAATACACATTGATATAGCTCTTTGTGTGACCTTGTTCTAGCTTCATTTCAACTCTTCATGGACTAGGTGGAGTCCTCTCTTGTTATATATCCAAACTCTCTTCAAAGACCAAGGTAAAACAACTACATTAATGTTTTTGAAACAATGTCAAATTAGGGTTTACAATGAGATGAAGCTTATAGCTTGAATACTCATTATAATGTTTGTATATTGTTTAGAACTTGTCAAAGAATCAAAATACCATACGGTTTTGTGAGGAAACAAGAAGGAAGTGTGTTGGGAAAAAGAGGTAAATCTACTAACTTGATGTTGTTTGATGCCTTAGGAGAAATGAGCTTATAAATGCTTATTAAAACTACCTAAAGAGCAAATGGTGAATGACCTAGTAAATGTTCTCAAAGAGACTAGTAAAATAACATATGTCTTGTTGTATGTAATCGCAGGTTAAAGGCATATATATTGTGGAAATTCAGTGTTTATGATTTAAGCACTTTAAGGGCCTAAGAGCCATGCATTTTAAGGGCCTAAGTGCCATGCAATTTAAGTTATGCACTATATGTGATGTAGTGTGAATTTGGTGAAGTTGTGTAAGAAAGTGTTCTTGGTGTTCTTAGTGTTCTAGGATGATTAATGATGAAAAATGTGCTAAGGTGTAACAAAATGCTAGGAGAAACTATGTTGAAATTTAGAAAATGCATAAGGAGTTCAAGATGTTGTAAAGGAATTTTGATGAACTAGGAAGTGTTCTAGAGTGTAATAAGGACTTAGGCATGATCTTGAGGGTTTAGTATGTACCAAAGTCATTTTGGACTTAGATGAAGGCTTAGGCAAACTTTGGTAAAATAAGGAGGAAGTGTAAGCTTAGGAAAAGGGATTTCAAGAATGACTTAAGGAGTTTTAGTTTGTAAGAAACAATGTTAAAGTAATGATGTTGTGTGGAAGAAATATCTAGGAATAATGATTGGAATAGGCAAGGAATGCCACTTAGAAACTTAAGGAGAAGACACTATAAGTGTTGGAGGCTTTGGAGAAATTTGGTTAAGTGTTTAAGGTTGTAGAAAGTGAGTATAATGGCACGTCCGAACTTCCGTCCGAACTTGGAAGCTCGGACATGCCCTGTTACGCTTACAGTTTTCTGGATTTTAGGTAGTGTCCGAACTACCGTCCGAATTTGGAAGTTCGGACGCACCTGTTACTTCTTAGGTATTATCCTCGAACTGTGTCCGAACTTGGGAAGTCCGGACACATGTTCGGACGTATGGATTTCTGGTTAGGATTTTCCTCGACTCATGTCCGAACTTCCGAAGTCCGGACACAAGTTCGGACATGTGTCTGATTCTGTCTAAAATCACGGCTTGTGTCCGAACTTGGAAGCTCGGATACAAGTTCGGACAGGCCACTGTATGGACCAAAAATTATTGTTTTAAGATGGGAATTGTTACCTAAAAATAGTAGTTGGTTAGTAAAGATATTATAAGGTTATGTGAGACAAGTTAGGTGGGTTTTAAAGGCAATTAAAAGGATGAAAAGATGTAACAAGTGTGAAATAAAAATAAACTAGTAATGTGAGTAGATAATGTTAATAATGGATTAGTGCGTTGATTAACCGACGTTACTAATGTGTATAGGATTCTCTCAAGGTGGAAACGAAACGAGGCAAGGACCAAGGTATGGTTTTCTTGCAGTCTGTTACCTACCGGTTTACACCGGCTTGGGTGTTGTTTGCTTTTCTGCGTGTTACGACCTTATAAGACTAAGGCATGAAAAGAGTTTACAGTTGTTATACATTATGATGTTGTAAGGTTATGACTCCTTTCCCTTGGTTGTCTAACAAGACCTAAATGTTTGCTTGTATGTGACTTGACAAAATGTTGTGTGATCACTAACAAGTGCTAACCGGGGGGTGAGGAGTCCGGTTGTTCCGGCCACGCGTGTGATGGATGGGGGTCGATATCATATCCGGTTCGGCTCTCTTGGTGTATGTATAGGTGGTATTCCAATTTGGTTTCTACCTTCCCTTAGCTTATCCAAAGCTAGTTACTGACTCACGTCGGGCCATAGGGGCATACGTATGTTATTTCGGTGTGCTTGGGATTACTATATCCGACACACCTTTGGTATAAGTTAACCGTTCTATATAACCGGACGGTAACGAGGATGGTAACGAGCTTAACATGGGATTGGTAAAAACCCCTAGGCTCTCATGGTATACTAACTATGGTGGAAGGTTCCCTGTGAGGACCGAATTTATGGTGTTATGTATTGATGTTGTGATGCTATGCAATTTCCCTTGCTATGCTATGGTATATATATATATATGTTGGATGATCTAAAATGAATGCCATGTTACTATGACAATTAGTTGCGCGTATCCCGGTAGTCGATGGGCTGCGCGTTAGCCATACCAGCAAAGGTGCTGACCCCCTCGGGGGCTCCATATTTTTATTGCAGGATGAGGATCGAAGAGGCAGAGTGGCTCTAGGTCCTAGGTTGTTGATATACTTTTGGATAAGTAGGTTGTTGAGCCCGGGATGTGCCTGTGCTCCCGAGGCGTTACATTTTGATACCGTTGTTATACAGTGTTGGATGATTATGGTTTGGAGATTTGTTGTAAATTAAATACTCGGTATGGTTGGTTATGTTTATATATGGATGTTAGTTACTATGCTCGGGAGTCTGATCATCAGACCGATACACTTGTATTTATTCTGCCTAGTTAACCACGTGGGTGGTTAACGGCGTTGTAACACCAAAGCGAATAGTTATTGTTTGGTTGGTTATTTCCGCTGCGATTTCGGTAGATGATAGGGGCGTTGTAGGGGTGTTACATTACTGAACCAGAATTTCCACCTGCATGGCGCACTTGCTATTGCAAGCGCTATGACAAGTAAACCACTGAAATTTCCACCTGCCTTGCGCACTTTACAGAGCAAGTGCAACAACAGCAACAACAACTACAATAACTACTACTTTTTAGTTTTTATTATATATACAAAAAAAAAATAGTTTTCAAACGTTTTCATACAAACCTTGAGATTAGAAACCTATGCAACTATGGAAGGACTGTTAGTCCAACCACTGCAACTGAGGAAATTATACAGCCACTATGGTTGTAAACCACACCAGTTTAAATTGTTTGGGAATTTTCAGGCATGGCTTATTAGCCAAATACCGTCAGTGTATACCCGCGTTTAATGCTAATCACAACTAGTGATAAATGTTTAGTCCATATGGACAAGCATACCCTTTGTAGATGCACCACCGTTAGTGAGGATGGTTGGGAAGTGAGAGTCAAGTTGCTCAAACTATTATGCAATCTGCAATACATCCAATTAAACGGATGAGGGAACGAATATGAACCATGGATGAGATATGATCATGAGAAACAGGGAGAAAAGAAGTATGTTTGCACTCAATGAGAATGAATTAGAAGAACCAAGTTTGCTAAATGTAGCACAAATTTTACTTACACCGAACTGAATAACGCCGACTTATGACACGAATTACCACTGATGCCACTAAGGCAATATCACTTGTTACAAGATAACCAACGGCAGGAACTAATAAACAAGAAAAAAAAAGAAATCAGGATATCCATCAGAGGGAGATTGACAACAGAATACTTCACAATAACCGTGTCACAGACATTACCAGTTTACTAAACGAGACATGGGACAACCGCACTCCGATAGGAGCATGTGGGCCTGACAGACTTATTTATGAGTTAGTTAGGTAAGTAGTAATGTATCAGCACGGTACCCCATGCAAGTAGACAAGTAGTGTTAGGAACACGAGAAGTAGTCAACTCCATTCTACGGGCAGTAAGACGGATTACCTCGAAGATGGACGAGAAGAGCCGCAGTTGAACCAACAGGCTAGAGAAATCATGAACCTTCAACAGAGAGCAGTAGACAGTATACAGAGAAGACAAGGAAACCTTTCAAGGACGTGAACACTAAGGACAGGAAACAAAAAAAAGGGAAACCCATTATGGATGAAAATATGTAGAACCCTCATAAGGATCAAGCAAATTCTTGCAATCTAGAGGAAATCTACCAGTTGATATGGACATAAACGCGTGACTACGCGAGGATAAAAGACAAAGCTATATGATAGCAGATACCTTAAGCAAGGAACAGTGGATTTGGAATGTACCACTCACAGGATAATTCGCTCATCTTATCCGTTGGACTCATGAGGTATTAGCTGCTGAGAGTTTACGCCTCTGCACTCTGTAGGACTGAGTGTTTTGGTATTGCACTCGTGCAGTTATTAATCTAGTGGGATACGAAAAGATGTAATGGACGTCAACACAAGTGTGTATAAAAAAAAGAGAGAACTACAACAGTGTGTTACTCCGGAACAAAACCACCAGGAAACATGGATGACAAACATCAACTTTGTGGACATATAGGCTGGTACGTCTTAGTATTACAAAGACAAGTGCAAAGAGCACTAAGTACTACCAATAGCCAATGTCATATTACACCTCAAGCTGAATATCAGTGAGAGAAGACACACGTATGTATGCTAGTGATCCAAACAAGTGGATTCACAGCAAAAAAAAGAGAGGCAAATTGAGCCTATGTTCATGGGTCTGCACCTCATACGGAGCGAGTAGGCCAATTAGAATGAAATTGGGAGAGAGCACAAATAGATCGGTGCCTCACCCTTTATGTATTGTGGAGCCCTAAAAGGCTAGAATCATACCCGCCTCTCTAATATGAGGATAATCCATGAGTTGGAGAACTCTTTGAGAGCCAAGTATCCAACACTCCTTGTTGAGCGGCTGTAGTATACTTGTGGGGTACAGGGGCGTAACCTTTTTTAAGGGAGGTAGAGCCTCTTGGCTGTGCACGTGTGTACACTAAATTTTGGTTGTTTGCGTATGCATTGCATACAAGGTATTGGTGGTGTGTGGGGCATACGAGGTTGTTTGTTTAGTATGCATGGCATACAGTGATTGTTAAGTATGCATAGCATACAGTGAATTGGTTTGTTGTTGTTATGTTTTGGTACGCGGGGCGTGCGTTGTTTGGTATGTTGTGTGGATGTGCACTAGTATGTATGTATCTCACGAGATACTTGTTTGAATGTTGTATGTACACCATGTGTGTAGTACCTTTCTTATGCTATTTGTGATATGTATTCATATTGCTTTATAGAATGATTACATATGGTATCGCCTAGATATGAAATGAATCATTAGATATAGAATGTGGAACAATGGAATTTTATGGACACCTCAGGGAGGTTCAAGGTTGGTAGAACTGATAGGAAATGATGGTGCTGATGGATCACCTATATCCATATATGATTGAACTAACGCCACAAAGTGATGGCTATGTGCTGTATAACACAATACGATGTGTAAATGATATATCACATAGATATACATTATGGGAATAATGGGTAGTTATATATTTATATACTTACCTATTTGATTAAGAGACTTCGGGACGAAGTCTTTTTAAGGGGGGTATATTGAAAAACCCCAAACTTATTAAACAAGGATTAAACATTTAATTACATTAATTAAGGCCTAAACATGCCTTAAACGTCAACTGAGAACAACAGTGGTCAACACAAAGCAAGATGTTGCACCCTTTGACTGGTTGGGTAAATAAATACACAAATGAACTTATTAGGACCTAAAAATTTGTCCTAAGTCTATTAACATAATATTAAACATATTATAATTGTTGGACAACACTCCAACACTAAGAACAAGCACTTTCATGCTTCAAGGTCAAAAAGGGCAAAAATGTGCTCTAAGAAACCTTAAAGGTCTAATTACCTCTAAATGATATAAAATTGGGTACCATGATCAAATATCATGTAAGGAACACAACAAAACCGTTGTCAAAGAAAACCAAGCTCAGAAACACCTTGCGACACAAAATGTGCACTAAAACTCCTTAAAGCACATTTTTGTGTAAATGCCTTCTAAATTGGTTTTTAAATGGGCAAAAGGTTTAATTACCTTTAAATATGGAATATATCATTATATCATTAGGAATTTAATTCCAGAAATTTACGAATTTTTACAAATTTAATATTAAAATTAATAAACCCCAAAGTGGGGCCCGTTTGGGTCAACATTGACAAAGTTGGTCAATGTTGACCATTGACCACGAAATGGACTACCTAAAATCGGTGGAATGAGTCTCCTAACAGACCAAGAGCAAGTCCCATGTGACAATTAATATACTACATTACTTTTGCATAAAATAAGGAAAAAGCATACTTTACCTTATAAAACAAAAAGGGTTGTCTCCACTTGCTTACCCATGTGATGAGCCAGCTGATTGGAGCCTCCTTCCCTCCTTATTACACGGTTGTCTCCAAGCAAGAACAAGACAAGAGTGATGAGTCATCTTACACTAATAGATTAAAGTAACATATTAGTCCATTTTTGAATCAAATTGGAATCAATCATACCCTACCTTTGTCAATCAAGGACGGCTGCCCCTTTCTGTTGTATCCACCGAATTAGCCTTCAATTATCAACACCAATAAGTCATTGGTGAGTCATCAAAGCAATAAAGACATAAAAAATGCAAAAAATGACATTAAGGACAATTTAAGCTTATCTCCTTCATTTCTCCCATTCAGCCGTGAGACTCTTTCCTTGAGCTCTCATTTGGATCCTCTCAACCATAGGTAAGCTTCTCCAACTCCATTGATGAGAGCTCATGCTCTAGGTAAGCTTCTAAGGCATAAAAATGCCCATTTTTCTTCATCTTTCTTTCCTTTTTCCATTGATCTACACTCCAACCTTTTCTATACATCTATGTAGAGTGTTTTATAGGTTAAAGGAAGGTTCATTTTCGGCCATACCCAGATCTAAGGAGGAAAGTTCAAGTCTTGACCATTTAAGGTAAAAATGTGCTCTAAGCACACACCTCTTCTTCCTTGTGAATTTCGGTTGTAAAACTTGGTTCCCTAGCCTTATTTTCTTCTCCTTTTCATGTGGATTCAGTTGGTATTCCAAGATATACAAGGAGTAGCTAGATCTAAGCCAAAAACACCATTTTTGGCATCTTAAACAAGGTAAAACTTAGCTATCTTCCAAGCTAATTACCCACGGTTTTATACCTTGTTCTTAAGAGTGTTTTGATACTCTTTCTTTCTGGAAAAATAGGGCCGAGATCTCACTCCAACAAACTTGGAGATTTAAGGTTAAAATTCATGATTTACATGACTTAAATTACTTCTCATGGTTAGCTCATGTGTGGAGTTTAATCATGTCTTGTTTTCTACATGAAGACAAGTAAATCAAGCTTTGGAGAAACTCTCCTTAAGGTGGCGAATCAAACAAGGCTTTACCTAAGCTAAATCAAGGTATAAATCACTTAAACATTAACTTTGCTAAGTTAATATGTTCTAAAGCTATCTATAATTAAATTGTCGTGAGGGAATAAGGTGATTAGGTCATGTTTGATCTTAAAATGATTAAGGAATGGTTTAATAAATTTTATAACTAATTAAACAAGCATAATTGTCAAATTTAAGACATTATGTGGAAGTTTGGTAATTAAATGGAAAATACATGGTGAGGCCGAGATTTATATGTATTTTGGGACATTGATGTAATTTATTTTGTGAGCAAATGTTTATAATAAGGCCATGTACTTTAGGCCATTTTATTTATGCATTTACAAGCTTTTATTTAAGTTTAGGTGGTATATAATTATTACTGAAATGAATAAGGGGTTAAAGTGTAATTAAATTAAATTTAGGGGCTTTATAAAAATAAGGCCGAAAATTAGAGGTTAAAAGGAGTTAAAATAAAGTTTACAAGATTTTATAAAGTTTTGGGGTTAAATGGTGAATTTTGGAAACTTAAGGGTTAAAACCGTAATTATTAGAAATTAATGGTCAAAGAAATATTAAGGAGGTCAACCTTGACCATATGATAGGTTTTGACCAAATTAGATAAGTTAAATAACTTATTTAAGGCTTTATAATAAGATAAGTATCTTAAGGTAATATTTTTATAACATATGTGGTAAATATGCTATTACCGAAAATAAAGGGTGTACAATGGTATTTTAAACACCCATGGGCTATTAGGAATTTTAAGGAATTTATTAGGTTGATTTTGGAATTAAAATGAACTATATATGTATGATATATAGTTATTATGTCATTATGACACTTTGGAGAAATATAGGTGGTGGAAATGTGAATACCGAAAGTATATGGGTTAATAAGGTAGTAATAACCCTTTGCAGAAATTTGGAGAATTATATAAGGGTATTTATTAAGATATATGTATAATATATAGTTTTAATGATATGGTAAAACTATATGTTATAAATAGGGCCAAATGGCAATTAAAGAATAGCACAAGGGCTGTTCGAGATTTACAAAAAAATAACCATAAGTTATACTCTTTTATAAGTTAGAAATGTTATATTAAATGGTATATATAGCATGGTGAAAAGAAAGGGGTGATTTGGTAAATTAAGGAAACTATGGTTTATGAAAAGAATAAGGTTTAATATATGTGCCTATGTGGCAATATATAATTGTTTTGTATAAAAACTATAGGTTATTAATTAAAGGAAATAAGAATATCATATCAAATGATATTAGAATATGGTATAACATTACATAATGTTATGTGGTCAAAATAGAATTTAAATAAATTCAAGGGCTGTACCGAATTAATAAGAATTGGAAAATGAATTTTAGACTAAGGTCTATAATGTTATAAATGTTATAACAATTATATGGTATTAAGGTGGTTTAAAGGAATAAATACAAGTAAGGATATTCACATAAAATAATGTGACAAACTATAAATAAATGGGATTTATTAACTAAGGTATTTATGGAATAAACCTTAGGAGTTGTAGATATACAACATAAAATGTTACTCATGTAAGGATAATAATCTTAATATAAGTTCTATAATATAATACAACTAATGGGAATAATCATCTAACAAAAGATGATAAAAAGTAACATAAAATATAAGAGTTTATTAAACTCATGGGGATTACCTACGTGGTAAATATATACATACACAAGAATAATGTATATAAGGTGGATAGATATTTTGGTTGGAAACCATATGATTTAATGGTGGTGGTTATTTTAAAAAAAATAATAATATAGTTACGAACTATAAGTTATGAATCTTGGATGCAGATATTATTTGCTAAAGGTAAATGGATCATATAATACATTGTATTATAATGGACGGTGGGAGAATGATACAATACAAAAAAAAATAATATAATACAATCATGCATGCATACATGCAACTATAGGTTATGTACCTAAACTAGATGGTGGATAAGATTAAAAGAAATACAACGAATTAAACTTAACAGTTGAAATATTATGACGTGTGAGTTTTAAGTAACAAGCCGACCGGTTTAGAGAAACCCGTAACAAACAACTGTAGAAAACAGGGGTGAGTTGTCGGGGTTATATTATTCGGAAATACCGGATGTAGTTAGTCATGGAGACTGACTTGTAGTTTTAATACCGTTTAGATTATACTTCTTACAAGACGCTTGACGAGCTAGCGGACTACACAGAGCATAGGATCTTGCTGATTCATACTCCACCGTAATACAATCAGGGTGAACGGTATGTAAAGGGGTTTGATCCGAGTTGTCCTAAGGTTGCTCCTTGGGCTCGGATTTGGTTGATATAATGTGTGTTATATGTGTGTGGTTTACATGTATGTGTTTAAGTGTTACTACATTATTTATTATGCACGAGCGTCCTACGGGACTAACACTATCTCAACTATAGATCGACTTATATAAACATACATATACGTTAATGTGATGACATGACGGTTACTTGATATAATACCAAGATATTAATATTAAGTATATGGTAACCTAAGTAAAACACTTAGGGATGAGTCACGACATTATCGGTTCTAGAGCATGATCTCGAACATGAATATAACCTAGATTACTTCTAGGTATGCATGACCATTGGGCCGCTAATTAAAATATTCTCCATAAGACTAAGAGCAGAGCTTAAACATTATGAGAGAGATGGTATGAGATGAGGTGAGGAATCCCGGTAGTTTACGAAACTACTTGGTTGCGCATTTGTGATCACTGAGGGGTTTCTAATTGGATGCGCTCCAGGTTTATATCCAACGAGCCCAAACTGGATCGTGGATCAGGTGGCTACGGCCTTTTTATGGACGTCTTACGGACATAAGAGAGTCAGGGCCTCGGACTCTGGCGATGAGCACCTTTGTGTGTACGGGAGGACTACTGTCCATGGTGAGGTTATAGGGTTGTCCTAACATGACGCCCAACTGATATTAATAATTAAACATGGTTTGGATGGTTGGGGCCTTAAAGGCCAAATTAAATTAACTATGGAAACTGTACGCTACGGCGAATGTACATTGTACATATGGATGGGGCCTTGAAGGCCAAACTAAAATAAATTAATAAAGGATGATATACGCTACGGCGATTGTACATTGTACATCATATTGTGGTTGTTCGATACGTTCGATATATAATTGTGGATTGTGTTATTAAATGATTGTTGGATTGGATGGATGGTTGAATATCTATGAATATTTGTATGGATGATTATGTATATTATACATGTATGTTACAGTATTGATTATAACTGTAAAATGGTAAAGCATGAAATCAATCTAATAATAAGATGGTTAAAATGACAAGTGACCAATAGGGTCCAGGCCCGGCATACTCAGCGTCTATCGCTGATACTACACCATTACAGGTTGTTGATCATTGTCGAAGCCGAGGAGCAGGAACAGGGTAATTGGAGTTTTGCTTTTGTTACTACACATGGAGATGTTGTATAGCAATGAGGATGGTGAATTGTAATATGGTAAGGTTGTGTATATTCAGGTTTGGGTAGATGCTCACTTGTCGATATTTATGATTTATGGATTTAGTATGATGTATAGGAGTTTCTCGTTATCACGGCAGTTACCTATTTGTTTATGTTGGAAGATTGGATGTAGTTTGGCTTTGTTGCTCGCATGGGCGAGTAATGGCCGGTAACACCCGAGTGAGTGTTGTAATTGTTATTTATTTTCCGCTGCGAGACGTTTTTATTTATTGCTACGTGAGAGATTATTACGAGATTATGGAGATGGGTGTTACACTAAGTCCTTAAGTGTGCACACCCCCTATGAAACAGCAGTAACATAGAGTAGATCATAGAGTTTAACTGCAACAATGTGTGCAGCGCAAATAATAACAATAAGGGAGAGCACCTATGGGCTCCCAAACAACAGAGTACAACCTGTGAAAGACTCCTAAAAACCATAACTGAAATACCACAATCTCAATCCAATTCCTCAATTCCAAAACGTGGGAAACAATCCCAAATCCTCAAACCACAATTGAGAACTCATAAAACAGAGCGGAACCTTTTCCATTTCTTTTACAAAACATCAATCAAACAATCATTGAGCATAGAATTTACCTGGAACAACCAAATCCCTCAAGAGCCCAACCGCTCTGGACTATTGATAGCACTCGTCGATGTAATTGGCGTCTAGGTAACCAAAATTAACAATCAGAATTCATCGAACAACGAGTAGATAACTAAACAACTAAGTAGAATACATTACCCGACAATCTACCAACTCGACACCAGTGAATTAATCGGACTTCGACGGAACTAGCGAGAATTCACCAAGGGTTTGAAGAGAGAGAGCGTGAAAATAAAAGGGCAGAGTGTAAACGCAAGAACGGCGTATTGAGGATGGAGAATAGTGAAGAGAAATCAACCCTTAAATAGAATTATTTGTATAATAAAAAGAGAATAACTAATTGAGGATTTATGCTAAAAGGAAATACAAATAAAATAATTAAGAAAGAGTTATAACTCTTGGAATTTAAAATATCTCCAAATGATAGATCTCGTTAAGTTAGGGAAATCAGTAAAAGAGGATTGAGGAAGAAATTCAGGAAAGAATAAATCAGAAACGAGAAACAATATCAAGAGGTCAATTAATAAACATTTATTTGGAAGGAGATAATTTAGAAAAGGGTAGATATGTTGTAAATAATTTAAAGGTTTAACAAAGGAAAAGAACAACTCGTTAAAAGATAAATGAAGACACCAGTAATATAATTACTGAGAGAAGAATAAGGAGAGTTAACAAAATAATATTTTGAGTAGTCAAATAGAATTCGAACTCTCAATACTTAAAATAAGTTGGAAAGAATATTCTGGAATAGTACTTCGGAGGTTAAATAACTTAGGGAAATTAGGAGAAGGAAATAATACTATATCATATAGTATTCGAAATATAGTTAAATCCATTAATGCAAAACGTTACCAACATTCAGAAACACTTTAAGGAGAAAGATTAATTCCCTGGGCCTTAACTAACCTCGGACATGCCACTCTTACCATATACTATATTATTCCTAGCTTGGAATTTCCTGGGTATTTCAAATAGTCTTCCCAACACTTGAGGGTTCACCCTTCCTCTTGTTCGGCTCATTTACCTCCTTCTGAATAATGGCCACCTTGTGCATCTTGGCAGCCTTCACATATGCATCAAGAAGGGTGGTGACATCGACAGCTTGCATCACCATCTGGAGGTTCCAGTTCAGACCTCCAATGAACTTTTCCACCTTAGCTTCCTCATCGTGAACAAGGTTTTGAGCAAATCTGGAGAGCTCCACGAACTTGGAGTAGTACTCTGGGACTGTCATCGACAACTACTTCAAATTAAGGAACTCCTTCTTCTTCTCACTCTTCACATGACCAAGGTAAAAGCGCCGCAGCAAGGCATTCTTCAATTCCTCCTAATTAAAGTTAGGAGTGGCAAGTAGGGCATCTTTCTCGGTGGTCCACCATCTGGCTGCTTCACTTTTCAAGTAAAATACAGCAGAAGTCACGCTCCAATCAGCTGGGCAATGCACTGTGTCCAAAACTTGCTCCATCTCATCAAGCCATTCCTCTAAGATCTCTGGGTCTTTTTCACCTTTGTAGTGGCTAGGATTCAGATTAGCCACCTGCTTTGCATAGCTCATCTCAAGATGTTATGCTTCATTCTGTGCCTAAGCTTGGGCTTGGGCTTGGGCTTGGGCTTGTGCTTGGACCTCGGCCTGAGTCTGGGCCTGAACAAGATTTCCCAAGGTCATCATCATCTGATGCATCTCGGCAATCTGCTGCTCAGGAGTTTGATTGGCGGCCATTCTGATTTGTCTAGCTCTCCTTCTGGTGTAGTAAAGGTGAAATAGCCTGAATTTTATTAGGGTGATTAAATTACTCTAATATGATACTGAGGTTCTATTAGTGCCTAATGAATTTTGGCAAAGAGAATAAATACAAAAGAAACAAGAAAAACGCTTAAAAAACAAAAAACGCTAAATTGAGCATTAAGTGACCCTAAGAGGAATGCGACCTCAACTAGAGTATTTAATGGATTTTAAAGGCTTAATAAGGCCTAAATAATATATGGGAACAATTCCTGAAGAAAACGGATCCAAATAATGTATTAAAACACTAATAAAGCTTTAGCTCATGTTTTTGAAGAAACCCCAAAAACGTGACTTTATATGGTCAAATGAACCGGTAAAAATTATAGTTCATCAAATAACTATAATTAAGCATTAATGGAATCTTAAGAACCAATAAAATTAAAGAAACGAGAAAATTCCAGAAAATGGGCCCGGTTAGGGAATAGTGCTAAAACCGGGTAAATTAACATGCGTTTTCTGTAAAGGACGAAAAATGCTCCAGCTCACATGTTATAATAGGGGCCGGTTTTTAATTAGATAGAACAGCCCCCCTCTCTAATACTAGCTAGTTGGAAATAAAAAGAAAAGAGGGAAAAGTACAAAAGCAAAACACAGTCTCTCCCCTCCTTTATTTTTTTTCCCTCCTCTCTTTCCTCTCTTTCTTCCCTTCCTTCCTCCTACAGCCGGCTCCCTCTCCCTCTCTACTGGTTTGGACATTTTTGAAGGGCTCCCATGGCTACTCTATATTCAACCTCATGCCCAAGCTTCATTAAAGCTCAAAACACAAAAATAACCATATATTCTTCTTCCTCTCATCATTCTCTATCATTCTCTCTTTTCAAAATCCAAAAAGGAAGAACTTTATCTCCATGGGTTTTCCCCATTTGAAGAGAAAATGGCATCAAATTGAAGCTTGGAGTACCCTCTCTCTCCTAAGGTAAAAAGATACATCAAAAACTCATCTTTTCCCCCATCTTTGGTGCTAGTCGATTTTTACCCATTCTCATGCCCTATTTTTCTCTCTTTGTGGAGCTCCATTTAAACCTTCCAATGGTGGTGGAACCATCTCCTAGAATCAAGGGGTAAAACCCCTCTTAAAAAGCTCCAAAGGTAAACTCTAAATTATGATATTCTAAGCCCTCTATTGAATTAGTGTATTCCAAGGTTTAGGATTTTAATTATGTTAAATTTTGTGTTTCTTTAATGTTGGGATGGATTTTGGTAACTCCATTCCCACTTGACCGAAATTGAGGAAGAGGAGAGGTGTAACACCCCAACCGCTAATCCTATGTTTACCGTCTAATCGTCCTATTAATCCTACGAGTTCGCAGCGGAATTATTACATACTTACTACGGAGGGTGAAACAATGCCGCTAACCGCCCATACGGCTAGCTAGGCTACTAATACTTACAGTCACGGTCTGATGAACATAACGTACCGAGCTACTAAGTTACTTACCAAAATACCATATACCGAATACTTACATTAATGGATCACCGAGTATTAAAGTGCATTCGATTACATCATTTCTAAGTTCCAAAAGAATGAGTTCCTAAGGCTACTCATCTATACCAATGCTCCTTTCCCAATATCCAAAAAGGTGTACCCCATGGTACACCGGCTATTCAAAAACTACAGCCATGTACTACTCAGTACACCCATCATAAATTCATTGTTTACATTCCAAAAAGAAGATAAAAGAAATGAAACTCAATCTTCACATCTTCATCCCTCGCGGGTACCTGCGTGTAGTAAAATGGTGCCCCAAGGGGCTCAGCAAACGCTGCATATGGACTCCGCATATACCGCGTGCTAGCTAGGGCACGCCGACTATTTGACGTCCACTAAACATGCATTTCATTTATTTCATACATACATGCTTTTCATACAAATTACATGCTCATACAATTCATTACATAATTCAAGGCAACAATGTAGTAGCACACAACTTACTTATCTTCACAAGGTTAGCCAAATTATGCATCCGGGTTAATCGGAATGCTTCACTCTTTTACTCATTACTTACTTTTTCTTACTTACAATTACTTACTTTCATTTACTTTACTTACTCATTCTTACTTACTTACTTATACTCAAGTTAAGTCGTCGGGACCTCCGGCCTTGGGGACTACACCGTCCCACATCCGGGATTTACTTGACTCACCAATCCGGGATGCTACCCACTTAAGGGATTTGGGCCGCGGACCAGTTTAAGAGTCAGGAATTGGAGCCAACCTCTCGTGACTCCGCATCCTCACGCGTGGCCGAAACTATATCGGACTTCTACTCATTCCAATTTAATTACCATTTTAAGTTAGGATGGTTAGCTTGTTAGGAACAAGTTAGAAGTCCAAACACCATAAATAACGGTCACGGTACAATACAACATACATGCACACATCATTATCATCCATACATTTCATGAATTATACAAACCATGATTTAAAGAAGATATACAACATCATACAACACTACACATTCACAAGTATGCATATTAACTCCGATTCATGCATTTATCTTAATTGGTGATCAGCTAGCACACAACACACAAATCAGAGTAACCAAGATAGCATACGGGGCATGAGGAATCCATACCGTTCACCATTGTACGTAATTCCAAACGTCCTTCGATGTCACAAATCAAGTCCTATTACATACATACAATCGAATGATTAATCTAACTATCATTACTTAACTCATACTTACTATGTCCTTATACTTCTTACACTTTCACATTACTTACTTACTTTTCATTACTTAGGTTTTACTTCCTTGCTTAACTTTGGCATGCTTTCATACATGTACATATATATATGTAGGTATATACATATATATATATGCATATTATTTAATTTAAATAATATATATTTTTTTTTGACCGGACCTGAGAAGGGAAGAAATGGCGCTGGACCAAAGCAGGCACGTAAAGCATCCGGCCGCTTTGGCCGGATGAGATTAAAGGCACGTAAAGTATCCGGCCGCTTTGGCCGGATGGGATTAGGGGCTTGTAGGGCATCCGGCCGCCTTAGCCGGATGAAAATGGGACTTGGGCAAAGCAAAACGTTACTCGACCGGCCGCTTGTGGTCGGTCAAAGATACTAAAGAGGGGGTAGAACTGTACTTAAACATGTAAAATACAGGCTGGCACCAAAGGGACCGGGCCCAAAAAACTATAAATAAGGGTGTACCCCCATGAAATAAGACACGTGATATTGGGCAATCAAACTCGCATTCGATTCTAATAGAAGCTCTCTCTCTCCCTCTCTACTTTCGCGAAACTCTGTGTCTGAAACCAGGTAAGGTAGGATAGAAGATTAGATTAAGACGAACTAGGATAGATGTACTGTTGCATTGGGATCGAGCTTGGTCGCATTAGGATTAGTGCACTGTTTCATTTGGCGCCGTCTGTGGGAAACGAACAGCAAGAAGCAACCACGAGACCACCTAGAAGCAGGGAAGTAATCTACGGCGATTCATAGTGGAAATCCTAAAGTAACTAATGACGTTTTTTGCAGGATTGAAACACGAAAGATGGCTCCAAGATCAAGGAAAGCATCAAGGAACGCTGTTGAAGATAACAACCACTCCGAGGAAAGGATGAGTTCGGAGATGCCAGAGGCCATCTCCAAGAAAGATCTAGAAGACATGCTGAAAGGATTGGTCAGGTCCATTGACGAAAAGATCGTAGAGGGAAATGAGACTTTGTAGCAGGAATTGATGCAAAGGGACGAGGAGTACCAAAGAAAATGGGACGAGATGACGGAAGCAATTGAGCAATTGAAAAACAGAGACTCCAAAGGTAGCAATGGGGAGGAAAGTAAGGATAGAAAGTGTAATTCAATCATCGACGAAGAGGAGATGGAGGAAGATGATCAAATAGATATGAGCTTGTACCCCTTCTCAGAGCGGATAAGGAAGGCGAAACTCCCGCCGCACTTTGTCGCCCCGACAATTGAGAAGTATGACGGGACTGGAGATCCTGCTCAGCATATCAAAAAATTCATGTTCGCCATGAACACTCAGGGGATTAGCTCCCTCGCCCTCTGCAATCTGTTCCCCGGAACACTTTCAAAAAGAGCATTGGGATGGATCTCCACGAGACCGCCTCAGTCCATCACGAGCTTCAAACAATTGACTGAAGATTTCCAGCAATATTTTGCTGCGAGTAAGAGGGTTAAAAAAAGAAACAATAGAATTGATAGACATTAAACAGCGAAAAGGGGAAACCGTGAAGGAATACAGCGAGCGTTTTCATAAGAAGGTCGCAGAGATCGACGATGTTGATGAAAAGATCTTGATTAAGGCCTTTGGGAATGGCCTGGCTCAGCCTCGGCTAGCTGGAAAAATTGCGACAAAGGCGCCGAAGACTCATGGAGAATTAGCTGAAATGATCCATGATTTTTTGAAATCTGAGATAGCCGAGAACAAGGCTAGAGAGCTGGCCGATAGCTTCAAAGCCGCAGGGGTACCAGAGAAGAAGGAAGGACTCGGGGGAAATGTCGGAAGAGGAGGGTCAAGGTACAAGCCATATTATGGCAGGTCAACCGCCGGACCTTCCTCTCAGGGGTCGCAGCACCAGGGGGCAAAGACTGTTGTCTACATTGACCCAGGGAAATATGCCGCTGCAGTAAGAAAGGGTTACCTCCCTCCGCCAAGGAAGCCACCGCAGGGAGAAATTCCGGTTGCATTCTGCGAATTCCATGGAAATCGCAGTCGTCGGACTGTAAACTGTGCTACCCTGGCCAAAGAGCTCCGAGTCATTGAGGAAAGTAAGAAGAAGGGAAAGCAACAGGCCGGAATGCAAAGGCAGTATGGTGGTCAACAGAGCAACGCCCAGAATACACCCCGAGGGCGACAGGAGGAAGAGATCCACCCCAGGCTTGACCCTGGCAAATCAGTGGGGATGATAACAGGTTTGTACAAAGGAGAGTAAAAGTTCCTTTTCCCTTTATTCAGGATAAATATTTGGAGTACAATTTGCAATCTGTTTTAGGATGAAATTTTGTATTGCATAAATTGTCAAAACATCATATTACCAAGAGGAGAAATAAAATTTCCATTCTTTTCGCATTCTTTACTATTAATAGACCTCCTTTCTTTTCCAAAAAGAAAGCTAACGAAACTTCATCTAAGAAAACCCACAGGACTATTTTCAGAAGTAGGACCACTAACCCCTAATGAAAGGAAAAGACACATCCATCAAGTGCATCAAGAGCTCCCGGAGAGAAAAATTGCCAAAAAGGAAAATTTTCCTCCAATTTTCTTCTCCGACGAAGATGAAGATGGAGTCCTATACCCCACACAACGATCCACTTGTCATCCGTGCACAAGTAAACGATGGATGATGGAGGGAATTCTAATCGATAGTGGGGCCGGAGCAAATGTCATATCAGCCGAAGCAGTTAAGAAGCTGGAGGTTCCTGAGGACCAGATCAAGCCTTATTCGGCGGTCCTAGGAGGATTTGTGGGAGGTGTCTCTACCACATCTTCCGGCAGTATAGACCACAATGACCCTGGGCCAAGGAGATGAGAGGAGAACAGAGAGGCTCACAGCTTTTATTGTGCCAGGCCTTTCTGGATACAACATGTACCTCGGGAGGCCAGGGATCAATGCTTTCAAAGCCATCCACAGCACTCATCACTTAAAAATGAAGTACTTAACCTCAAGAGGGAAGGTAGTCACGATAAGAGGAAGCCAAAAGATGGCCCGAATGTGTGAAGTCCGTATCATGGACAGCCTTCCTAGTGAGGAGGTGGTCAAAACTGTGGGATCAGACAAGGAGTTCAAGGGAAGGTTACCTTCCTCCTCAGGGCCGGATCAAGGAGAAGAAGAATGTCGAACAACCCAAGATCCCCCCAGAGAGGTACATTTAAAATCTGACCCTTCTAAATTTTTTAAAATAGGAACTGCGTTTGACAGTGGAGAGCAGACTCACTTAATGAGGTTCCTGGAAAAAAGAAGGGCAACATTCGCTTGGAGCACGGACGAGATGCCTGGCATAGACCCAAGCGTTATCCGGCATGAGCTCAGGGTGGACCCTAAACATCCGGCGGTCAGGCAAAGGAAAAGGGTAATAGGGGAGGAAAGAGATTTGGCCGCACGAACCGAGGTCCAAAAACTCCTCAAAGCCGGATTCATCAGGGAGGTTGCTTACCCACGGTGGTTGGCTAATGTTGTTATGGTGAAAAAAGCAAATGGAAAATGGAGAATGTGCGTGGATTTCACAGATTTAAATAAGGCATGTCCTAAGGATTTTTATCCTCTACCATCAATAGATAGATTGGTGGTCTCAACTGCCCAGAGTTCCGTGCTAAGTTTTTGGATGCTTTCTCCGGCTATAATCAAATAAAAATGAAAGAGGATGATTCGGAAAAGACTTCCTTCATTACTTCAGCCGGAACATTCTGTTACAAAGTAATGCCTTTCGGCCTAAAGAATGCAGGGGCCACTTTTCAGCGAATGATTGACAAAGTGTTTTGTCAACAAATTGCCCGGAATGTGGAAGCTTATGTTGATGACATAGTTGTGAAAAGCCCGTCAAAGGAACAACACATGAAGGATTTGGAAGAAACATTTGACACTCTGGATAAATACCAAATCAAGCTAAATCAGAGAAGTGTGTGTTTGGAGTAACCAAAGGGAAATTTCTTGGCTTCATTGTTGGGCAGCGAGGTATCGAAGTTGATCCGGAAAAAAGTCAGGCAATCCTCGACCTTTCCCCACCAAGAAATATCAAAGATGTCCAAGCTTTGAACGGAAGACTCACAGCATTAAGTAGGTTCTGTTCTAAGCTTCAGGAAAAATCAATCCCATTCTTCAATATTCTAAGGAAGAACAGTAAATTCCAGTGGGGGCAAGAGTGTATAGAAGCATTTGAGAAGATTAAGGAGATGCTCCGGGATTTACCTAAATTGGGTGTGCTCCGGGACAGGATCTATACCTTTACTTGTCCGCAACAGATTGGGCGGTTGCAGCTGTCTTAATCATGGAAGAGAAAAGGGAGATACCAGTTTACTATACAGGCAAAATCTTGAGTCCGACAGAAGGACGGTACACTAATATAGAGAAAGTCTTGTTTGCACTGGTAGTGGCATCAAGAAAACTACGACCCTACTTCCAGTCGCACCGAATCTTTGTCAGGACCAATTGGCCGCTCAAGCAAATTGCGAACAATCCGAATGCCTCTGGCCGGATGGTAAGCTGGACAGTAGAGCTGACACAATATGAGATTCACTTCATGCCCAGAACGGCGATTAAAGCTCAGGCCTTAGCAGATTTCATAACAGAAACAAGCTTCGCAAAAGAGAGAAAACAAACTTAGAGTCCATATGTCATCTTGGTTGATGGGGCTCGATGCAAAAGCGGGGCAGGAGCTGGAATAGTGGTGCAGGCGCCAGATGGGCAAATCTTGAATTATGCCTTCCGGCTGGACTTTGACGTCACTAATAATGAAGCCGAATACGAAGCTCTTATCCAGGGTTTGGAAGTGGCCACAGCCCTGGGGGTGACAGAGTTAGAGGTGTATTTAGACTCTATGTTAGTGACGAGACAAACTGACAACATTTATGAGGTTAAAGAAGAGAAACTATGGAGGTACTTGCTCAAGGTCGAGGAACTAAAGGCAAATTTCTAAAAATGCGAGCTAAAACATCTTCCACGTGAGGAAAATGTCGAAGCTGATGCCTTGGCCAAATTGGCAAGTATGGCCGAGAGAGTACCCAATGAGATATGGCTGGAAGTCAGAACCTCCCCAAGTATAGAAAGAGCTCAGGTATTGGCGGTAGAGACAAATGATCAAAAAGAATCTTGGATGACCCCGATTATAGATTACATACGGCATGGAAAACTGCCGGAGGAAGAAAAGGAAGCCAGAGTAGTAAAGAGGCGGGCCGCATCATTCTTTATTGAAGATAACCAGCTGTATAGACGATCTTTTGCAAGACCTGCTCTGAAGTGTGTCACCATAGCTGAAGGGGCAGAGTTGGTAAAAGAGATTCATGATGGGCTCTGCGGAAATCACCAGGGAGAATGGACCACAACTCACAAAATCTTAAGACTCGGGTATTTCTGGCCAAAAATGATGGAGCACTGCAAAGAATATATACGAAGGTGTCGCAAGTGTCAAGAACATGGAAATAAGATACACACTCCTCCGGCGGAGCAAAAATTTGTTCTATGTCCAATTCCCTTTGCTATGTGGGGGTTGGACATTGTGGGTCCATTCCCAGAGGCCTCACCAGGGAGGTTCAAATTCATGTACGTTGCTATCGACTACTTCACGAAGTGGGTTGAAGCAATGCCTACTATCTCCATCACGGCCAGGAAGTCACAGGAATTCATTTGGAAATATGTGGTATGCAGGTTTGGTATACCAAAAGCCATAGTAACTGATAATGGGACACAATTCAATTGCGAGAACTTCCGAGAATTCTGTGAAGAATGGAAGATCGATTTGAGATTTGCATCAGTAGCCCATCCTCAGGCGAATGGGCACGTTGAGAATGCAAATGGCCAAATAGTAAAGGCGATGAAGAGGAAACTCGATGAGAAAAAAGGAAAGTGGGCAGAATTGTTACCCCAGGTTCTATGGTCGTACCGAACAACAGAAAGGGGACCAACAGGGGAGACACCTTACAGACTGACGTATGGTTTGGAAGCCGTTATTCCGGCGGAGATTGTGGTGCCATCCATAAGATGGGAATCATATAACGAAGAGACCAACAATCAGGGAGTTCAGGATCACCTTGACCTCCTTGAAGAAACCAGGACGGCCGCCGCAGTAAGGATGGCAAAAGATAAATCCAAGGTAGAAAGGTATTTCAACAGGAGGGTGAAAGAACGAAGTTTTGCTCCAGGAGAGTTAGTCCTCCGAGAGGTAAAGCAGCCCAAAAAACTGGAACCCCAATGGGAAGGACCATACATCATACACCAGAAGACAGGACGGGCTTCATACCGCTTAAAAAATGCTGAGGGATATGAGTTGCCGCATTCTTGGCATGGAGAATGTCTGAAAAAATTCTATGTGTAAAATTTATAACTATTCAATAAAAAGTATTATTTTTTGGAAAGTGAAAGGAAAAAGAAAGCACCGGCCAACGAGCCGCAGGCTATCATGCCTTGAAAGAAAAAGAAAGCGCCGGCCAACGAGCCGCAGGCTATCATGCCTTGAAAGAAAAAGAAAGCACCGGCCAACGAGCCGCAGGCTATCATGCCTTGAAAGAAAAAGAAAGCACCGGCCAACGAGCCACAGGCTATCATGCCTTGAAAGTAAGCACCGGCCAACGAGCCGCAGGCTATCATGCCTTGAAAGTAAGCACGGCCAACGAGCCGCAGGCTATCATGCCTTGAAAGTAAGCACCGGCCAACGAGCCGCAGGCTATCATGCCTTGAAAGTAAGCACCGGCCAACGAGCCGCAGGCTATCATGCCTTGAAAGTAAGCACCGGCCAACGAGCCGCAGGCTATCATGCCTTGAAAGAAAAGAAAGCACGGCCAACGAGCCGCAGGCTATCATGCCTTGAAAGAAAGCACCGGCCAACGAGCCGCAGGCTATCATGCCTTGAAAGAAAAAGAAAGCACCGGCCAACGAGCCGCAGGCTATCATGCCTTGAAAGAAAAAGAAAGCCGGCCAACGAGCCGCAGGCTATCATGCCTTGAAAGAAAAAGAAAGCACCGGCCAACGAGCCGCAGGCTATCATGCCTTGAAAGAAAAAGAAAGCACCGGCCAACGAGCCGCAGGCTATCATGCCTTGAAAAAAAAGAAAGCACCGGCCAACGAGCCGCAGGCTATCACGCCTTGAAAAAATAACATCCGGCCAACGTGCCGCAAGCTGACATGACTTTTAATTAAAACAAAACTGACCACAAGCTGCAGGAAGATCCAGCTTAAAATCATAGAGAACCATGCTCCAACAGAAAAGAAGGGGCCCGCCGGAACAAAAGTCCAAAGCCGCAAACCAAGCCGGCATAACTTGCATAGGATAACTACACTTGCATCATTTACAAGAAAGGTAGAAGACAGGAGAAAAGAAATATCGCGGCAATAAAAACGCGGCTCAAAAGGAGTTGCTCCGGCAGACAAATAACTAAAGATGATAAGATACAACTTATATTTCTCCCAAAACTATGGGGTAGAGGCAATTACAACATATGATCGTTCGGCAGAAACAAAAAAATACATGTCGTAACAAGAACTTCTCTAAAAAAAAAAAACCTCTATTCTATCTATTCTACTGCCTTTGCAGTTTCTTTGTCAACAGCTTCTTCTCCGGTGGTTAGTAATCTATCGCCGCTACCTGCTACACTCCCGGAAGACTTAGATCTCCTCGCAAGATGCTGCATCCCTCCGGCGGATGGTAGGATGTTGCTTCCAGCTGGAAGGAATGAGGCTTCACCAGCACCAAAGCATGTCTCTCCGGGACTGCGGCAGAATCTCTCAAGTTCTAAGAAGAAGTTGGATTTCTGGGCAACAGCCTTGAATTCCAACTTATTGTACAAGTCGTCATCCAGTAACTCTCCTTTCTCGAGAGAGTGATCTGAGACGATCTGCTGGCAGATGTCAACTAACCGGCGGCATTGAGAAGCAAAGGACTCCTTCAAATGAGCGTTGATGGTGCCTTGCTTCCGTATCTCCTCCTGAGATTGCTGAGAGAATGACTTGAGCCTGGTCACTTGAGATTTGAGAGTCAGGACTTGGGCACGGTACTTGTCACGTTCAGAATTGGCGGATGACAGCTCCTCCTTAGCTCGGGCTATCCGTCCACTCAACTGGGTGACGTGCTTCAATAAATTGGCAGCACTCATGCCTAGCCGAAACAAAAAGAATAAGAAGAAGAAAAGGCCAAAAAGAGAGGAAAAGGTTGTAGGCCTGAAAGCTTACCATGACCTAATGGCTCGGTATTCTCCGCTGAGAGGGGACTTGCTCCTCCAGCTCTCTCACTTTCCCCTCCAGCCTCGCTTTCTCTTCTAGAAGGGTGATTTTATCCGCGTCAAGAGCTTTCTTCTTTTTCCAAAAGAGAACATCCCGGAGCAGAGATTGCTTCTCTTGATCAAAGGAAGATCTTGACTGCTTCCAGCGCAGCTTTTTCTTCCGCAGGCGGTCATGCTCTTGCATAAGCTCTTCTTTTTCCTTCACAAGAGCTTCGTTCTCCGTTTAAGAGACTGCTTCTCCAGTCCAAGATCTTCAGCCTCCTGCTTGAAAGATTGCCCCTCCTGGTGGAAAAAGACCTTCTCTGCCTGAAGATTGTTCATTTCGCTGAAGATCGTTTACTTCTTTCCGGTGCATGGAGCGAACCTGGTCCAGCATAATGTCCAGGTCAAACAGGGATCAAGCTAGCTGGCCCTATTCAAAGAAAAAGCGAGAGACAGTTCCATACCTCTATCAATGTATTATCGGCCTCTTAATCCGGCCTCTCAGAGAGAAGTTCTCTTCCGAAGTTTTTTCAGCTGCGCCTCATACTCATCGCGCTGACGCTCGCACTCACGCCGGGACAACTGCAGGTCTTTATTAATCGCCTCAGTCCTCTCCTTTTCCTTGCAGTCGATCTCATACTCGACCTGGTCAATATAAGCGTAATGAGAAGAGCGGGACAGCTTCAGCTCCTCTTCAACTCTATTGGCTCGGCTTTCCTCATAGCGAAGCCTGGATTGGAGGTTGCCAAAGTGAACCTCAGCACTTTGGGCCATGGACATCACCTAAAAAAAAAACAAACAATACAACGCATAAGTTCAGGAAACCCAAAAACAAAACAAAAGAAGAAGAATACAAGTGATGTGAATGCCAACCTGAAAGATTCCCCCCCACATCATGTCGAACGCTTCTTTTGCTGGGATGGAATGCCGCATGATGGCGTCCGCCCCCCCATCCCCGATCCGTAGTCTTCTTGGTAGCAAAAGGTCGCGGAGGAGCAAAAAAATCCCGTCTGGATGACGGATCTCTTAATTGCTCCTCCAGATAGAGAGAATGGCGCATCCAGGAATCAAGGGAAGAGGGTGCCCGCGATGATAAAACCACCCTTCCTTTTGGGAAGGACCGGTGTAGGACTCTGAGCAGGAGGGGAGGGGAGGGGGGAGAGAAGCTATAGCCTTCTCCTGCTCACCCTGGGATCAGGACCTCGGACCCTCCGGCAAAGAGGAGGCCACGTGATCCTCTCTTTGCTTACTTCGGAGCTCAGGGTCCTCCGGCACCTGCCGATACTCCATTGCTCTATCCCTTGCCGCATCCACGGCCGCAGCAACGTCAATGGAAATGATCCTGAAGCTTCGGGATCACCAGAGGTTTGTGGCTCTACGGCCTTCGGCCTCGATGCTGTTTTCTTTTTTGATTTTTTCTTGGCAGGAGCAGTGGCTGCCGCAATGATAAAGACAATTAGAACCAGAAGAATGAAGCTAAAAAAGAACACCAAAAAAAAGAAGGAAACTTGAAAGACAGGAGAAGACGACAAAGCAAACAAAACCTTCTCCAGCCGAAGGATCAGCACAGAGGTCTCCGGCCTCCAGGGTGTTTTCCTGAGCAGGATCTGAGGAAAAGTAACCCGTCAAATCAGGAACAACTCACAAATAGGAGTCGGATGACCGGACTCCCGCCCCGGGCGAGAACCAAGGTCAGAACCTGAACCAGGGGTGAGGGGAAGGGTGACACGCCCAGACTTGGGGCTCACGTGCCATGTACCTGACAATCCGGCGTCAGCATGAACAGGAGATTCAAGCCGCTTCTTTTTCTTCAAATTACCAGCTTGGTCATCTCCAACCTCTCGTCTGGAACGCTTTGCCGGAGCAGCGTTCTCCAAAAGCTGCTCGGCCGCATCAGTGGCCGCATCCAGCGTGTCGTAGTAGTCAATTTTTTCGCCCCCATTCTTGAAGGTGACAAAGTTCCAGTTATAGAAGGGACCAATCTTGTCCCCCTTCTGGAAAAATCTGCGACAACATCCAAACGATAAGGAGACCGAAAGAAACGACAGAATTCATACTAAGCAAAAAGAGAACACTTACTGTGATATGTCTTCAGAGAAGACAAGCGTTCTTTTGTAAAAAACGCCTCGACGGTCGGCAATTTCTTGTTTACCGCCCGCAGAACCTTCGAAATAGGAATTTCAGCCGGAGGAGTCTCGGGGTGATTAACTGACCTTTTCCGGCCTCAGCAGCGTATGGTATGCCCAGCACTCGGCCGGACGGGGGAACGACGACGAACCACCGCGACCCCCACTCGTGGGCCTTTTTGTAGTCAAAAAGAGAATACCCACTCTTCGCAATGAGGGTTAGGCTCTCAGGTCCTTCCTAACTGTGAAGAATCGGACGAAATCGGTACCCTCCGGCCGAATTTTGATATCGTCACAAAGGGAGACGAAAGCCTGAAGGTGTGAAATAGCTTTAGGGTGAAGATGGGCGAGGGTGCAGCAGCGACGGAGAAGGAACCCTAGCACGAAAGGGTGTGGGGGAATGGTCAAACCTGACCGGAAGAAGTCGGCATAGACGACGTACCCGCAACCAAAATCGTCGTGGGGGTGAGAATCAGAGGATGTCAGATAAATTTGTGTGCCAAGTGGAGCTTCGACCCCCCCAAGACAGTCACAGAGGGAAGAGTAGTTGAGAGAAGAAGGAAAAGGTTGACGCCCAGAACGGAAGGGTCTTATCGGCTTCAGGTACGAAGGGCGAAAGCCGTTAGGGGACTGAGAGCCTTGAATCGCTCCGATGGCGGGCGGAAATTTAGCAGCAAGTTTGCTCTGTTTAGTGGAAGAAGAAGCCATTGTCAAGTTAGGCAGGAATCGAGGGATGACGGCGATGAGAGGAAGGGTAGCGCGCAACGACAGGAAAGCAAGAAGAAGAGAGGTCGAAGTAACGGGCCAGTAGAGGAAAAGGAGAGAACTCGAAGAGTTGGGCTTTAAGGGAAGTTTTTCCCGCTCAAATAAAAATATATATGTGCGAAAAAGTGTCTTTTTTTACAGGGGAAGAGAAGGGGTCGCACGCTTCCTAAAGACGCTACCGACGTCCAGTCGAAAGGAAGGCCCTGCATATTCTACATCGGTAACGGGCGGAAAATTCGAAAAAGAAATACACCAGGACACGAGCTACGCGCGTGGCCAACAAAAAGTTCCTTTTCTCCACGTATGAAGAAAAAGAACTTGTGGGACTGAGATAAAGAGACAACAAAGCTTGGGTAAGCCAAAGAAAGAGTCAGAGTTGGCCGCAGGGAGTCGCAAATTTTTTCACCAAAACGCACAGAAGTTCTATTTTTGCGACCGACCTTGCAAGTCCGGTCCATTCCAGTAGCTCAGATTACCGAAATCCTTCTGGCCGACCGAACTTGCAAGTCCGGTCGCAAGTTCGGTCGCAAGTTCGGTCGATTCCAGTAGCTATCCTCAGGAAATTTTCTGGGCCGACCGAACTTGCATGTCCGGTCGCAAGTCCGGTCGATTCCAGTAGGTTACAGGATGGAAATTTTTCTGGTCGACCGAACTTGCAAGTCCGGTTGCAAGTTCGGTCGATTCCAGTAGGTTACAGACGGGGAAAATTTCTGGTCCGACCGAACTTGCAAGTCCGGTCGCAAGTTCAGTCGATTCCAGTAGCTCACCCGTCTTTGTAAGTCTGGGCTCGACCGAACTTGCAAGTCCGGTCGCAAGTTCGGTCCGGCCCAGTATTTGCATTTTACTTTCTGTTTTCAGTCCTCTCTTTTACCCAATACTTCCCCATTGTTCCTACACTTAATCCCCCATGTTTTAACACTATTTAAACCTCCTAATTCACCCTAGTTCATTCATTAATTGCTTTCACAATCCTATACTCATTCTCTCACATAATTTTCCAAGTTTCAACTCAACACTCACACTAGTTCTTCTCTAGTTGCATTATGCTACAGATTCTAACAATTACACTTCTCTTCCACATCTCCCTCTTCTCTTGTCATTTCTACCACTCCTAATACATCTTGAATACATCATCTATCTCCCTCAACTTACCCTCTATCTTCCTTAATCAAAATCTGTTACACACTTACATTAGTCACCTAGTTTTAATTCTCTAAGTGTTCTAATCCTAGGCAAATTTTGCCATAGTCTCCCCTATAATTTTATACACTCACCACATTGTTTTACTCAAATTTACATTATCTCACCTGTTTTCAACAATCAAAATACACCAGCTCCCATATACAATACCAATACTAAAACAACACTAAAGACACTACAAAATTTCCTGCACACAAACACGAATCCCCAATCGGTTTTGTAACAGTTTTACATGTCTTTTAAAGCTTCAAAATACTTATATTCTCTTACACATTATACTACTAATGCATTACCATTTTTCAATACCAATTTTCATTTCTAAAAATCTGTTACATATACAATTACAAGACTACACAAAGGTGAGCATTCCTTACCTTGTTTTTCTTCTAGTTTCTTTCTTCTTCTTTCTCCTTCCTTCTCTCTCTCTCTCTACCGGTTTCCAAACCAAACCTCCAATGCTACAGCCCATCAACATACATATTTCAATACACCATTTTAATACTAACTAACCTTAACCATTAATCAAGTTCCAATCTAGGTTTTAGGGTTTAGAAAATTTATTACCTTCCAAGAGTACAAGAGCTGTTTGGGATTGCTCAAGAACAAGATTTCTCACACCACCAAAATGCCAAAATCGGCTGGATATAAAAGAGCAAGCAAGAGTTAAGCTTCAAATTTCGTTTTGCCTTTAAAGGCTAGAAAAGGATGGAGTTTTCGAAATATTTTTACCTTAGAAGAACAAGGAGAAGGAGGGCCTTCTAATGGTGGTGTTGAAGCTCCAAATGGGACATACCCATGAAAACGAAAATGCTTGTTTTTGGATTTTGGAAAGATAAGAATGTTGCTCTTGAGGAGAGGATTCCAATGGTGGTATTTTTATAATTTTTGGAGAATGTTTGAGGGAGTTACAAGAGGAAAGAAGAGGAGTTTGTGTGTGTTTGTTCAAGCTCCCATGGCTGCCATCGGTTTGGAGAAGAAGAGAGGAAATGAGAGAGTGAGGGTGAGTGGCCTTACGTGAGTGAGGAGAATGAATTGGAGGAGAGAGAGTAAAAAGGTGAGGGGGGTTACTTTATGTTTTTTGTTGTTTTGTGAGTAAAAGGAGAGTAATAAGAGGTGTGAGGGGGGAACAAAAATCGGACACCCCACAGAACCCACTTGTGGGTTTTGGAATTTATTTGCAATATTGGACACATAGGTTTGTGTTAATTATATTTCTACCCCACAACTTACCGTTTTTGACAGTTTTTACTAATCTCTCGTTTTATTGATTTTATTGGTCCTAAAGCTTCACTAACATTTATTAATGATTATTTAGTTGACCAAAACTATTACGAGTCTATTTGACCTGCTTAAAGACACGTTTTCCCGGTTACCTCGAAAAACGTGCTTTAAGGTTCGGTAGTGTTTTTAAACCGTTTTAAAGGTCCGTTTTCTTCGGGATTTGTTCCCTTATGATTATTTACACTTAATTAAGCTTCTAAATTACTTATTAGCCTAATTAATCACTTTTTTTAATTACGGGGTATTTCAATCTACCCCCCTTAAGAAACTTTGCCCTCAAAGTTGCTCAAGGTTAATAGTTTTATAATTCTACTCATTATGCAAACCACTTGCCATAATGTATCTTCCTACACCTATGAGGTGTTTACTTCTTTCACACTGCACGCATACACATTTCAACATCATACGCAATTCACATATACAATGCATCATTTCCATTCATACCATACCACAATACACATTACACCAATACACCATACATTGCACATACACATCATTCATTACACATTACACATACATATGCATCCATACTGAATTCACTTGCACTACATGTGCCATACAAAATGCAATGCTTACCCCGAAGCAATGCAAGAGCAAAAGGGCTCTACCCCCCTTAAAAGGGGTACGACCCGTACCCGTATTCTAAATACTAGACTCTCTAGTCTATGAATAACTGCGGGTATTTAGCCTTCATGGCATCTTCCAACTCCCATGTCGCTTCTTCGACATCATGGTTAGACCATAGGACCTTCACCATTCGTATAGACTTATGGCTAGTGTCTCTGGTCTTCCTGTCAAGGATTCTCACTGGGGTTTCGACATATCTCATGTTTGGCTCAATGGATAAATGCTCGGGCTCTAACACATGAGAAGGATCAGCAATATACTTCTTGAGTTATGACACATGAAATACATCATGGACACGCCCCAAGTCCTCAGGTAGTGCTAACCTCTAGGCTACGGATCCAACTCTTTCGGTGATAGTGTACGGCCCGACAAACTTTGGGCTTATTTTGCCCTTCTGACCAAAACGGAAGACACCCTTCATAGGTGAAACTCGCAAGAACACTTGGTCGCCCACGGCGAACTCAAGGTCGCGTCGTCTCACATCCGCATAGGATTTCTGTCTATCTTGGGCTGCCTTCATGTTAGCTCGGATTTGTTGCACTTCGGCTTGTACTTGCTCAAGGTACTCCGGTCCTATTATGACCGCTTCACTTGACTCATCCCAACACAAGGGTGTACGGCAAGGTCTACCGTATAGAGCTTGGAAAGGCGACATCTTAATCGAGGCGTGATAACTATTATTATACGAGAACTCGATAAGATGAAGCTTATCTAACCAACTCCCCTGAAAGTCCAAGGCACATGCCCGAAGCATGTCCTCCAGTGTCTGAATGGTCCTTTCTGTCTGACCGTCGGTCTGAGGATGGAAGGCGGTACTCAACTTCAGTTCTGTACCCAACGCTTCCTTGTGGCTCTCCAGTATCTCGAAAGAAACCTGGTGTCGCGGTCAGATACTATGGTCTTAGGGACTCCGTGGTGTCTGATGATCTCCTTATCAAAAAGCTCAGCTAGCTTTACTACCTTCCAGGTGTCCTTCATCGGTATGAATCTGGCAACCTTGGTAAGGCGATCTACTACAACCCAGATCATGTTGAGTCCTCCCCTGGCAGGTGGGAGTCCTACAACAAAATCCATGGAGATATCATGAAATTTCCACTCCGGAATTGGCATCGATTGTACCATTCCGCCCGGTCTACGGTGTTCAAATCTTACCTTCTGACATGTTAAGCATCTCAATACGAATTCCGTCACATCTGACTTCATTCCAGACCACCAGAAGTACCTCTTCATGTCTTTGTACATCTTGGAGGCTCCCGGATGGACTAATAATGTAGAACTATGTGACTCTCGCAGGATGCGATCCCTTAGCTCAGCATTGCTTCGGGGGACGCATAGCCTGCCATTCAACCGAATCAAACCATCTTCATGTAGCTTAAAATCATACTTTTTCTTCTCAAATTTACCATTCTCGATCTTGTGTCTGATTTCGGTTAGGTAAGGGTCGCTCAAGTGAGCGTCTCGCACCTGGTCAACCAAGCTAGAAGAAGCGAGTAGCTAATGGAGCGAGTGTGCTTGACGGCTCAGGGCGTCGGCTACAATGTTTGCCTTCCCTTCCTTATACTGCAGATTGATGTCATAGTCTGAAAGAAACTCCATCCACCTTCTCTGTCTCAAGTTGAGTTCTTTCTGAGTGAATACATACTGTAAGCTCTTATGGTCGGAGTAGATGGTGATGCTTACCCCATAGAGATAGTGTCGCCATATCTTCAAGGCGAAGACAATGGCTCCTAACTCTAAGTCGTGAGTCGGGTAATTCTCCTCATGTTTCTTCAGCTGGCGGGAGGCATAAGCAACAACCTTGCCATGCTGCATGAGTACACATCCCATTCCTTTGCCTGATGCATCACAGTATACCTCAAATCCCTCTGTGCCCTCTGGAAGAGTAAGGACGGGCGCTGAGGTCAATGAGTCTTTCAGTTTCTGAAATGATAACTCGCACTCATCTGTCCATACAAACGGTGCATCTTTCTTCATCAATGTAGTCATGGGCTTGGCGACTTTCGAGAAGTCCCTTACAAATCTCCGGTAGTAACCGGCTAGACCAAGAAAGCTCCTAATGTCGGTAACAGTCTTGGGTCTAGGCCATGATCGTACAACTTCTACCTTAGAAGGGTCAACCGAGATACCTGCGCTCGAGATGACATGTCCAAGGAATGATACCTGATCAAGCCAAAACTCGCATTTGGAGAACTTCGCATACAGCTGGTTCTCGCGCAGTGTCTCAAGCACTTTCCTCAAGTGGGTTTCATGTTCCTCTACTGATTTGGAATATACAAGGATGTCGTCGATGAAGACCACAACCGAAGTGTCCAACTGCTCGCTGAATAGTCGATTCATGAGGTCCATGAATTTTGCCGGTGCGTTTGACAAACCGAATGGCATCACTGTGAATTCATAGTGGCCATATCTGGTACGGAATGCCGTTTTCTCGATGTCTTGCTCTTTGATTGCAATCTGATGATACCCTGAACGGAGGTCGATCTTGGAGAAGACTGAGGCTCCTTTCAACTGGTCGAATAGGTCGTCGATACGTGGTAGTGGGTATTTATTCTTGACTGTGACCGCATTCAGCTCGCGGTAGTCAATGCATAGCCGGAGGCTACCGTCCTTCTTCTTCACGAAGAGAACCGGTGCTCCCCAGGGTGATACGCTCGGGCATATAAACCCTTTGTCTAGAAGGTCTCTCAACTGTTCTTTCAATTCGGTCATCTCTGCTGGTGCCATGCGGTACGGTGCCCTAGCAATGGGACCGGTACCTGGCAATAGATCAATCTCAAATTCCACTGCTCTCGGTGGTGGCATGCCGGGTAGCTCCTTAGGGAATACATCGGGATACTCGGATACAATGGGTACTTCATCACTGAACTCTGGATCTCGCTCCAGGTCTTGTACATAACAAAGATACACCTTTTGGCCCTTTCTGAGCTCCCGGTACATGGCCATGGCAGATATAAGTGTGGTCGAAGGCTCTCTCGGTCTCTGGCGGTAAGATACGGTAACCCCAGAAGGACTCTTGAGCAGCAAACGATGCTCGGCGCAGAGGATTCTACCCTTGTGCCGCTCCAACCAATTCATTCCGATAATTAAGTCGAATCCCAATCCATTGAATTCGATGAAGGAAATGGGAAACGATTCGCCTTTGATTTGGATTGTGGCTGATTGATAGTATTTGGTGCACTTTACTCGCTCCTTCGATGGAAGAGTAACCATGAAGTTCGGTAGCTCATCCGCATCTAGCTTCAACCTCTTCACAAAGGATGGTGATACGAAAGTGTGAGAGGCGCCGGAGTCGAATAGCACATTGGCATCAATGCCATTTACTGGGAAGGTTCCCGTTAGAATGGTGCCGCTCTTGCCGGCTTGTGCTTCGGTGAGGATGCTCAGGTTACCTTCGGTACCGAGTCCACAACCTATTGGATTCACAATTGGATAAGTATTGATGGTGGACACAAGTGGAATTAAATCAACACTGCTCTTTATTGATAAACCAACCATCATACATACCGTGTCTCTAATACACGTTACCAATAGATTACATGATACTAGAAATTTAATACTTTCTAAAGGTAAGGTTCAGGCGTCCTGATTTCATGTGTGTGGCATTGATTATTGCCGGCGGTGCCGTATTCAACTTGATCTTGTTGATCCCGTGATACAGCATCCTAGAGTTTCCACCCATGATTAGGACATCTCCTGATCTCAATACCAGTTTCTGTGCGAGGTCCACACGCTTCTGCTCGCTATACAGGAATACGGCGTCATCACCAATGGACCAAGACACTACGGGCACTCCTTGTTCAAGAGATTCCGCTGTCTCGTCCTTGTCTTGGTGTAACCCAAGTCGTCCTTCTTTCTCATAGAAGTTGACAATACAGAGATCCGCTTCAAGTGCGGGGATCGGTTCAGGTTCACATTGTTGTGCAAGTTCTACTGCTTGTGTGATGAGGGTCTGAAACTCTGGTGGTATTGTCGGTGGCGTCGCCCCGTCTTGTGTTCGTGTCTCCTGGTATGTCTTGGTATATGGGTTCCAGTCCTTTCCCAAGCACATCATCCTCAGCTTCATCTTCGCTCCACCGGGGAATTTGGGTGTGTAAAATCCACCTTGACCCGTTCCTAGCTCGTTGCATCGTCGAATGATTGAGATTTGTGCGTCGGGTGTCAGGTATCCCCTTAATAAGATCATACCTGGGCGGATGACCTGGCACTGTTTGTTGGTGTAGTCGTGGTTGGTGATATCGATCTCTTCTTGATTCAAGTTTACCGGTATTGGGTAACAGATACTAAAGCTTCCTATGGTTACAAATTTCATCTACGGTGAGTACTAGTTTCAACTACTTCATTTCATGCTTAATATACACTTCATTTATTTACTCATGCATTCACTCATACAGTTACTCTACTACTAGGCATGCTATTTCAAGGATTAAAGGTTTAGGTGATTACCTTGGCCGGATTTCGAACCGGGCCCATCACGGTCAATCACATGCAGAACAGGCTGCCTCTGAGGTGCGCCTCTTTGAGGGCCCCGGGATCCCTGTCCCTGAGGTGCCTGCTGGGCCGGTGCATCGCCAGATGCCACCTCCTTGCCTCTCTCTGCTTGTAGTTCTGAAAGCTTCCCTTTGGCTTCGCATTCTCTGGGCATCTATTAGCTGTGTGCCCCAGCTTCTGACAGTTGTAGCATTTGATGTCTCTCCCATAACAGTCTTTACCAGGATGGTCCTGGTTGCACTTCCTGCACACATAGGTGCGGCCGTCGGAGAAGGTTTTGGCGGCACCGGAGCTAGAACCTGAGGTTAGAGGGTTAGCACATGTGTGCGCGGATATACTAAATACGATACTTATACGAATACAAATTGGATTAGGAATTTACCCTTTGGTGGGTGTGATCTCAGTGGCTTGGCTGCCACCGGTGCAAAATAACCAAGCTGAAGAAGCTCAGTTGGTTTGCCCTGCTCAGCATGGGCACTGCTCTCACCCTGGGATTTCTTGTGGGATTGCTGAAAGAAATTCCCCTTTTTCTTTTTCCAGCTCTTCCCCTGGTTCTGCTCCTCAGTGCTGGTGTTCTTGTTATTAGCTTTGCGCTTCAACGCGGTCTCTTCGTCCCTTAATTGGCAAGTGATCTCAACGCGGGAAGCCGCGTGATAACACTCCTGAAATCTCAGGTATTAGCCGGGATTCTCATTTAAGGAAAGGATAAGGGAAAAGATTCAAAGAATTCAAGGAATTTAAGGAATTGAAATGATACTAAGGGTTAACCGTTATTTACCTGAAGGGAGGTAAATCTGGTGTAGCCCATGCCGTACCGAAGGCGATGGCTCAGACCGCCAAAGAAGCGATCGACCAACACCTGGCCGGTGTATCCTAGGTCAGGAAGAAGACGGAGAATGGAGGTGAAGGTGCGGTAGTATTCATCCACAGACATCTTGTCTGTCATCTTTAAGGCGTCTAGCTCTAGCCTTTTCTTGGTTTTCACGTGCTCAGGGTAGTATTTTGAACGGAGGAGTGAGGCGAACGAATCCCAATCGAATGTGGGGTCGCTGACGTGCTCATGCTTGAGCAGCTTCCACCAATCCATTACAGCATCCTTTAGGTAGTACGCAGCAACTCTGACTCGAACTCCAGCAGGAGCTTCGAGTGTTTCGAAAGCCGTCTCCATCTCGGAGATGTAGGCCTCGAGCTTAGCCGGATCGCTCTCGCCCCTAAAGCAGGGAGGGCGGAGATCCGCTACAGCTTTTACCCAGTTCGCTTCTCTGGGTGGCGGGGGAGGGATTGGCCCCGTTTGAGTTTGTTGGTTTTGTTGGGATTGTTGTACAGCTTGGATTACTTGAGGTAGCATCTGCGCTCCCGTGGCGGCGACTATCTCAGCTATCGTCTGCGCGCCGGGTCCGTCACTGCCCCCTCCTCTGGGGCGACCTGGACCTCTGCCTGACATCTGAATATTTAACAGTTACGTTAGGCTTTGCAAGATATGACTCAAAGGTCTTGGAATTTAAGCAAGGTATCGTTCATAAGAACGTTAAGGGTATCCGTTGTTAACAACGGTAGTTCCTAGTTAGGTTTCTAAGTATCCGTCTTAATACGGTTGAAATCCTAACTCGGTAACCCCCTATGCTCGGTACTATGGACATCAGAGCGTAACTACGCTCTGATACCACTTTTTGTAACACCCCAACCGCTAATCCTATATTTACCGTCTAATCGTCCTATTAATCCTACGAGTTCGCAGCGGAATTATTACATACTTACTACGGAGGGTGAAACAATGCCGCTAACCGCCTATACGGCTAGCTAGGCTACTAATACTTACAGTCACGGTCTGATGAACATAACGTACCGAGCTACTAAGTTACTTACCAAAATACCATATACCGAATACTTACAACAATGGATCACCGAGTATTAAAGTGCATTCGATTACATCATTTCTAAGTTCCAAAAGAATGAGTTCCTAAGGCTACTCATCTATACCAATGCTCCTTTCCCAATATCCAAAAAGGTGTACCCCATGGTACACCGGCTATTCAAAAACTACAGCCATGTACTACTCAGTACACCCATCATAAATTCATTGTTTACATTCCAAAAAGAAGATAAAAGAAATGAAACTCAATCTTCACATCTTCATCCCTCGCGGGTACCTGCGTGTAGTAAAAATGGTGCCCCAAGGGGCTCAGCAAACGCTGCATATGGACTCCGCATATACCGCGTGCTAGCTAGGGCACGCCGACTATTTGACGTCCACTAAACATGCATTTCATTTATTTCATACATACATGCTTTTCATACAAATTACATGCTCATACAATTCATTACATAATTCAAGGCAACAATGTAGTAGCACACAACTTACTTACCTTCACAAGGTTAGCCAAATTATGCATCCGGGTTAATCGGAATGCTTCACTCTTTTACTCATTACTTACTTTTTCTTACTTACAATTACTTACTTTCATTTACTTTACTTACTCATTCTTACTTACTTACTTATACTCAAGTTAAGTCGTCGGGACCTCCGGCCTTGGGGACTACACCGTCCCACATCCGGGATTTACTTGACTCACCAATCCGGGATGCTACCCACTTAAGGGATTTGGGCCGCGGACCAGTTTAAGAGTCAGGAATTGGAGCCAACCTCTTGTGACTCCGCATCCTCACGCGTGGCCGAAACTATATCGGACTTCTACTCATTCCAATTTAATTACCATTTTAAGTTAGGATGGTTAGCTTGTTAGGAACAAGTTAGAAGTCCAAACACCATAAATAACGGTCACAGTACAATACAACATACATGCACACATCATTATCATCCATACATTTCATGAATTATACAAACCATGATTTAAAGAAGATATACAACATCATACAACACTACACATTCACAAGTATGCATATTAACTCCGATTCGTGCATTTATCTTAATTGGTGATCAACTAGCACACAACACACAAATCAGAGTAACCAAGATAGCATACGGGGCATGAGGAATCCGTACCATTCACCGTTGTACGTAATTCCAAACGTCCTTCGATGTCACAAATCAAGTCCTATTAAACATACAACGAATGATTAATCTAACTGTCATTACTTAACTCATACTTACTATGTCCTTATACTTCTTACACTTTCACTTTACTTACTTACTTTTCATTACTTAGGTTTTACTTCCTTGCTTAACTTTGGCATGCTTTCATACATGTACATATATATATGTAGGTATATACATATATATATATGTATATATTTAATTTAAATAATTTTTTTTTTTTGACCGGACCGGACTTGCGACCGACCTCGCAAGTCCGGTCCATTCCAGTAGCTCAGATTACAGAAATCCTTCTGGCCGACCGAACTTGCAAGTCCGGTCGCAAGTTCGGTCGATTCCAGTAGCTATCCTCGGGAAATTTTCTGGGCCGACCGAACTTGCATGTCCGGTCGCAAGTCCGGTCGATTCCAGTAGGTTACAGGATGGAAATTTTTCTGGTCGACCGAACTTGCAAGTCCGGTCGCAAGTTCGGTCGATTCCAGTAGGTTACAGACGGGGAAAATTTCTGGTCCGACCAAACTTGCAAGTCCGGTCGCAAGTTCGGTCGATTCCAGTAGCTCACCTGTCTTTGTAAGTCTGGGCTCGACCGAACTTGCAAGTCCGGTCGTAAGTTCGGTCCGACCCAGTATTTGCATTTTACTTTCTGTTTTAGTCCTCTCTTTTACCCAATACTTCCCCATTGTTCCTACACTTAATCCCCCATGTTTTAACACTATTTAAACCTCCTAATTCACCCTAGTTCATTCATTAATTCCTTTCACAATCCTATACTCATTCTCTCACATAATTTTCCAAGTTTCAACTCAACACTCACACTAGTTCTTCTCTAGTTGCATTATGCTACAGATTCTAACAATTACACTTCTCTTCCACATCTCCCTCTTCTCTTGTCATTTCTACCACTCCTAATACATCTTGAATACATCATCTATCTCTCTCAACTTACCCTCTATCTTCCTTAATCAAAATCTGTTACACACTCACATTAGTCACCTAGTTTTAATTCTCTAAGTGTTCTAATCCTAGGCAAATTTTGCCATAGTCTCCCCTATAATTTTATACACTCACCACATTGTTTTACTCACATTTACATTATCTCACCTGTTTTCAACAATCAAAATACACCAGCTCCCATATACAATACCAATACTAAAACAACACTAAAGACACTACAAAATTTCCTGCACACAAACACTAATCCCCAATCTGTTTTGTAACAGTTTTACATGTCTTTTAAAGCTTCAAAATACTTATATTCTCTTACACATTATACTACTAATGCATTACCATTTTTCAATACCAATTTTGATTTCTAAAAATCTGTTACATATACAATTACAAGACTAAACAAAGGTGAGCATTCCTTACCTTGTTTTTCTTCTAGTTTCTTTCTTCTTCTTTCTCCTTCCTTCTCTCTCTCTCTCTACCGGTTTCCAAACCAAACCTCCAATGCTACAGCCCATCAACATACATATTTCAATACACCATTTTAATACTAACTAACCTTAACCATTAATCAAGTTCCAATCTAGGTTTTAGGGTTTAGAAAATTTATTACCTTCCAAGAGTACAAGAGCTGTTTGGGATAGCTCAAGAACAAGATTTCTCACACCACCAAAATGCCAAAATCGGCTGGATATAAAAGAGCAAGCAAGAGTTAAGCTTCAAATTTCGTTTTGCCCTTAAAGGCTAGAAAAGGATGGAGTTTTCGAAATATTTTTACCTTAGAAGAACAAGGAGAAGGAGGGCCTTCTAATGGTGGTGTTGAAGCTCCAAATGGGACATACCCATGAAAACGAAAATGCTTGTTTTTGGATTTTGGAAAGATAAGAATGTTGCTCTTGAGGAGAGGATTCCAATGGTGGTATTTTTATAATTTTTGGAGAATGTTTGAGGGAGTTATAAGAGGAAAGAAGAGGAGTTTGTGTGTATTTGTTCAAGCTCCCATGGCTGCCATCGGTTTGGAGAAGAAGAGAGGAAATGAGAGAGTGAGGGTGAGTGGCCTTACGTGAGTGAGGAGAATGAATTGGAGGAGAGAGAGTAAAAAGGTGAGGGGGGGTTACTTTATGTTTTTTGTTGTTTTGTGAGTAAAAGGAGAGTAATAAGAGGTGTGAGGGGGGAACAAAAATCGGACACCCCACAGAACCCACTTGTGGGTTTTGGAATTTATTTGCAATATTGGACACATAGGTTTGTGTTAATTATATTTCTACCCCACAACTTACCGTTTTTGACAGTTTTTACTAATCTCTCGTTTTATTGATTTTATTGGTCCTAAAGCTTCACTAACATTTATTAATGATTATTTAGTTGACCAAAACTATTACGAGTCTATTTGACCCGCTTAAAGACATGTTTTCCCGGTTACCTCGAAAAACGTGCTTTAAGGTTCGGTAGTGTTTTTAAACCGTTTTAAAGGTCCGTTTTCTTCGGGATTTGTTCCCTTATGATTATTTACACTTAATTAAGCTTCTAAATTACTTATTAGCCTAATTAATCACTATTTTTAATTACGGGGTATTTCAAGAGGAGAAGATTTGAAATGGGAGCTCATGAGAATTTAAGGTAAGAAACTACCTTAATGTATATTCTTGTTGTTTTTGGAATTTAGGATGGGATAATAGATTGAATGAACCAAAATATTTCTTGAAATGTGTTTGGTTGTGGTTAGGAGGAATTTGTGAATTTAATTGTGAAATGAGGGCCTTGGAGCCAAATGATTTGAAGTTCATATTGTGGTTTAATGAAATTTTGAGGATATGATGTGTGCTAGTAGGACCCTTATGGGTGTGGTTAGTTTAGGATTGATTTAAGTGGGAAATTGATGAGAGTTTATGGTTTGGGATATGTTAGATTTATGGGGAAGTTATGGCGAAATTTCGGTAGGAAATAAGTGTTATAAGATGACTTAGTGAATTGGAGAATCTAGGTGTGTGTAGTGTTTAGTAGAGTAGATTATTAGCCTTGAAATAGTGGATGGATAATGGATATGAGAGAGTGTAAATTCTGTAGCAAAAGGGTGTTATAGTGCTTTGGAATAACTATAAAAGAGTTAGTGTTTATAACTTGTGAAACAAGGAGTGAATGTGGGTTTTTGAAATACCCCGAACTTAATTATAGTGATTAAAATTATCCTAATAGGTATTTAAGGGCCTAATTTTGCCTAAGTAATTTTGGTAAGGAAAATAAATCCAAAAGGAATGAAGAAAATGCTTAAAAAGCGAAAAATGTAAAAACGAGTGTTACATAACCGTAGGAGTTATGTGACCTCGACTAGGATCCTAGGTGGATTCCTAAGGCTTATTTATGCCTAAATAGCATATAGAAACAATTTCCGAATAAAACGGATCCATAAAATGGATTAAAACCACAAAGGAACCTTAAAGCGCGTTTTTTCGAGGAAACCGGGAAAACGCGACTTTAAGCGGGTTGAATAGACTCGTAACAATTTTGGTCAACTAAATAGTCATTAATGAACATTAATGAAGGTCTAGAACCAATAAAACCAGATAAACGAGAAGTTGTAAAATGTGAGTATGTGCAGCATGTGAGCCAATTGGTTCCCTCTCACTCACTCTCTTAATTCTCCCTCATTAACAAAGGCAAAAAGTATAATAAAAGCAAAATGTAAAAATATGCTTTTTACCCTCTATCTCCTACTCCCCCTCATTTCTCTCACACTCTCACGTACTGCACCTCTCTCTCTCATTTTCTTTCTTCTCCAAGCAGCCCTTTCGTGGCGATTTGTAAAACCCCTCCAGCCATCTCCCGTCTCTCCTCTTTTTGAGCACTCAAACCTCCACCAAAAGTTACAAAATTTGTACCATTGTATTCCTCTCATCAAGGAGAGCATTTCCCTCTTTTCCAAATTCGAAAATACCCAAATTCATCTCCATGGGTGTTCTTGCTTTTGAAGATGAAGACCACCATTAGAAGCCCCTTCTTCACCTTGTTGGTCTAAGGTAAAAAGAAATCCGAACAAACTAGCATTTCTTGCTCTTAAGAAGATGGTGGTCTTGGAATTTGATTTGGTATATGGAGCTAAGAGATATAAGAGATTGAAGGTGGAGGATGGTGTGAGTGCTGTAGCTAAACCGGGGGATAAGAAAGAAGAGAGGTTGGAGACGGTGGGAAATGAAGAAGGAAAGAAGAGAATGAAAAGAAACTAGCTTATTAAGATATTTAACATAAAGTAAATAGTACTTTACTTTATCAAATTTCTTTCTTATCAAACTAACAAGGGGGATGACTCACCCCTTATAAAAATCGGCCCCCTTTAAGTACTTAGGGGTATTATGGTCTTTGTTGACAATTTAAATCACTTATATTGACTTATGTTATAAACTAGCACAATTTGGTTACTATTCACTAAACAAGGCACATAATTGTGAAATTTTTGATTTCCCATTGATTTAGACTTCCTAATGTGATACTAAGTAGTACACATGTTAATTAAAGTGTAATGATGGACATTTAGCCATTCAAAACCCATTTACAAGACAATTTTACAAAAATGTGCTTTAAGACTCCTTAAAGCGCATTTTGTTTGGTTTTCTTTGGTAATTGGTTTAATATGTTCATTAACATGTGAATAAGGTCTTGGTAAGCTTATCAAGTCTTAACCAAGATTATCCCAAGCTTAGAGCACATTTTTGCCCATATTGTCTTTAAGCTGTTTAATTGTGTTTACTATGGTTTAAATTGTTCACTAATGTCTCTAAGGCACTTTTTAGCCTTATTATACCATATTTTAGTATTTAAACAACATATAAAGGTTTGGGGTATTTCATCCTGACTTGGTTCATCATCTCCTCGATCAGCTGAGGACTAAGAACAATGGTCTCACTAATGTCATTCCAACAAAGAGGGGATCGACATCTCCTGCCATAGAGAGCCTCAAATGGGGCCATCTTAATGCCTGAGTGGTAACTATTATTGTAGGAGAACTCAATAAGATGCAACATATCAACCCAAGAGCCTTGGAATTCCATGACACAAGCTCGTAACATGTCCTCTAGAGTTTGAATAGTCCTCTCGGTTTATCTGTTTGTTGAAGGATGGTACGGAGTGCTCAAATTCAGCTTTGATCCCATGGCCTTCTGAAATTGTTGCCAAATCCGGGACAAGAATCTGGAGTCTTTGTCTAAGACTATGGTACGAGGAACACCGTGGTATCTCACAACATTCTTAATATAAGCATCTACTAGCTGCTCCGTAGACCAAGTATCCTTTATTGCAATGAAATGAGTAGCTTTGGTGAGTCTATCCACAACGACTGAAATACCCCGAACTTAAATATAGGGATTAAAATGAACTCAATACATATTTAAGGGCCTAATGACGCCTAAGTAATATTGGTAAGGAAAAATAAATCCAAAAGAAATAAAGAAACGCTTAAAAAGCGAAAAACGCTAAATAAGCGTTAAATAACCATAGGAGGTATGAGACCTCGGTTAGCATGTTATATGGATTCTAAAGCCTTGTTAAGGCCTAAAATGATGTATGGGAACAACTCCCGAAGAAAACAGATCCAAATAATGTATTAAAACGCTAATAGTGCTTTAGCGCACGTTTTTCAAGAAAACCCGAAAACGTGACTTTAAGTGGTCACACAGACCCGTAAAAATTATAAATCATTAAATAACAATTATTAAGCATTTATGGAAGCTTGATAACCAGTAAAAAATAATTAAACGAGAAAATTCCGGAAAACGGGCCCGGTTAGTGAATAGTATTGAAACCGGGTAAATTAACGAGCGTTTTCTGTAAAAGACGAAAAACGCTCCAACTAGTAGTAATATAGGGGGCCGGTTTTTTATCTGCTAGTTAACCCCTCACCCACTCACATACTAGCTAACTAATTAAAGAGGCAAAAAGCAAAAAGTGAGAAAAGTAAAAAGTACCTCACATACACTCTCTCCTCTCATTTCTCTTCTCTCTCTCCCACTTCTTCTTCCCCATCGTACTCCCTCTCTTCCTCCTCCCTCCTTGCTGCGATTTTGAGCTCCCCACTACAACAATGGAAGCTCTCTCTTCTTCTCCAAGCTCTACCTCCATGTGAGCTCCAAATGTAAAAATAATTACATATTCTTACTCCCCTCATCCTCCTCTTCCTTTCTATCTTTTCAAAATCTCAAAATGAGAAAGTTTATCTCCATGGGTTTTCCCCATTCAAAGAGAAAATGGTACCAATGGGTAGCTTGGAGTCTTCTCTCTCCATTAAGGTAAAAATCTACATGAAAAACTCATGTTCTCTCCATTTACCTCCATTACCGATTTTTGCCCATTTTTAATGCCCTGTTTTTCTCTCTCTTTTGAGCACCAATTTCACCTTCCAATGGTGGTGAGAACACCTTCTTTAAACAAGGGCTAAAACCCCTGCTAAAAGCTTCAAAAGGTAAACCCTAGAAACTTGTTTAAAACATCTCAATGAGTTAGTATAAATCTAAAGGGTAGTATATTAATTATACTTGTTTTGTATGCTTTGGATGATGGGAATGGAGTTTGGCAACTCCATTCCCCACATTACCGATTTTGAGGCAAGAAAGGAAGAAGGAGGAAAAATGAGAAAGAAAGAATGAAGTATAAGCTCAAGGTAAGAGCTCCTTCCTAATGTTAAATTCTATTGCATTAGAGTAATGGGAATGGGTAAAATATTTAAAGAATCCAAAACCTTGTACTAGTATTGAGGATTGTGAAGTTTGAGTATTTAAGAGCAAGTATTTGAATTATAGGCTTTGGAGCCAAATGTGATGTGTATGTGGATGGGAATTGTGGATTGAAAAAGTATTGAGGAATTTATATTTGTATGAGTGCTGGTAGAACCCTCGTGGTTTGGCTAGATTAGGAATGAATTTGGTGAGAATGTGTAAGTGTTGCTAAGTAAGAAAAGTAGATGAACTATGGCGAAATTTTCGTAAGAATTGAGCATTAAAGAATGACTTGGTGAATGGGAGAACCAAGGTATGTATTGGGGTTAGTAGAGATGTTTAATGACCATGGGTTGGTAATTAGAGAATGAGGATGAAGCATGTAAAAATCTATAGCAAGAGGTATTGGATTTCATTGGAGGAATTAGGAAGAATTAGTGTGCAAGATTTGGTAAGAAGAGAGTTGGACTTGGGTATAGGTAGTGTAATGACTTGGAAACGTATTTGGGATGCTAGGAGTGACATTGATAGTGGAAGTATTGAATGGTAGAAGTTGTAACAAAAATCTGTAGCATTAGAGGAATGAAAATCTGTTGTAAGTGTGGAAAGGAAATGAGGAAATTGTGTAAGATGATTGATGGATTTAGTAAGGAACTTGGTGCATGAACTAAGGGGTATTAGCAGGTTTAATTAGTGTTAAAACATGTGGGATTAAGTGTAGGAACAATGGGGAAGGAATGGGTAAGAAGAGGGACTGAAAACAGAAATAAAAATGCAATTACTGGGCCGGACCGACCTTGGGACCGGACTTGCAAGGTCGGTCGAGCCCAGATTTACAAAGGACGGAAACCTTCTGGAATGGACCGACCTTAGGACCGGACATGCAAGGTCGGTCGGCCAAAAGAATTTCCCGTATTGTAACCTACTGGAATGGACCGACCTTGCGACCGGACTTGCAAGGTCGGTCGACTCAAAATTCGCCTGTACTGTAACTTACTGGAATGGACCGACCTTGGGACCGGACTTGCAAGGTCGGTCGGGCTAATAATTTTCCGTCCGTAACTCACTGGAATGGACCGACCTTGGGACCGGACTTGCAAGGTCGGTCGGCCCTGAAATTTTTCCAGCGTATTGTCCTACTGACTTCGACCGACTTTGGGACCGGACTTGGGTAAGGTCGGTCGAGTCATATAAAAAAAAATTAAATTAAATAACAATAATATATATATGTATGTATATGTATACCCATATGTACATATGTACGTATATGTAAGTAAACCAGTGTTAAGTAAGAAAACAAACTTAAAGAAAGTAAACAATGTGTAAGTATAAGAACAGCAAGTGAAACCGAAACAACGGGACAACGGGGTAAGTACGGGAGTAGCAATTATGTATGTAATGTAATGCGTAGTATTGATTGAACCGTTTGGCATGTAGCCGAGGGTTCAAGAATAGGACTCGAGGAACAAATAAGGACTAAAGAACAAGAAGGCACCGGTGAAGTAAATTGCAGAAAAAGGTATGATTTCTTCATGCCCTGTATCCTAATCTGGTTACCCCGATTTGTGTGCTTATTTGATCACCTAAATAAGACAAATGCATGAATCGGACTATATTGCACTTACTTGTGCTTGTTTACATTGTTCTTGATGTTTGTCTTGAACAATAGTTTGTATAATTCATGAAATATATGAATGATGATGAACTGTATTCGAACCTTGTATTGTACTCGAGTATTGTATTGTATTTCGTATGAATGTGTATTGAGCAATGTATTTGTGTATGTGGCTTGAGTGAATGACTTCTACTAATTCCTAACCACCTAACTCCTAACAAAAGTACTAAGTAAAATGGAATGAGTAGAAGTCCGATATAGCTTCAGCCACGCGTGAGGATGAGGAGACACAAGAGGTTGGATCCGATTCCTGGTTCTTAAACTGGTCCATGGCCCAAATCCCTTAAACGGGTAGCATCCTGGATCGGTGAACCAAGTAAATCCCGGTGGTGGGACCGAGTAGTTCCCCGGGCCGGAGGTCCCGACGACTTGACTTGAGTAAATAAGTATGTATGAGTATGAGTATGTATGCGTAAGTACTGTGGAACGAGTAAAAGAGTAATCTCCACCCGATTAACCCGGGTGGACCAACATGAGCTAACAAGGACATGTATTGGGTATGTATTGCGTATGTATTGTATATTTATTGTGTACTGCGTATCTCGGAAAGGTAAGAAGGTATTTGACGGCTTGTATGGTTACCCTGTATGTATTGAAGAGTGTGTAATGACGTGTATGTATGTATTCCTTGTGTAATGTATTGTAATGTTGTGTATAAGAGCATGTATGCATGTATGTACGAATAAAATGAACCGCATGTATTCGACCAAGTGGTCGGCGTACCCTCACTAGTACGCGGGGTATGCGGTTATCATGCTCAGCGAAAGCTGACCCCCTCGGGGGAACGTTTTTAGTGTGCAGGTACCCGAAGAGGATATGGTCAAGGCACGAGACCGGTGACTACATCTGGATAGTAGTAGTAGAATGTAGAGGTGTACTAAATAGCACACCCCTTGTACTTAGAAAGTAAGTAGTTGTGAGGAATAGGTAGTGGTTAGACTCTTAATGAGTACATATGAACTTGGAAGAAGCATTGTATTTGTGTTGGGAACCTAGCAAACTTGGTTATGTATGTTTTGTATGGTTTATGAAGGAGTAAAGTATTGAATGGAACATTGTAGTATTCAATTGACGAATGGAGTATGTGTTGTAGATGTGTAGTACTCGGGATTCCGGTCCATCAGACCGATGCTGTATGTAGAAGTAGTAGCCTTGTTAGTCACGAGGGTGACTAACGACATTGTATCACCCACTGTATGTAAGTATGTATCCGCTGCGTGAACCTGGAAGTACGAGGAGATTGGACGGTAATGATTGTATTAGTGGTAGGGGTGTTACAAAAAGTGGTATCAGAGCGAAGTATCGCTCTGATGACTGGAAATACCGAGTTTAGGAAATACCGAGTTAGGAATTAGAAGCTTAGGGCTAAGGGCTGAGTGATAGCATTAGAGAGATGCTAGTTAGGAACTACCGGTGAGTACCGGATACCTATGATACCAGACCCGCCCTCTACAAACCCCATGGTATAACTTGGGAAAGGACGCCAGAGAGAAGAAAAGCCTTCTCATACTCGGGGAAAACCCGATCTGGCAGTTGTGAAGCAATCACACGGTAAACAAGAACCGACACGTAGTAGATTCCACGAACTGGGAGTCCCAGAGATGGATCCCGGTTGAACAATAATACCCGCACTTAATAGCGGTGGAATGAGCACTCCAACTACAAGGAGGCTACAACTTACAACAACATGGGGCGACATGCTTAGCAGTCGCGAACCCCGGCTAGACAACCAGCAGCAGGAAAAGAAGCACTAACCGTGCAGCGAAATGGAAAAGGAGCAGTGATGGAACCCGAGACACAAGTCTGCGGGACAGCAGTAGCTAGATAATACCACCAACGGTATGCTAGCTGACTAAGGACATAGTCGGAAGTGGTTAACTCCAAAACTACGACGCCATTAAGGTTGCAATACCTGGCCAATATAGCTCAGACAACTACAAGAACAACCATGAGATATAATCCAATAGGACTACAAGAGTAGTGCCTAAACAAGGAAGGCTCAGTAACCACCCCAGGCGTGTGGGAACGAGCCACAAGGAACGACACTAAACAAATAGAGTGGGAATCTCCAAGGATTGGAGAAGTACCCAGATCTACGACAGCCATGTCTAGACCACCAAGAAGCTACCTAAGGGATCGAGTATACCAATTATAGATCGATAAGATCGAGGGAAGAGTCAGCAAGGCTAACAAATACGAGTGGAAACCATACCGTGATCGGTATAGGATTACTCAAAAACCACCAGTACCACGCACTTGCCACGGCAAGTGCAGCAAGGACAGGAACATACAGAGGAACCCTAACACATCACAAGTACATAGTAATGTGTTGTGACCGTAATGAAACAACTACAGGATCACACATCCTAACAACTAGAAGTATGGAACCTTGGAAAGGCCTAACGGCCTGACCACTGTAATTAGAACGTACCAGTCAGCGAGAAGCTAGACTCGGTCAAGACCTCAAACATGGCTATGCCATGAGAGACCTCTTTTAACACCGAACCATATTTAAGACCCAAAATTTTTCTTTCAAAATCACAACCTTTCTTTTAGACCTTGGATTTTAAAACCAAAACCAACTGAATTTGAATTATGGTGAGTATCATAGAATGATACAAGAGGAGTTGGCAACAGAATACTTCACTTAGGCGTGTGACAAACACTACGAGTGTACCCAATTACGGGATGTGGGACAACCGCACTCCGAGGGAGCTTGCGGGCCTGACATATAGTCAGGTAAGTGGTAACGTATCAATATGGTACCCCACGTATGTACACATGTAGTGAACGACACACGGGAAGTAGTCAACTCCGTTCTACGGACCATGAGCGAGTTCAAATCAGAACAGCTGGATACTTCAGACAACCAAGTATAAGGAACTCAGAGGATCCATCTGAAGATAAGGAATAAGGACTAGAAAGTGCGAAATGCACAAACTAGTAAGTATAGACATGGGACATGTCTCAAGACATCAAGCAAATACATTATAGCTGGAAAGTATACCCAGCCTAAACACAGTAAGGCGATTGCCTAACGTGAACACCACAATGCTCAACAAACGGGACAGAGTTCCCAAGAGCAATTACACGATTACCCCAAATATCATCCATCATCAAAGAGGACATTTAAACCTAGTCTCGAGCACTAGGAGCGAGTATAGACGGCCTACCCAACGACGGGAGACGTTATAACCCAAAAAGGGAATAGCTTAAATAAGATACCACAAGGCAGTATGGTGATAACCTATCATAAACATTGGCCAGATGTAACGGCATAACCTAACAACACCCAGGAGCAATCCTCGAAGGGTGTCTGAGTTAACACAATCGAACAAGTGTCATGGAGAGAGCATGACAACCAGAACGAATATTCGGTTAGGATACCGAAGGGATTTCACTTAACAAGGAATACCCTCCACCACCGAAAGGCACTGATTGACATCAGAATGTCTAAAGGGGCCTCCTATGAATGGAAGCGTGATGTCACGACTTACCATGGAGCCCAGTAATACCTCCAACCTATGGGGTATGCAGGAAGTGGAAACATGTATAAGCAGCTTGCAAAGAGCATAGCTTGCAGCAATAAGGCTCAGAAGCCGTAAACCAAATACGTTATATAAACATAAACGGTTGCAAAACCTGCACCATTTGTTAACAAGACTTGCAAGAGGTATGACCTCATACGACAAGAAATCAACAACTGGACCATCAATTCAAACCCAACTTTATGAGTGGGTTGGACTAATGGCTACCTCAATGTCACTGTCACTAGAGCATCACCCTAGTATACAGTAGACAAACTAGTAATTTTCCTTCTCGCCTTCTGTAGCAATGGTAGCACAGAGGCATAAGAATCGCGATAATGCCAAATTAGCCTAGTCCCCACTTGGACACTACGAAAAACCCAAAGGAAGGTACCCCTCGTTAGCCAAAGACCACCAACGTGGTGAAGATGCGAACCCTTAGAAAGACTTCCATCTATTATAACAGTAAAGCCTACGCATATAGATATTGCCAAGTGGCGATGGAATAAGGAAACGAGATTTCCAAACCATTACGACTTAAGGAGTAAGCATACTCCATACGCACTCACGCATGTGGTGAACCATTGTATAAACACCAACATGGTAAACCTTGTCATGAGACCTATGAGTGGAAACAAACCCCTCAACAAGAACCTTCACTTACCAGTGATGAAATACCCTTCAATTGAAGAACGGGACCAGAAAACCCTCGAAGTTTCTTGGGATGTCCCGGTGATGTACCTACAAGTAGAACTACACAGCTAGAGCCTATAACCAATGTTCAGCACTATGGAGACAGTAATTGTCAAAAACAACCAATGTGTGTGCACACTACACACCATGAATGACCAACGCTCAAGAGAGCTTGTAACCCGATAAACCACTTCATCTGTGGTCAACCAAGTTATTTGGAAAACTACATCATGAATGAAGAAGTAATGTGAGGTAAGCTAACCTGCACATGAAACCTAAATTGAAATAAAACATCCCCACAATGGGGAGATAATAGTATTGCAGTATACTACGACAACCGTCATACACATGAACTAGGAACCTCCTAGTGTATGTACACCATAAGGAAATGGTGCCAATGATAATGGCAATAAGTAAAGAGGATCTACCACAGTAACAGAAACAGAAAAAACAATGTTGTACAATGAGTAAGAATACGGCGCGCAACAGGCGACCGCTATGAGGAAGTAACAGATAATAACACGGAGTATAAGTATGAAATGACTGGACGGAATATTCTTTCCTATCGCATAAGTGACTTACTGTCAAGCGTTTACGCCTCTGCACTCTGTATGACTGAGTGTTTTGGCATTGCACTTGTGCAGCTAATGACCTAATGGGATGGCTAGGGATATGGAGAATGAAAACCGTAGTAAACCCTTCTTTTCACCAACGAACGTGGCACAAGCCAGTTAAGCAAGCTCAGCAACAGACCGTGCGGCCTAAGGCCAAAGAAGCACGAAGAGTGTAAAACACACTAACAATCAAAAGATGTGAATTCCAGTGGAATAAAGAGTGAAAAGAAACTTAAAAACAGTCACTAGGACCGACGTATAGAAATGCAAGGTCATACAAGTAAAGGACACTTGTACCGAACCAGAAGAACTGGTATAACTTGGAAGCTAGTGACGACAGAGGAAGCGCTACAGTTAAGTGGTGACTTAACCTCACCCGACAGTAAGTCGGAGGAACTTAACGAATAATCGTGGAAGCACGAATAGCATGTGCAGTAGATTACCAGAGAGCTGGTTACAGATCTTAAACTCATTGAGTTCAAACACGGTAGAAGAATACTGCATTTGCTTAGTAAACCTCATTTCCATAATAGACGGATAAAAGGTGATGTACAGCACTTTAAGGATAACAAGATGGGTGAATAACCCAAGCTATCAGGGTCGCGCAGCAGATGCTAGTGGGCCCCAGCTAGGAGATTAATGTACCTAGTGAGTATAAGAGAATGGCTATTAATGCCTTGAAGCCGGTTAGGCTAGAACCTAATTAATTATGAGTTAAATAAACTCATATAGGAATTCTTGGTGCAAAGACTAAACCATTGGTATGGTTAAGACCCCTTTGACCAGAGCATATTGTATAGTATACCGTAGTGAAGCTAAACGCTTCAGATTGCCCAAATTGATTAAACCAATGCTTAATAATAGTAACATATGGTAGATTACGTGGGCGTAATCCCTTTTAAGGGGGGTAGAGCGAAAACCGCTTAATGTAAGTTTTGTGAATAAAACACATAAACCGTAATGTGCATATCACAAATGAGAATCAAATTGATGATTGATACTATGTTAAATAAACATAAGTACTCATTCATATTGTAATTATGGTAACTAGGCATTAGACATGCAAATACCATAGGAGGAATATACCCATCTTGTAACAACAATGTAAGAGTATTAGTAAAAGAAAAGTAATGAGTAGTGGACGGAGCTCCACAAGTATTGTAGCCTTTAAATAAGTAGTACGAAACGATGGAGAGTAGTAGAGGAATGTAGCCTTTGAGTAGTGTATTCGTATGTAAGTTGTGGGACGAAATTATGGATGACTAAATTTTATAAGTATGGTAATCCCTAGTTAGAATAATTGAAACGATGGAGAGTAATGAATGGAAGTAGTGAAGGTTTATGAAATGAGCATTTAGGTATCGAACCACGGAGTAAAGCACTTGGGAAGTAGAGTGAGGATGAATGATGGACTGATTCCATCCTTTGGAGATGTATGAATTCGTATCACAACTAGAAATGGTAAAGAGATAGAAAATGAAAACAATTAAATTATTTGTTTGTTTGAAACTGATGTGCGAAGTCGAACTTGATCCTGATCAGATCAAGGGAAACCAAACACAAATTGGGGTGGAAAGATAGCTCAACACTGGTGCTGATCACATCAGGGTCGAACGATTCTTGAAACTCCCCTCAAGTGGTCACAAGAATCACGCATAGGATAGATGTAATGAATATAAACTGGAATTTGGAGTTGTATGTTTTAGAAGGATTTCTAAGTAGCCGCTGGGAAGGATTTTCCATAGACTGGAGACTAAGTATTTATTAGAAGCTTATATCGGAGAAGGTAGCAGTATATTATGTTGTATTATTTCAACGGCAGCAGGACATAGAGGGGTCCTGTGTCTAGAGGACCTGAGTGCCTACGGGATTGTATGTGTATTGCATTGCCTTGGGAATAACTTTGCATTGTATGTATGTATAAATTGGTAATGAGGAACCGGATGGTCGGTAGTAATGCGGATGGGAGTAATTATTGTGCATTAGTATGGTATGGTATGGTATAGTATGTAGGAACCTTGAGTGACGGATTTGGGATTGGTAAGGAGGAAGAACGTATGGCTTTGGCATTAGACAAGTATAAATGAGTAAGTATAGTAATCCCATAACCTCGAACAACTTTGAGGACAAAGTTCTTAAGGGGGTAGATGAAATACCCCGAACTTAAATATAGGGATTAAAATTAACTCAATACGTATTTAAGGGCCTAATGACACCTAAGTAATATTGGTAAGGAAAAATAAATCCTAAAGAAATAAAGAAACGCTTAAAAAGCGAAAAACACTAAATAAGCGTTAAATAACCATAGGAGGTATGAGACCTCGGTTAGCATGTTATATGGATTCTAAAGCCTTGTTGAGGCCTAAAATGATGTATGGGAACAACTCCCGAAGAAAACAGATGCAAATAATGTATTAAAACGCTAATAGAGCTTTAGCGCACGTTTTCGAGAAAACCCGAAAACGTGACTTTAAGGGTCAAACAGACCCGTAAAAATTATAAATCATTAAATAACAATTATTAAGCATTTATGGAAGCTTGGTAACCAGTAAAAATAATTAAACGAGAAAATTCCAGAAAACGGGCCCGGTTAGTGAATAGTATTGAAACCGGGTAAATTAACGAGCGTTTTCTGTAAAAGACGAAAAACGCTCCAACTAGTAGTAATATAGTGGGCCTGTTTTTTATCTGCTAGTTAACCCCTCACACACTCACATACTAGCTAACTAATTAAAGAGGCAAAAAGCAAAAGTGAGAAAAGTAAAAAGTACCTCACATACACTCTCCTCTCATTTTCTTCTTCTCTCCCACTTCTTCTTCCCCATCGTACTCCCTCTCTTCTCCTCCCTCCTTGCTGCGATTTTGAGCTCCCCACTACAACAATGGAAGCTCTTCTTCTTCTTCATGCTCTACCTCCATGTGAGCTACAAATGTAAAAATAATTACGTATTCTTACTCCCCTCATCCTCCTCTACCTTTCTATCTTTTCAAAATATCAAAATGAGAAAGTTCATCTCCATGGGTTTTCCCCATTCAAAGAGAAAATGGTACCAATGGGTAGCTTGGAGTCTTCTCTCTCCATTAAGGTAAAAATCTACATGAAAAACTCATGTTCTCTCCATTTACCTCCATAACCGATTTTTGCCCATTTTTAATGCCCTGTTTTTCTCTCTCTTTTGAGCACCAATTTCACCTTCCAATGGTGGTGAGAACACCTTCTTGAACCATGGGCTAAAACCCCTCCTAAAAGCTTCAAAAGGTAAACCCTAGAAACTTGTTTAAAACATCTCAATGAGTTAGTATAAATCTTAAGGGTAGTATATTAATTATACTTGTTTTGTATGCTTTGGATGATGGGAATGGAGTTTGGCAACTCCATTCCCCATATAACCGATTTTGAGGCAAGAAAGGAAGAAGGAGGAAAAATGAGAAAGAAAGAAGGAAGTATAAGCTCAAGGTAAGAGCTCCTTCCTAATGTTAAATTCTATTGCATTAGAGTAATGGGAATGGGTAAAATATTTATAGAATCCAAAACCTTGTACTAGTATTGAGGATTGTGAAGTTTGAGTATTTAAGAGCAAGTATTTGAATTGTAGGCTTTGGAGCCAAATGTGATGTGTATGTGGATGGGAATTGTGGATTGAGAAAGTATTGAGGAATTTATATTTGTATGAGTGCTGGTAGAACCCTCGTGGTTTGGCTAGATTAGGAATGAATTTGGTGAGAATGTGTAAGTGTGGCTAAGTAAGAAAAGTAGATGAACTATGACGAATTTTTGGTAGGAATTGAGCATTAAAGAATGACTTGGTGAATGGGAGAACCAAGGTATGTATTGGGGTTAGTAGAGATGTTTAATGACCATGGATTGGTAATTAGAGAATGAGGATGAAACATGTCAAAATCTGTAGCAAGAGGTATTGGATTTCATTGGAGGAATTAGGAAGAATTAGTGTGCAAGATTTGGTAAGAAGAGAGTTGGACTTGGGTATAGGTAGTGTAATGACTTGGAAATGTATTTGGGATGCTAGGAGTGACATTGATAGTGGAAGTATTGAATGGTAGAAGTTGTAACAAAAATCTGTAGCATTAGAGGAATGAAAATCTGTTGTAAGTGTGGAAAGGAAATGAGGAAATTGTGTAAGTTGATTGATGGATTTAGTAAGGAACTTGGAGGATGAACTAAGGGGTATTAGGAGGTTTAATTAGTGTTAAAACATGTGGGATTAAGTGTAGGAACAATGGGGAAGGAATGGGTAAGAAGAGGGACTGAAAACAGAAATAAAAATGCAATTACTGGGCCGGACCGACCTTGGGACCGGACTTGCAAGGTCTGTCGAGCCCAGATTTACAAAGGACGGAAACCTTCTGGAATGGACCGACCTTGGGACCGGACATGCATGGTCGGTCGGCCAGAAGAATTTCCCGTAATGTAACCTACTGGAATGGACCGACCTTGCGACCGGACTTGCAAGGTCGGTCGACTCAAAATTCGCCTGTACTATAACTTACTAGAATGGACCGACCTTGGGACCGGACTTGCAAGGTCGGTCGGCCTAAAAATTTTCCGTCCGTAACTCACTGGAATGGACCGACCTTGGGACCGGACTTGCAAGGTCGGTCGGCCCTGAAATTTTTCCAGCGTATTGTCCTACTGACTTCGACCGACTTTGGGACCGGACTTGGGTAAGGTCGGTCGAGTCATACAAAAAAAAATTTTAATTAAATAACAATAATATATATATGTATGTATATGTATACCCACATATCATATGTACGTATATGTAAGTAAACCAGTGTTAAGTAAGAAAACAAACTTAAAGAAAGTAAACAATGTGTAAGTATAATAGCAAGTGAAACCGAAACAACAGGACAACGGGGTAAGTACGGGAGTAGCAATTATGTATGTAATGTAATGTGAAGTATTGATTGAACCGTTTGGCATGTAGCCGGGGGTTCAAGAATAGGACTCGAGGAACAAATAAGGACTAAAGAACAAGAAGGCACCGGTGAAGTAAATTGCAGAAAAAGGTATGATTTCTTCATGCCCTGTATCCTAATCTGGTTACCCCGATTTGTGTGCTTATTTGATCACCTAAATAAGATAAATGCATGAATCGGACTATATTGCACTTACTTGTGCTTGTTTACATTGTTCTTGATGTTTGTCTTGAACAATAGTTTGTATAATTCATGAAATATATGAATGATGATGAACTGTATTCGAACCTTGTATTGTACTCGAGTATTGTATTGTATTTCGTATGAATGTGTATTGAGCAATGTATTTGTGTATGTGGCTTGAGTGAATGACTTCTACTAATTCCTAACCACCTAACTCCTAACAAAAGTACTAAGTAAAATGGAATGAGTAGAAGTCCGATATAGCTTCGGCCACGCGTGAGGATGAGGAGACACAAGAGGTTGGATCCGATTCCTGGTTCTTAAACTGGTCCACGGCCCAAATCCCTTAAATGGGTAGCATCCTGGATTGGTGAACCAAGTAAATCCCGGTGGTGGGACCGAGTAGTTCCCCGGGCCGGAGGTCCCGACGACTTGACTTGAGTAAATAAGTATGTATGAGTATGAGTATGTATGCGTAAGTACTGTGGAACGAGTAAAAGAGTAATCTCCACCCGATTAACCCGGGTGGACCAACATGAGCTAACAAGGACATGTATTGGGTATGTATTGCGTATGTATTGTATATTTATTGTGTACTGCGTATCTCGGAAAGGTAAGAAGGTATTTGACGGCTTGTATGGTTACCCTGTATGTATGAAGTGTGTAATGACGTGTATGTATGTATTCCTTGTGTAATGTATTGTAATGTTGTGTATAAGAGCATGTATGCATGTATGTACGAATAAAATGAACCGCATGTATTCGACCAAGTGGTCGGCGTACCCTCACTAGTACGCGGGGTATGCGGTTATCATGCTCAGCGAAAGCTGACCCCCTCGGGGGAACGTTTTTAGTGTGCAGGTACCCGAAGAGGATATGGTCAAGGCACGAGACCGGTGACTACATCTGGATAGTAGTAGTAGAATGTAGAGGTGTACTAAATAGCACACCCCTTGTACTTAGAAAGTAAGTAGTTGTGAGGAATAGGTAGTGGTTAGACTCTTAATGAGTACATATGAACTTGGAAGAAGCATTGTATTTGTGTTGGGAACCTAGCAAACTTGGTTATGTATTCTGTTTTGTATGGTTTATGAAGGAGTAAAGTATTGAATGGAACATTGTAGTATTCAATTGACGAATGGAGTATGTGTTGTAGATGTGTAGTACTCGGGATTCCGGTCCATCAGACCGATGCTGTATGTAGAAGTAGTAGCCTTGTTAGTCACGAGGGTGACTAACGACATTGTATCACCCACTGTATGTAAGTATGTATCCGCTGCGTGAACCTGGAAGTACGAGGAGATTGGACGGTAATGATTGTATTAGTGGTAGGGGTGTTACAAAAAGTGGTATCAGAGCGAAGTATCGCTCTGATGACTGGAAATACCGAGTTTAGGAAATACCGAGTTAGGAATTAGAAGCTTAGGGCTAAGGGCTGAGTGATAGCATTAGAGAGATGCTAGTTAGGAACTACCGGTGAGTACCGGATACCTATGATACCAGACCCGCCCTCTACAAACCCCATGGTATAACTTGGGAAAGGACGCCAGAGAGAAGAAAAGCCTTCTCATACTCGGGGAAAACCCGATCTGGCAGTTGTGAAGCAATCACACGGTAAACAAGAACCGACACGTAGTAGATTCCACGAACTGGGAGTCCCAGAGATGGATCCCGGTTGAACAATAATACCCGCACTTAATAGCGGTGGAATGAGCACTCCAACTACAAGGAGGCTACAACTTACAACAACATGGGGCGACATGCTTAGCAGTCGCGAACCCCGGCTAGACAACCAGCAGCAGGAAAAGAAGCACTAACCGTGCAGCGAAATGGAAAAGGAGCAGTGATGGAACCCGAGACACAAGTCGGGACAGCAGTAGCTAGATAATACCACCAACGGTATGCTAGCTGACTAAGGACATAGTCGGAAGTGGTTAACTCCAAAACTACGACGCCATTAAGGTTGCAATACCTGGCCAATATAGCTCAGACAACTACAAGAACAACCATGAGATATAATCCAATAGGACTACAAGTAGTGCCTAAACAAGGAAGGCTCAGTAACCACCCCAGGCGTGTGGGAACGAGCCACAAGGAACGACACTAAACCAAATAGAGTGGGAATCTCCAAGGATTGGAGAAGTACCCAGATCTACGACAGCCATGTCTAGACCACCAAGAAGCTACCTAAGGGATCGAGTATACCAATTATAGATCGATAAGATCGAGGGAAGAGTCAGCAAGGCTAACAAATACGAGTGGAAACCATACCGTGATCGGTATAGGATTACTCAAAAACCACCAGTACCACGCACTTGCCACGGCAAGTGCAGCAAGGACAGGAACATACAGAGGAACCCTAACACATCACAAGTACATAGTAATGTGTTGTGACCGTAATGAAACAACTACAGGATCACACATCCTAACAACTAGAAGTATGGAACCTTGGAAAGGCCTAACGGCCTGACCACTGTAATTAGAACGTACCAGTCAGCGAGAAGCTAGACTCGGTCAAGACCTCAAACATGGCTATGCCATGAGAGACCTCTTTTAACACCGAACCATATTAAGACCCAAAATTTTTCTTTCAAAATCAACCTTTCTTTTAGACCTTGGATTTTAAAACCAAAACCAACTGAATTTGAATTATGGTGAGTATCATAGAATGATACAAGAGGAGTTGGCAACAGAATACTTCACTTAGGCGTGTGACAAACACTACGAGTGTACCCAATTACGGGATGTGGGACAACCGCACTCCGAGGGAGCTTGCGGGCCTGACATATAGTCAGGTAAGTGGTAACGTATCAATATGGTACCCCACGTATGTACACATGTAGTGAACGACACACGGGAAGTAGTCAACTCCGTTCTACGGACCATGAGCGAGTTCAAATCAGAACAGCTGGATACTTCAGACAACCAAGTATAAGGAACTCAGAGGATCCATCTGAAGATAAGGAATAAGGACTAGAAAGTGCGAAATGCACAAACTAGTAAGTATAGACATGGGACATGTCTCAAGACATCAAGCAAATACATTATAGCTGGAAAGTATACCCAGCCTAAACACAGTAAGGCGATTGCCTAACGTGAACACCACAATGCTCAACAAACGGGACAGAGTTCCCAAGAGCAATTACACGATTACCCCAAATATCATCCATCATCAAAGAGGACATTTAAACCTAGTCTCGAGCACTAGGAGCGAGTATAGACGGCCTACCCAACGACGGGAGACGTTATAACCCAAAAAGGGAATAGCTTAAATAAGATACCACAAGGCAGTATGGTGATAACCTATCATAAACATTGGCCAGATGTAACGGCATAACCTAACAACACCCAGGAGCAATCCTCGAAGGGTGTCTGAGTTAACACAATCGAACAAGTGTCATGGAGAGAGCATGACAACCAGAACGAATATTCGGTTAGGATACCGAAGGGATTTCACTTAACAAGGAATACCCTCCACCACCGAAAGGCACTGATTGACATCAGAATGTCTAAAGGGGCCTCCTATGAATGGAAGCGTGATGTCACGACTTACCATGGAGCCCAGTAATACCTCCAACCTATGGGGTATGCAGGAAGTGGAAACATGTATAAGCAGCTTGCAAAGAGCATAGCTTGCAGCAATAAGGCTCAGAAGCCGTAAACCAAATACGTTATATAAACATAAACGGTTGCAAAACCTGCACCATTTGTTAACAAGACTTGCAAGAGGTATGACCTCATACGACAAGAAATCAACAACTGGACCATCAATTCAAACCCAACTTTATGAGTGGGTTGGACTAATGGCTACCTCAATGTCACTGTCACTAGAGCATCACCCTAGTATACAGTAGACAAACTAGTAATTTTCCTTCTCGCCTTCTGTAGCAATGGTAGCACAGAGGCATAAGAATCGCGATAATGCCAAATTAGCCTAGTCCCCACTTGGACACTACGAAAAACCCAAAGGAAGGTACCCCTCGTTAGCCAAAGACCACCAACGTGGTGAAGATGCGAACCCTTAGAAAGACTTCCATCTATTATAACAGTAAAGCCTACGCATATAGATATTGCCAAGTGGCGATGGAATAAGGAACGAGATTTCCAAACCATTACGACTTAAGGAGTAAGCATACTCCATACGCACTCACGCATGTGGTGAACCATTGTATAAACACCAACATGGTAAACCTTGTCATGAGACCTATGAGTGGAAACAAACCCCTCAACAAGAACCTTCACTTACCAGTGATGAAATACCCTTCAATTGAAGAACGGGACCAGAAAACCCCGAAGTTTCTTGGGATGTCCCGGTGATGTACCTACAAGTAAACTACACGCTAGAGCCTATAACCAATGTTCAGCACTATGGAGACAGTAATTGTCAAAAACAACCAATGTGTGTGCACACTACACACCATGAATGACCAACGCTCAAGAGAGCTTGTAACCCGATAAACCACTTCATCTGTGGTCAACCAAGTTATTTGGCAAAACTACATCATGAATGAAGAAGTAATGTGAGGTAAGCTAACCTGCACATGAAACCTAAATTGAAATAAAACATCCCCACAATGGGGAGATAATAGTATTGCGGTATACTACGACAACCGTCATACACATGAACTAGGAACCTCCTAGTGTATGTACACCATAAGGAAATGGTGCCAATGATAATGGCAATAAGTAAAGAGGATCTACCACAGTAACAGAAACAGTAAAACAATGTTGTACAATGAGTAAGAATACGGCGCGCAACAGGCGACCGCTATGAGGAAGTAACAGATAATAACGGAGTATAAGTATGAAATGACTGGACGGAATATTCTTTCCTATCGCATAAGTGACTTACTGTCAAGCGTTTACGCCTCTGCACTCTGTATGACTGAGTGTTTTGGCATTGCACTTGTGCAGCTAATGACCTAATGGGATGGCTAGGGATATGGAGAATGAAAACCGTAGTAAACCCTTCTTTTCACCAACGAACGTGGCACAAGCCAGTTAAGCAAGCTCAGCAACAGACCGTGCGGCCTAAGGCCAAAGAAGCACGAAGAGTGTAAAACACACTAACAATCAAAAGATGTGAATTCCAGTGGAATAAAGAGTGAAAAGAAACTTAAAAACAGTCACTAGACCGACGTATAGAAATGCAAGGTCATACAAGTAAAGGACACTTGTACCGAACCAGAAGAACTGGTATAACTTGGAAGCTAGTGACGACAGAGGAAGCGCTACAGTTAAGTGACTTAACCTCACCCGACAGTAAGTCGGAGGAACTTAACGAATAATCGTGGAAGCACGAATAGCATGTGCAGTAGATTACCAGAGAGCTGGTTACAGATCTTAAACTCATTGAGTTCAAACACGGTAGAAGAATACTGCATTTGCTTAGTAAACCTCATTTCCATAATAGACGGATAAAAGGTGATGTAAGCACTTTAAGGATAACAAGAAGGGTGAATAACCCAAGCTTCAGGTCGCGCAGCAGATGCTAGTGGGCCCCAGCTAGGAGATTAATGTACCTAGTGAGTATAAGAGAATGGCTATTAATGCCTTGAAGCCGGTTAGGCTAGAACCTAATTAATTATGAGTTAAATAAACTCATATAGGAATTCTTGGTGCAAAGACTAAACCATTGGTATGGTTAAGACCCCTTTGACCAGAGCATATTGTATAGTATACCGTAGTGAAGCTAAACGCTTCAGATTGCCCAAATTGATTAAACCAATGCTTAATAATAGTAACATATGGTAGATTACGTGGGCGTAATCCCTTTTAAGGGGGGTAGAGCGAAAACCGCTTAATGTAAGTTTTGTGAATAAAACACATAAACCGTAATGTGCATATCACAATGAGAATCAAATTGATGATTGATACTATGTTAATATAAACATAAGTACTCATTCATTGTAATTATTTAACTAGGCATTAGACATGCAAATACCATAGGAGGAATATACCCATCTTGTAACAACAATGTAAGAGTATTAGTAAAAGAAAAGTAATGAGTAGTGGACGGAGCTCCACAAGTATTGTAGCCTTTAAATAAGTAGTACGAAACGATGGAGAGTAGTAGAGGAATGTAGCCTTTGAGTAGTGTATTCGTATGTAAGTTGTGGGACGAAATTATGGATGACTAAATTTTATAAGTATGGTAATCCCTAGTTAGAATAATTGAAACGATGGAGAGTAATGAATGGAAGTAGTGAAGGTTTATGAAATGAGCATTTAGGTATCGAACCACGGAGTAAAGCACTTGGGAAGTAGAGTGAGGATGAATGATGGACTGATTCCATCCTTTGGAGATGTATGAATTCGTATCACAACTAGAAATGGTAAAGAGATAGAAAATGAAAACAATTAAATTATTTGTTTGTTTGAAACTGATGTGCGAAGTCGAACTTGATCCTGATCAGATCAAGGGAAACCAAACACAAATTGGGGTGGAAAGATAGCTCAACACTGGTGCTGATCACATCAGGGTCGAACGATTCTTGAAACTCCCCTCAAGTGGTCACAGAATCACGCATAGGATAGATGTAATGAATATAAACTGGAATTTGGAGTTGTATGTTTTAGAAGGATTTCTAAGTAGCCGCTGGGAAGGATTTTCCATAGACTGGAGACTAAGTATTTATTAGAAGCTTATATCGGAGAAGGTAGCAGTATATTATGTTGTATTATTTCAACGGCAGCAGGACATAGAGGGGTCCTGTGTCTAGAGGACCTGAGTGCCTACGGGATTGTATGTGTATTGCATTGCCTTGGGAATAACTTTGCATTGTATGTATGTATAAATTGGTAATGAGGAACCGGATGGTCGGTAGTAATGCGGATGGGAGTAATTATTGTGCATTAGTATGGTATGGTATGGTATAGTATGTAGGAACCTTGAGTGACGGATTTGGGATTGGTAAGGAGGAAGAACGTATGGCTTTGGCATTAGACAAGTATAAATGAGTAAGTATAGTAATCCCATAACCTCGAACAACTTTGAGGACAAAGTTCTTAAGGGGGTAGATTGAAATACCCCGAACTTAAATATAGGGATTAAAATTAACTCAATACGTATTTAAGGGCCTAATGACACCTAAGTAATATTGGTAAGGAAAAATAAATCCTAAAGAAATAAAGAAACGCTTAAAAAGCGAAAAACACTAAATAAGCGTTAAATAACCATAGGAGGTATGAGACCTCGGTTAGCATGTTATATGGATTCTAAAGCCTTGTTGAGGCCTAAAATGATGTATGGGAACAAATCCCGAAGAAAACAGATGCAAATAATGTATTAAAACGCTAATAGAGCTTTAGCGCACGTTTTTCGAGAAAACCCGAAAACGTGACTTTAAGGGTCAAACAGACCCGTAAAAATTATAAATCATTAAATAACAATTATTAAGCATTTATGGAAGCTTGGTAACCAGTAAAAATAATTAAACGAGAAAATTCCAGAAAACGGGCCCGGTTAGTGAATAGTATTGAAACCGGGTAAATTAACGAGCGTTTTCTGTAAAAGACGAAAAACGCTCCAACTAGTAGTAATATAGTGGGCCTGTTTTTTATCTGCTAGTTAACCCCTCACACACTCACATACTAGCTAACTAATTAAAGAGGCAAAAAGCAAAAAGTGAGAAAAGTAAAAAGTACCTCACATACACACTCTCCTCTCATTTCTCTTCTCTCTCTCCCACTTCTTCTTCCCCATCGTACTCCCTCTCTTCCTCCTCCCTCCTTGCTGCGATTTTGAGCTCCCCACTACAACAATGGAAGCTCTCTCTTCTTCTTCATGCTCTACCTCCATGTGAGCTACAAATGTAAAAATAATTACGTATTCTTACTCCCCTCATCCTCCTCTACCTTTCTATCTTTTCAAAATATCAAAATGAGAAAGTTCATCTCCATGGGTTTTCCCCATTCAAAGAGAAAATGGTACCAATGGGTAGCTTGGAGTCTTCTCTCTCCATTAAGGTAAAAATCTACATGAAAAACTCATGTTCTCTCCATTTACCTCCATAACCGATTTTTGCCCATTTTTAATGCCCTGTTTTTCTCTCTCTTTTGAGCACCAATTTCACCTTCCAATGGTGGTGAGAACACCTTCTTGAACCATGGGCTAAAACCCCTCCTAAAAGCTTCAAAAGGTAAACCCTAGAAACTTGTTTAAAACATCTCAATGAGTTAGTATAAATCTTAAGGGTAGTATATTAATTATACTTGTTTTGTATGCTTTGGATGATGGGAATGGAGTTTGGCAACTCCATTCCCCATATAACCGATTTTGAGGCAAGAAAGGAAGAAGGAGGAAAAATGAGAAAGAAAGAAGGAAGTATAAGCTCAAGGTAAGAGCTCCTTCCTAATGTTAAATTCTATTGCATTAGAGTAATGGGAATGGGTAAAAATTTATAGAATCCAAAACCTTGTACTAGTATTGAGGATTGTGAAGTTGAGTATTTAAGAGCAAGTATTTGAATTGTAGGCTTTGGAGCCAAATGTGATGTGTATGTGGATGGGAATTGTGGATTGAGAAAGTATTGAGGAATTTATAATTGTATGAGTGCTGGTAGAACCCTCGTGGTTTGGCTAGATTAGGAATGAATTTGGTGAGAATGTGTAAGTGTGGCTAAGTAAGAAAAGTAGATGAACTATGACGAATTTTTGGTAGGAATTGAGCATTAAAGAATGACTTGGTGAATGGGAGAACCAAGGTATGTATTGGGGTTAGTAGAGATGTTTAATGACCATGGATTGGTAATTAGAGAATGAGGATGAAACATGTCAAAATCTGTAGCAAGAGGTATTGGATTTCATTGGAGGAATTAGGAAGAATTAGTGTGCAAGATTTGGTAAGAAGAGAGTTGGACTTGGGTATAGGTAGTGTGACTTGGAAATGTATTTGGGATGCTAGGAGTGACATTGATAGTGGAAGTATTGAATGGTAGAAGTTGTAACAAAAATCTGTAGCATTAGAGGAATGAAAATCTGTTGTAAGTGTGGAAAGGAAATGAGGAAATTGTGTAAGTTGATTGATGGATTTAGTAAGGAACTTGGAGGATGAACTAAGGGGTATTAGGAGGTTTAATTAGTGTTAAAACATGTGGGATTAAGTGTAGGAACAATGGGGAAGGAATGGGTAAGAAGAGGGACTGAAAACAGAAATAAAAATGCAATTACTGGGCGGACCGACCTTGGGGGACTTGCAAGGTCTGTCGAGCCCAGATTTACAAAGGACGGAAACCTTCTGGAATGGACCGACCTTGGGACCGGAATGCATGGTCGTTCGGCCAGAAGAATTTCCCGTAATGTAACCTACTGGAATGGACCGACCTTGGCGACCGGACTTGCAAGGTCGGTCGACTCAAAATTCGCCTGTACTATAATACTAGAATGGACCGACCTTGGGACCGGACTTGCAAGGTCGGTCGGCCTAAAAATTTTCCGTCCGTAACTCACTGGAATGGACCGACCTTGGGACCGGACTTGCAAGGTCGGTCGGCCCTGAAATTTTTCCAGCGTATTGTCCTACTGACTTCGACCGACTTTGGGACCGGACTTGGGTAAGGTCGGTCGAGTCATACAAAAAAAAATTTTAATTAAATAACAATAATATATATATGTATGTATATGTATACCCACATATACATATGTACGTATATGTAAGTAAACCAGTGTTAAGTAAGAAAACAAACTTAAAGAAAGTAAACAATGTGTAAGTATAATAATAGCAAGTGAAACCGAAACAACAGGACAACGGGGTAAGTACGGGAGTAGCAATTATGTATGTAATGTAATGTGAAGTATTGATTGAACCGTTTGGCATGTAGCCGGGGGTTCAAGAATAGGACTCGAGGAACAAATAAGGACTAAAGAACAAGAAGGCACCGGTGAAGTAAATTGCAGAAAAAGGTATGATTTCTTCATGCCCTGTATCCTAATCTGGTTACCCCGATTTGTGTGCTTATTTGATCACCTAAATAAGATAAATGCATGAATCGGACTATATTGCACTTACTTGTGCTTGTTTACATTGTTCTTGATGTTTGTCTTGAACAATAGTTTGTATAATTCATGAAATATATGAATGATGATGAACTGTATTCGAACCTTGTATTGTACTCGAGTATTGTATTGTATTTCGTATGAATGTGTATTGAGCAATGTTTGTGTATGTGGCTTGAGTGAATGACTTCTACTAATTCCTAACCACCTAACTCCTAACAAAAGTACTAAGTAAAATGGAATGAGTAGAAGTCCGATATAGCTTCGGCCACGCGTGAGGATGAGGAGACACAAGAGGTTGGATCCGATTCCTGGTTCTTAAACTGGTCCACGGCCCAAATCCCTTAAATGGGTAGCATCCTGGATTGGTGAACCAAGTAAATCCCGGTGGTGGGACCGAGTAGTTCCCCGGGCCGGAGGTCCCGACGACTTGACTTGAGTAAATAAGTATGTATGAGTATGAGTATGCATGCGTAAGTACTGTGGAACGAGTAAAAGAGTAATCTCCACCCGATTAACCCGGGTGGACCAACATGAGCTAACAAGGACATGTATTGGGTATGTATTGCGTATATGTATTGTGTACTGCGTATCTCGGAATGGTAAGAAGGTATTTGACGGCTTGTATGGTTACCCTGTATGTATTGAAGAGTGTGTAATGACGTGTATGTATGTATTCCTTGTGTAATGTATTGTAATATTGTGTATAAGAGCATGTATGCATGTATGTATGAATAAAATGAACCGCATGTATTCGACCAAGTGCTCGGCGTACCCTCACTAGTACGCGGGGTATGCGGTTATCATGCTCAGCGAAAGCTGACCCCCTTGGGGGAACGTTTTTAGTGTGCAGGTACCCGAAGAGGATATGGTCAAGGCACGAGACCGGTGACTTCATCTGGATAGTAGTATTAGAATGTAGAGGTGTACTAAATAGCACACCCCTTGTACTTAGAAAGTAAGTAGTTATGAGGAATGGGTAGTGGTTAGACTCTTAATGAGTACATATGAACTTGGAAGAAGCATTGTATTTGTGTTGGAACCTAGCAAACTCGGTTATGTATTCTGTTTTGTATGGTTTATGAAGGAGTAATGCATTGAATGGAACATTGTAGTATTCAATTGACGAATGGAGTATGTGTTGTAGATGTGTAGTACTCGGGTTTCTGGTCCATCAGACCGATGCTGTATGTAGAAGTAGTAGCCTTGTTAGTCACGAGGGTGACTAACGGCATTGTATCACCCACTGTATGTAAGTATGTATCCGCTGCGTGAACCTGGAACTACGAGGAGATTGGACGGTAATGATTGTATTAGTGGTAGGGGTGTTACAAAAAGCGACCCATATCTGGTTCATCCCACCTCTAGTCTGAGGGAGACCTACAATAAAATCCATAGAGATGGAGTCCCACTTCCACCCTGGAATCTCCAATGGTTGAACTAAACCACCCATTCGCTTGTGCTCAAACTTGACCTTTTGGCATGTGAGACACTTAGCCACAAACTTAGCTACCTCTTTCTTCATTTTGGGCCACCAAAAGTGCTTCTTAAGGTCCTTGTACAACTTATCTCCTCCCGGATGGGTGGAATACGGAGTGGTATGGGCTTCCTTCATTAGCTTCTCCTTCAGGTCACCACACTTGTGAGGCACACACAACCTTCTCTTGAATCTAAGACCACCATCGTCATGGATCATGAAATCTTGTGCCTTACCCTCCTGCATCTTTCTTTTAATTCGGTCAAGTTTCACATCTCCATCCTGATTCTTAATGATCTCAGCCTGAATATCTGATGTGGCCATTATACTATACATCTGAATTTCAGCTTCAAATCCCCAGGCTCCATCATCTCTAAGCCCATGTCACAGATCTCACGAGCTAATTCTTCTGAAAAGATTCAAAGAGCATTCACTGAGTGGCTCTTCTTTCTGCTTGGAGCATCAGTAACCACATTCGCCTTTCCCTCATGGTACTGAATATCCAAATCATAATCTTTTATCAGCTCCAACCATCTTCTTTGCCTCATATTAAGCTCCTTCTGAGTGGAGATGTACTTCAGACTCTTATGGTGAGTGTAGATTTTGCAAGTAACTCTATACAGGTAATTCCTCCAAATTTTCAAGGCAAACACCACCACGGCTAGCTCCAAGTCATGCGTGGGATATCTTGTCCCATACTCCTCCAACTGCCTTGAGGGGTAAGCTATCGCCATTCCATGTTACATTAGTACACAACCGAGCCCAAAATTTGAAGAATCACTGTAAACATCAAACCCTTTTATACTAGACGGCAGAGTTAGAACCGATGCAGAAGTCAGCCTTTCCTTCAGGGTCTGGAATGCCTTTTGACATTCATCACTCCACTGAAATTTAATCACCTTCTTCATCAAGTTAGTGAGAGGCTTGGCAATCCTCGAGAAGTCCTTCACAAACCTCCTATAATATCCTGCCAACCCACGGAAGCTTCGAATCTGTATCACATTGGTCGGTCTGGGACAGTCCCTCACGGCTTGCACCTTTGCAGGGTCTACAGAAATTCCTTCACTGGTCACCACATGGCCTAAGAAAGAAACTTTGTCTAACGAAAACTCGCATTTGGACAATTTTGCATACAACTGGTTATCCCTTAAGATCTGCAAAATCTTCCTCAAATGTTCTTCATACTCCTCAACACTCGTAAAGTATACCAGGATGTCATCAATGAAGACCACAACAAACTGATCCAAAGGCCAAATATCATGTTCATCAAATCCATAAAGACTGCAGGAGCGTTAGTTAACCCGAAAGGCATCACAGTAAATTCAAAGTGCCCATACCGAGTTTTGAAAGCAGTCTTTGAAATGTCTTTCTTTGCGATCCTCAACTGGTGATACCCTGATCTCAGGTCAATCTTTGGGAAAACTCCAGCTCCCCGTAACTGGTCAAACAAGTCATCTATCCTAGGGAGTGGATACTTATTCTTCACTGTCACTCGGTTCAGCTCTCGGAAATCATTACAGAGCCTTAAGCTTCCACCCTTCTTCTTCATGAAAAGAACTGGTGCTCCCCAGGGTGATACACTTGGACGGATATACCCTTGTCTAAAAGCTCCTCCAATTGAGCTTTCAACTCTTTCATCTCCGCGGGCGCCATCCTGTAGGGTGGTTTGGAGATTGGTCCAGTACCCGACACTAGATCGATACTGAATTCAACTTCCCTGTTCGGTGGCATGCCAGGAATTTCATCAGGAAACACATCAGGATACTCATTCACCACCTGAATTTCAGAGATAAGCCGCATGGCCCTTTCGGATTTCAGACAAGATTGACATGGCAGAGACTACCTTAATCCCAGGTTCCTTCTCAACACTGCGATATGATACCCTTTGACCCTTAGGACCCTTCAGAACCACCTTCTGCTCATAGCACTTAATGTCACCTCTATATCTTTGTAGCCAATCCATCCCCAAAATAATTAAAAATCCACGAGGTCAAACTGAAACAAATCTTCCTCAAACTCAACTCCCTTATAGTAAGTTTCATATTCTCAAGCAACTTAGAGCAATGGATCATTCTCCCGGACAGAATAGAAACAGTCACAGAAATTGTAGTGCTAGCTACTAAATTCAGCTTCTTGAGAAAAGAAGTAGCCACAAAAGAGTACGATGCTCCGGTATCAAATAGAACATGTGCAGGAGTATTATGAATTCGAAAAGTACCAGTGACTAAGTTGCCTAAAGCTTCGGCCTCAGCTCGACTCATCACATTCAGGAGCCCTGGCATCACATAGTTGTTGTTGGCTCCTTCTTTTGATCCACTACCTCCAATGGTCTGGTCATTCTTCTGATTGGTCCCTCCAATGTTGCTTTGATTACCTCCAGAATTATAACTGCCATTCCCTTCTGCTGGGCACCTCCCTTAGTATTTTTGTAGTACTGGAAAGCCCTGTGGCCTAGCTTGCCACAGTCAAAGCACTTCCACACGTTCCCTCTGCAATCAGTTTTCGGGTGGCTAGTCTTGTTACACTTCTTGCAAATAGGATGTCCTCCCTGATTCTGAACCTGAGTCTGGTTGAAGTTCTTGCTCCCCTGGTATCCACCAGAATTTTAATGATTATTGGGCTTGAATTTCTTGTCACCTCCCTGATTAATAGTCTTCCCAACACTTGAGGGTTCACCATTCCTCTTGTTCGGCTCATTTACCTCCTTTTGGGTAATGGCCACCTTGTGCATCTTTGCAACCTTCACATATGCATCAAGAAGGGTGGTGACATCGACAGCTTGCATCACCATATGGAGGTTCCAGTTCAGACCTCCAATGAACTTTTGCACCTTAGCTTCCTCATCTGGAACAAGGTTTTGAGCAAATCTGGAGAGCTCCACGAACTTGGAGTAGTACTCTGGGACTGTCATCGACAACTACTTCAAATTAAGGAACTCCTTCTACTTCTCACTCTTCACATGAGCAGGGTAAAAGCGCCTCAGCAAGGCATTCTTCAATGCCTGCAAATTAAAGTTAGGAGTGGCAAGTAGGGCATCTTTCTCGGTGGTCCACCATCTGGCTACTTCACTCTTCAAGTAAAATACAGCACAAGTCACCCTCCAACAAGCTGGGCAATGCACTGTGTCCAAAACTCGCTCCATCTCATCAAGCAAGTCCTCTAAGATCTCTGGGTCTTTTTCACCTTTGTAGTGGCTAGGATTCAGATTAGCCACCTGCTTTGCATAGCTCATCTCAAGACGTTGTGCTTCATTCTGTGCCTAGGCTAGGGCTTGTGCTTGGGCTTGAGCTTGGACCTGGGCCTGAGTCTGGGCCTGAACAAGATTTCCCAAGGTCATCATCATCTGACGCATCTCGGCAATCTGCTGCTCAAGAGTTTGATTGGCGGCCATTCTGATTTGTCTAGCTCTCCTTCTGGTGTAGTAAAGGTGAAATAGCCTGAACTTAATTAGGGTGATTAAATTACTCTAATACGATACTGAGAGCCTATTAGTGCCTAATGATTTTTGGTAAAGAGAATAAATACAAAAAAACAAGAAAAACGCTTAAAAAGCGAAAAACGCTAAATTGAGCATTAAGTGCCCCTTAGAGGAATGCGACCTCGACTAGAGTATTAAATGGATTTTAAAGGCTTAATAAGGCCCAAATAATATATGGGAACAATTCCTGAAGAAAACAGATCCAAATAATGTATTAAAACGCTAATAAAGCTTTAACACATGTATTTCTAGAAACCCCAAAAACGTGACTTTATCTGGTCAAACGAACCGGTAAAAATTATAGTTCATCCAATAACTATAATTAAGCATTAATGGAAGCTTAAGAACCAATAAAATTAAAGAAACGAGAAAATTCCAGAAAACGGGCCCAGTTAGGGAATAGTGCTAAAACCGGGTAAATTAACGAGCATTTTCTGTAAAAGATGAAAAATGCTCCAGCTCACATGTTGAGAAGTGAAGAAATGGCGCCGGACCAAAGCAGGCACGTAAAGCATCCGGCCGCTTTGGCCGGATGGGGTTAAAGGCACGTAAGGCATCCGGCCGCTTTGGCCGGATGAGATTAGGGGCTTGTAGGGCATCCGGCCACCTTAGCCGGATGAAAATGGGACTTGGGCAAAGCAAAACGTTACTCGACCGGCCGCTTGTGGTCGGTCAAAGATACTAAAGAGGGGGTAGAACTGTACTTAAACATGTAAAATACAGGCTGGCACCAAAGGGACCGGGCCCAAAAAACTATAAATAAGGGTGTACCCCCATGAAATAAGACACGTGATTTTGGGCAATCAAACTCGCATTCGATTCTAATAGAAGCTCTCTCCCTCCCTCTCTACTTTCACGAGACTCTGTGTCTGAAATCAGGTAAAGTAGGATAGAAGATTAGATCGAGACATACTAGGATAGAAGTACTGTTGCATTGGGATCGAGCTTGGTCGCATTAGGATTAGTGCACTATTTCATTTGGTGCCGTCTGTGGGAAACGAACAGCAAGAAGCAACCACGAGACCACCTAGAAGCAGGGAAGTAATCTACGGCGATTCATAGTGGAAATCCTAAAGTAACTAATGACGTTTTTTGCAGGATTGAAACACGAAAGATGGCTCCAAGGTCAAGGAAAGCATCAAGGAACGCTGTTGAAGATAACAACCACTCCGAGGAAAGGATGAGTTCGGAGATGCCAGAGGCCATCTCCAAGAAAGATCTAGAAGACATGCTGAAAGGATTGGTCAGATCCATTGACGAAAAAATCGTAGAGGGAAATGAGACTTTGCAGCAGGAATTGATGCAAAGGGACGAGGAGTACCAAAGAAAATGGGATGAGATGACGGAGGCAATTGAGCAATTGAAAAACAGAGACTCCAAAGGTAGCAATGGGGAGGAGAGTAAGGATAGAAAGCGCAATTCAATCATCGATGAAGAAGAGATGGAGGAAGATGATCAAATAGATATGAGCTTGTACCCCTTCTCAGAGCGGATAAGGAAGGCGAAACTCCCGCCGCACTTTGTCGCCCCGGCAATTGAGAAGTATGACGGGACTGGAGATCCTGCTCAGCATAAAAAATTCATGTTCGCCATGAACACTCAGGGGATTAGCTCCCTCGCTCTCTGCAATCTGTTCCCCGGAACACTTTCAAAAAGAGCATTGGGATGGATCTCCACGAGACCGCCTCAGTCCATCACGAGCTTCAAACAATTGACTGAAGATTTCCAGCAATATTTTGCTGCGAGTAAGAGGGTTAAAAAAAACAATAGAATTGATGGACATTAAACAGCGAAAAGGAGAAACCGTGAAGGAATACAGCGAGCGTTTCCATAAGAAGGTCGCAGAGATCGACGATGTTGATGAAAAGATCTTGATTAAGGCCTTTGGGAATGGCCTGGCTTAGCCTCGGCTAGCTAAAAATTGCGACAAAGGCACCGAAGACTCATGGAGAATTAGCTGAAATGATCCATGATTTTTTGAAATCTGAGATAGCCGAGAACAAGGCTAGAGAGATGGCCGATAGCTTCAAAGCCGCAGGGGTACCAGAGAAGAAGGAAGGACTCGGGGGAAATGCCGGAAGAGGAGGGTCATGGTACAAGCCATATTATGGCAGGTCAACCGCCGGATCTTCCTCTCAGGGTCGCAGCACCAGGGGGCAAAGACTGTTGTCTACATTGACCCAGGGAAATATGCCGCTGCAGTAAGAGAGGGTTACCTCCCTCCGCCAAGGAAGCCACCGCAGGGAGAAATTCCGGTTGCATTCTGCGAATTCCATGGAAATCGCAGTCATCGGACTGTAAACTGTGCTACCCTGGCCAAAGAGCTCCGAGTCATTGAGGAGAATAAGAAGAAGGGAAAGCAACAGGCCGGAGTGCAAAGGCAGTATGGCGGTCAACAGAGCAATGCCCAGAATACACCCCGAGGGCGACAGGAGGAAGAGATCCACCCCAGGCTTGACCCCGGCAAATCAGTGGGGATGATAACAGGTTTGTACAAAGGAGAGTAAAAGTTCCTTTTCCCTTTATTCAGGATAAATATTTGGAGTACAATTTGCAATCTGTTTTAGGATGAAATTTTGTATTGCATAGATTGTCAAAACATCATATTACCAAGAGGAGAAATAAAATTTCCATTCTTTTCGCATTCTTTACTATTAAAAACCTCCTTTCTTTTCCAAAAAAAAAAAGAAAGCTAAGGAAACTTCCTCTAAGAAAACCCACAGGACTATTTTCAGAAGTAGGACCACTAACCCCTAATGAAAGGAAAAGACACATCCATCAAGTGCATCAAGAGCTCCCGGAGAGAAAAATTGCCAAAAAGGAAAATTTTCCTCCAATTTTCTTCTCGACGAAGATGAAGATGGAGTCCTATACCCACACAACGATCCACTTGTCATCCGTGCACAAGTAAACGATCGGATGATGGAGGGAATTCTAATCGATAGTGGGGCCGGAGCAAATGTCATATCAGCCGAAGCAGTTAAGAAGCTGGAAGTGCCTGAGGACCAGATCAAGCCTTATTCGGCGGTCCTAGGAGGATTTGTGGGAGGTGTCTCTGCCACATCTTCCGGCAGTATAGACTTCACAATGACCCTGGGCCAAGGAGATGAGAGGAGAACAGAGAGGCTCACAGCTTTTATTGTGCCAGGCCTTTCTGGATACAACATGTACCTCGGGAGGCCAGGGATCAATGCTTTCAAAGCCATCCACAGCACTCATCACTTAAAAATGAAGTACTTAACCTCAAGAGGGAAGGTAGTCACGATAAGAGGAAGCCAAAAGATGGCCCGAATGTGTGAAGTCCGTATCATGGACAGCCTTCCTAGTGAGGAGGTGGTCAAAACTGTGGGATCAGACAAGGAGTTCAAGGGAAGGTTACCTTCCTCCTCAGGGTCGGGTCAAGGAGAAGAAGAATGTCGAACAACCCAAGATCCCCCAGAGAGGTACATTTAAAATCTGACCCTTCTAAATTTTTTAAAATAGGAACTGCGTTTGACAGTGGAGAGCAGACTCACTTAATGAGGTTCCTGGAAAAAAGAAGGGCAACATTCGCTTGGAGCACGGACGAGATGCCTGGTATAGACCCAAGCGTTATCCGGCATGAGCTCAGGGTGGACCCTAAACATCCGGCGGTCAGGCAAAGGAAAAGGGTAATAGGGGAGGAAAGAGATTTGGCCGCACGAACCGAGGTCCAAAAACTCCTCAAAGCCGGATTCATCAGGGAGGTTGCTTACCCACGGTGGTTGGCTAATGTTGTTATGGTGAAAAAAGCAAATGGAAAATGGAGAATGTGCGTGGATTTCACAGATTTAAATAAGGCATGTCCTAAGGATTTTTATCCTCTACCATCAATAGATAGATTGGTGGTCTCAACTGCCCAGAGTTCCGTGCTAAGTTTTTTGGATGCTTTCTCTGGCTATAATCAAATAAAAATGAAAGAGGATGATTCGGAAAAGACTTCCTTCATTACTTCAGCCGGAACATTCTGTTACAAAGTAATGCCTTTCGGCCTAAAGAATGCAGGGGCCACTTTTCAGCGAATGATTGACAAAGTGTTTTGTCAACAAATTGCACGGAATGTGGAAGCTTATGTTGATGACATAGTTGTGAAAAGCCCGTCAAAGGAACAACACATGAAGGATTTGGAAGAAACATTTGACACTCTGGATAAATACCAAATCAAGCTAAATCCAGAGAAGTGTGTGTTTGGAGTAACCAAAGGGAAATTTCTTGGCTTCATTGTTGGGCAGCGAGGTATCGAAGTTGATCCGGAAAAAAGTCAGGCAATCCTCGACCTTTCCCCACCAAGAAATATCAAAGATGTCCAAGCTTTGAACGGAAGACTCACAGCATTAAGTAGGTTCTATTCTAAGCTTCAGGAAAAATCAATCCCATTCTTCAATATTCTAAGGAAGAACAGTAAATTCCAGTGGGGGCAAGAGTGTATAGAAGCATTTGAGAAGATTAAGGAGATGCTCCGGGATTTACCTAAATTGGGTGTACCTGCTCCGGGACAGGATCTATACCTTTACTTGTCCGCAACGGATTGGGCGGTTGCAGCTGTCTTAATCATGGAAGAGAAAAGGGAGATACCAGTTTACTATACAGGCAAAATCTTGAGTCCGACAGAAGGACGGTACACTAATATAGAGAAAGTCTTGTTTGCACTGGTAGTGGCATCAAGAAAACTACAACCCTACTTCCAGTCGCACTGAATCTTTGTCAGGACCAATTGGCCGCTCAAGCAAATTGCGAACAATCCGAAACAATATGAGATTCACTTCATGCCCAGAACGGCGATTAAAGCTCAGGCCTTAGCAGATTTCATAACAGAAACAAGCTTCGCAAAAGAGAGAAAACAAACTCAGAGTCCATATGTCATCTCGGTTGATGGGGCTCGATGCAAAAGCGGGGCAGGAGCTGGAATAGTGGTGCAGGCGCCGGATGGGCAAAGCTTGAATTATGCCTTCCGGCTGGACTTTGACGTCACTAATAATGAAGCCGAATACGAAGCTCTTATCCAGGGTTTGGAAGTTGCCACAGCCCTGGGGGCGACAGGTTTCATAGAATAGATATCTTCCGTGTTTATTTCCATACTTATAAAAATCTATCTGGAATAACACTTATGAAAGTATAACCTATTTTTAACAGAGTTAGAGGTATATTCAGACTCTATGTTAGTGACGAGACAAAATGACAACATCTACGAGGTTAAAGAAGAAAAACTATGGAGGTACTTGCTAAAGGTCTAGGAACTAAAGGCAAATTTCCAACAATGCGAACTAAAACATCTTCCTCGTGAAGAAAATGTCGAAGCTGATGCCTTGGCCAAATTGGCAAGTATGGCCAAAAAAGTACCCAATCAGATATGGCTGGAAGTCAGAACCTCCCCAAGTATAGAAGGAGCTCAGGTATTGGCGGTAGGGGCAGATGATCAAGAAGAATCTTGGATGACCCCGATTATAGATTACATACGGCATGGAAAACTGCCGGAGGAAGAAAAAGAGGCCAGAATAGTAAAGAGGCGGGCCGCATCATTCTTTATTGAGGATAACCAGCTGTATAAGCGCTCTTTTGCAAGACCTGCTCTGAAGTGTGTCACCATAGCTGAAGGAGCGCAGTTAGTAAGAGAGATACATGATGGGCTCTGTGGAAATCACCAGGGAGAAAGGACCACAACTCACAAAATCTTAAGACTCGGGTATTTTTGGCCAAAAATGATGGAGCACTGCAAGGAATACATACAAAGATGCCGCAAGTGTCAAGAACATGGAAATAAGATACACACTCCTCCGGCGGAGCAAAAATCTGTTCTATGTCCAATTCCCTTTGCTATGTGGGGGTTGGACATTGTGGGTCCATTCCGAGAGGCCTCACCAGGGAGGTTCAAATTCATGTACGTTGCTATTGACTACTTCACGAATTGGGTTGAAGCAATGCCTACTATCTCCATCACGGCCAGGAAGTCACAGGAATTCATTTGGAAATATGTGGTATGCAGGTTTGGTATACCAAAAGCCATAGTAACTGATAATGGGACACAATTCAATTGCGAGAACTTCCGAGAATTCTGTGAAGAATGGAAGATCGACTTGAGATTTGCATCAGTAGCCCATCCTCAGGCGAATGGGCAGGTTGAGAATGCAAATGGCCAAATAGTAAAAACGATGAAGAGGAAACTCGAGGAGAAAAACAGGGGAGACACCTCAAAGATTGACGTATGGTTTGGAAGCCGTTATTCCGGCGGAGATTGTGGTGCCATCCATAAGATGGGAATCATATAACGAAGAGACCAACAATCAGGGAGTTCAGGATCACCTTGACCTCCTTGAAGAAACCAGGACGGCCGCCGCAGTAAGGATGGCAAAAGATAAATCCAAGATAGAAAGGTATTTCAACAGGAGGGTGAAAGAACGAAGTTTTGCTCCAGGAGAGTTAGTCCTCCGAGAAGTAAAGCAACCCAAAAAACTGGAACCCCAATGGGAAGGGCCATACATCATACACCAGAAGACAGGACGGGCTTCATACCGCTTAAAAAATGCTGAGGGATATGAGTTGCCGCATTCTTGGCATGGAGAATGTATGAAAAAATTCTATGTGTAAAATTTATAACTATTCAATAAAAAGTATTATTTTTTTGAATGTGAAAGGAAAAAGTAAGCACCGGCCAACGAGCCGCAGGCTATCATGCCTTGAAAGTAAGCACCGGCCAATGAGCCGCAGGCTATCATGCCTTGAAAGAAAAAGTAAGCACCGGCCAACGAGCCGCAGGCTATCATGCCTTGAAAGTAAGCACCGGCCAACGAGCCGCAGGCTATCATGCCTTGAAAGTAAGCACCGGCCAACGAGCCGCAGGCTATCATGCCTTGAAAGTAAGCACCGGCCAACGAGCCGCAGGCTATCATGCCTTGAAAGAAAAAGAAAGCACCGGCCAACGAGCCGCAGGCTATCATGCCTTGAAAGAAAAAGAAAGCACCGGCCAACGAGCCGCAGGCTATCATGCCTTGAAAGAAAAAGAAAGCACCGGCCAACGAGCCGCAGGCTATCATGCCTTGAAAAGAAAAAGAAAGCACCGGCCAACGAGCCGCAGGCTATCACGCCCTTAAAAAAATAACATCCGGCCAACGTGCCGTAAGCTGACATGACTTTTAATTAAAACAAAACTGACCAACGAGCTGCAGGAAGATCCAGCTTAAAATCATAGAGAACCATGCTCGAATAGAAAAGAAGGGGCCCGCCGGAACAAAAGTGCAAAGCCGCAAACCAAGCCGGCATAACTTGCATAGGATAACTACACTTGCATCATTTAAAAGAAAGGTAGAAGACAGGAGAAAAGAAATATCGCGGCAATAAAAAACTCGGCTCAAAAGGAGTTGCTCCGGCAGACAAATAACTAAAGATGATAAGATACAACTTATATTTCTCCCAAAACTATGGGGTAGAGACAATTACAACATATGATCGTTCGGCAGAAACAAAAAAAATACATGTCGTAACAAGAACTTCTCTAAAAAAAAACCTCTATTCTACTCTATTCTACTGCCTTTGCAGTTTCTTTGTCAACAGCTTCTTCTCCGGTGGTTAGTAATCTATCGCCGCTACCTGCTACACTCCCGGAAGACTTAGATCTCCTCGCAAGATGCTGCATCCCTCCGGCGGATGGTAAGATGTTGCTTCCGGCTGGAAGGAATGAGGCTTCACCAGCACCAAAGCATGTCTCTCGGGACTGCGGCAGAATCTCTCAAGTTCTAAGAAGAAGTTGGATTTCTGGGCAACAGCCTTAAACTCCAACTTATTGTACAAGTCGTCATCCAGTAACTCTCCTTTCTCGAGAGAGTGATCTGAGACGATCTGCTGGCAGATGTCAACTAACCGGCGGCACTGAGAAGCAAAGGACTCCTTTAAATGGGCGTTAATGGTGCCTTGCTTCTGTATCTCCTCCTGAGATTGCCGGGAAAATGTCCTGAGCCTGGTACTTGAGATTCAAGGGTCAGGACTTGGGCACGGTACTTGTCACGTTCAGAATTGGCGAATGATAGCTCCTCCTTAGCACGGGCTATTCGTCCACTCAACTGGGTGATGTGCTTCAATAAATTGGCGGCACTCATGCCTGGCCGGAACAAAAAAGAATAAGAAGAAGAAAAGGCCAAAAAAAGAGGAAAGGGTTGTAGGCCTGAAAGCTTACCATGACCTAATGGTTCAGTATTCTCCGCTTGAGAGCGGGACTTGGCTTCCTCCAGCTCTCTCTTTCTCCTCCAGCCTCGCTTTCTCTTCTATAAGGGCGGTTTGTCCGCATCAAGAGCTTTCTTCTCTTTTTCCAAAAGAGAACAATCCCGGAGCAGAGACTGCTTCTCTTGATCGAAGGAAGATTTTGACTGCTCCTCCAGCGCAGCTTTTTCTTCCAGCAGGCGGTCGTGCTCTTGAATAAGCTCTTCTTTTTCCTTCACAAGAGCTTCGTTCTCCCGTTTAAGAGACTGCTTCTCCAGTCCTAGATCTTCAGCTCCTGCTTGAAAGATTGCCCCTCCTGGTGGAAAAAGACCTTCTCTGCCTGAAGATTGTTTATTTCGCTCCGAAGATCGTTTACTTCTTTCCGGTGCATGGAGCGAACCTGGTCCAGCATAATGTCCAGGTCAAACAGGGATCAAGCTAGCTGGCCCTTATTCAAGAAAAAGCGAGAGACAGTTCCATACCTCTATCAATGTATTATCGGCCTCCTTAATCCGGCCTCTCAGAGAGAAGTTCTCTTCCTGAAGTTTTTTCAGCTGCGCCTCATACTCATCGCGCTGACGCTCGCACTCACGCCGGGACAACTGCAGGTCTTTGTTAATCGCCTCAGTCCTCTCCTTTGCCTTGCGGTCGATCTCATACTCGACCTGGTCAATATAAGCGTCATGAGAAGAGCGGGACAGCTTCAGCTCCTCTTCAACTCTATTGGCACACTTTCCTCATAGCGAAGCCTGGATTGGAGGTTGCCAAAGTGAACCTCAGCACTTTGGGCCATGGACATCACCTAAAAAAAAACAATACAATGCATAAGTTCAGGAAACCAAAAAAAAACAAAAAAAAGAAGAGTACGGGTAACGTAAATGTCAACCTGAAAGATTCCCCCCACATCATGTCAAATGCATCTTTTGCTGGGATGGAATGTCGCATGATGGCATCCGCCCCCCATCCCCGATCCGCAGCCTCTCTTTGGTAGCAGTGAAGGTCGCCGGAGGAGCAAAGATTCCGTCCGGATGACCGGATCTCTTGATTGCCTCCTTCCAAATAGAGGAGTACTTGGCAGCGTCGCAGGATATCAAGGGAAGAGGGTGCCCGCGATGGTAAAACCACCCTTCCTTTGGGAAGGACCGGTGTAGGACTCTTGAGCAGGAGGAGGAGGGGAAGAGGAGGAGGAAGCTATGTAGCCTTCTCTCTGCTCACCCTGGGGCTCAGGACCCTCCGGCAAAGAGGAGGCCACGTGATCCTCTCTTTGCTTACTTCGGAGCTCAGGGTCCTCCGGCACCTGCCGATACTCCTTTGCTCTATCCCTTGCCGCATCCACGGCCGCAGCAACGTCAATGGAGAATGATCCTGAAGCTTCGGGATCACCAGAGGGGTGGCTCTACGGCTTTCGGCCTCGATGCTGTTTTCTTTTTTGATTTTTTCTTGGCAGGAGCAGTGGCTGCCGCATGATAAAGACAATTAGAACCAGAAGAATGAAGCTAAAAAAGAATACCAAAAAAAGAAGGAAACTTGAAAGACAGGAGAAGACGACAAAGCAAACAAAACCTTCTCCAGCCGAAGGATCAACACAGAGGTCTCCGGCCTCCAGGGTGTTTTCCTGAGCAGGATCTGAGGAAAAGTAACCCGTCAAATCAGGAAACAACTCACAAATAGGAGTCGGGTGACCGGACTCCCGCCCCAGGCGAGACAAGGTCAGAACCTGAACCAGGTGAGGGGGGAGGGGAAGGGTGACACGGTGCCCAGACTTGGGGCTCACGTGCCATGTACCTGACAATCCGGCGTCAGCATGAACAGGAGATTCAAGCCGCTTCTTTTTCTTCAAATTACCAGCTTGGTCATCTCCAACCTCTCGTCTGGAACGCTTTGCCGGAGCAGCGTTCTCCAAAAGCTGCTCGGCCGCATCAGTGGCCGCATCCAGCGTGTCGTAGTAGTCAATTTTTTCGCCCCCATTCTTGAAGGTGACGAAGTTCCAGTTATAGAAGGGACCGATCTTGTCCCCCTTCTGGAAAAAGTCTGCGACAATACATCCAAACGATAAGGAGACCGAAAAAAACGACAGAATTCATACTAAGCAAAAAGAGAAACTTACTGTGATATGTCTTCAGAGAAGACAAGCGCTTTTTTTTTAAAAAACGCCTCGACGGTCGGCAATTTCTTGTTTACCGCCCGCAGAGCCTTCGAAATAAGAATTTCAGCCGGAGGAGTCTCGGGGCTGATTAACTGACCTTTTCCGGCCTCAGCAGCATATGGTATGCCCAATACTCGGCCGGGGGAGGGGAACGACGACGAACCACCGCGACCCCCACTCGTGGGCCTTTTGTAGTCAAAAAGAGAATACCCTCTCTTCGCAATGAGGGTTAGGCTCTCAGGGTCCTTCCTAACTGTGAAGAATCGGACGAAAATCAGTACCCTCCGGCCGAATTTTGATATCGTCACAAAGGGAGACGAAAGCCTGAAGGTGTGAAATAGCTTTAGGGTGAAGATGGGCGAGGGTGCAGCAGCGACGGAGAAGGAACCCTAGCACGAAAGGGTGTGGGGGGGGGAATGGTCAAACCTGACCGGAAGAAGTCGGCATAGACGACGTACCCGCAACCAAAATCGTCGTGGGGATGAGAATCAGAGGAGGATGGCAAATAAATTGTGTGCCAAGTGGAGCTTCGACCCCCCGAGACAGTCACAGAGGGAAGAGTAGTTGAGAGAAGAAGGAAAAGGTTGACGCCCAGAGCGGAAGGGTCTTATCGGCTTCAGGTATGAAGGGCGAAAGCCGTTAGGGGACTGAGAGCCTTGAATCGCTCCGATGGCGGCGGAAATTTAGCAGCAAGTTTGCTCTGTTTAGTGGAAGAAGAAGCCATTGTCAAGTTAGGCAAGAATCAAGGGATGACGGCGATGAGAGGAAGGGTAGCGCACAACGACAGGAAAGCAAGAAGAAGAAAAGGTCGAAGTAACGGGCCAGTAGAGGAAAGAGGAAAAAGGAGAGAACTCGAAGAGTTGGGCTTAAGGGAAGTTCTTTCCGCTCAAATAAAAATATATATATGTTCGAAAAAGTGTCTTTTTTTTACAGGGGAAGAGAAGGGGTCGCACGCTTCCTAAAAACGCACCCGACGTCCAGTCAAAAGGAAGGCCCTGCATATTCTACATCGGTAACGGGCGGAAAATTCGAAAGAGAAATACACTAGGACACGAGCTACGCGCGTGGCCAACAAAAAAGTTCCTTTTCTCCACGTATGAAGAAAAAGAACTTGTGGGACTGAGATAAAGAGACAACAAAGCTTGGGTAAGCCAAATAAGAGTCAGAGTTGGCCGTAGGGAGTCACAAATTTTTCACCAAAACGCACAAAAGTTCTATTTAACACACAGAAGTTCTATTTTTCTTCACCGAAATTCAGAAAGATAGAACTTGTGGGACTGATGAGAAGGGAAGAAATGGCGCCGGACCAAAGCAGGCACGTAAAGCATCCGGCCGCTTTGGCCGGATGGGGTTAAGGCACGTAAGGCATCCGGCCGCTTGGCCGGATGAGATTAGGGTCTTGTAGGGCATCCGGCCACCTTAGCCGGATGAAAATGGGACTTGGGCAAAGCAAAAACGTTACTCGACCGGCCGCTTGTGGTCGGTCAAAGATACTAAAGAGGGGGTAGAACTGTACTTAAACATGTAAAATACAGGCTGGCACCAAAGGGACCGGGCCCAAAAAACTATAAATAAGGGTGTACCCCCATGAAATAAGACACGTGATTTTGGGCAATCAAACTCGCATTTGATTCTAATAGAAGCTCTCTCCCTCCCTCTCTACTTTCACGAGACTCTGTGTCCGAAATCAGGTAAAGTAGGATAGAAGATTAGATCGAGACGTACTAGGATAGATGTACTGTTGCATTGGGATCGAGCTTGGTCGCATTAGGATTAGTGCACTGTTTCACATGTTATAATAGGGGCCGGTTTCTAATTAAATAGAACAGCCCCCCTCTCTAATACTAGCTAGTTGGAAAGAAAAAGAAAAGAGGGAAAAGTACAAAAGCAAAACACACTCTCTCCCCTCCTATTTTCTTTTCCCTCCTCTCTATCCTCTTTTCTTCCCTTCCTTCATCCTCCAGCCGGCTACCTCTCCCTATTCTTGTTTGGACATTTTTGAAGGGCTCCCATGGCTACTCTATATTCAACCTCATGCCCTAGCTTCATTAAAGCTCAAAACATAAAAATAACCATATATATTCTTCTTCCTCATCATTCTCTATCATTCTCTCTTTCAAAATCCAAAAGGAAGAACTTCATCTCCATGGGTTTTCCCCATTTGAAGAGAAAATGGCATCAAATTGAAGCTTGGAGTCCCCTCTGTCTCCTAAGGTAAAAAGATACATCAAAAACTCATCTTTTCCCCCATCTTTGGTGCTAGTTGATTTTTACCCAATCCCATGCCCTGTTCTTTTCTCTCTTTGTGGAAGCTCCATTTCAACCTTCCAATGTGGGGGAACCATCTCCTAGAATCAAAGGGTAAAACCCCTCTTTAAAAAAGCTCCAAAGGTAAACTCTAAATTATGATATTCTAAGCCCTCCATTGAATTAGGTATTCCAAGGTTTAGGATTTTAATCATGTTAAATTTGTGTTTCTTTAATGTTGGGCAGGAGTTTGGTAACTCCATTCCCACTTGACCGAAATTGAGGAAGAGGAGAGGAGAAGACTTGAAATGGGAGCTCATGAGAATTTAAGGTAAGAAACTACCTTAATGTATATTCTTGTTGTTTATGGAATTTAGGATGGGATAATAGATTGAATGAACCAAAATATTGCTTGAAATGTGTTTGGTTGTGGTTAGGAGGAATTTGTGAATTTAATTGTGAATTGAGGGCCTTGGAGCCAAATGATTTAAAGTTCATATTGTGGTTTAATGAAATTTTGAGGATATGATGTGTGCTAGTAGGACCCTTATGGGTGTGGTAGTTTAGGATTGATTTAAGTGGGAAATTGATGAGAGTTTATGGTTTGGGATATGTTAGATTTATGGGGAAGTTATGGCGAAATTTCGGTAGAAAATAAGTGTTATAAGATGACTTAGTGAATTGGAGAATCTAGGTGTGTGTAGTGTTTAGTAGAGTAGATTATTAGCCTTGAAATAGTGGATGGAGAATGGATATGAGAGAGTGTAAATTCTGTAGCAAAAGGGTGTTATAGTGCTTTGGAATAACTAGAAAAGAGTTAGTGTTTATAACTTGTGAAACAAGGAGTGAATGTGGGTTTTTGAAATACCCCGAACTTAATTATAGTGATAAAAATTATCCTAATAGGTATTTAAGGGCCTAATTGTGCCTAAGTAATTTTGGTAAGGAAAATAAATCCAAAAGGAATGAAGAAAACGCTTAAAAAGCGAAAAATGTAAAAACGAGTGTTACATAACCGTAGGAGTTATGTGACCACGACTAGGATACTAGGTGGATTCCTAAGGCTTATTTATGCCTAAATAGCATATAGAAACTATTCCCGAAGAAAACGGATCCATAAAATGGATTAAAACCACAAAGGAACCTTAAAGTGCGTTTTTCGAGGAAACCGGGAAAACGCGACTTTAAGCGGGTTAAATAGACTCGTAACAAATTTGGTCAACTAAATAGTCATTAATAAACATTAATGAAGGTCTAGAACCAAAAAAACCAGTTAAACGAGAAATAGTAAAAACTGTAAAAAAAACGGGAAGTTGTGGGGTAAGAGTCTGAGTAAACTAAACTAGTGTGTCCACTTTTGGAAATAGGAATTAAAAATGTGAGTGTGTGCAGCATGTGAGCCAATTGGTTCCCTCTCCCTCACTCTCTTAATTCTCCCTCATTAACAAAGGCAAAAAGTAAAATAAAAGCAAAAAGTAAAAATATGCTTTTTACCCTCTCTCTCCTACTCCCCCTCATTTCTCCTACACTCTCATGTACTGCACCTCTCTCTCTCTCTTTCTTCTTCTCCAAGCATCCCTTCCATGGTGATTTGTAAAACCCCTCCAGCCATCTCCCTTCTCTCTCTTTTTGAGCACTCAAACCTCCACCAAAAGTTACAAAATTTGTACCATTATTCCTCTCATCAAGGAGAGCATTTCCCTCTTTTCCAAATTCAAAAATATCCAACTTCATCTCCAAGGGTGTTCTTGCTTTTGAAGATGAAGACCACCATTAGAAGCCCCTTCTTCACCTTGTTGGTCTATGGTAAAAAAATTCGAAAATACTAGCATTTCTTGCTCTTAAGAAGATGGTGGTATTGGAATTTGAATTGGTATATGGAGCTAAGAGATATAAGAGATTGAAGGTGGAGGATGGTGTGAGTGCTGTAGCTAAACGGTGGAGAAGCAAGAAGAGAGGTTCGAGACGGTGGGAAATGAAGAAGGAAAGAAGAGAATGAAAAGAAACTAGCTTATTAAGATATTTAACATAAAGTAAATAGTACTTTATCAAATTTCTTTCTTATCAAACTAACAAGGGGGATGACTCGCCCCTTATACAAATCGGCCCCCTTTAAGTACTTGGGGGTATTATGGTCTTTATTGACCAATTAAATCACTTATATTGACTTATGTTATAAACTAGCACAATTTGGTTACTATTCACTAAACAAGGCACATAATTGTGAAATTTTAGATTTCCCATTGATTTAGACTTCCTAATGTGATACTAAGTAGTACACATGTTAATTAAAGAGTAATGATGGTCATTTAGCCATTCAAAACCCATTTACAAGACAATTTTACAAAAATGTGCTTTAAGACTCCTTAAAGCGCATTTTGTGTTTTAACTTGTTTTCAAGCTTGGTTTTCTTTGGTAATTAGTTTAATATGTTCATTAACATGTGAATAAGGTCTTGGTAAGCTTATCAAGTCTTAACCAAGATTATCCCAAGCTTAGAGCACATTTTTGCCCATATTGTCTTTAAGGTGTTTAATTGTGTTTACTATGGTTTAAATTGTTCACTAATGTCTCTAAGGCACTTTTTAGCCTTATTATACCATATTTTAGTATTTAAACAACATATAAAGGTTCGGGGTATTTCATCCTGACTTGGTTCATCATCTCCTCGATCAGCTGAGGACTAAGAACAATGGTCTCACTAATGTCATTCCAACAAAGAGGGGTTCGACATCTCCTGCCATAGAGAGACTCAAACGGGGCCATCTTAATGCCGGAGTGGTAACTATTATTGTAGGAGAACTCAATAAGATGCAACATATCAACCCAAGATCCCTAGAAGTCCATGACACAAGCTCGTAACATGTCCTCCAGAGTTTGAATAGTCCTCTCGGTTTGTCCGTCTGTGGAAGGATGGTACGCAGTGCTCAAATTCAGCTTTGATCCTATGGCCTTCTGAAATTGCTGCTAAAACCGGGACAAGAATCTGGAGTCTCTGTCTGAGACTATGGTACGAGGAACACCGTGGTATCTCACATCATTCTTAATATAAGCATCTACTAGCTGCTCCGTAGACCAAGTATCCTTTATAGCAATGAAATGAGTAGCTTTGGTGAGTCTATCCACAACGACCCATATCTGGTTCATCCCACCTCTAGTCTGAGGGAGACCTACAATAAAATCCATAGAGATGGAGTCGCACTTCCACCCTGGAATCTCCAATGGTTGAACTAAACCACCCATTCGCTTGTGCTTAAACTTGACCTTTTGGCATGTGAGACACTTAGCCACAAACTCAGCTACCTCTTTCTTCATTTTGGGCCACCAAAAGTGCTTCTTATGGTCCTTGTACAACTTATCTCCTTCCGGATGGGTGGAATACGGAGTGGTATGGGCTTCCTTCATTAGCTTCTCCTTCAGGTCACCACACTTGTGAGGCACACACAACCTTCTCTTGAATCTAAGACCACCATCGTCATGGATCATGAAATCTTGTGCCTTACCCTCCCGCATCTTTCTTTTAATTCGGTCAAGTTTCACATCTCCATCCTGATTCTTAATGATCTCAGCCTGAATATCTGATGTGGCCATTATACTATACATCTGAATTTCAGCTTCAAATCCCCCAGGCTCCATCATCTCTAAGCCCATGTCCCGGATCTCACGAGCTAATTCATCTGAAAAGATTCAAAGAGCATTCACTGAGTGGCTCTTCTTTCTGCTTAGAGCATCAGCAACCACATTCGCCTTTCCCTCATGGTACTGAATCTCCAAATCATAATATTTTATCAGCTCCAACCATCTTCTTTGCCTCATATTAAGCTCCTTCTGAGTGGAGATGTACTTCAGACTCTTATGGTGAGTGTAGATTTTGCAAGTATCTCCATATAGGTAATGCCTCTAAATTTTCAAGGTAAACACCACCACGGCTAGCTCCAAGTCATGCGTGGGATATCTTGTCCCATACTCCTCCAACTGCCTGGAGGCGTAAGCTATCACCTTTCCATGTTGCATTAGTACATAGCCGAGCCCAAATTTTGAAGAGTCACTGTAAACATCAAACCCTTCTATACTAGACGGCAGAGTTAGAACCGATGCAGTAGTCAGCCTTTCTTCAGGGTCTGGAATGCCTTTTGACATTCATCACTCCACTGAAATTTAATCACCTTCTTCATCAAGTTAGTGAGAGGCTTGGCAATCCTCGAGAAGTCTTTCACAAACCTCCTATAATATCCTGCCAACCCAAGGAAGCTTCGAATCTGTATCACATTGGTCGGTCTGGGACAGTCCCTCACGGCTTGCACCTTTGCAGGGTCTACAGAAATTCCTTCACTGGTCACCACATGGCCTAAGAAAGAAACTTTGTCTAACCAAAACTCGCATATGGACAATTTTGCATACAACTAGTTATCCCTTAAGATCTGCAAAATCTTCCTCAAATGTTCTTCATACTCCTCAACAGTCGTAGAGTATACCAGGATATCATTAATGAAGACCACAACAAACTGATCAAAGGACCAAATATCCTGTTCATCAAATCCATAAAGACTGCAGGAGCGTTAGTTAGCCCGAAAGGCATCACATTAAATTCAAAGTGCCCACACCGAGTTTTGAAAGCAGTCTTTGAAATGTCTTTCTTTGCGATCCTCAACTGGTGATACCTTGATCTCAGGTCAATCTTTGGGAAAACTCCAGCTCCCCGTAACTGGTCAAACAAGTCATCTATCCTAGGGAGTGGATACTTATTCTTCACTGTCACTCGGTTCCGCTCTCGGTAATTAACACAGAGCCTTAAGCTTCCACCCTTCTTCTTCATGAAAAGAACTGGTGCTCCCCAGGGTGATACACTTGGACGGATATACCCCTTGTCTAAAAGCTCCTCCAATTGAGCTATCAACTCTTTCATCTCCGCGGGCGCCATCCTGTAGGGTGGTTTGGAGATTGGTCCAGTACCCGACACTAGATCGATACTGAATTTAACTTCCCTATTCGGTGGCATGCCAGGAATTTCATCAGGAAACACATCAGGATACTCTTTCACCACCTGAATTTCAGAAATTGGAACATCTTTCTTGCTCTAATCTTGAACACTATAGAGATAAGCCGCATGGCCCTTTCGGATTTCAGACAAGATAGACATGGCAGAGACTACCTTAATCCTAAGTTCCTTCTCAACACCGCGATATGATACCCTTTGACCCTTAGGACCCTTCAGAACCACCTTCTGCTCATAGCACTTAATGTCACCTCTATATCTTTGTAGCCAATCCATCCCAAAATAATATCAAACTCCATGAGGTCAAACTGAATCAAATCTACCTCAAACTCAACTCCCTTAATAGTAAGTTTCATATTCTCAAGCAACTTAGAGCAACGGATCACTCTCCCGGACAGAATAGAAACAGTCACAGAAATTGTAGTGCTAGCTACTAAATTAAGCTTCTTGAGAAAATAAGTAGCCACAAAAGAGTACGATGCTGAGGTATCAAATAGAACATGTGCAGGAGTATTATGAATTAGAAAAGTACCAATGATTGAGTTGCCTAAAGCTTCGGCCTCAGCTCGACTCATCACATTCAGGAGCCCTGGCATCACATAGTTGTTGTTGGCTCATTCTTTTGATCCACTACCTTCAATGGTCTAGTCATTCTTCTGATTGGTCCCTCCATGTTGCTTTGATTACCTCTAGAATTATAACCGCCATTCCCCTTCTGCTGGGCACCACCCTTAGTATTTTTGTAGTACTGGAATGCCCTGTGGCCTAGCTTGCCACAGTCAAAGCACTTCCACACGTTCCCTCTGCAATCAGTTTTCGGGTGGCTAGTCTTGTTACACTTCTTGCAAATGGGATGTCCTCCCTGATTCTGACCCTGAGTCTGGTTGAAGTTCTTGCTCCCCTGGTATCCACCAGAATTTTAATAATTATTGGGCTTGAATTTCTTGTCACCTCCCTGATTAATATTTTTCCAACACTTGAGGGTTCACCCTTCCTCTTGTTCGGCTCATTTACCTGCTTCTGGGTAATGGCCACCTTGTGCATCTTTGCAGCCTTCACATATGCATCAAGAAGGGTGGTGACATCGACAGCTTGCATCACCATCTGGAGGTTCCAATTCAGACCTCCAATGAACTTTTCAACCTTAGCTTCCTCATCTGGAACAAGGTTTTGAGCAAATCTGGAGAGCTCCACGAACTTGGAGTAGTACTCTGGGACTGTCATCGACAACTACAAATTAAGGAACTCTTCTTCTTCTCACTCTTCACATGAGCAGGGTAAAAGCGCCGCAGCAAGGCATTCTTCAATGCCTCCCAATTAAAGTTAGGAGTGGCAAGTAAGGCATCTTTCTCGGTGTTCCACCATCTGGCTGCTTCACTCTTCAAGTAAAATACAGCACAAGTCACCCTCCAATCAGCTGGGCAATGTACTGTGTCCAAAACTCGCTCCATCTAATCAAGCCATTCCTCTAAGATCGCTGGGTCTTTTTCACCTTTGTAGTGGCTAGGATTCAGATTAGCCACCTGCTTTGCATAGCTCATCTCAAGACGTTGTGCTTCATTCTGTGCCTGGGCTTGGGCTTGGGCTTGTGCTTGGCTTTAGCTTGGGCTTGAGCTTGGACCTGGGCCTAAGTCTGGGCCTGAACAAGATTTCCCAAGGTCATCATCATCTGACGCATCTCGGCAATCTGCTGATCAGGAGTTGATTGGCGGCCATTCTGATTTGTCTAGCTCTCCTTCTGGTGTAGTAAAGGTGAAATAGCCTGAACTTAATTAGGGTGATTAAATTACTCTAATATGATACTGAGGGCCTATTAGTGCCTAATGATTTTTGGTAAAGAGAATAAATACAAAAAGAAACAAGAAAAACGCTTAAAAAGCGAAAAACGCTAAATTGAGCATTAAGTGACCCTAAGAGGAATGCGACCTTGACTAGAGTATTAAATGGATTTTAAAGGCTTAATAAGGCCCAAATAATGTATTAGAACGCTAATAAAGCTTTAGCACATGTTTTTCAAGAAACCACAAAAACGTGACTTTATATGGTCAAACGAACCGGTAAAAATTATAGTTCATCAAATAACTATAATTAAGCATTAATGGATGCTTAAGAACCAATAAAATTAAAGAAACGAGAAAATTCCGAAAAACGGGCCCGGTTAGGGAATAGTGCTAAAACCGGGTAAATTAACGAGCGTTTAATGTAAAAGACGAAAAATGCTCCAGCTCACATGTTATAATAGGGGCGGTTTTCAATTAGATAGAACAGCCCCCCTCTAATACTAGCTAGTTGGAAAGAAAAAGAAAAGAGGGAAAAGTGCAAAAGCAAAACACACTCTCTCCCCTCCTTTATTTTCTTTTCCCTCCTCTCTATCCTCTCTTTCTTCCTTCCTTCCTCCTCCAGCCGGCTACCTATCCCTCTCTACTGGTTTGGACGTTTTTGAAGGGCTCCCATGGCTACTCTATATTCAACCTCATGCCCCAGCTTCATTAAAGCTCAAAACACAAAATAACCATATATTCTTCTTTCTCTCATCATTCTCTATCATTCTCTCTTTTCAAAATCAAAAAAGGAAGAACTTCATCTCCATGGGTTTTCCCCATTTGAAGAGAAAATGGCATCAAATTGAAGCTTGGAGTCCCCTCTCTCTCCTAAGGTAAAAAGATACATCAAAAACTCATCTTTTCCCCCATCTTTGGTGCTAGTCAATTTTTACCCAATCTCATGCCCTGTTTTTCTCTCTTTGTGGAGCTACATTTCAACCTTCCAATGGTGGTGGAACCATCTCCTAGAATCAAAGGGTAAAACCCCTCTTAAAAAGCTCCAAAGGTAAACTCTAAATTATGATATTCTAATCCCTCCATAGAATTAGTGTTTTCCAAGGTTTAGGATTGTAATTATGTTAAATTTTGTGTTTCTTTAATGTTGGGATGGAGTTTGGTAACTCCATTCCCACTTGACAGAAATTGAGGAAGAGGAGAGGAGAAGACTTGAAATGGGAGCTCATGAGAATTTAAGGTAATAAACTACCTTAATGTATATTCTTGTTGTTTATCGAATTTAGGATGTGATAATAGATTGAATGAACCAAAATATTACTTGAAATGTGCTTGGTTATGGTTAGGAGGAATTTGTGAATTTAATTGTGAATTGAGGGCCTTGGAGCCAAATGATTTGAAGTTCGTATTGTGGTTTAATGAATTTTGAGGATATGTTGTGTGCTAGTAGGACCCTTATGGGTGTGGTTAGTTTAGGATTGATTTAAGTGGGAAATTGATGAGAGTTTATGGTTTGGGATATGTTAGATTTATGGGGAAGTTATGGCGAAATTTCGGTAGAAAATAAGTGTTATCAGATGACTTAGTGAATTGGAGAATCTAGGTGTGTGTAGTGTTTAGTAGAGTAGATTATTAGCCTTGAAATAGTGGATGGAGAATGCATATGAGAGAGTGTAAATTCTGTAGCAAAAGGGTGTTATAGTGCCTTGGAATAACTAGAAAAGAGTTAGTGTTTATAACTTGTGAAACAAGGAGTGAATGTGGGTTTTTGAAATACCCCGAACTTAATTATAGTGATTAAAATTATCCTAATAGGTATTTAAGGGCCTAATTGTGCCTAAGTAATTTTGGTAAGGAAAATAAATCCAAAAGGAATGAAGAAAACGCTTAAAAGCGAAAAATGTAAAAACGAGTGTTACATAACCGTAGGAGTTATGTGACCTCGACTTGGATCCTAGGTGGATTCCTAAGGCTTATTTATTTTAATACCTCGGATCTAAAAATGGTAATTAAATTACTCAAATATGATTATAAAAGGCCTAATGGTGCCTAGAAAGTATTGGTAAAGAGAATGAAACCAAAAGAAAAGAGAAAATGCGTAAAACGCGAAAAAAACGCTAAAACGCGCATTAAATGAATAAAGGAGAAATATGATCTCGCTAGGGTCCAAGATGGACTCCTAAGGCTTAGTTATGCCTAATTAATATGTGGTAATAATTCCCAAAGAAAACGAATCCAAATAATGGATTAAAAATGCTAACGGAGTTTTATAGCACGCTTTTCGAGAAAACCCGAAAACGTAACTTTAAGTGGTCAAACGGACCCGTAAAAATTATAGTTGATTAAATAACTATAATTAAGTATTAATGGAAGTTTAATAACCATTAAAAATGAAGAAACGAGAAAAATCCGAAAAACGGACCCGGTTAGTGAATAGTGCTAAATCGGGTAAATTATCGAGCGTTTCCTGTAAAAAAATGAAAAACGCTACCAGTTAGTATTTGTGTGGGGCCGATTTTAATTTGTACACACACACATTTAATTAGCTTGTTAGCTTATTAAGTCACAAGGTGACAAATAAATAAAGTAAAAAGGGAATAGTGAAAAGAGGCTTTAAAACCTCTCACCTCCTTTATTTCTTCATTTCACGATTTGCCCCAGCTCTCTGTAAACTCCTTCTTCCTCCTCTGTACGTGAGGCGATTCCAAACAGCTCACCACCCCAACTTCTCCTTCCATTATCTTGTTCGATTCTCCACCAAATCACACAAAAATTATACCGTTAGATTCGTATCGGCGAGGGCTACGTTTTCCACCCCTCAAAACCTTGATTCCTCCACCTTCACTTCCATGGGTGTTGGAGCTTTTGAAGCGTGAGGAGCTGATTTTGGCTCTCCTTCATCTCCTTAATATTATAAGGTAAAAATAATCTCAAGTTTCCATCTTTCTAGCTTATTCTTGTAAATTTGGAAATTTTCCAACGTTGAAAAATTTTCTCCATTTCAGCCGATTGCCATTTCCTTTATGGAGTGCTGGAACTTCATCATTTTGATTGCCTAAACTCTCCATATGGACACTTGAAGGTAATCTCTAAGCTTAACCCTAAAAACTAGCTATTGAAATACTAGTTTCGGTGAGGGAAAATTGAATTAATTAGCTTGTTACGTGTGGTGTGGGGAAATGATTGTAGATGGCAAGCTAGACTCCCTTGTGTGTGGGGAAAACAAGAAGAGAAAGAGAGAACAAGGAAAGGAGGAAGAAGAGAAAAGAAAACAGAAAAAACTAGCAAGGTAATAGTTTACCTTAAGTTGGTTTTGTTCTCTGTAAAAAAGATTTTGAAATGTGAGTAAATGACCTTGTTTTAGTGTAGTTAAGATACTACAATTTGGATGATGAATGGAGTTGTTTTAATGATGTTTAAGTGTGGTTAGTAAGCCTTGAGGCTAACTGGTACATAGGTGGTAACAGAGGGGAACTTAGCATGATGTAGCAGTGGTTTTAATGTTGTAATAACAGGGATGAAAAACTGATCTTGGTGGCTGTTGTAGTGTGGAGAATGCTTAGGAATGTAGACAAACCTTGTCAAAATTTGCCTAGGAATGTATGGGCTTGAGTGTATTGAAGCGTGGAGTTGGAATGGAAGGAAAGAAAGGATTGGAAAAACTACTACAGAAACAAAGAAGCTAGTGGTGCTGTTGTGCATCAATGTAACAGAGAGGGTGGAAATGGTGTAGTTGTGCATGAATTAAGTGATAAGTTTTGTCCATGATTTAAGGAGGTTAAGAGCTTGATTAGGGTGTTGAATTATGTTGGATTACATGTGGAATGATTAGGAATAAGTTGGTATAAGTTAGGAGTTGAAACATAATCAAAAACATACATATTCCTCATTTCTGTAAGTGGTTCGGGTGTATAAACAAGTACAGAAACCCGGACCAGTGTCAAAACACGGCAGAAAGGTTTATCAAAGGAGTGGTCCGGGTTTGCAAACCAGGACCTAAACCTGGACCACCCCTAAAACATACCCGAGAGCTCTAAAACCTTGTGGTCCGGGTTTGCAAACTAGGACACAAACCCGGACCAGCCCCAAAACTTACCCGAGAGTTTTTCCAAGTGGGGGTCCGGGTTTGCAAACTCGGACAGTAACCCGGACCACCCCAAATTTGTACAGAAGCTATTTTAATGCTTAATTAAGGATGAGTAATGTTGGGTAATGACAGTATAAGGTAATTATGACCTGGTTCATGATGTTTAAAGGTCATAAAGAGTGTAAACAAGTTTGAGAAGTGAGTGAGAAAGTTATGAGTTAAGAACACATGAACTGAACTAGGAATAACGGGATAACAGGGTTAAGTACGGGAGTATTAGTTTTACTTACCGTAACACATTAATGTTAATATAAGCATTTGAATGTTATCAGAGGATCGTGTGTGAACCGAGCATGGTGAGATGACACGATAAAACTAAAAACCCCGGTGAAAGGTATGATTTTCTCATACTCCGCGTGCTAACCGAGTTATGTTGATTTGTGTGTTTGTGTGCCGGCTTAATCAAGATTAAAGCATGAAAATAATCCATTGTTTGATTATGTATGTTTGTTGTATGTTGAATGAGCTAACATACTTGTATGTCGGTGTGGTCTAACATAGAGTAAAGACCGACTCATAGTGAGTAACGTTTGGCTAGGGACCCATAGATCGGGTCGATGCTTATGATAACGAAAACGTGCAAACACACAAACTATCCGTTAAAGTATACCGATAACGCAAACATATGAACTCCCTAGAATGTGAGGAGATGTGCGGGTTGAGTAATTACCCGATAACGGTTAGTAAACCATAATAACACAATCCACGAAACAAATGAGAGTGGAAAGATAAGTGAACCTCCTTCAAGAGGATTAAAGATAGTTCGAAGATGTGAACTAGTAAAGAAGGTAAAAGAGACCTAGGGGATTAGTAACTCCCTTGTGACATGGTCGACCTCTTATATGAGGATTTTACCCGATATAAGAAAATAACCGAAGGTATGAGTAAGTGAAATGCATGGGTAACTCTTAAAACCTAAGATTAACCGAATTTAAGTAATGATCCCAAAGTCATTAGAAACATCGAGAGTGATGCTTCTAGACTATATACATAATATTATTATAACTCCGAGAGAGGAGTGTATGGGAATGTGAGTAGTCCGAGAGTAGTCGGACCTAAGAAAAAGAGATAGGAACTAAGAGAGAGTTCCGTGAGCTAGTTGAACCTTCCTACCATGCTAGACCCAGAGTAGTGGTCGAAACCGGGGAAGGAAGACTATGCTTGAGAGCCATGAGTTTTGGCCTAAGTATGTATTCAGAGTAACAAGCGTGACGTAGGAGACCTGTAGTGTCTCGAGGATCTACAAGAGCATGAGTATGAATAACCCAAGAGTGTGGGTGAGATAATGAGTATGAATAACCCAAGAGTGTGGGTGAGATAATGAGTATAGTACGAGTAGCCCAAGAGAATGGGTGGGTATATGAATAAGTAACCGAGAGAGCGGGTGAGGTATTGAATAAGTAAACAAGGCATAGTGAGGTATAACCCCCAAGGCCTAAGAGTAACCAGATACAACTAACAACCTTGTTATGTTAGTTAGGAGTTGTGTTCCGTGATTGGATGTAGATTCCTTGAGCATTACATGTACTTATTGTATTGCCATGATGCATGTTGTTTGACTAAAATGAACTCCATGTATATCCGACAAAAGTAGTCGGCGTACCCCGGTTAGCGCTCGGGGTATGCGAATTTCATATGTAGCTTTAAGCTGAGCCCCTAGGGGCAACGTTTTTATTCGCAGGTACACCGAAGACGAAACCGTACGAGAGTAGGACGGGGTCGGTGATAGCATGGGTAGTTAGATTGTAATTACTTATGTACTGAACGAGGTGTAAGACCGAATATGTTATCGGCATCCATTTAATGTAGACTCGGTATAGTAAGAAATGATTTGAGTAAAGTGCTTGTATTGTGTATTCGGTTGTTCCAGTCCATCAGACCGTTACTGTATGTGAAATAGGCCTGGTTAGCCATATGGGTGGCTAACGGCGTTGTATCACCCTCTGTTGTATTAGTGTTCCGCTGCGAGTTTATTTGTAAATTGTGATAGATTAAGAGGTAATGACGAGATTAGCAGTTGGGGTGTTACAAAAATGGTATCAGAGCGATGTATCGCTCTGATGACTGGAAATACCGACCCTAGGAAATACCGAGTTCGGAATCAGAGATTTAGGGCTAAGGGTGAGTGGTAGCGTGAGAGATGCGCTAGTTAGGAACTTCCAGTACGAACTGGAGACCTACAATACCATACCCGCCCTCCACAACCCCCATATTAAAAGCTCGGAATGAACGCCAGAGAGGCGGGGAAACCCGATCTGGCAGTTAGTAAATGCTTCAATATGAACCAGAATCTGTCATGTGGTAGATCCCGAGAACCAGAGGTCCCGGAGACGGATCCCAAATGACAATAACCGCACACAATGGCGGGAGATCGAGAAATCCTAATCCAAGGAGACCGGAATCTGTGGCAACTTGGGGCGACATGCTTAGCAGTCGCGAGAACCCAGCTGGTCGAGCAGCAGCAAGAAGGATGCACCAACCGTGCAACAAGGCAAATTCATGAGAACTAACTAGAACCGGGACACATGTCTACGGACCGCCATGGTTATGTAATACCACTTACGGTATACTAACCAACTAAGAACCTAGTTGAGAGTAGGTGCACCCCCCCTGCCACACCCGAAGAAGTTGCAATACTTCACTGATATAGCTTAGACAGCTACGAGCGTAATTATGGGATATACCCGAATAGGACTACAAAAGTAGTGCCTAAATGAGTTAACCCTCGGTAACCACAGTAAAGACGTGGGAACGAGCAACGAGGTAAAACATAGAACTAAAGTAATTAAGGAACTCCGAGAGTGGAGAAGCACCTAAATGAATGACAGTCATGTCAAGAGGAATGAGAAGCAGCTCTAAGGAGCAGTTATCCAATTAAAGGATCAAGGAAGAGCCGACAAGGCTACCAAATACAATGTGAACAATACCGCGACCGGTATGAGTTAACCTAAAAACCGCCTGTACCGCGCACTTGCCACGGCAAGTGCAGTAAAAACGGGAACTATTAAGAAGAGCTTTGACAAGCGACCAGTACTTAGTAAGTACCAAAATGGCGAGAGAAGCCAATATGGCAAGACAACCTTAAGAATTATGAAACAAAACCATGAAAAGGCCTAATGGCCTGATCACTGTATGAAGAACATACCAGTCAGTGAGAAGCTGGACTCGGTAAGGAGCAGTCGGCATTGAAATGCCATGGAGAATTTACTTTCAAAGCTCAAACTTTTCTTTCAAAACATAAAATTTTCCACAAACCCCCAATTTTTAAACCAAACCAAAGAACCATGGTAAGTTATCATAGGACGATATAAGAGGAGTTGGCAAAAAAAACTTCACTTAGGCGTGTGATCGACACTACAGTGTACTAAACGAGACATGGGACGACCGCACTCCGAAGGAGCTTGCGGGCCTGACGGACCAATTATGAGTTAGTCGGGTAAGTGTAACGTATCAATAAGATACTCCATGTATGTATACTAGTAGAGTACAGAACACGGGAAGTAGCCCACTCCATACTACGGACGGAAGAGCCAATTCAAACCAAGACAGTTGGACATCTCAGATGACCGAAGAACACAGAGAATCTTACCAAGCTAAAGGAGTCAAGAATCCAGTAAGATGACGGATCTAAGAATATAGCATAGAGAAGTGCGAGAAGCACAGAGTATCAAGTGTAGACATTGGATATGTCTCAGGAATCCTGAAGGAAACACATGATAACTGGAATGAATACCCAGTGTAAATGATTCGGCGAAGTCCTGAAATAAACAATTCAATATTTGATGAATGGGATAGAACTCCCACAACATACCTCATTGAAGAGAATAATGACCTGACCAAGAAGGTGAGAGAAAAGTACCAATGGTCTACCCAAAAATGGGAGACATTACAACCCTAAACGGGATAGTCAAGTATATAACCACAAGGCGGAGTAAGGAACTGAATATACCCATGAATTCAGGCCAGATGAGATGGCAAAACTCAGTAACACCCAGGAGCAATCCGAGAAGGGTGCCGGAGAACCCGAAGGGATCCCACGTAACACGGGATACCCTAATTACGAGAGAGGGCATGCATTAATATCAGAATACTAAAAGGGCCTTCTAGGTACGGAAGTGTGATGAGACAAACATGACAAAGAGCCCAGCAATACCTCCAAACCATTTAATGGTGTACGGAGAAGCAGAAACCTGTTAAGCAGCCCGCATAGAGCGTGGCGAGGCAATGTGGCTTGTAAGCCAGAAAACTAACTACAATTTGTAGATCCAAACGTTATGCATAAAGGCATAAGAGGAATTGTGGAGAACGAACCACTACCTTAGAGTGGGGACACCACTTGTTATTATGGGGCCTAAGGAGGGGCAATTGCGTGAATCTTCCAGAGAAAGGCTACCACCTAAGTATGTAATGTGAAACCGCTAGAGCGGTGTAATGATACTTGAGCATGTGATTATTGCCAAGGAATAATTTGAACAGAGATAGTATGTAGAAAGGCTTTGATATCAGTGGAAAGAAACCGAGAGGGTAATCGGTTGAGTAGTAAACACAGTGTGTGCAGTATGAATTGCAGAGTAAACGATGCGCATTAAGCGTAAAGAGTTTAGAGTAATATACTTTATTGAGCCAAGTGAATGGCAAGCCATAGTATAAATGGCGGGAGTATATGAGCGGAAGCTAAAGTAGTAGTTGATGCCATATAAGCGAATATTGTTAATGAATAGGAGCATGGTACGCAGTGAGCGACCATTGTGAGAGTGTAATCAGATAATGAAATGAAGCTGATGAGAAAAAAAAATAGTAAAGGAGACGTATTCATTCCTATCTCATAAGAGATTTACTGCCAAGAGTTTACGCTTCTGCACTTTGTATGACTGAGTGTTTTGGTATTGCAATTGGCGGTAATGATCGAGTGGGAGAGTCAGGAATTGAGAAATGTCAACGAAGCCTATTGAGTTTGAATCTAGAGAAATAACCGTGCGGCCTTTGGCCAAAGATGCACGAAGAATGTGGGCTGTAACCCACAGGTCCCAGGACCGATGGATGGTAAATGCAAGTGTATGGATGAAGAATTCTTGTACAGAAACAAATAAACAAACATAAAATTAAACGAGGAAGCACTACATACTAAGTAGTAGCTTGACCTCAACCGATAGTAAGTCGGAAAAAGGTAAGTGAATAGTCACGAAGACATACAGTGTTATGCGAAATAGATTTCCAGAGAACTGGAGAGAGAATCTATAACTCATCGAATTCGCACACGGTAAGAGATACCAAGCGACGATTGAGAAACCTTTATTCTCAGGTCAAAAAGGGATAGAAAGGGAGCAATTAATACATTGAGCATACCAAGGGGCGAATTAAGCTCTAGTTATCAGGTCACGCGCGGCAGAAGCTTGTGGACCGTAATTCAAAGTTAAGTATACATGACAAACATGAGTAAATGGCTAATCATAAACGCCTTGAAGCCTTAGAGGCTAGAATTGAACCCGGTATGAGTTAGTTAACCGTATTGAAGTTAAAACACTTCATGATACCTGAATTAGTGAACCAATGTTCAGTGATAACATATGGTCTGTTACGCGGGCGTAACCCCTTTTAATGGGGGTAGGGCGAGAAACCGCTTAGAGTATGTTTTACGTATAGGTGCGTAAACTACTATGTGCATAGCATAAAAAGAATTGTTTTGATGATTGGAACTTATGTTACATGAACATATGTACCCATTCATTGTGTAATTATGATCATTATGCATGAGAGATGCAAGTAACGAGTATAGAATAAATATGAAAAGAGGAGTAGAGAAACTCCGGGGGAATGAGAATCCCTATAGTATATGTAGTTAGATTAGAATGAGACATAATGAGTAGGAATCGGTATGAAACCGATGTATAACCTAGTAGGAAGTGAGTTTCCCTAGGTGATTTTTATTTGAGAATGATTGATGGAGTGAGTTCCATCCTTTGGAGTTGTATGATGTGTGTTTCAATTAAAGTAATAAATGATGAAATGAGACTCGAGTAGTATAGAATGGCCTAGGTAGATTAGAATGGAGTAAGTTTAGAATGATGAAGTGACCTAAGTACTAGAGAACTAGAGATTAATTGAATTAATTGGCTTCATGAATATGACTAGAAAGAGTTAAAGATAGAAAACAAAATGTTTGACTATCTGATTGTTTGAAACTGACGTGGGAGGTGGAACTTGATATGCAGCGATCAAGGGAAACCGAACACAATTGGAGTGGAAGGATAGTTCAACAACTGATGCTGATCACATCAGGGTTGGATGATCTTGAAGTTCCTATAAGTGGTCACAAGTAATCACGCTGAAAAAGAGGCAGCTACCATAAATTTGATTTGGAGTTTGTGATGTTTTAAAAAGAATTTTCAAACAGAATTTGAAAAAGGATTTTCTTCAAGTATGAAGATGGAAATGAAAACTGGTTTTTAAACTGCTATCACCCATCGATGGCTACGGCCTTAAGTCTTGATGACCGGTAGAACGGTGGGCGTGTATTATTTTTGAAACCATTGCACCGTACGTGCAGCGGTCCTAAGTGACCGGTTGGGGCGGTGACAGTGTGTGATTTTTCCAAAGGCAGCGGGACGGGGAGAGTACCTCTTGAGACGATTCCGTGTTGAGTGAGTCAACCAGAGTGCCTGAGGATATGTATATGTGTAACGTTTGATCAGAACCAAAGGGACCGTGGGCCAGTGAGAGTAAGCGCCCATTTGTCATGAAACGGCCGTGAACCAAAAAGTGTAAGTGTTCACGTGACCGGTACCTGAGGGATCAGTAGTATATACTTATATGGATTCGAGGACTGTAGTGCCTTCTTGTCTTCGGACCGATTCCATGGAAGAGTACAAAGAGTATCTGTGAGTATTTTTTATTGCTATACTGCTGTGATATATTGTGGTATGTGTAGTGTAAAATGAGACTGACTTGAGGAGTCTGTAAGGCTATACATGTATTAATAACCTTGGCATAGCGTACCAATGAGAGTAACGATATAAGATTCACCAACATTGAGGACAAAGTTCCTAAGGGGGGTAGATTTTCATACCCCGGATCTAAAAATGGTGATTAAATTACCTCTAATATGATTATTAAAGGCCTAATGGTGCCTAGAAAGTATTGGTAAAGAGAATGAAACCAAAAAAAGAGAAATGCGCAAAATGCGAAAAAAAACGCTAAAACGCGCATTAATGAATAAAGGAGAAATATGATCTCGTTAGGGTCCGAGATGGACTCTAAGGCTTAGTTATGCCTAATATATGTGGCTAAAATTCCCGAAGAAAACGAATCCAAATAATGGATTAAAATGCTAACGGAGTTTTATAGCACGTTTTTCGAGAAAACCCAAAAATGTAACTTTAAGTGGCAAACGGACCTGTAAAAATTATAGTTGATTAAATAACTATAATTAAGTATTAATGGAAGTTTAATAACCATTAAAAATGAAGAAACGAGAAAATCCGAAAACGGGCCGGTTAGTGAATAGTGCTAAACCGGGTAAATTATCGAGCGTTTCTTGTAAAAAAATGAAAACGCTACCAGAAACATTTAGTATTTTGTGTTGGGCCGATTTTAATTAGTACACACACACATTTAATTAGCTTGTTAGCTTATTAAGTCACAAGGTGACAAATAAATAAAGTAAAAAGGGAATAGTGAAAAGAGGCTTTAAAACCTCTCACCTCCTTTATTTCTTCATTTCACGATTGCCCCAGCTCTCTGTAAACTCCTTCTTCCTCCTCTGTACGTGAGGCGATTCCAAACAGCTCACCACCCCCAACTTCTCCTTCCATATTCTTGTTCGATTCTCCACCAAATCACACAAAAATTATACGTTAGATTCGTATCGGCGAGGGCTACGTTTTCCACCCCTCAAACCTTGATTCCTCCACCTTCACTTCCATGGGTGTTGGAGCTTTTAGCGTGAGGAGCTGATTTTGGATCTCGCTTCATCTCCTTAATATTATAAGGTAAAAATAAACTCACTTTTCCATCATTCTAGCTAAACCTAAAAACTAGCTATTGAAATACTAGTTTCGGTGAGGGAAAATTGAATTAATTAGCTTGTTACGTGTGGTGTGGGGAAATGATTGTAGATGGCAAGCTAGACTCCCTTGTGGTGGGGAAAACAAGAAGAGAAAGAGAGAACAAGGAAAGGAGGAAGAAGAGAAAGAAAACAGAAAAAACTAGCAAGGTATAGTTTACCTTAAGTTGGTTTTGTTCCCTGTAAAACAGATTTTGAAATGTGAGTAAATGACCTTGTTTTAGTGTAGTTAAGATACTACAATTTGGATGATGAATGGAGTTGTTTTAATGATGTTTAAGTGTGGTTAGTAAGCCTTGAGGCTAACTGGTACATAGGTGGTAACAGAGGGGAACTTAGCATGATGTAGCAGTGGTTTTAATGTTGTAATAACAGGGATTAAAAACAGATCTTGTGGCTGTTGTAGTGTGGAGAATGCTTAGGAATGTAGACAAACCTTGTCAAAATTTGCCTAGGAATGTATGGGCTTGAGTGTATTGAAGCGTGGAGTTGGAATGGAAGGAAAGAAAGGATTGGAAAAACTACTACAGAAACAAAGAAGCTAGTGGTGCTGTTGTGCATCAGTGTAACAGAGAGGGTGGAAATGGTGTAGTTGTGCATGAATTAAGTGATAAGTTTGTCCATGATTTAGGGAGGTTAAGAGCTTGATTAGGGTGTTGAATTATGTTGGATTACATGTGGAATGATTAGGAAGAAGTTGGTATAAGTTAGGAGTTGAAACATAATAAAAAACATACATATTCCTCATTTCTGTAAGTGGTCCGGGTCTGTAAACAAGTACAGAAACCCGGACCAGTGCCAAAACACGGCAGAAATGTTTTTCAAAGGAGTGGTCCGGGTTTGCAAACCAGGACCTAAACCCCACCCCCCTAAATCATACCCGAGAGTTCTAAAACCTTGTGGTCCGGGTTTGCAAACTAGGACACAAACCCGACCAGTCCCAAAACTTACCCGAGAGTTTTTCCAAGTGGGGGTCCGGGTTTGCAAACTCGGACAGTAACCCGGACCACCCCAAAATTTGTACAGAAGCTATTTTAAAGCTTAATTAGGATGAGTAATGTTGGGTAATGACAGTATAAGGTAATTATGACCTGATTAATGATGTTTAAAGGTCATAAAGAGTGTAAACAAGTTTGAGAAGTGAGTGAGAAAGTTATGAGTTAAGAACACATGAACTGAACTAGGAATAATGGGATAATGGGTTAAGTACGGGAGTATAGTTTTACTTACCGTAACACATTAATGTTAATATAAGCATTTGAATGTTATCAGAGGATCGTGTGTGAACCGAGCATGGTGAGATGACACGATAAAAGTAAAAACCCCGGTGAAAGGTATGATTTTTCTCATATCTCCGCGTGCTAACCGAGTTACGTTGATTTGTGTGTTTTTGTGCCGGGTTAATCAGATTAAAGCATGAAATAATCCATTGTTTGATTATGTATGTTTTGTTGTATGTTGAATGAGCTAACATACTTGTATGCCGGTGTGGTCTAACATAGAGTAAAGACCGACTCATAGTGAGTAACGTTTGGTTAGGGACCCATAGATCGGGTCGATGCTTATGATAACGAAAACGTGCAAACACATAAACTATCCGTTAAAGTATACGATAACGCAAACATATGAACTCCCTAGAATGTGAGGAGATGTGCGGGTTGAGTAATTACCCGATAACGGTTAGTAAACCATAATGACACAATCCACGAAACAAATGAGAGTGGAAAGATAAGTGAACCTCCTTCAAGAGGATTAAAGATAGTTCGAAGATGTGAACTAGTAAAGACGTAAAAGAGACCTAGGGGATTAGTAACTCCCTTGTGGACATGGTCGACCTCCTAGATTCTAGTACTATAAGAAATACCATATAAGATATATAAACCAGAATCTAAGAAATAACCGAATTTAAGTAATGATCAACTCAAACCTAAGTTAACCGATTAAGTAACCCAAAGTCATTAGAAACACGAGGTGATGCTTCTAGACTAATATACATAATATTATTACTCCGAGAGAGGAGGTATGGAATGTGAGTAGTCTGAGAGTAGTCGACCTAAGTAAAAGTAAAAGAGTAGGAACTAAGAGAGAGTTCCGTGAGCTAGTTGAACCTTCCCACCATGCTAGACCCAGAGTAGGGTCGAAACCGGGGAAGTAAGACTATGCTTGAGAGCCATGAGTTTTGGCCTAAGTATGTATTCAGAGTAACAAGCGTGACGTAGGAGACCTGTAGTGTCTCGAGGATCTACAAGAGCATGAGTATGAATAACCCAAGAGTGTGGGTGAGATAATGAGTATGAATAACCCAAGAGTGTGGGTGAGATAATGAGTATAGTACGAGTAGCCCAAGAGAATGGGTGGGTAACCAGATACAACTAACAAACTTGTTATGTTAGTTAGGAATTGTGTTCCGTGATTGGATGTAGATTCCTTGAGCATTACATGTACTTATTGTATTGCCATGATGCATGTTGTTTGACTAAAATGAACTCCATGTATCCGACAAAAGTAGTCGGTGTACCCCGGTTAGCGCTCGGGGTATGCGAATTTCATATGCAGCTTTAAGCTGAGCCCCTAGGGGCAACGTTTTTATTCGCAGGTACACCGAAGATGAAATCGTACGAGAGTAGGACGGGGTCGGTGATAGCATGGGTAGTTAGATTGTAATTACTTATGTACTGAACGAGGTGTAAGACCGAATATGTTATCGGCATCCATTTAATGTAGACTCGGTATAGTAGAAATGATTTGAGTAAAGTGTTTGTATTGTGTATTCGGTTGTTCCAGTCCATCAGACCGTTACTGTATGTGAAATAGGCCTGGTTACCATATGGGTGGCTAACGGCGTTGTATCACCCTCTATTGTATTAGTGTTCCGCTGCGAGTTTATTTGTAAATTGTGACAGATTAAGAGGTAATGACAAGATTAGCAGTTGGGGTGTTACATTTATGCCTAAATAGCATATAGAAACAATTCCCGAAGAAAACGGATCCATAAAATGGATTAAAACCACAAAGAACCGTAAAGTGCGTTTTTCGAGGAAACCGGGAAACGCGACTTTAAGCGGGTTAAATAGAATCGTAACAATTTTGGTCAACTAAATAGTCATTAATAAACATTAATGAAGGTCTAGAACCAATAAACCAGTAAACGAGAAATAGTAAAAACTGTAAAAAACGGGAAGTTGTGGGGTGACAGTTTGAATAAACTAAACTAATGTTTCCACTTTTGGAAATAGGAATTAAAAATGTGAGTGTGTTCAGCGTGTGAGCCAATTGGTTCCCTCTCCCTCACTCTCTTAATTCTCCCTCATTAACAATGGCAAAAAGTAAAATAAAAGCAAAAAGTAAAATATGCTTTTTACCCTCTCTCTCCTACTCCCCCTCATTTCTCTTACACTCTCACGTACTGCACCTCTCTCTCTCATTTTCTTTCTTCTCCAAGCAGCCCTTCCATGGTGATTTGTAAAACCCCTCCAGCCATCTCCCTTCTCTCCTCTTTTTGAGCACTCAAACCTCCACCAAAAGTTACAAATTTGTACCATTGGATTCCTCTCATCAAGGAGAGCATTTCCCTCTTTTCCAAATTCGAAAATATCCAACTTCATCTCCATGGGTGTTCTTGATTTTGAAGATGAAGACCACCATTAGAAGCCCCTTCTTCACCTTGTTGGTCTAAGGTAAAAAAAATCCGAAAATACTAGCATTTCTTGCTATTAAGAAGATCGTGGTCTTGGAATTTGATTTGGTATATGGAGCTAAGAGATATAGAGATTGAAGGTGGATGATGGTGTGAGTTCTGTAGCTAAACCGGTGGAGAAGCAATAAGAGAGGTTGGAGACGGTGGGAAATGAAGAAGGAAAGAAGAGAATGAAAAGAACTAGCTTATTAAGATATTTAACATAAAATAAATAGTACTTTATCAAATTTCTTTCTTATCAAACTAACAAGGGGGATGACTCGCCCCTTATACAAATCGGCCCCCTTTAAGTACTTAGGGTATTATGGACTTTGTTGACCAATTAAATCACTTATATTGACTTATGTTATAAACTAGCACAATTTGGTTACTTTCACTAAACAAGGCACATAATAGTGAAATTTTTGATTTCCCATTGATTTAGACTTCCTAATGTGATACTAAGTAGTACACATGTTAATTAAGAGTAATGATGGACATTTAGCCATTTAAAACCCATTTACAAGACTCCTTAAAGCGCATTTTGTGTTTTAACTTGTTTTCAAGCTTGGTTTTCTTTGGTAATTGGTTTAATATGTTCATTAACATTTGAATAAGGTCTTGGTAAGCTTATCAAGTCTTAACCAAGATTATCCTAAGCTTAGAGCACATTTTTGCCCATATTGTCTTTAAGGTGTTTAATTGTGTTTCTATGGTTTAAATTGTTCACTAATGTCTCTAAGGCACTTTTTAGCCTTATTATACCATATTTTCGTATTTAAACAACATATAAGGTTTGGGGTATTTCATCCTGACTTGGTGTAACACCCCATCCAACAACAAATACATAACAACAATCTGCAGCGGAATACACAACCTCATCACATTACTTAACTCGTTGGTGTTACACGCCGTTAGCCACCCACGTGGCTAACAAGGCTAATACATACACATTGTACCGGTCTGATGGGCTAAATTCCCGAGCGTCTACACATTACTATCCCTTTCCATTAACAACAACAACATACACCTTCCAACTATACCGAGTATTTATAAACTGATGTCGACAACAATTTCGGTCTTACTACACCTATGTGTGCATACACTTAAATGACTACCCATGTACGACGACTACCCGTCCTACTCTCGAACGGCTTCCAGCACTTCGTACCTGAAATAAGAAAAGAAGAGAAAGGGTGGCCCCCAAGGGGCTCAGCACCTTTGCTGGTATGGTAATCCCGCAGCCCACATGCTACCGGGCCACGCACAAACTAATTGTCGTCTTAACATGCGGTTGATTATATTTAAATCATGCATGTAACAGTAAACACACATCACATGACATTTCGCCTCAATGGGCTCAACAAACGGATAATATATCCTTACTTAATAAATCACTCTTGGTATTCATTATCCCTAGAGTGTTCCTCCTCTACTGGAGCTACTTCCTTGATAGACGACACTTACCCTTAAATCGGGTTATCCTTAAACGCCTCTTATCACAAACTGGGAATCATATCCATGATCCACACACTCCACATTATACAACCTACAACATACACTACATACAACACTTAACAACACTTTGCACGTTTCCACGTGCACAACATAATACCGCAATAGATATTGCATCACAACAAAAATACATAACATAACGGGAGTGGTTCTCTTAGGAACCAACCCAAACATTGTTTATACACTGGTGAGCCTAAGAATGTTGCCAGTCTCATGATAAGCTCGTTACACAATAACAACAACACTCATTACCGTCCTAATAGTTGGACGAGTAACTTAAGTTAAGGCGGTTCGGGTTTGGAGGCCCGAACACACCACACAAACACATGTTCCCCCTAAACCGATCATAAGTCAGAATAGCTAAGCTTTGGAGTAAGCTAATGGGAGATCATAACCCGTGAGGGAAACAACCATAACAAAGAGAAGGGTAAGGCTAGGAAGGATACCCTCTCCCAAACAACGCGCGACCGGCCAAACCGGATTCCTCACCACTGTTAGTACATACTTACTTTAGATATTAGTTAGAACCCCACTATGGAGTCTATCATGACTACACACCATACAGTATTACAACTGGGTTACACACAAGGGAGATCCCTACATTCACTTACACATATCACACAATTAACACACGCATAGCCGTGGTTAGTACGTCCCATGGTACGGGTCGTTTACTCCGAATACCGAACTCTCATGTGATCCTAGACTCAGTTAACTAAGGTTAACACTTCCGGGGTTAAATGGTATCGGAGTTGTACACGCCACATAAATGAATTACTGTAAACTCATTACATGTTTAATCTTACAACGTGGCAAACATACAGAAAAACACATTGGCATACAAGCCGGTGTAATCCGGTAGGACACAGGTTGCAAGAAAACCATACCTGTCACCGGAGTCCACTTTACCACGTCCACTTATGTTCCTCGAGCGATTCTCGAACAACTGTTAACATCACATGTGTTTTTATTAACATCGGGGTTTGCTTGATTATTTAATGTCTAATGCTTAACTTTCCCCGTTAACTTAGTTACATAACTTTACATTTTAACTTGTTTTACTTTTACATTTTGATACAACTTTTCACCCACTTAATTGCCATTTAAAAACTCACCTAACATGTCCTTAACAACCTTATAACATCATTACCTATCAATCCCCATCATTACATATCATTTCATAACCTTTAACAACATTTTTGGTCGCCGACCGGACTTGCCGACCGGACTTACCCAAGTCCGGTCGATTCCAGAACACATTTCCGTCAAAATTTTTCTACTCCGACCGGACTTGTAAGTCCGGTCCTATGTCCGGTCCATTCCAGAAACTAATTCCCACAGGGTAAACTGGGCCCGACCGAACTTGCAAGTCCGGTCTGCCCCAGATCTTTGTTTTCCTTTTTACATTCAACTCCAAACTTCACCCCACATATCCTAGTATACCCTAACCTCATTTGGGCACTTCAAACACACCCTTATCCATGTGCTAAACTCTTTAAATCACTCACCAAAACCATTTTATCATTCACAAACTTCTTACAAAGTTCCTAGCACTTGGAATGTTTTCTCCTTAAGATTTCTAGGTGGTATTTCACCTATAATGACCACTACACCAAGGTGTTTCCTCTACACCTTCACATCATCTCTCAACTTCTTTTCTTACTAACTAAATCTCCTTTTTACAACTTCTTGAATTCTTCCCTAAAAACCTTACTTAAACACCATTTCCAACTCGCACATTTTCATAACCTAAACCTTAAGCAAACTTCTCCAAGACTTTTATTACATCCTAAAACACTCATTAAATTCCTAGAACTTCCAAGATAGCATCTAACCCTTGTAACACCTTAATGCACGTTTTCTTCCTTAGTGAAACATTTGTTCCCTTTAATACTTCCTAGTACACCAAACCATTTAAAACACTTAGAACTTCTCACACATTTTTCCCAAATTTGGCCATAGCTTCTCTTGTATATACTCACATCCAAACACTTAGGTTTTTACCTTATTTCACTCAAGAACACCTAAATCCATCAAACACATTTTTATACACAAACTTCACACATTTAGCACTACATCACAATATAGTGCATAACTTAAATTGCTTGGCACTTAGGCCCTTAAATAACATGGCTCTTAGGCCCTTAAATTGCATAAACCTTAAACACTGAATTTCCCACATAAATAATGCCTTTGACCTGCAAATACATACACCAAAACATATGTTCTTTTACTAGTCTCCTTGAGAACACTTTACTAGGTCACTTGCCATTGGCTCCTTAGGTATTTTATTAAGCAAATCAAGCTCATTTTTCCTAAGGCATTTAAACTACATTGAGATAGCTTGTTTACCTCTTTTCCTCACAAACTTCTTTCTTGTTTCCTTGTAAAACCGTAAGGCATTTGGTTCCTTGCCAACTACTAAACATTATACAAATAATAGAATGAGTATTCAAGCATTATGCTTCATCTCATTGTAAACCCTAGTTACACATATTGTTTAACACATTAAGGTAATTGTTTTACCTTGGAATTGGAAGAGAACTTGAATAAGTATCAAGAGAGGACTCCTCCTAGCCCTTGGAAGATTCAAATGAAGCTAGAACAAGGCAATATAAGAGCTCCATTAATGGTGAATTTTCGGACAACAACAAAACATGGAGGGAACTTGATTTTTCTTCGAGTTTCCTTACCTTGAAGCAAAGGAGAACAAGATAATGTGAAAAGATGAGCTCAAGCTCCTTCAATGGTGAATCTCCATGGCACCAAAATTGAGTTCTTGAAGATTTAAAAAGAGGGAAGTGTAGAGCTTGACCTAACTAAGACAAATATGGTCTTGGAATTTGATTTGGCCAAGGGAATCACAAGTTACAAGTGAAAGAAGATGAAGAATGAGTGTGGGCTGTTGGAAACCGATGGAGAGAGGAGGAAGAAGAAGACCACCGTGGGAAATGAAGGAAGGAATGAGAGAATGAAGATAACACTTGCTTTTGGAGATATTTAAGCTAAAAGCAAATAGTACTTTTGCTTTGTCATTACTTAACTTACTTATTTGTTCAAATGTGGTGAGTCACACATGAAAAACCGGCCCCCATCTTTACCTAGGGGTATAATAGTCTTTGATGACTCATTTAATTACTTATAACATTATATGTTACAAACTAGCTTATAAAAGTTACTATTCACAAACTAAGGCACATAGAAGTGAAATTTTTGATTTCCCATTAATATAGCCACCCAAATGTGATACTATATAGTACACATGTTAATTAAAGAGTAATGATGGACATTTAGCCATTCAAAACTCATTTACAAGACAATTTTTCAAAAACGTGCTTTAAGACTCCTTAAAGCACATTTTGTGTTTTAACTTGTTTTCAAGCTTGGTTTTCTTGGTAATTGATTTAATATGTTCCTTAACATATTTATAAGGTATAGGTATGACCATTAGGTCTTTTACAAATTTCCCAAGCTTAGAGCACATTTTTGCTCTTATTGACTTTAAGGTATTTATTTGTGTTTTGTTTGGTTTCATTGTCTAACAAAGTTTCCTAAGGACTTAATTAGCCTTATAAAATCATAATTAAATGTTATTAAGTCTTGGTAGGCTCTTTGGGTCCTAACCAAGTTCACTCATAGCTTAAAGCATGTTTTTGCTCATACTGTGTCTTAGTGCTTTATTGCACTATACTATATTTTAAATTGTCCACTGATGTTTCTAAGGCACTTTTAGCCTTTATATAACATGGTTTGCTATTTAAACCACATATCAAGGTTTGGGGTATTTCACTTGGTTCATCATCTCCTCGATCAGTTGAGGACTAAGAACAATGGTCTCACTAATGTCATTCCAACAAAGAGGGGTTCGACATCTCCTGCCATATAGAGACTCAAACGGGGCCATCTTAATGCCGGAGTGGTAACTATTATTGTAGGAGAACTCAATAAGATGCAACATATCAACCCAAGAGCCCTGGAAGTCCATGACACAAGCTCGTAACATGTCCTCCAGAGTTTGAATAGTCCTCTCGGTTTGTCCGTCTGTGGAAGGATGGTACGCAGTGTAATACTCCGTATTTCGTTATTCAGATTTCATAAATACATTCAGGTTGTGCTAAATGAGAAATTGTTAGGATAAACTATATACAAAAGGAATAAAATACTAAACTAATCCTAAACTCTACCTACGGGTAGCAAAACCAGGAACCCGGTCGAGTATAGTGTAAATATATTACGACCGAGAGTATCGTACCCAAGGGACTTATAGAAAATTAGTCCTAATCCGGTAATACCTATTCTAAGACAAGGGGGGAAATTGAAATGTTTTCTAATCCTAATCAAAACTAACTAAACTAAGTGGTAATTACAATGAAATTATCCTTGATCCAGGGTGTGAAACCATCTAAGCATCAATATGAACTCTAAACATAAACACAAGCCTTCGAATTAACCAACAACTGAACACGCCGGGTGTCCTGCCGGATACCACTTGCACGGCATATTCAAAGACATTGAATCTGCCGGACATTGGCCACCGGCAGTGCGTCCGGCATAGTCATAATGCATATTCTTTCTCCAGTTTCCGAGTAGAAAACAGAAGACTCATCCCTATTAACAAATCGAGCATATATCATGCCCCAAAATGAACAAGGAAATGGGGGAAAATGGATTAATTCTCACTCTTACCACTAACCCTTAATTCATAAGAAGAGAGTAGGAAGACCATTAAGAGAGTCTAACCTATCTTACTTGGGACTTGTCTTCCACAAGTAAGAATTGCATGAAGAGAAAAAGAGATCAACCTATTCTATTTCAATAAGAACCTTACTCTTAATAAACTTGAAAATTATATTAAGCAGAACACATTATTTTACAAGGAGAGTTTCATTCCCTAACCAAAGAATAAACAAGGATTTCTACTTCACCATCCACTCAAATAAAGAAGAAATACATAAGGGAGAAGGAGATTGGTTATAGCCTCAACCCTGACAAGATCTTCTCTTCGTCTCGTGGATGGATCTGTAGAAACGCCTTGGACACCAACACTTGGAATGTGGGCGGAAATGGAGTAATGAATGGAGTATAATATGGTGTTGAAGTGTGTGAAAGTGTAGCCCTTCTCGTCCTATTTATAGGCAACAAAATCCATGTATGCCGGGTGGAGTGCCGGGTAGAAGTCATCCGGCACCTAATAAAACACGTGCCAACCGTTAACGGCCGAAACCGTCAAACCTATGCGAACCGACGCCTGTGCCGGACAGGAGATGTCCGGCACCATACCCGGCAGGGGCTGGAGTGGTAACGGTCATAACTGCTGTCGTTTGGTCAACCGTGAAAACTTTTCCTTATGCCGGGTAGTTTCCACCCGGGCATCGGATCCGGCAATAACATGTTTCTGCTCCGTACTTGTGCCGTGCAGAGGACATCCGGCAGGGACTCCGGCATCAATGAACTTTTGGCTAGAAAATTATCCCTTGCACAGAAAAACATATAAAAACATAAGACTGAACTAATAAAACACTTTAATACCTAATATAGCACAAATAACTTATATATAACCTAATTTAGATAAATATAATACTAAATCTAATGCATAAAATATGATAAGTTTGCGGCTTATCAGGTTGATGTTATTAATTAAAGTTATGCTATGTGTGCTTTGTTTAGTATAGGGGACGTCGGAGGCATTGAATTAAAAGACGGGGGCAAGGAGGTCATTCCCCTCTCTTTTAATTATGGCAAGCCTTCTTAATTATTAGTGTGGCAGTTTCTCATTTTTACAATCCACGATCAGTCCTGAAGCCGCTCTCCTTCCTCTCGACAGTTTCTGCAGTTCTCTGCTCTTCTTCCTCCTTGGGTGCTAATTGCTGGTGCTAGTGTTGAGGTCTTTGGCTCATTCTCTTCCTGCTCTGGTCTGGACTGTTCTCCTCTGCAGAGTCAGGTTGGTTTGGTTGCGAATTATTTTGTTCGGTCTCAGTTTTGAGGAGGATCGTTTCTGATTTTGAGATGTCTGATTGTTGCTGAATTCAGTGGTTGTTTTGCTGTTTGGGATCGCTGCGTTGTCGGGATCGTTCGCTGCTGCACACCGGTGTAATCTCCTCTGCGAATTGAGGTAAGTGGGGGATGGAATCGGGGTTGTTTGCTCACCCTCGGGGCTTGTTTTTTGTTTCTGTTTTCGGATCTGTTTTGGGTGTATTGCTTGTGTGATTTCTGCTCGTTTTGCGTTGTTAATCGATTGGCTAAACCCCCGAGGGTACTGATTTACAATTCTGTGAGTTTTGGGTAAGTTGTGATGATTTTTGGTTCTCTTCTGCGCGTCTGTTCTTTCTGGAATTCGACAGTGTTGCGCTGTCCGAACTTCTGTCCGAACATGCAAGTTCGGACAGTTCATCGGGCGCGTTTGTTTTTTTTTAGATTTTGAAGTGTCCGAACATCGGTCCGAACTTGTAAGTTCGGACCCGACGCGAGGATGATTTTCGTGTGAGTTTCGACATCTGTCCGAACTTGCAAGGTCGGACGCAAGTTCGGACACGATGAGAGTTTTGGTTTCTGACTTTCGACTTGCGTCCGAACTTCGAAGGTCGGACGTAAGTTCGGACATCGACGTTTTCTCAACCTCTGATTCTCGGCCTCTGTCCGAACTTGCAAGGTCGGACGCAAGTTTAGACATGCCACTGTTTTGAGCATAACTTCTCTGTTTTAGCTCCGTTTTGAGTTCCGTTTGCGGGGTTGGATTCCCCTATCTGTGTGCAAGCTTCTTATGCTGTTTATATGCATTTCCATGCACTTAAGATCTGTTTTGTGAGCTTTTGGTTATGGGACCTAGTTACTTTGCTTCTGAGCCTGGATAGTCGGGTCGGGCTGTCCCGTAGCATGCTACGCAGGAATTCCTTTTGTTTATACTCCTTAGGGTCTCCCTTAGGACGTTATTTGACCGACGGGTCTGTTAGCTGTCTCTACGGCTTCTGTTGTGGGATCTTCGGATCCATAGGACATTATGTGAGTCCTTCTGTTGTGTTAGCTGGTTACTAGTGTCCCACTCTTCTGTATCAGTTCTGAAAGTCCGACTATGATTTGAAGTGATGTGTGCTCTGCTTCTGTTTTGCGTTTCCTTTCTGACTGTTTATAATGACTCCACCTTCTCCTCTGTTTATAAGTTATTCTGCTGCTTCTGTTTTGAGTAGGCTTCCTTGAGGAAGTCTTCTGCTTGCTGGGCTGTTTAGCTCACCCCTTCTCTTTGCTGCAGATTGAGCTCGTGGGATCTTCTCTCTTGTCCCCTTCTGGAGCTTCGTTTACTTTATGCTTCTTTAGACTTGGTTTACTATGCGTGTTGGACGCTTTAAAGCTTTTGTGTAGCCTTCGGGCCTTTCATTGTATTTGATTGTTAAGTATTTGGATCTTGTAAACTCTTTTGGTATTTATACAAGTTCGTTATTTAGTTTTGGGTATTGTTTTGCTTAGAGCCTTGCGACGTTAGGTAGTAGACTCGCGGTGTGTAAGGGCCCTAACTCCTAGGCCGGTTTTGGGGTCGTTACATTTAGTGGTATCAGAGCCAGGTTGCTCGTTCTTTGGTTGTGTGGGGTTTTGTCTTCATGCGTGGGTGTCTGAAAGGTCTGCTGTTTGATGCTTGATGTTTTTGATCAATCTTGGTGTTTGTATCTTCAGTATGCCTCCCCGACGTGCAGGACGTGGTGAAGCTTCAGGCAATGCTCCTTAGGGGGACTGTTATACCCAAAATTTCAACCCCCCCGGAAAGTCTCTACTAATAGGCTAGTAGCAAGAGTTCCCAGTTCGATCGGCACGTTTCAGAGTACTAGGGACAGCTTAGTCATCTCCAGGGGCGTTTTCGTAATTTTTCAAGGCTCCTAAACCCCCTATAGGCTTTCTCTCTCCTCCAAATAAGGGTCAAATCAATTCAAAATGCTTTGAAATTTTAACCCATGATAAAGGATGACATTTGAAGCATAATGGCGTTGGAATTTTGATTTTTCGAATTTCCAATAATTTTCTAGCAATTTCTGATTGAATCTGACGGAAAATTGAATTTAAAAATATCCCAATATCCAAAAAATTCGATTCCACTTTAGAAAAATCAGAAATATCATCCTTTACCCATGTGTAAAATTTTATAATCAAATTCCTTTTGGTAACCCTTGAGCTAAAACGTCGGTAAATCTCGGTTTTTACCGGATTTTTCTATCTTTAAGGAAGCCTATATAAGGAACCTTATCCCGTGATCAAATGAGAACCTCAAGAACTCTAAGCAACCAGAAAACCTAGCCGTCTCATTCTCCTCACGTTTTTACACATCCAAGCACCAAAATCACATCAAAAATCTCTCGAAATCACCACCTAAACACACTTTTCAACTCCTAACACATCAACCATCATCAAACATCAACCAAACCACCTCCAAAACGTGAAGAACATCATCAACAATCAACAACCAGAAGCCCGGGTCGAACTCAATCCGGAACCGGCATCATCGGAGCCTCCGAAGAATCCCAACGTGAAGAATCATCTTGAATTCGAAGGTAAAACAGGTTACAATCCAACTTTCTGATTCCCCACGACCTTATTAACTCTCTGTTAAATTTTGGGTTCAAACTAACCTTCGTACGCTTCTGTATTGCTGTTATTCAAGCTTCTGTCCAATAACTTGTTTACCAAGTTTCGTGCATAATTCGAATTCAAATTGAGAACTTTTGATCACTAACGCATTTTACATCTTCCAGGCTACACACCCATAAAATTTGAGTCGAAAACACCTTCGGGAACAGCCTCAACGCCGCCGTCCGAGGGCGGTCCGCACCCACGGACGTCATGTCCGGGGTCTCGGACTCCCTGTCCGTAAGCCCGGACGCCCACGGACGGCGGCGGGATTTTTAGATTTTAAAATTTTAGGTTTTCTAATAATGTCCGGGCCCACGGACAGCTTGTCCGTGGCCCCGGACTTTACAATTTTCTGTTTTCTGTTTAATTCGACTTTTATTTTTATATAGGTTAACTGGGGTCCGTGGTTTCGGACATTAGGTCCGTGGCTACGGACGGAAACAAAATTTGACCTAATTCTGCCTCCGAAACCCTAGTTTAGGTAATTTTAATTTCCACTTTAATTTTCTGTCAAAAAACGTTTAAAAATAAAAAAAAGAAGCGCGCACCTAGGTTGAAAACAACTTTGTAGAAAGCCGTAATTGAACCAAGTAGAGGGAAAACGACCTAGGAAGGGTAATGAAAGTAATTTGAACCCTAATTAAGTCGAATATCAAGCCCCCGAACCCGAACTCTCCTTTCCTAATTTAATCTAGGTTAAAATTAGGTGGCGACTCATAATAGGTTCCAGTGAGCTAGCTTAGGTTTTAATAATTATTGTTATATGACATAGTTATTAATCTTAGGCTATAAGTGGACCTAAAACCCGATTAGATCCCAATCAAATCAACATAGGATAGGGTTTAAAATCGAGGCTCACAGACTGGCGACTCTGCTGGGGACAAACTTCTTAATTTTAACTTGTTTTAATTTTAAGAAAGAGGGCTTAACTCGAAAATGTTTATTTATGGCTTTATTACTTTGTTCGTTTACTTTTGTGCGCACTTTAATTTTCTGCACCTTTGCATCATATGAGAGCGAGGGTCCACCTAAACCAATTTCACCCCGGGACCCGTTTGAGGGTCCCCTGTCAGGGACTCACACCTTTTAGGTGATGTGAATAAGCGGGGGAAAAGAGGAGGGTGTCGTCTAACCACACCCCCTTAATACCTGGGCTTTAGCCCCAAGCGTTTTCCTGGCAGTGTCCTTACCTAGCCCATTGTTTGGTCAGTCAAAGACCCGACCGTAGACGCACACCTTCAGGTGATGTGAAAAAGTGGGGAAGCCCAAAGAGAATAGCGTGCAAGCCCTATTCCTTTGAGGTGACCTGGGCCCATGCCCCAAGCACCTCTCCGGATCGATCCATACCCGTTTGGATTTAAACGTCTAGTGAGGACATGTTGAATTGTGTGGGCCTTGTTTGCTTGTATGATCGGCCCATTACTCATCCTACAGATTGATAGGAACTTCTCCTACATTAACCTAGCCCAGCCCGAATTGGCAGCTCTATTTGTTTGCGGCCCAGAGGTCCTGTTTGGTTTAATATGTGAGTCATTCGGGCTTCGGCCCAAAAGCTTAGACTTAGGTGATTTCTCTTCTGGCCCAATTCGAATTATCCATTTAGTTCTAGGCCCATGAAAAACAAATCCACCTCAAGCAGTTCATGAAAATCCATCAGGCCTTTCCGTTTCAAGGTTTATTCTAGTCCAGGAAGACTTTCCACTTGGGCTTTGGCCCAAAGTCCTAGGTATAGGTATCATCTTCTAGGCCCAATCAGAACCACTCGGCCCAAATTCCAATTCACATCTAGGACATGGTTTAAAAATCATTTCGGCCCATGCGCCCTATTTCTAGCCCAAACACATTCTGGCCCAGGTGTCAAATTCTCAAAACATTCTGAGTACCGCATTCATAACTCACTTCATCTGGGCCCACAGACCAATTCATAGTTTTGGCCCACGAACTTTGCTCTCAATCCAGAATTTTGGCCCATAACATAAAACATTCGAATCCCAGATAGTTTGTGCAACCCATTCATTCTAGTTTCTGGCCTCAAGGCCCAACAGGGTCATCAAACGAATCTTAGGCTTCAAGGTTTCTCTCTCGGCCTAGAGGCCCATTCATAATCCATGTGGCTTCCTTCGGCCCGTTTGCTCCACTTCCACGTTAAGGGTATTCAGGCCCACACATCCGCTCTAACCTAGGGATCACTCTAGTCCATGCACTTCACTCCCAGTTTGGAAGAGATTCAGGCCCTAGTTCCTCCTACATAACCCATAGGCATTCCTAGTTCAAGTACTTCGTGGAGCCTACTAAGAGTCCAAGAAGAAGTCGATCACAGTCATCTTAGCGATATCCCGGCGGTCAAGAGCTCGAGTCTTCAGCATGCCGACTTCAGATGGTTCAGCAGGATTCGGATTCAACAGAAATTTTAGGGTTCCCATGCATTCTACTGCATAACCTGCCATAACATTCATATTTCAAATGCACCTCTCATATTTTTCAAAGAATGATCGTTTTCAAACCTCTAATAAGAAGCATCGATTTTGTTGAATCATCTTCTTCCTCATGTTCACAAATGAATGACTTTTTCAAGTCAAAATGATAACACAAAAAAAAAAGGTTTTGTTTCACACAAGTTTCTTTTGAATGGTTCATGAATTAATTATTTCACGACAATGGAACACAAAGACTTGTATTTTGTTTCTGAATTTTGAGCATGCCTTACCAAACCGCACAACTCACCACATAATATCCAAACAACCCACAATGAGGTTCAAGGCCCACATCTATCAAACTGTTGTCACGAACCCCAAATCAATACTGGGGCAATCTGAGTTTAGAATCATTGTCTTCGAATCTTTTGTTTAAACGTGTGAACTAGTCTCTGAGTGAAATTCGCGAGAGTGTCTTGAGCGGGAAAACCATGAGTGAACGAGCGTGTCATTTTTACACGACTCCGGCGAGACCACATTCAAAGGTGAGGAAAACGGCATAACTCTGACCGAAGGAGATAATTTGTAAATTTACTCTTAGACCTGTGAAAAGTAACAAAGAACGGATACACAATTATCAGGAATGACGAAGCACCTAGGTACAGCACCACATAGCCAAAAGCTTGTGAACCCTGACGTTAAACCCTAGGCACCCCTGCTGAGCCTTTCATATATCCCTTTTCGATATTATGAACTCCACAAAATAACCCAGCCAATGATGAATGTCTGACCCGGTGACCAAAGGAAGCAAGGAGCCCGAGTCTCGGATAACATCTTCATCAGTTCAAAGAAGCAACTCCGCTATCAGCATGACGAAGCAATCCGTAAATGGTCCCAGAGTGACACAGGATCCAAAGAGCTCACACCAAAACAGCTCTCGAAGCCCAAAACCGGGAAACACAAGAACCCCGAAGGCAAAGTCAATAAAGGATAAAACAAAAAGGCAAACCCGAAGTGCCTCAAAGAAATCCAAATGACAAAAAGAGAAATAGTGTAAAGGACAACCTCAAAGGTCCAGGTCCAGAAGCTCGAAAACAACGTCAACACGAAGAAGCTAGACGACTTCAAGACAAGGAAGATGAATCTGAGAGAAGACACAAGTTGCAGCTTTGGTCACCCATTAAGCTCCACATACCTCAAATATCCCTCCGTAACCCCATCATTTTTCATCGCACCCACGGCCACGTTATAAGCTTTAAAGACTTCCGACTTGATAGTTGTGTGTCCAATCACGTGAAAGTAACAGATCAAATGCGTAAATCCATCAAACGTCGAATTCAATGGTCTAAAAGTTATGACCATGAGCGAGAAATGAGTGCATACACCAAACACGTCGAGTGTAGGTTAGGAAGCACCAAATCAGAACATAAGCCTTGACCCTGTAAGGACGAGACTCATTCGCACGTTTAATCAAAGAAAATACCGGGGGTAATCGATCGTCCCAATCGATTTGCATGAACTCTAGCTCAGATTGTCCTAAGGAAAAATACTGGGGGCAATTGTTGGTTCCAACAATTGCCATGACAACACCAATTGAAACCCAAAGCATGAGCACCACCATCCTACCAAAGGCACACATAAGCCTTACCTCCACATCAAACACCCATCAGCACCACATACCCTCCCCACATATCACACATAAATTCTGCAGGCCCACATAAGCCTACCTCCACATCAAATTCACACTAGCCATCATAACCATGGCCGTCATAAGCCCTACCACACTGAAAGAGCCCCGCAAACAAAAAACCTATACTCTCACAAGCGGCACGTTCATCTTCTTTGAAACAAAGTGCAAGTCTGAAATCTTTAGTCAGGAAATGATAATTTCACTTTCCATTTCAGTAGAAAGATTTCCTTTAAACATTGTCATGTTTGGCACCTTTTTCAACAATTTCTTGTCCTACACGATTTCCTTCAAACACTTCGGTTTCATAAATCTACATCATCGCCATGTTTGGCATATTCCTAGCAATTTCTTGCTTTCAACCAACCTACATCATCGCCATGTTTGGCATATTCCTAGCAATTTCTTGCTTTCAACCAACCTACATCATCGCCATGTTTGGCATATTCCTAGCAATTTCTTGCTTTCAACCAACCTACATCATCGCCATGTTTGGCATGTTCCTAGCAATTTCTTGCTTTCAACCACCTACATCATCGCCATGTTTGGCATATTCCTAGCAATTTCTTGCTTTCAACAAATCTGCATCATCGCCATGTTTGGCATGTTTCTTGCTTTCAACAAATCTGCATCATCGCCATGTTGGCATGTTTCTTGCTTTCAACAAATCTGCATCATCGCCATGATTTGGCTTATTCCTAGCAATTTCTTGCTTTCAACCAACCTACATCATCGCCATGTTTGGCATGTTCCTAGCAATTTCTTGCTTTCGACAAATTAGCATATCATCCCATAGCATCATCACCTTTTATACTTCAGGTTCCCGACACCTTATAATGCTCGGCGTATTCCATTCGAATTCTTCTTGCTTTCGACAATTAGCATATCATCCCCATAGCATCATCACCTTTATACTTCAGGTTCCCGACACCTTATAATGCTCGGCGTATCCCGTTCAACTTATGGTTCCCGACACCTTATAATGCTCGGTGTAACCATTCAATTTCAGGTTCCCGACACCTTAATGCTCGGCGTAATTCATTCAATTTCAGGTTCCCGACACCTTATAATGCTCGGCGTACCCCATTCAGTCTCAGGTTCCCGACACCTTATAATCTCGGTGTATTTTTCACTTTCAGGTTCCCGACACCTTATAATGCTCGGCGTATTCCAGTTCCCGACACCTAAAATGCTCGGTGTATTCCATTCAGGTTCCCGACACCTTATAATGCTCGCGTATTCCAGGTTCCCGACACCTTAAAATGCTCGGTGTATTCCATTCACTTTCAGGTTCCCGACACCTTAGAATGCTCGGCGTACTTCATTCCTTTATAGGTAGTCAACGCCTTAGAATCGCTTGACATTACGTCATCTTTTAGGTTGTCAACGCCTTAGAATCACTTGACATTACTTCGTCTTTCAGGTAGTCGACGCCTTAGAATCGCTTGACATTACTCCATTTGCATCATTTTAGGTAGTTAACGCCTTAGAAAGCTTGACATCATTTTCATCACCTTAGGTAGTCAGCGCCTTAGAATAGCTCGACACAACTTGCTAGATTTCAATGGCATACGAGGTCTTTTAGGATCCAGAATTTTGGGTATCACTCAGCATCAACTAGTCTTTTCATCTTCATTACAAAGCCTAGTTGACGGGGGGCAATCTGTTATACCCAAAATTTCAACCCCCCGGAAGAAAGTCTCTACTAACAGGCTAGTAGCAAGAGTTCCCAGTTCGATCGGCACGTTTCAAGTACTATGGACAGCTTAGTCATCTCCAGGGCGTTTTCGTAATTTTTCAAGGCCTCCTAAACCCCCTATAGGCTTTCTCTCTCCTCCAAATAAGGGTCAAATCAATTCAAATGCTTTTGAAATTTTAACCCATGATAAAGGATGACATTTGAAGCATAATGGCGTTGGAATTTTGATTTTTCAAATTTCCAATAATTTTCTAGCATTTCTGATTGAATCTGACGGAAAACTGAATTTAAAATATCCCAATATCCAAAAAATTCGATTCCACTTTAGAAAAATCAGAAATATCATCCTTTACCCATGTGTAAATTTTATAATCAAATTCCTTTTGGAAGCCCTTGAGCTAAAACGTCGGTAAATCTCGGTTTTTACCGGATTTTTCTATCTTTAAGGAAGCCTATATAAGGAACCTTATCCCATGATCAAATCAGAACCTCAAGAACCCTAACAACCAGAAAACCTAGCCGTCTCATCTCTCCGCCTCACGTTTTTACACATCCAAGCACCAAAATCACATCAAATCTCTCGAAATCACTACCTAAACACAATTTTCAACTCCTAACACATCAACAATCATCAAACATCAACCAAGCCACCTCCAAAACGTGAAGAACATCATCAACAATCAACAACCAGAAGCCCGGGTCGAACTCAATCCGGAACGGCATCATCGGAGCCTCCGAAGAATCCCAACGTGAAGAATCATCTGAAATTCGAAGGTAAAACAGGTTACAATCCCACTTTTCTGATCCCCACAGACTTGTTAACTCTCTGTCAAGTTTGGGTTCAAACAACCTGTTTACGCTTCTGTATTGACGTTTTTGTTTAAGCTTCTGTCCAATAACTTGTTTACCAAGTTTCGTGCTTAATTCGAGTTCAAATTGAAAACTTTCCAATCACTAACGACTTGTAATCTTTCAGGCTACACACCCATAAAATTTGAGCTCAAAACACCCTCGGGAACCTTCTGAAAACCCCCGTCCGTGGGTGGTCCGTGACCTCGGACCTATGGTCCGGGGCCTCGGACGCGTTGTCCGAGACCACGGACACCCACGGACGGCGGCGGGATTTTTAAAATTCAAAACTTAGGTTTTTCTAACGATGTCGGGCCCACGGACAGCCTGTCCGTGGCCTCGGACTTTGCAAATTTTTGTTTTCCTTCAATTTCGACTTTTCTGTATATTTAGGTTAACTAGGGTCCGTGGTCTCGGACTTTGGTCCGTGGCTACGGACGTAAGAAAAATTTGACCTAATTCTACCTCCGAAACCCTAGTTTAGGTAGCTTTCAATTTCACTTTGATTTTCTGTCAAAAAAACGCTAAAAAACACAAAAAAACAGAAGCTCGCGCACTTAGGTTAAAACGACTCGTAATAAGCCGTAATTAAACTAAGTAGAGGAAAAACGACTTCTAGGGGTAATGAAAGTAATTGAACCCTAATTAAGTCGAATATCAAGCCCCCGAACCCGAACTCTACCTTTCCTAATTTACCCTAGGTAAAAATTAGGTGGCGACTCACAATAGGTTCCAGTGAGCTAGCATAGGATTTAATAATTCTTGTTATATGACATAGTTATTAACCTTAGGTTATAAGTGGACCTAAAACCCGACTAGATCCCAATCAACTTCATCAACATAGGATAGGGTTTAAAATCGAGGCTCACACCAGGGAGACGAACTGGCTGAAGTCAGTTTCCGAGACCCGACCACCTACTTATTCAGGGGAGCTAGACCCCGTAGCCTTAAAGCGCTTCATAGTTGAGCACGAGAAGGCCTACAAGGCTTTGCAAGTATCTGCCGACAAGAGGGTCGTCATTGCTGCATTCCATCTGAAGGATGCAGCCAGTACTTAGTGGAGGCTGGTCAAGGACCATCACCTGACTACGCCTGACTTTATGTGGGCTACCTTTGTTGAGCTGCTGAGGGGGAAGTACTACCCGGCGCATCTCATGCAGAAGAAGCGTCGTGAGTTCGAGACACTCTCCCAGGGAGGTCTGACCGTGGATGAGTACTACGCTCGATTCATCGGTCTGCTGGACTTCATCCCCGGAGTTGACTACTCAGAGACCGTGAAGGTTGAGAAGTTCCGGGGGGGATTGTTGTTTCGCATCCAGATGGCGATGGGTGCTACCCTCTATACTACTATCCAGGTATACACATGAATGCCATTAATTCTTTACTTATTAAATTACCAATTACTTTGTAAAGACTTACCAATGAGATTCCAGGAGTGCAATGACGCTGCCTCGAGGATGGAGCTACTGCTCCAGACTCGGGAAGAGACTCTCGGGACAAAGAAGAGAAAGAACCCAGAGGGAGAGTCTGAGGGTGGAGGAGCGTCTCCAGGCAATGGCGAGAAGAAGGAAAGTAAGAACTTATCCCATTCTAAATTGTTTACCCTATTAAACACATTTTTTGAATGCTGACCCGAAACCTTAAACAGGAAATTCTTCCAGAAGAAAGGGCAGCAGGGACACCACGGTGCTAAGGGGAAAGAGCCCGCCCCTCGGTTGACCGGTCCAGTTATAGATGCTCAACCTCTGAGATCTGCGCCTCCTAAGGGTGAGAACACCTTCCTCTTAAATTAAATTGTAACCGTAACCTTTATACCTTCAGATATTAACTTAAACTAAATGCCACCGTCAGGCACCGGACAGCCCAGCGCCATTTCTATTGCAAGTGTTGTGGGAAGGACCATCCTGGGGTCGACTGCAGTGGCCGCAAAGTGGAGTGCCGGTACTACAAGAAAGAGGCCCATCGGGAGTTCGAGTGTTGGATGAACCCGGAGGGCCATAACTACAGGCCACCGAAGACTACTCAGAAGACCTCAGCTGGAGGATCTAGAGTATCACGAGGCGGCCAGGAAGGCCAAACATCAACTGATGTTGGAGCCCAGAAGGGAAGGGAGTCAACAGGGTATGAGTACCTTGAACTCCGAAAGACCGCTAGTGGAAGACTTTTGCTTATTTTGTTATATACTTAGCCTGGGATTATAGAGAGAAATATGCTGTAAGTATGTGGAAGTGTGTCAGTGACCACTCGCCTTTTTGTGTATGACTTTTGGGACTAGTTATGTGTACCAGATACAAGTAACCTTGGAACCTTGATGGACCATGTATATATGTGAACGGAATTTTAATGCTTACACTATAATGTAAACCATACTCAACGACGAAAGAGTCAGCGAGGCCAGTAATTACTGAACCAATATCTCAACCTGCAAGGCGCACTTGCTACTGCAAGCGCTATGACAATCAATTCACTGATATTTCCATCTGCTTTGCGCACTTGCCACATCAAGTGCTGCAGCTACCACTAAATTTTAATCAATTAGTAAAGATCAAATTTTTCATACAATTTACGTACAACCCTTTAAGACTAGAGGCCTATGAAATCTCGGGAAGACCAGTTGGTCCGACCACTGCAACTGAAGGAGTTACATAGCCATTGTAAACCACGCCAGTTTAATTGTTCAAGAATTTTCAGACATGGCTTATTATTCAAATACCAAAAGTGTATACCAACATTGAATGCTAATCAATAATAGTGATGAATGTTTAGTCCTTAAGGACAAGCATAACCTTGTGTGAAATTGCATACCCTTTGTAGATGCACCACTGTCATTGAGGATGGTTGGAAAGCGAAGAGTCGAGTTGCTCAAGCTGTTATGCAATCTGCAATACATCCAATTAAACGGATGAGGGAATGAATATGAATACCCAAATGTGAGAACTCACCCCACACCATATCGGGAATTATAGAGGAGATGTGATCACCTAAAGATCAGGGCCGACGTTATGCCCGTAATGGCATGTGCCAATGTGCCATAAATACCTAGAAAAAAAAGAGAAGAACATGTGTAATACTCAATGAGACCGAGATAGGAGAACCAATGTTGCTAAACCCAGCATGAATTTTACTTAAACCAAATGCAGTCGTAAAGGCGAATCAATATTAAATGTTTAACTGAGTAACAACCGAAGTACTACCGTTTGAAAGGAGTGCCACAAACAATATATTACTAGAAGTACATGAGTCCAGGGAGCGAAGTATCATCTTCAACCACCCTTACAATCCATGCCACTAGAGCAACAACACCTACGACAAGTTAACTGACAATGCGAACTAATTAACATCAACTACAACAAGGACATCCATCAAAAGGGAGATTGACAAAAGAATACTTCATAATAACCGTGTGATGGACATTATCAGTTTACTAAACGAGACATGGGACGACCGCACTCCGATAGGAGCATGTGGGCGTGACAGACTTATTTATAAGTTAGTCAGGTAAGTAGTAATGTATCTTTACGGTACCCCATGTATGTAGACAAGTAGTGTAAGGAACACGAGAAGTAGTCAACTCCATGCCAAGGTCAGTGATGAAAATCCAGACCAGTGCGACAAATTACCTCGAAGATGGATGAGAAGAGCCTTAGTTGAACCAACGGGCTAGAGAAACCAAGAACCTTCAATACTGAAATACCCCGAAATTTAAAATAGCGATTAATTAGGCTAATGAAGATTTTAGAGGCTTAGTTATGCCTAAATACATATGAGGGAACGATTCCCGAAGAAAACGGATCCTTAAAATATATTAAAAGCACAAACGAACCTTAAAGCACGTTTTTCGAGGAAATCAGGAAAACGTGACTTTAAGCGGGTTAAATAAACCCGTAATAATTTTAGTCAATCAAATGTCAATATTTCAGCATTAGTGAAGGTCTAGAACCATTAATCAATCGAGAAAATTCCGGAAAAACGGGTTCCGGTTGGTGAGTAATGTAAAAACTAGAAGTTGTGGGGTGATAAGTGTAAATAAGCTAAACTAACATGTCCCATTTGTAAATAAAAATCAGAACTCCCCCCTTGTGTGTGAGTGTGGCCGGTTCCTTCCCCCTCTATCATTCTCTTTATTCTTTCCTAATACACTACAAGACAAAGAAATAAAGCAACCAAGTACAAAAGTAAAAAAATGAGTCTCTCTCCTCCATTCCACACTTCACTCACGTACCCCCTCCTTCTTCCTGAATTTTTCCTCCTCCCTCTCCATAGCCATTGCAATTTGAAGAGCCTCACTCAACTCCTTCCTTCTCTCCTCTTGTTCAAGGCTTAAACCTTGTCCAAATCCACTAAAAATTACACCATTGAACTCCTACAACTTATGAGAGTATTCCCCTCTTTTCAAAAATCAGAAAACACCACTTTCATCTCCATGGGTGTACTGCATTTTGGAGCTTGAAGACCACCATTGGAAACACCTTCATCTCCTTGTTGTTTTGAGGTAAAAAAAGTCTTAAAAATCCATCTTTTCCTAGCTCCTTCTTGCAAAACGAAAATTCATGTTGAGCCTTGTTTTCTCCCATGTTCTAGCCGGTTTGGGTGTGTATTTTAGAAGCTGGAACATTGCCTCCTTGCTATTGAAAAACTCCACCTAGGAGTTCCAAGGTAAAACTCTTTATAGCTCTAAACCTTCCTTGTGTTCTAGGGTTGATTTTAGAGGTTTAGGGATTACATTAATGCTCATTATCATTCTTTGGTATGGGCTGTAGCATTTCTGAAATTGTGAAGGAAGAACAAGAAAGAAGAAAGAATAAAGAAGAAAGGAAAGGAAGGAAAGAGAAGAAAAACTAGAAACACAAGGTAATTGCTCTAACCTTGAGCTAGTTGTGTATGCTTGGTTGTAACAGATTTTTAATGCCTAAAGTGAGTAATGTACATGGTCTTGAGTAGTAGTGATAAGTGTGAAATTTATATAGTTTTATAGGTGCTTGGTCATTATATTATGTAACTTTTTACGCACCTTCTCACACTTATCCTATGCTTTTTGTAACTCTTACTTTGGGTAGGAACTAATTCCAATTTATATGATAAAATCAGGAAATAATGACAGAAATGCATAGTTCTCCTCACGAGCTTTCCAACGCAACAAACGGGGACCAAAACAGACTTATAACGAAGAATTTGGGGCCGATTCAAGATTGGAGTACACTCGTGTGTGTATATATATATAATACAAACGCGCGCAGACACAATAGGTGTGTCCGCCTGATAACTGGCGGACGAGACACATACCACCGCGAGGCGGACAAGAGACTCACAACCGCCTCATATGGCGAGTTCTCACAGGCGGACGCGAGAGCAACAACCGCCTGGCGGACAGGAGGATTACTCGCGGACAGGACAGAGGCGTCCGCCTCATAACTGGCGGACAAGAGTGGTACAACCGCATGTTAAGGAGGCGGAAGCAATAGAGACAACCGCCTGATTTCGAGCGGACAAGAGAGGCAGAACCGCCTGGCGGACATGCATACATGCGCACAGAACAGAATTTCGAACAGTTTTCTTCTCCGTTCGCGTGCGCCGCATTCGAACTGCTACTTCGTTTATTACAGACGATCGCCCACCTTAATTTCTGCACGCGTGACGCCGGCTCAATCAATTGAATCTGTCTGCAATCAATTGCTCTGCCCCCGATGAAATCTCTGACTCAAATCTTCACCGATCTGCACCAACTCCACCGCCTCTACTAGCTAGCTCACTATCCCTGTCACTTCTCTTCCTTGTCTGCATCCCGTTCCACGTATCTATAAATAGAGCTGCAAATCACTCTGCTCAAATTGTCCATTAATCGTCCATCATCCAGTCATTCACCCACGATCCAATTTGCTCCACTCCATTCACAAACCCATTCACAAAATCACCCGACACCATACTACTCCATCGCCCCCACCTTCACCTTTTCCATTTCATAAACAATTCACTTACGTACACATCCATTTACAATTCACAAATCACTCGACCACCACCACAGAACTCACGCCCCACCATTCTCCATATATTATCATCTGCCTCAATTCTATTCCGGGCTGTCAGAATAACGGAGCAGGAGTCAGCGAACAGATGATTTCTTTTACTCTTACCTCTGCTCATTTATTTAACATGTCCGGTTAGATTTATACTCTGGGAGATGGTTATTATTAGTTTGTTTTAATTGTGCACTTTATTTTACCGGTTTAATTAATTATAATTTGATACAATTAATGTTATTCTCTCGCATTTTAATAAATTACATGAGTTTATTAAATTGCTTTACGAAATCTATTTTGATCAGATCCGTGATAAATAGATAGGTCATATTAATTGTTATGTCTGTGGAAAATTTATTCTGATTGAATAAATTAGTATTTCAGATGCAAAATTATATTCCTTTTAACTAGCCGTTTACATGTGTTTTGCCTGAGTTTAATCAAACCTTGCATGTTCTGGTAAACGAGGTCATTAGAATTTAGGATTTAAATCTAAAGACTATAAAAGGAATTTTGCCAAATTATTCTTAATTAAACCGGTAGAATAGCATAATTAATCAAACGAGTAAAACCTGAACCCAGAGTCCGTTCTTCCATATTCACAACCACTTTTATATTCTGTTATTTTAATTATTAGCTGTTATTTAAATTCTTGTTGTCTTTATTATAATTCACAGTTTAGAACAAAACAAAATTCCCCCTCAATTTATAACCTTTGCTAAGTCTAGATAATTATCACATAGTCCCACGGTTCGATACCTGGTTCCCATAAACTCTACTACAATAACCAGGATTTTTGCAACCTGACGGTTTTCTGATTTATTATTCTCTAAGATTATTTCTTGGTATTTAATAGGTCAAATTTATCGTTTGCAAATTGGCGCCGTTGCCGGGGACTAGACTCCTGTCTAGTCCTTAGCTTGGGTTATTATTAATTAAAAAAAAAATTATTATTATTATTACTATTATTTTGTATCTATCTTTTTTATTTTATTTTACTCTACTTTTAAATTTTTGTGGAATCTATTTTTCTTTTTTGCAGACTGTTGATGGTGTACACTCGTTCTTGGTCAGACACTCATCTCGATTGGGACAGAATCCTTGACCCGGAAATCGAACGTACCGCTCAGCTAGCCAGACGCCAACAGAGGTTCCAAAGAGAAATACAAATGGCAACTCCTACAAACGGTAGCCAAGCAATGAAGCAATTTAGCAGACCAGCAGCCATTCCAAGAAGAAGCCCAGTAGCTCTTCCTACGCTACCACCTGAATTAATGAAGGAATGGAAGGATCTGAAGCCAACATCAGAACAAGGTCATACGAGAGATGCCCTCAGGCACATTTGACGGTTCCAACCCCAACGACGCCCTAGATCATGTCAACCGATTTCTAATAAATATTGATCAAATTGGGTGCTCAGATAGTCTCCTGGAGTATGCTAGAATGAGTTTATTTCCTAGCAGCCTCACCGGTGAAGCAATGAAATGGTTCTACTGTCTTCCCTCTGGTATTATCACTAGTTGGGAGGAGATGACAACCAGGTTCTATGAAAAATATTATCCTATTTCTAGAACTAGGAATTTGGTTGCTGCTTTACTTGCTTTTAAACAGGGAGGTACTGAGACTATCTGTGAAGCATGGGATCGTTTTAAAGAGATGCTCCGACAGTGTCCTCATCACGGACAAGATCTCACTTGTATAGCTATGACATTCTTTAATGGTTTGCAGCATATACATCAAGCCGAAGTTAGATCAGCTTTGGGAGGAAACATCCTCAACCGATCCGGCAATGATTTCATGGCGGCCATGGAGACGTACATAGAAGAAGTTCGTCAGTGGGGCACCGAAGGTGGCAGAACTATGACTATGGGTGCCAAAGGTGCAAGAAATATAGATCCTTGGATGGAGCAGATGGCAGAGTCACAAGCTCAACAATCCACACTGGTAAGCTCACTAGTGAAAAGATTTGACGATTTTCTAATTAATGGTCAGCCTTCTCAGCAGGTAAAGAGGATAGCTTCTTCATCCTCATCTGAGCCTCTGTGCTCTCATTGTGGTGGTGACCACTCGTTTGAAGTATGCCCTTATCTGGAGGAGATACGGATCGCTGAAGAAGCCAACTTTGTAGGACAAGGGAATTACCAACACCCTGGAACCGAAATCAACATCCGAATCTCAGGTATGGTAATCCCAACAATGCTTAAATTCTAATCTTTTACAAAGTAATGCGCAGGGTCCCCCAGGCTTCTCAGGCAACCATACAATCAAGCCGTCCTCAGATGCAGATGGGACAGGGCCAGAACCTACCAGCCACCTGCCAATCAGCTTCTGATGAAAAGATGGAAAAGCTCCAAGATATAATTACTTCCATGGCTACCAACCAGAAGGAACAACAAACTCTCAACCAATCCTTGATGATAGCCAGAGAAATCTGGAGCAGCAGATGAACCAGCTACTTAACAACCAGCATCAAAGGCAGCCAGGCTCATTTCCATCACAATCTCAGCAGAATCCAAGAGAGACGGCCAAGGCCTTGAGGATCTGCAATTGTGGTGCATCTTCAGAGATCCAACCTGAGGATGAGCTCAGTGCAGCCGTGATGTTAAGAAGTGGCAAGCAGCTGGGAGATAATCAACAACAAGTGACAGCCAACAAACTGGTGAAAAGATCACCCCTTCTAATGAATCATCAGAGCCTTCGGTCCCACCAGTGGTAGTTTCTGAGGAGATACAGGCTCCAATCAATTCTTCTCCTTCTCCATCTTCTATTCAAATTGATATACCTTCTTCTACTCCTAAGAAAATAGAGCTTCCATTTCCAAACAGGATGAAAAAGAAGTGTTTAGATGAGCAGTTCAATAAATTCTTAAGCATATTTAAGAAACTGACTATTGATATTCCTTTAATTGATGCTCTTCAGGAGATGCCTAACTATGCGAAATTTTTGAAGGATCTCGTGACAAAGAGGAAGAAAAGCAGGACAAGGAGACTGTCCACCTTACAGAAGAGTGCTCTACAGCGTTACTTCGAGCACTTCCCCCGAAACAGAAGGATCCAGGCACTCCTATTGTTCCCTGCTTTATCGGAGATATAGATTGTGGAAGTGGCCTGTGTGACCTGGGTGCAAGCATCAACATCATGCCATATGCAACCTTCTTGAAGGTAAAAGGAGGAGAGCTTCACCCAGTCCCTTTTAAACTCCAGCTAGCCGACAGATCCGAGATAAAACCGATGGGAATTGTGGGATCTTGTAGTGGGAGTTGACCGCTTCATCTTTCCTGCGGATTTTGTTGTTTTAAACATAGATGATGATGTGGAGGTCCCACTCATTTTGGGTCGTCCTTTTCTAAGTACTGCCAAGGCGGTCATTGACGTGCATGATGGCAGAATCACCTTGAGGTACGGAGATGAGAAGATAGAGTTTGATATGAAAAAGATGATGAAGTTAAGTTCTACTTCAGCTCATTCAGTTATGTCGGTAAGTATGCAAGATGAGGATGGCGAGGTATGTGAACTTTCTACTGATGATGAGATTTATTCTATACTTTCTTCTACTTTTTCAGATTTTGAACCTTTAGAACATGTTCTTATATCTTCTGTTGAGGATAAAACTCTTAATATGGATGTTAATACAGCTCTAGCACATGTAGAGAGAGGAAAACCAGGTTTTCAAGCCTATCGCCCTCCTTTGGAGAGACTTGATAAAGAAATCCAAAGACCTGTTCCTTCTATAGAGCAACCTCCAGTACTTGAGCTTAAGGAGCTCCCCTCTAATCTCAAGTACTGCTTTTTAGCTAATGATAATTACTTGCCTGTCATTGTTTCATCTTCTTTGACTTCTGGGCAAGAAAGCAGGTTACTTGAAGTCCTGAGAAGACATAAGAGAGCCATCGGATGGACTCTAGCTGATATCAAAGGTATCAACCCGGCCTTCTGTACACATCGTATCTATATGGAGGAAGACTACAAACCTGTCAGACAACCCCAGCGTCGGCTCAACCCTAACATGAAGGAAGTTGTCAAGACAGAGGTGTTGAAGCTTCTGGACGCTGGGATCATTTACCCTATATCGGACAGCACATGGGTAAGTCCTGTACAGGTAGTTCCTAAGAAAGGAGGTTTTGAAGCTGTTAAAACGACAAAGGTGAGTCCATTCCCCAACGAAAGATCACTGGATGGCGTATGTGTATAGATTATAGGCGTTTGAATTCAGCCACCAGGAAAGATCATTTCCCACTCCCCTTTATTGATCAAATGCTAGAGAGATTGGCTGGGCAGGAATATTACTGTTTTTTAGATGGTTTTTCAGGGTACTTTCAAATTCCTATTGCACCTGAGGACCAGGACAAGACTACCTTTACTTGTCCATTTGGTACCTTTGCATACAAAAGAATGCCCTTTGGTTTATGCAATGCCCCTGCCACTTTCCAGCGCTGCATGCAGGCCATCTTTGCAGACTTCATTGAGCAGAGTATAGAGGTATTTATGGACGATTTTTCTGTCTATGGCTCTGATTTTGATGTTTGTCTAGCACAGCTTGATCTTATCCTTGGACGGTGCGAAGAGACCAACCTAGTTCTCAACTGGGAGAAATGCCATTTTATGGTAAAGGATGGGATAGTGCTCGGCCACAAGGTGTCTGCTAAAGGGATTGAGGTTGACAAAGCAAAAGTCGAAGTGATAGAGAAGCTACCAGCTCCCACTTGTGTAAAGGAAGTAAGATCGTTTCTTGGGCATGCTGGTTTCTATCGAAGGTTTATTCAAGACTTCTCTAAAATTGCTAAACCTTTGACTGATTGCTAATGAAAGATGTTTCATTTATATTTTCTGAAGATTGTATTTCTGCTTTTAATTTAATTAAGCAAAAATTGGTAGCTGCCCCTATCGTTGTTTCTCCTGACTGGTCATCGCCATTTGAAATAATGTGTGATGCTAGTGACTTTGCAGTAGGTGCAGCCCTGTGCCAAAAGAAAGATAAGGTGTTAAGAGTTATTGCTTATGCCAGCAAAACTCTAGATGATGCCCAGAGAAACTACACAACAACTGAGAAAGAGCTCCTAGCAGTGGTCTTCTCCTTAGATAGATTTCGATCATATTTATGGGGAAGTAAAGTGATTATCCACACTGACCACTCTGCTCTTAAATATTTGTTTGCCAAGAAAGAGGCCAAGCCTCGCTTGCTACGTTGGATTCTTCTTTTACAGGAATTCGATATAGAAGTGAGGGACAAGAGTGGTAAACTGAATGTTGTTGCTGACCATCTCTCTAGGATGGTAACTCCTGACGACGGTATTCCTATTAATGAATTTTTTCCCGATGAAGCCGTCTTCAGTTTGAAAAAGGTGCAAGAGCCATGGTATGCTGATATGGCTAATTTTCTTGTTTCTGGAGTTGTTCCTCATGATTTATCATATGCTCAGAAAAAGAAATTCCTTTCTGACTCACGCCATTATATCTGGGAAGACCCTCACTTGTTTCGAGTGTGTGCAGATAGCTTAATTCGCAGGTGTCTCCCTGATGATGAGGTACCTAGTGTTCTGGAGTTTTGTCACTCCAGAGAAGCTGGAGGCCATCATGGATCCCATCGGACGGCAGCCAAGGTTTTGGAGTCCGGATTCTATTGGCCCACACTCCATAAAGACTGCCAAACCTTTGTGGCTAGTTGTGATAGCTGTCAGCGCATGGGCAATACTTCAAGACGACATGAGATGCCTCAGCAAAGCATTTTGGAAGTCGAACTTTTTGACTGTTGGGGTATCGATTTTATGGGGCCATTTCCCTCTTCACAAGGTTATCAATACATTCTGGTGGCAGTGGACTATGTGTCCAAGTGGGTTGAAGCCATACCATGCCAGAATGCTGATTCAAAGACCGTGATCAAGTTTATCAAAAAGCACATCTTCACTCGCTTCGGAGTCCACGAGCAATTATCAGTGATGGGGGATCACATTTTTGCAACCGTTCATTCGATGCCTTGTTGGCTAAGTACGGAGTACGTCATAAGGTTGCACTACCATCACCCACAAACAAATGGACAAGCTGAAGTATCCAATCGAGAGTTGAAGTGGATTCTCCAGAAGACAGTAAACTCTTCAAGAAAGGACTGGTCTCTACGGTTAGATGACGCTCTCTGGGCCTACAGGACAGCATTCAAGACACCCATCGGGATGTCTCCTTTTAGGCTGGTATATGGGAAATCTTGCCATCTACCTGTTGAGTTGGAGCATAAGGCGTACTGGGCACTTAAGGCCCTGAACTTTGACATACTTGCTGCTGGTGAGAAACGCAAATTTCAGCTTTCAGAGCTTGAAGAACTAAGAGATAAAGCTTACAACAGTGCTCGAATCTACAAGGACGCACCAAGAACTCCACGATCAAATGATCAAGAAACGTGACTTCAAAGTTGGAGATTGGGTGCTCCTCTACAATTCTAGATTGAAGATCTTTCCAGGAAAGCTTAAATCTCATTGGGCAGGACCATTTAAGGTGGTAGGGGTTACTTCATTTGGAGCCTACGAACTGGAAAACAAGAAGGGTGAAACCTTCAAAGTTAATGGGGCCCGACTGAAAAGGTATACTTGTCCTGCTGATGTTTCTACTAACTTGCTTGGAGTTTCTTTTGTCCAGGTACAGCAGGATCTTCTTCCCCTGTTTCGGAGTCGGCGCCACCTAAAAAGACGTCTCTACCATGGCGATTGAAGCATAAGTTCCGAAAGCTGCGCAACTTAGTCTAGGAAGTTGTGGGACCCCTCCCACTCCTCTTCCTCTTTCTCTAATCGGACTTATGAGTCTAGCTTGAGACTATAAAACAGAGCAGCTTGGTGGGAGGCAACCCACCACTTATTTTCAATTTACAGGAAGAATTCTCTACCTTTTTTTAACTTACATTTACTTTACAGTTTTCTGTGTGCTTCAATAATTTGTCATATATATATATAAAAAAAAAAAAAAAAAAAATGTATTAGTCTATTTCTTATTTTCTTCATTAAGGAGTGGCAGCACATGAGGCAGTAATAACTTGAGTTCTTCTGGCTGTTTAGAAAATTCTTTCCAGGCACATCTTGCGCAATTCTACAGCTGAACTCAAGTGTGGGGTGGACCGTGCAACACACCGTGAACGGACTCTGGGGAGTATTCTAAATCCTTTTCACTCTTTACTGTTACACATACTCCCCTCTGAACACTATATGTCTTACTTTTGTTTCCCGTTGGATTGCTTGCACAATGTTAATTCTTCCAGCAATGAGGACATTGCTTCACTCTAAGTGTGGGGTGGGGTAACCTCCTTCGTAGCTTATCTTTTGTTTATCTTTGAGCTCTTTTCTCTTGCATTTGTTTGACTCCTGCTGTGTTGCTCAACTTGGAAGGAAGCCATAGAGGAATAATTGGTTAGCTGATAATGGGGTGCAAAATTTTTAAATTTTTCTGGTTTTAATTGATTAAAAATGAAGTCTATGTTCTATTGATACTAAAATGATTGAGAATACTCACCATCTGAACCCTGTTTTTAGCCTTGAGCCTTGGAATGTCTGGATTGAAATGGTTGGAAAAAGAACAAGGCAAGGTACTCCGCTGATCCTAAGCATGCTTAATTTTAATTCTGATCCAAAGTCAGGCCTCGTCCACTTGGTTATTAAGTCCTTTGGGGTGCCTCATCACCTAGCTACCTAAGGTCCTTGTGATCTGGGATAGTTGACCCAAAGCCGTTACATGGGTGGAGAGAAAAGTCTGTGGTGAAAGAACTTAAAAGCGCTTAAATTGAAAAAATGTGCAATCATTGTGCTAAATGAAAAATAATCTTCTCTATGGATCAAGAGTATGTGGCATTGAAAGGTATGATGGAATAAGATCTTACTTCATGCCCCTTGTCGTTCTAACGGTTTGAGAATGTAAAGGTGGATTGGCTCATTGCTAAAGGCGAGGTTCTTATGGTTTTGTTTCTCTATTATTAGCTTTGAATGACTTCTTGTTTTATGAAAAAAAAAATGCCCCTGTATTGGTAAAACTAGTAATCTTTCTTCTGTGTCCTTCCTTTTGAGTTGAGTTTCATTCGCTTGACTTGAACTCGTGTTTGAGAGTTTTGCTTGAGGACAAGCAAAGAGCTAAGTGTGGGGTGATTTGATAAGTGTGAAATTTATATAGTTTTATAGGTGCTTGGTCATTATATTATGTAACTTTTTACGCACCTTCTCACACTTATCCTATGCTTTTTGTAACTCTTACTTTGGGTAGGAACTAATTCCAATTTATATGATAAAATCAGGAAATAATGACAGAAATGCATAGTTCTCCTCACGAGCTTTCCAACGCAACAAACGGGGACCAAAACAGACTTATAACGAAGAATTTGGGGCCGATTCAAGATTGGAGTACACTCGTGTGTATATATATATAATACAAACGCGCGCAGACACAATAGGTGTGTCCGCCTGATAACTGGACGGACACATACCACCGCGAGGCGGACAAGAGACTCACAACCGCCCTGGCGAGACAGGCGGACGCGAGCACAAAGTGGCGGACAGAGGATTACTCGCGGACAACAGAGGTCCGCTAAGTGGCGGACAAGAGGCTACCGCATGTTAAGGAGGCGGAAGCAATAGAGACAACCGCCTGATTTCGAGCGGACAAGAGAGGCAGAACCGCCTGGCGGACATGCATACATGCGCACAGAACAGAATTTCGAACAGTTTTCTTCTCCGTTCGCGTGCGCCGCATTCGAACTGCTACTTCTTATTACGTCGCCCACCTTAATTTCTGCACGCGTGAGCTCAATCATTGATCTCTGCAATCAATTGCTCTGCCCCCGATGAAATCTCTGACTCAAATCTTCACCGATCTGCACCAACTCCACCGCCTCTACTGAGCTCACTATCCCGTCACTCTCTCCTTGTCTGCATCCCGTTCCACGTATCTATAAATAGAGCTGCAAATCACTCTGCTCAAATGTCCATTAATCGTCCATCATCCAGTCATTCACCCACGATCCAATTTGCTCCACTCCATTCACAAACCCATTCACAAAATCACCCGACACCATACTACTCCATCGCCCCCACCTTCACCTTTCCATTTCACAAACAATTCACTTACGTACACATCCATTTACAATTCACAAATCACTCGACCACCACCACAAACTCACGCCCCACCATTCTCCATATATTATCATCTGCCTCAATTCTATTCCGGCTGTCAGAATAACGGAGCAGGAGTCAGCGAACAGATGATTTCTTTTACTCTTACCTCTGCTCATTTATTTAACATGTCCGGTTAGATTATTATACTCTGGGAGATGGTTATTATTAGTTTGTTTTAATTGTGCACTTTATTTTACCGGTTTAAATTAATTATAATTTGATACAATTAATGTTATTCTCTCGCATTTTAATAAATTACATGAGTTTATTAAATTGCTTTACGAAATCTATTTTGATCAGATCCGTGATAAATAGATAGGTCATATTAATTGTTATGTCTGTGGAAAATTTATTCTGATTGAATAAATTAGTATTTCAGATGCAAAATTATATTCCTTTTAACTAGCCGTTTACATGTGTTTTGCCTGAGTTTAGATCAAACCTTGCATGTTCTGGTAAACGAGGTCATTAGAATTTAGGATTTAAATCTAAAGACTATAAAAGGAATTTTGCCAAATTATTCTTAATTAAACCGGTAGAATAGCATAATTAATCAAACGAGTAAAACCTGAACCCAGAGTCCGTTCTTCCATATTCACAACCACTTTTATATTCTGTTATTTTAATTATTAGCTGTTATTTAAATTCTTGTTGTCTTTATTATAATTCACAGTTTAGAACAAAACAAAATTCCCCCTCAATTTATAACCTTTGCTAAGTCTAGATAATTATCACATAGTCCCACGGTTCGATACCTGGTTCCCATAAACTCTACTACAATAACCAGGATTTTTGCAACCTGACGGTTTTCTGATTTATTATTCTCTAAGATTATTTCTTGGTATTTAATAGGTCAAATTTATCGTTTGCAAGTAGTTATGTTGAAGTATAATGAGGAAGAGAATCAAACTGTTTTGGGACCTTTAAATGATTATTAAAAGCTTGGGAAGAACCTTGGGAAATAAGAGTATGTGTGCAGGAAAATTTAATGTGTTGTATGCTTAGCTGGATGTGGAAATTTGAAATTAGTTGTGAGCTGAAATGGTATGTGGGCAATGTTAAGAATTTAGGGGAAACTCTGTCAAATTTTGTCTAGAAATTGGAAGACTTAGGTGTTGTAGGAAGAGGGAATAACCTAGGTAATGACTAGGTGTGTTTTGGTGTTTGTTGAGGGTAGTTCAATGATTTGAAAACAGATTTGAGAAGGAGCTAAGTAATGGGAAGAACTAGGGTGGAAGGTAATGTATTTTTTGAATTCTAGTAATGGCATTAGTTGAGAGAACATTGGAAGGCCAGAATGAGGTTTAAAATCTGTAGCATTGAAGAAACAAAAACTAGTATAAGTGCTGGAATGAAGGTGAGAAAAATTGTGTAAGTTAACATAGAAATGAAAAATGATTTTAGTAGATGGCTTAGGGGAGTTTAGAGCATCAAAATTGGTGTTAAACATGTTAGTAATGTTTTGGGGAAGACTAGGAAAGAAATGGGTGAAGAATGAAGCAGAAGAACAAAGTAAAGTAAGTATACTGGAGCCGACCGACCTTGGGACCGCCCTTGGTAAGGTCGGTCGAGCCTGAAATTGCAAGAACGGGAGTCTACTGACTTCGACCGACCTTGGGACCTACCTTGCAAGGTCGGTCGAGTCGTAAAATTGTAAACCCAGAAGTCTATTGACATCGACTGACCTTGGGGCCTACCTTACAAGGTCGGTCAAGTCATAAATCTTCAGAACCAGAGACCTACTGACTTGGACCGACCTTGGGACCTACCCTGCAAGGTCGGTCGGTTCTGAATTTGAAATACCCCGAACTTAAATATAGCGATTAAGATTATTCTAATCAGTATCTAAGAGCCTAATAATGTATAAGTAATTTTGGTAAGGAAAAAAATCCAAAAGAAATGAAGAAACGCTTAAAAAGCGAAAAACGCTAAATAAGCATTAAATAACCATAGGAGATATGAGACCTCGGTTAGAGTATTATATGGTACCAATGGGTAGCTTGGAGTCTCCTCTCTCCATTAAGGTAAAAATCTACATGAAAAACCCATGTTTTCTCCATCTTTCTTCATAACCGATTTTTGCCCCTTTGTAATGCTCCATTTTCTCTCTCTCTCTCGTGAGCATCAATTCAACCTTGCAATGGTGGTGGAATCACCTTCTTGAACCAAGGGCTAAAACCCCTCCTAAAACACTCCAAAGGTAAGCCCTAGAAATTGTGCTTTAAACACTTCAATGAATTAGTATGAATCTAGGGGTTAGTATTTTAATTACACTTGTTTTGTGTGCTTTGGGTGATGGGAATGGAGTTTGGCAACTCCATTCCCCATATGGCCGATTTGTGCAAGAAAGAGAGAAGGAAAAGAATTGGAAAGGAAAAAGGAGGAAATATAAGCTCAAGGTAAGAGCTCCTTCTTAATGATAAATTTTAATGCATTAGAGTAATGGGAATGGGTAAACCAATTTAAAGAACCCAAACTATTGTATTAGTATTGTAGTATTGGAAGTTTAAGTATTTATGAGCAAGCATGTGGATTGTAGGCCTTAGAGCCAAAGAATTGTGTATGTGTATTGATATTGTTATTTGAGGAAGTAATGATGTATTGGTATTGATTTGAGTGCTAGTAGGACCCTTGTATGGGTGTGGCTAGATTAGGAATGATTTTGACAAGAGAGGTTGTGTATGGCTAAGTAAGAAAAGTAGGTGAACTATGACAAAATTTTAGTAGGAAAATGTGCATTTATGGATGACTTGGTGAATGGGAGAACCAAGGTGTGTATCGGGTTGAGTAGAGTTGTTTAGTAACCATGGAATGGTAGTTGGAGGATGAGAGTAGAGTGTGTAAAAATCTTTAGCAAATGGCATGTGGAATGCATTGGAGAAACAAGGAAAAGAGTTAGTGTTAGTAACCTAGGAAATGGAGATTAGACTTGATTATAGATAGTACATGTGTCTAGGATGTAAACTAATGGATTGAGGATACTAGTAATGGCATTGGTAGAGGGAGTAATAAATGGTAAAGGTTAAACTGAAAATCTGTAGCATAAGAGGAATGAAAACTATTGTAACTGTTGAAAGGAAGTGAGGAGAAATTATATATGTGGATGTAGGAAAGAGTAAGGAATTGGTGAATGAACTAAGGCAATTTGGAGGGCCTTAGTAGTGGTAAAACATGTGGGGTTACATGTAGGAAGATTGGGGAAACAATGGACAAAGTATAGAGCTGAAAACATATTTTAAAACTGAAATACTGGGCCGGACCGACCTTGGGACCGGACTTGTAAGGTCGGTCGAGCCCAGATTTGAAAACTGAAACCTACTGGAATGGACCGACCTTGCGACCGGGCTTGCAAGGTCGGTCGGCCTAAAATTTTCCCGTAACGTAACTCACTGGAATGGACCGACCTTGGGAATGGACTTGCAAGGTCGGTCGGACCTGAATTTTTACAGCGTAATAACCTACTGACTTCGACCGACCTTGGGTCCGACCCTGGGTAAGGTCGGTCGAGTAAAAAAAAAATGAAATGATTATAGTAATCATATGTATATATATATGCTTATACCCATATGTGTATATATATATATATAGTAGTACACCATTGATGAGGTAGCAAAGGTAAGAAAGTATGTACATAAGTAAGAAAGTTGTAAGTATAAGAACATTAAGTTAAACCGAAATAACGGGCTAATGGGGTAAGTATGGGAGTAGTAATTATGTAGGTAATGTAATGCTTAGTATTAATAGAATCCTTTGGCATGTAGTCATTGATTCGAGAATAAGATTCGAGGAACAAGTATGAACCAAGGAACAAGGGAACACCCGGTGAAGTAAATCCAGGTGTAAGGTATGACTTCTTCATGCCCTGTATCCTAACCTGGTTAGCCCGATTTGTGTGCTTATTTGATCACCTAAATAAGAAAAATGCATGAATCGGACTATATTGCACTTACTTGTGCTTTATTTATGTTGTTCTTGATATTTATTGTCTCGAACACTAGTTTATATAATTCATGAAATATATGGATGAAGATGAAGTGCATTTGTACCTTGTAGTGTACTTATGTATTGTATTGTATTTCGTATGGATGTGTATATGAGCAATGTATTTGTGTATGTGGCTTGAATGCGAATGACTTCTACTAATTCCTAACTACCTAACTCCTAACGTAAGTATTGAGAAAATTGGAATGAGTACAAGTCCGATATAGCTTCGGCCACGCGTGAGGATGAGGAGACACAAGAGGTTGGATCCGATTCCTGGTTCTTAAGCTGGTCCACGGCCCAAACCCCTTAAATGGGTAGCATCCTGGATTAGTGAACCAAGTAAATCCCGGTGGTGGGACAGAGTAGTCCTCGGGCCGGAGGTCCCGACGACTTGACTTGAGTAAGTAAGTAAAGTAAGTATGGTATGTATGAGTAATGGTCTTGGCTGGTGTAAGTCATTGACCCCGAGTAAAAGAGTAATCTCCACCCGATTAACCCGGGTGGACAAATGGAGCTAACAAGTATGGTGTATTGTGTATGTATTGCGTATGTATTGTAGTAAGGATTGTATTTCGGGAAAAGTAAGTAAGTATCGGTTGGCTTGTATGGTTTACCTTGTATGCCTTGAAGTGTATGTATGTATTCCTTGCGTAAAGTATTGTAGTATTATGTATGAAAACATGTATGCATGTATGTATGAATAAAATGAATTGCATGTATTTGACCAAGTGGTCGGCGTACGCTCGCTAGTACGCGGGGTATGCGGTTATCATATTCAGCGTAAGCTGAGCCCCTTGGGGCACCATTTTTAGTGTGCAGGTACCCGAAGCGGTTATGTCCACAGAAGAGACCGACAGCTATGTTTAGATAGCAAGGAATGAAATGTAGATTGTAGAGAATGGTATTGGTTGTAGCCTTGATGTAGAAGTGTACCAAGGGGTACACCATAAGTATTGGAAGTATGTAGTTGTGAGGAATAGGTAGAAGTCGTCGCTTAATGAGTATGTATGAACTTGGAAGAAGCGTTGCATTGGCATCTTGAACTTAGTAAACTCGGTATGATATATCGTATTGTATGGCATTGTAATGGAGTATTGTATTGAATGAGAAGTTGTAGTACCCGGTGTAATTGTAGTAAGGATTGTATTTTGTGTAGCACTCGGATATTCCGGTCCATCAGACCAATGCTGTATGTAGTAGTAGCTTTGTTAGTCACGTGGGTGGCTAACGACATTGTACCACCTGCCGTTGTATAAGTATGTATCCGCTGCGTGAGTATGAATGTATAAGGAGATTGGACGGTAATGACGGTCTTAGCGGTGGGGTGTTACAAAAAGTGGTGTCAGAGCAAAGTATCGCTCTAATGACTGGAAATACCGAGTTTAGGAAACACCGAGTTAGGATTTAGAAGCTTAGGGCTAAGGGCTGAGTGTTAGCATTAGGGATATGCTGGATAGGAACTCCCGGTGTGTACCGGATACCTACAATACTAGTCCCGCCGACCGCATCCCCACTGTATAACTTGGGAAAGAACGCCAGAGACAAGGAAAGTCCTCTCATACTCGGGAAAACCCGATCTGGCAGTAGTGAGATATTTTTATAAGAGGAAAGAACCTGACATATAGTAGATTCCAAGAATTGGAAGTCCCGGAGATGGTTCCCGGATGAACAACAATACCCGCACTTAATAGCGGTGGAATGAGTACTCCAACCATAGCGAGACTACAACTTACAACAGCATGGGGCGACCTGCTTAGCAGTTGCAAGGACCTGGCTAGTCAACCAGCAGCAGGAAAGGAAGCACTAACGTGCAACGAAATGGAAAGGAACAGTAACAAAACCCGAGACACAAGTCTAGCTCGCTAACCACAACAAACATGTGGGAACGAGCAAGAAGGAATAACACAACCAAATCAAAGGAATCTCTAAGGATTGGAGAAATATCCCGATCAACGACAACCATGTCAAGAGCATTGAGAAGTTGCTTAAGGGATCGAGTGTCCCAAACATTGATCAATAAGATCAAGGGAAGAGTCAACAAGAATATCAAATACAAGCGGAAACCATACCAAGACCGGTATAGGATTACCCAAAAACCACCAGTACCACGCACTTGCCACGGCAAGTGCAGTAAGAACAGAAGCATGTAAAGGAACTTTAACACACCACAGGTACATAGTAATGTACCGTGACCGCAATGAAGCGACTACAGGATCACACATCCTAAAAATGAAAGAATGAAACCCTGGAAAGGCCTAACGGCCGGACCATTGTATTAAGGACATACCAGTCAGCGAGAAGCTGGACTTAGTGAAGACCTTAAACATGGCTATGCCATGAAGAACCTTTTAACTCCGAACTGTTATTTTTCAAAACCAAGTTTTCTTTCAAAACCACAAACCTTTCTTTTAAACCTTGGATTTTAAAACCAAACCAACAGAATTATGGTGAGTATCATAGAATGATACAAGATGAGTTGACAATAGAATACTTCACCTAGGCGTGTAATGAGCACTACGAGTGTACCCAAATGTGGGATGTGGGACGACCGCACTCCAGAGGAGCTTGCGGGCCTGACATATAGTCGGGTAAGTGGTAACGTATCAACAAGGTACCCCACGTATGTATACATGTAGTGTACGAAACACGGGAAGTAGTCAACTCCGTTCTACGGACCTTGAGTAAGTTCAAAGCAGAACAGCTGGACACCTCAGACGATCAAGGAGAAGGAACTCAACTAAGTAATAAGTATAAAGGAACTCAGAGAATCCATCTGAAGATAAGGAACGAGGATTAGGAAGTGCAAAGAGCACAGACTAGTAAGTATAGACATTGGATATGTCTCAAAGACTTCAAACAAATACATGACAGCTGGAAGGGATACCCAGCCTAAACGCAGTAAGGCAGATGCCTAACGCGAACACCACAATGTTCAGCAAACGTGACGGAGTTCCCAAGGACAAATACAAAACTACCATGAAGTATAATCCATCATTGGAGAGGATCTTAAACCTAGTCAAGAACACTAGGAAAAAAAATATATAAACAGTCTACCCAAGAACAGGAGACGTTATAACCCAAAAGGGGATAGCTCAAATATAATACCACAAGGCGGTATGGTAGACACAGCATAACATAAGCATTAGCCGAATGTAATGGCGTAACCAACAACACCCAGGAGCAATCCTTGAAGGGTGTCTGAGTTAAAAACGGTCGAACAAGGCGTCATGGTAAGAGCACGGGAGCTAGAACAAACACTCGGTTAGGACACTGAAGGGATTTCGCTTAACAGGAAATACCTTAAATTACTAGAAGGCACGGATTAACACCAGATTACCTAAAGGGCCTCCTATGAACGGAAGCGTGATGTCACGACTTGCCATGGAGCCGGTAATACCTCCAACCTATGGGGTATACAAGGAGTGGAAACATGTATAAGCAGCTTGCAAGAGCATAGCTTGCAGCAATAAGGCTTAAAAGCCATGAACCAACTACGTTATGTAAACTTGAACGGTTCCAAAACCCACACCATTAATAACAAGACTTGCAAGAGATATTGCTTCATACGACAAATAGATTGACAACTGAACCACCCAATTTGCACTCAACTTACTGAGTGGCTTGGAGTAATGGCTATCTCAGTGTCACTGTCACTAGAGCATCAGTCTAGTACACAGTTGACGAAACTTTTAATTGCTCTTCATGCCTTCCATAGCAATGGTAGCACAGAGGCATAAGAATCGTAGTAACGCCAACAATGGCCTAGTCCACACTTGGACACTACGAGAAACCCAAGAGAAGGTACCTCTTGTTAACCAAAGACCACCAGTGCAGTGAAGAGGTGAACCCTTATAAAGGCTTCCATCTACCATACCAACAAGCTTGTGAATGTAGTTATTGCCAAGAGACAATCGAACAAGAAAAGGAGATTTCCAAACCACTATGCCTACAAAAGGCTTTGGACTGTAAAAGCACAACGCTTAAAGAGCGTAGAGACTCAAAAGAACAAGTATACTCCATACGCAACCAAGCATATGGTGAACCATTGTATGAATACTAACAGAGTAAACCTTGTCAACAAGAAGCTTCACTTACCAGTGATGAAATACCCTCCAATTGGAGAATGGGACCAGAAAACCCTAGAAGTTTCTTGGGATGTTCTGGTAATGTATATACAGAAGTAAAACTACACAGCTAGAGCCTGTAACCAATGCTCAGCACTGGAAGACAATTATTGTCAAAGACAATCAATGTGAATGCACTTTGCACACCACGAACGACCAACGCTCAAAAGAGCTTATCAACCAAGATATTTGGCAAATTATATCATAAATGATGAAATAATGTGAGGTAAGCTAACCTACACATGGAACCTAAATTGAAATAAAACATCTTCACATTGGGAAGACAGTAATATTGCGGTATGCTGCGACAACCATCATTCACACGAACATAGGAAATCCTCGGTGTATTCACTCCATAAGGGAGTGGTGCCAACGACAATGGCAATGAGTAAAGATAAGCTACCATAGTAACGGAGACCGTAAAAATGATGTTGTATAATGAGTAAGAATACGGTGTGCTACAAGCGACCGCTATGAGGAAGTAGTTAGACAATGATACGGAGTAGTAGGTATGGGATGACAGGCAGAAATATGCATTCCTATCATATAAGTGATTTACCACCAAGTGTTTTCAGCTCTGCACTCTGTATGACTGAGTGTTTTGGTATTGCACTTGCGCAGTAATGATCTAATGGGATAGCTAGGAATATGGAGAATATAAATCATAGTAGACCCTTCTTTCCACCAACGAACATGGCATAAGCCAGTTAAGCAAGCTTAGCAACAGACCTTGCGGCCTAGGGCCAAAGAAGCATGAAGAGTGTAAAGCACACCAACAGTCACAAAATGTGAATTCTAGTGGAATAAAAAGGTGAAAGGAGACTCAAGAAAGTCACTAGGACCGACGCATAGAAAATGCAAGGTCATACAAGTAAAGAACACTTGTACTGAACCAGAAGAACTGGTATAATTTAGAAACTATTGACAATAGAGGAAGCACTACAACTAAGTAGTAACTTAACCTCGCCCGAACATAAGTCGGAGGAACTTAGCGAATAATCGTGGGAGTACGAATAGTATGTATTATAGATTGCCAGAGAGTTGGTTATAAATCTAAAACCCATTGAGTTCAAGCACGGTAAAAGAATACCACACTTGTTTTATAAACCTTATTCCCACAATAGAGGGATAAAAAGGCGATGTGTAGCACATTTGGAATAACCAAAGAGCAATTAAGTACTAAGATTATCAGGGTCGCGCAGCAGAAGCTAGTGGGCCCTAGCTAAGAAATTTAATACACCTAGTAAGTATGAAAGAATGGCTATCAATGCCTTGAAGCCTAATAGGCTAGAACCGAATTGGTTATGAGTTAAATAAACTCAATAGGAATTCTTGGTGCAAGGACTAAACCATTAGTATGGTTAAGACCCCTTTGACCAGAGTACATTATATAGTAAACCGTAGAGAAGCTAAAATGCTTCAGAATGCTCGAATCGAATGAACCAATGTTCAATAATAACATATGGTAGATTATGTGGGCGTAATCCCTTTTAAGGGGGGTAGAGCGAAAACCGCTTAATGTAAACTTCATGAATAAAACACATAAACTATATTGTGCATAGCACAAACGAGAATCGAATTGATAATTGGTACTTATGTTAAATAAACATACGTATTCATTTATGTAGTAATCGTGGCAATTAGGCACGAGAGATGCAAATACCATAACATGAGTCGGTATAAAACCGACATAGAACCTAGTGGAAATTGAGTTCCCTAGGTGATTGTTGTGAGACAATTGAGAACGAGTAGTGGACGGAGCTCCACAAGTATTGTATCCTTAAAGAAATAGTGCGAAACGATTGAGAGTAGTAGATGAATGGAGCCCATGAGTAATGTATTCGTAGGAAAGTCATTGGAAGTAAAGTGAGAACGACCGAATTTCATAAGTATTGTATACCTTAGTTAGAATATTTAAGATGGTGGAGAGTAATGGATGGAAGTAGCGAAGGTTGATGAAATGAGCACTTAAGTATTGAAGCTTGAAGTAAAGTATTTGGGAAGTAGATTGAGAATGTTTGATCCTTTGGAGTTGTATGAATTTGTAATTATGACTAGGAAGAGTAAAAGATAGAAAATGGAAATAATAGAAGTATCTGTTTGTTTGAAACTGATGTGGGAAGTCGAACTGGATCCTGATCAGATCAAGGGAAACCGAACACGAATTGGGGTGGAAAGATAGTTCAACACTGATGCTGATCACATCAGGGTTGAATGATTCTTGAAGCTCCCCTCAAGTGGTCACAAGAATCACACATAGGATAGAAGTAATGAATATAAATTGGAATTTGGAGTTGTGTGTTTTAGAAAAATTTCTAATTAGTAGTCGTGAAAGAATTTCCCTTAGATTGGAGAATGAGGATTTGTTAGAAGCTTATACCGGAGAAGATAGTAGTGTAACATGTTGTATTATTCCAAGGGCAGCGGGACATAGAGGAGTCCTGTGTCTAGATGACCTGAGTGCTTGCGGGAATGTAATGTGTATTGCATTGCTTTGAGGAAAGCTTTGCACTGTATGTATGTATAAACCTCGTAATGTGGAACCAGATGGTTGGTAGTAATGCGGATCGGAGTGATTGCAGTATACTTGTATGGTATGGAATGAAGAAACCTGGAGTAATGGATTTGGGAATTGTAAGAAGGAGGAATGTATGACTTTTGGCATTGACGTGTATGAATGAGTAAGTATAGTAAACCTATAACCTTGAACAACTTTGAGGACAAAGTTTCTTAAGGGGGGTAGATTGAAATACCCCGTACTTAAATATAGCGATTACGATTATTATAATCCGTATTTAAGAGCCTAATAATGCTTAAGTAATTTTGGTAAGGAAAAATAAATCCAAAAGAAATGAAGAAACGCTTAAAAAGCGAAAAACGCTAAATAAGCATTAAAAACCATAGGAGATATGAGACCACGGTTAGAGTATTATATGGATTTTAAAGACTTAATAAGGCCTAAATAATATATGGGAACAACTATCGAAGAAAACAGAACCAAATAATGTATTAAAACGCTAATAGAGCTTTAGCGCACGTTTTTCGAGAAAACCCGAAACCAACTCAGGCTCGCTAACCACAACAAACGTGTGGGAACGAGCAACAAGGAAGAACACAACCAAATCAAAGGGTATCTCCAAGGATTGGAGAAATATCCCGATCAACGACAACCATGTCAAGAGCATTGAGAAGTTGCTTAAGGGATCGAGTGTCCCAAACATAGATCAATAAGATCAAGGGAAGAGTCAACAAGACTATCAAATACAAGAGGAAACCATACCAAGACCGGTATAGGATTACCCAAAAACCACCAGTACCACGCACTTGCCACGGCAAGTGCAGTAAGAATAGGAGCATGTAAAGGAACTTTAACACACCACAGGTACATAGTAATGTACCGTGACCGCAATGAAGCGACTACAGGATCACACATCCTAAAAATGAAAGAATGAAACCCTGGAAAGGCGTAACGGCCCGACCATTGTATTAAGGACATACCAGTCAGCGAGAAGCTGGACTTAGTGAAGACCTTAAACATGGCTATGCCATGAAGAACCTTTTAACTCCGAACTGTTATTTTTCAAAACCAAGTTTTCTTTCAAAACCATAAACCTTTCTTTTAAACCTTGGATTTTAAAACCAAACCAACAGAATTACGGTGAGTATCATAGAATGATACAAGAGGAGTTGACAATAGAATACTTCACCTAGGCGTGTAATGAGCACTACGAGTGTACCCAAATGCGGGATGTGGGACGACCGCACTCCGGAGGAGCTTGCGGGCCTGACATATAGTCGGGTAAGTGGTAACGTATCAACAAGGTACCCCACGTATGTATACATGTAGTGTACGAAACACGGGAAGTAGTCAACTCCGTTCTACGGACCTTGAGTAAGTTCAAAGCAGAACAGCTGGACACCTCAGACGATCAACGAGAAGGAACTCAGCTAAGTAATAAGTATAAAGGAACTCAGAGAATCCATTTGAAGATAAGGAACGAGGATTAGGAAGTGCAAAGAGCACAGACTAGTAAGTATAGACATTGGATATGTCTCAAAGACTTCAAACAAATACATGACAGCTGGAAGGGATACCCAGCCTAAACGTAGTAAGGCAGATGCCTAACGTGAACGCCACAATGTTCAGCAAACGTGATGGAGTTCCCAAGGACAAATACAAAACTACCATGAAGTATAATCCATCATTAGAGAGGATCTTAAACCTAGTCAAGAACACTAGGAAAAAAAATATATAAACAGTCTACCCAAGAACGGGAGATGTTATAACCCAAAAGGGGATAGCTCAAATATAATACCACAAGGCGGTATGGTAGACACAACATAACATAAACATTAGCCGAATGTAACAGCGTAACCAACAACACCCAGGAGCAATCCTTGAAGGGTGTCTGAGTTAACAACGGTCGAACAAGGCATCATGGTAAGAGCACGGGAGCTAGAACGAACACTCGGTTAGGACACTGAAGGGATTTCGCTTAACAGGAAATACCCTAAATTACTAGAAGGCACGGATTAACACCAGATTACCTAAAGGGCCTCCTATGAACGGAAGCGTGATGTCACGACTTGCCATTGAGCCGGTAATACCTCCAACCTATGGGGTATACAAGGAGTGGAAACATGTATAAGCAGCTTGCAAGAGCATAGCTTGCAGCAATAAGGCTTAAAATCCAGGAACCAACTATGTTATGTAAACTTGAACGGTTGCAAAACCCACACCATTAATAACAAGACTTGCAAGAGATATTGCTTCATACGACAAATAGATCGACAACTGAACCACCCAATTTGCACTCAACTTAATGAGTGGCTTGGAGTAATGGCTATCTCAGTGTCACTGTCACTAGAGCATCAGTCTAGTACACAGTTGACGGAACTTTTAATTGCTCTTCATGCCTTCCGTAGCAATGGTAGCACAGAGGCATAAGAATCGTAGTAATGCCAACAATGGCCTAGTCCACACTTGGACACTACGAGAAACCCAAGAGAAGGTACCTCTCGTTAACCAAAGACCACCAATGCGGTGAAGAGGTGAACCCTTATAAAGGCTTCCATCTACCATACCAATAAGCTTGTGAATGTAGTTATTGCCAATAGACAATCGAACAAGAAAAGGAGATTTCCAAACCCTTGATCTTATTGATCTATGTTTGGGACACTCGATCCCTTAAGCAACTTCTCAATGCTCTTGACATGGTTGTCGTTGATCGGGATATTTCTCCAATCCTTGGAGATTGCCTTTGATTTGGTTGTGTTCTTCCTTGTTGCTCGTTCCCACACGTTTGTTGTGGTTGGCGAGCCTGAGTTGGACGGTAATGATGGTATTAGCGGTAGGGGTGTTACAGAATTTTCCAGAATCGTAACACACTGACTTCGACCGACCTTGGGGCCGACCCTGGGTAAGGTCGGTCGAGTCAAACAAAATAAAAAAATAATAATAAAAAATAATAATAATATAGTAATCATATATGTATATATGTATATGTATATATGGGGCTTTTGTAGTACACCATTAATAGAATGAAGTTGGTAAGAAGATACACATGAGTAAGGAAACAAGTTTAAGAAATAATAAGAAAAGAATGATTTCCATAATCAAGTATGAGTTGTAAGAACTAGTAAGTGTGCATAGGAGATAGTAATGGAAGAATGAGTTAGGTCAATAATAGATCATTGACCATACAACTCCATGTATGTTATAGGAATCGAATAGTTGAACACCGGAGGAAAAATCAGAGTTCGAGTACGACGGTGAACGGTATGATTTTCTCATGCCCCGTATGCTACCTTGGTTACCTGATTTGTGTGTTTATATGATCACCTAAATAAGATAAATGCACGAATTGGGTTTTTAATGCACTTACGTGTGCTTGTATTATATTGTTCTATTGTATTGTCTTGAACCTATAGTTTGTATAGTTCATGAAATGTATGAATGTGAATGAACTGTATGTGTGGCCTTGGTGTAAAGTGCATTAACCCATTGTATGGAAGGAAGGACTTCTAACTAGTTCCTAACTACCTTACATTCTAACTTAAGAAATTGGTAAATTGGAATGAGTAGAAGTCTGATATAGTTTCGGCCACGCGTGAGGATAAGGAGACACAAGAGGTTGGATATGAATCCTGGCCTTAATCTTTTCCATGGACCAAATCCTTAAGTGGGTAGCATCCTGGATTAGTGAGCCACCCTAAATCCCGGTGGTGGGATATCGTAGTCCCTACCCGGAGGTTATACCGACTTGACTTGAGTAAGTAAGTAAGAAAAGTAATTGTATGAGTAAAGATCATGGCTAGTGTAAGCCATTGATCACGAGTAAAGAGTAAAGCACACCAGATTAACCCGGGTGAGAAAGTAACTAACAAATATTGTGTATGTATTGGAGAAGTGTATCTCCAGGTTACGGTAAGTACGAATGGTTGACTTGTATTGTCTTCCTTGTATGTATTGAATGGAATGTATGTATGTTCTATGACGTGAATGTATTGTATCTTATCAAAGCATGTATGTATGTATGAATAAAATGAACCGCATGTATTTGACCAAGTAGTCGGCGTACCCCTGTTAGCACACGGGGTATGCAAATTTCATATGCAGCATTTTGCTGAGCCCCTTGGGGCACTGTTTTTTATTTCTACAGGTACTCGGGAGAACTGATGGTCGAGTTAGGACCAAGATGATTTCTTTTTGGAGTAGTTAGTTGGATGAGAAAGGTGTACCGAGTTGTACACGGCTTGGCGCCTTTTTGAGTAACCGGTGTACCATGTGGTACACCCTTTTGGACATTGGGAATTGTGAATGTGGAAGAATAAGTAGTTGTATAAACTCATAGCTTTTGTAGACTTGTAAGGTGGAATGTAATTGATATAATTCTGAATACTTGGTAATCAAGAATGTAAGTAAGTATTGGGATTGTAATGTAAGTGTTTATGTTGCCCGATATATTCTAGTCCTCAGACCGTTACAGTAAGTAGCATGAGCCTGGTTAGTCATGGGATGGCTGACGGTGTTGTATCACCCGCCGGGAGTATGTAAGTATCTGCTGCGTGTAGAGTAACTATGGAGACGATTAGAGGATAATGGAAGGATTAGCGGTTGGGGTGTTACAAAAAGTGGTATCAGAGCGCAGTAGCGCTCTGAAGATTAGAATACCGAGAGTAGTGATTTCCGAGTTAGGTTACAAACCGTTTTACAACAGAGAATTAGATACCTAACCAGGAATGACCGTTAATGATAACGGATACCCTTAACATCTTCAAGACCACATGGTAACAATATCTAATGTAATCCATGCTTGTTCAGATGTCAGGAAGAGGCCGTGGTCGAGGCCAACCCTGGGGAGAGCAGGCTGATGAGCCGGGTGCGCAGACGGTCTCGAGATCGTCACCGCCACCGTGGCACAGCTGTTGCCCCAGCTAATGACTGCAGCCCAGCAGCAAGTACAACAAAACCAACAACAGCCCGACCCGCCTCAGCCCCGTGAAACGAATTGGGTAAAGAGCGTCGCCGACCTTCGACCTCCCTGCTTTAGAGGCGAGAGCGGCCCCGCCAAGCTCGAGGCCTATATCTCCGAGATGAAGACGGCTTTCGAGACCCTCGAGGCTCCTGCTGGAGTGAGGGTGAGGATAGCAGCATACTACCTCAAGGACGCAGCTATGGACTGGTGGAAGCTCGTTAAGGCCGAGCACGTTGCTGACCCCGCATTCGACTGGGAAGCATTCACCTCTCTTCTCCGATCTAAGTACTATCCCGAGCATGTCAAGACCAAGAAACGGCTTAAGCTCGATGCTCTCAAGATGACGGAGAATATGACGGTTGATGATTACTACCGTACCTTCACATCCATTCTCAGACTCCTACCCGACCTTGGGTATAGCGGCCAGGTCTTGGTCGACCGCTTCTACGACGGATTGAACCATCGACACCGGTATGGCATGGGGTACACTAGGTTTACCTCCCTTCAGGTAAACATTGTTTAAACCCTTAGATGCCATGATCAATACGAATTAGTACCTTCCCATGTAAGTGCATAACCTAATGCCCGAATACTTTAGGAGTGTTACCACGCTCCATCTCGAGTTGAGGTCACCTGCCAGCTGAGAGATGAAGAGCAAGCACTAAAGCGCAAGGTGAGCAGCAAGGGTAACAACTCAGATGAGCAAAATCAGAATAAGTCATGGAAGAAGAATAACGGGAAGTACTCCCACCAAAACCAGAAGAATACCTCAGGAGACAGCAGTGCCCATGCTGAGAAAGGCAAGGCAGCTGAGAAGGGCAAGGGAGCTGAGCCGTTGCAGCTCGCCTACACTGCACCAGTGGCAGCAAAGCCACTGAGGTCTCAGCCCTACAAGGGTAAGAACCCGAAACCGAATTAGTATACTTGTGAATTAGTGTGTATGTGAATCAGTGTAAATATACCGAACCTTGCTAACTTCGAAGCTACAGGTTCTGGTTCTGGCTATGGCAAGAGCCAAAGTGATGACCGAAGCTACGTATGCTGAAACTGCAACAAGGATCATCCCAGCACCGATTGCCAAGGAAGGGGGATCCGATGCTACAACTGCTAGAAACTGGGACACCGTGCGAATGTATGCCAGGAAAACTAGAAGCCCAAGGGCAACTACCAGGGCTACAAGCAGCGTGAAGGCAAGGAGGTTGCGTCAAGCGATTTTCAGACAGGGGTCCCGAGGTTCTTAGAAGGGCGCACCGCAGAGGCAACCGGCCTTGCACATTATTGATCGCGACGGGACCGGTACTAAGTCCGGCCTAGGTAATAATTACTACCTTTAATCCTTGAAGAGCATGTCTAAAGTACTACTTACCTGTTTGAGTGAATGCATGAATGCGTAAGCAATTGTAGTATGAATTCGAGCATGAAACGAACTAGTTGAAACTGGAACTTACGTTAGATGAAATTTACCACCTTAGGGAGATTTCATATCTGCTACCCAATACCTTCAAACCCAAACCATGAAGAAGCCGGCATCACCACTCGCCACTTCACCAACGAGCAGTGTCAGGTTATCCGATAAGGTAGGATGTTATTAAAAGGATACCTGACACCCGAAGCGCAAATTTCGATCATCCGACGATGCAATGAACTAGGAACGGGTCCAGGAGGATTTTACACACCGAATTCCCCGGTAGAGCAATAATGAAGCTGAAAATGATGTGCTTGGGAAAGGACTGGAACCCTTATACCAAGACATACCAGAAGACGCGAGTAGAAGACGGAGCAACACGTGCATCAATACCCACCGAATTTCAGGCGCTTGTTACACAAGCTGTAGAACTTGCACAACAGTGTGAAGATGATCCAATCCCTGCACTTGAAGCAGACCTTTGTATTGTCAACTTCTATGAGAAAGAAGGATGACTTGGCTTACACCATGATAAGGACGAGACAACGGAATCCCTTGGACGAGAAGTGCCCGTAGTGTCTTGGTCCATTGGTGATGACGCAATATTTTTGTATAGTGAGCAGAAGCGTGTGGACCTCACGGAGAAACTGGTATTGAGATCAAGAGATGTCCTAATCATGGGTGGAAAATCAAGGTTGCTGTATCACGGTATCAAAAAGATCAAGTTGAATACGGCACCACCGGTAATAATCAATGCCACACACATGAAACCAGGACGCCTGAACCTTACCTTCAGAAAGTATTAACCTTGTAATAGCATCTAACACATTAGTAACGTGTATTAGAGACACAGTATGTATGATGGTTGGTTTATTAATAAAGAGCAGTGTTGGTTATTAAATTCCATTTGCGTCCTCCCATAGTTACTTACCAAGCTTATGAATAATTAGGTTGTGGACTCAGCACCGAAGGTAACCTGAGTATCCTCACCGAAGCACAAGCCGATAAGAGCGGAACCATCCTAACGGGTACTTTCCCAGTGAATGGCATTGATGCCTCCATACTATTCGACTCCGGCGCCTCTCACACCTTTATATCGCCATCATTTGCGAAGAGGTTGGGGCAAGACGCAGATGAGTTACCAAACTTCCTAGTTACTCTCCGGTCGAAGGAGTGAATAAGATGCACCAAGTATTACCGAACCGCCACAATTTGAATCAAAGGTGAAGAGTTTCCCATCTCCTTCATCGAATTCAATGGGTTGGGATTGGAATTGATAGTCGGGATGAACTGGTTGGAGCGGCACAAGGGGCGAATCCTCTACGCCGAGCATAGACTGCTGCTCAAGAGTCTGTCTGGGTTACCGTTTCATACCGCCAGAGGCCGAGAGAGCCTTCGACTACAGTCATCTCCGCTATGGCTATGTACCGGGAGCTCAGAAAAGGGCACGATGTGTATTTATGCTATGTGCAAGATCTAGAGAGAGAGATCCAGAATTCAGCACCAAGGTGCCAGTAGTATCCGAATTTCCTGATGTATTTCCAAAAGAACTACCCGGTATGCCACCCCCAAGAGCAGTAGAGTTCGAGATTGATCTTGTACCTGGTACTGGTCCCATTGCTAGGGCACCATACCATATGACACCAGCAGAAATGACTGGACTTAAGGAACAGTTGCGCGACCTTCTCGGCAAAGGGTTTATACGCCCGAGCGTATCACCCTAGGGAGCACCGGTCCTCTTCGTGAAGAAGAAGGATGGTAGCCTCCGCCTCTACATCGACTACCTCGAGTTGAATGCGGTCACTGTAAAGAACAAGTATCCATTGCCACACATCGACGACCTGTTCGATCAGTTGAAAGGAGCTTCAGTCTTTTCTAAGATTGACCTCCGATCCGGGTATCATCAGATTGCTATCAAAGAGCAAGATACTGATAAAACGGCATTCCGTACGAGATATGGCCACTATGAATTCACGGTGACGCCATTCGGTTTGTCTAACGCGCCAGCCAAGTTCATGGATCTGATGAACCGCCTATTCAGTTATCAGTTGGACACTTCGGTAGAAGTCTTCATCGACGACCTCCTTGTGTATTCGAAGTCAGCAGAAGAGCACAAAAACAACTTGAGAAAAGTACTTGAGACACTGCACGAGAACCAGCTGTATGCGAAGTTCTCCAAATGCGAGTTTTGGCTAGATTAGGGATATTTCCATGGTCATGTCATCTTGAGCGCGGATATCTCAGTAGAACCAGCTAAAATTGAAGCAGTATGATCATGGCCTAGACCTAAGACTGTGTCCGATATCCGGAGCTTTCTTGGTCTAGCCGGTTATTATCGGAGATTTGTGAAGGACTTTTCTAAAGTCACAAAGCCCATGACTACATTGATGAAGAAGGATGCACCCTTTTCATGGACTGACGACTACGAGAAATCCTTTCAGAGCTTGAAGGACTCATTCACCTCAGCGCCCATTCTTACTCTTCAAAAGGGCACAGAGGGATTCGAGGTATATTGTGATACGTCTGGTAAGGGCATGGGATGCGTACTCATGCAGCATGGCAAGGTAGTAGCTTACGCCTCCCGTCAGCTGAAGAAACATGAGGAGAATTACCCTACGCACGATTTAGAGCTTGGAGCCATTGTCTTCGCATTGAAGATATGGCGACATTATCTATAGGGGGTAAGCATCACCATCTATTCTGATCATAAGAGCCTCCAGTACGTCTTCACACAGAAAGAACTGAATTTGAGACAAAGAAGGTGGATGGAGTTTCTATTATTACGACATCGACCTTCAATATAAAGAAGGGAAGGCAAACGTTGTAGTCGACACCCTGAGCCGCCGAGCACACTCACTCCATTCGCTACTCGTTTCTTCTAGCTTGGTTGATGAGGTGCGAGACGCTCAGCTGAGCGACCCTTACATGACAGAGATCAGATAGAAAATCACAGATGGCACCTTCGAGAAAAGGAAGTACGACTTTAATTTGCATGAAGATGGTCTGATCCGATTGAATGGCAGGTTATGCGTTCCCCGAAGCAATGCTAAGCTAAAGGATCGCATTCTGCGAGAGTCACACTGCTCCTCATTATCTGTCCATCCAGGAGCCTTCAAAATGTACAAAGACATGAAGAGGTACTTCTGGTGGTCGGGAATGAAATCCGATGTGACTGAGTATGTTCTAAGGTGTCTCAGATGCCAGAAGGTGAAGTTGGAGCACCGAAGACCGGGTGGAATGGTGCAATCTATGCCAGGTCCGGAGTGGAAATTCCACGATATCTCCATGGATTTTGCTGTTGGACTCCCACCTACCAGGGGAGGACTCAACATGATCTGGGTAGTAGTCGATCGCCTCACCAAGGTTGCCCGTTTCATACCGATGAAGGACACTTGGAAGGTGGCGAAGCTCACTGAGCTATTCGACAAGGAGATCATCCGACACCACGAAGTCCCGAAAACCATTGTATCTGACCACGATACCAGATTTCTTTCGAGATACTGGAGTGCGACACGGGAAGCGTTGGGTACTGAGTTGAAGCTTAGCACCGCTTTCCATCCACAGACCGATGGTCAGACAGAAAGGACCATCCAAACTCTTGAGGATATGCTTAGAGCATGTGCCTTAGACTTCCTGGGGAGCTGGATTGATAAGCTTCATCTAATCGAGTTTTCGTACAACAACAACTATCATGCTTCAATTAAGATGTCGCCATTCCAAGCTTTGTATGGTAGACCCTGTCGTACCCCGTTCTGTTGGGATGAGTCAAGTGAAGCGGTCATAATTGGACCGGAGTATCTTGAGCAAGTACAAGTTGAAGTGCAGCAAATTCGAGCAAATATGAAAGTAGCCCAGGATAGACAGAAATCCTATGCGGATGTGCGACGATGCGACCTTGAGTTTGTTGTGGGCGATCAAGTGTTTCTACGTGTTTCACCTATGAAGGGCGTCTTTCGATTTGGCCAGAAGGGCAAGCTGAGCCCGAAGTTTGTAGGCCCACACACTATTACTGAGAGGATTGGAGCTGTGGCTTATAGGCTAGCATTACCTGAAGAATTGGGGCGTGTTCATGATGTCTTTCATGTATCACAACTCAAGAAATACATATCCGATCCTTCTCCTGTATTAGAACCTGAACACTTATCCCTAGAACCGACGATGAGATACGTCGAGACTCCACTGTGAATCCTTGATACGAAAACTAGAGACACTCGTAATAAGTCAGTGTGAATGGTCAAAGTCTTGTGGTCTAACAACAACGTCGAGGAAGCGACTTGGGAATTAGAAGACGCCATGAAGGCGAAGTACCCAGATTTATTTGTAGACTAGTTGTCTAGTATCCGTAGAGTACGGAGGGTACGGGGCGTACCCCTTTTAAGGGGGGTAGAGCCATTTTGTTTTGCATTGCTTCGGGATAGCATTGCATAGTATGTATGTATGTATTGTAGTACACTTTGCTGGCGCAGTGTAGTGCTAGTAGTATTCAGTATATTTGTACAATGAGTAATGTAATTGTGTTGTACGGTATATGACACAACTAGTAGTGTGAATTGTATTGTGGAATGGTGTGTATGGTAATTGTGAATTGCGTATTGTGTAATGGGGTGCATTGAATTTATGTATTGTGCTTGAATTGTGTAGTGCTTGTAATGTAGAGGAAGTGAACACCTTGTAAGGTGGTAGTAAAGGACATTGTGGCAATTGGGTTGCCAAATGAGTAGAGATAGTAAACCGTAAACCTTGAGCAACTTTGAGGGCAAAGTTTGTTAAGGGGGTAGATTGAAATGTCCTGAAATTTAAAATAAGGATTAATTAGGCTAATGAAGATTTTATAGGCTTAATTATTCCTATATAAATATGAGGGAACGATTCCCGTAGAAAACGGATCCTTAAAACGGATTAAGAGCACAAACGAACCTTAAAGCGCGTTTTTCGAGGAAATCGGGAAAACGCGACTTTAAGAGGGTTAAATAAGCCCGTAATAATTTTAGTCAATCAAATGTCTATATTTAAGAATTAGTGAAGGTCTAGAACCATTAAAATTAATCAAACGAGAAAATTCCGAAAAACGGGTTCCGGTTGGTGAGTAATGTAAAAACTAGAAGTTGTGGGGTGATAAGTGTAAATAAGCTAAACTAACATGTCCCATTTGTAAATAAAAATCAGAACTCCCCCCTTGTGTGTGAGTGTGGCCAGTTCCTTCCCCCTCTCTTATTCTCTTTATTTCTTTCCTAATACACTACAAGACAAAGAAATAAAGCAACCAAGTACTAAAGTAAAAAAAATAAGTCTCTCTCCTCCATTCAACACTTCACTCACGTACCCCCTCCTTATTCCTGAATTTTTCCTCCTCCCTCTCGACAGCCATGGAAATTTGAAGTGCCTCACTCAACTCCTTCCTTCTTTCCTCTTGTGCATGGCTTAAACCTTGTCCAAATCCACTAAAAATTACACCATTGAACTCCTACAACTTAGGAGAGTATTCCTCTCTTTTCAAAAAATTCAGAAAACACCACTTTCATCTCCATGGGTGTACTGCATTTTGGAGCTTGAGGACCACCATTGGAAGCACCTTCATCTCCTTGTTATTTTGAGGTAAAAAGAGTCTTAAAAATCCATCTTTTTCCAAGTTCCTTCTTGCAAAACGAAAATTCAAAGTTGAGCCTTGTTTTCTCCCATGTTCCATCCGGTTTGGGTGTGTATTTTAGAAGCTGGAACATTGCCTCCTTGCTATTCAAAAACTCCACCTAGGAGTTCTAAGGTAAAACTCTTTAGAGCTCTAAACCTTCATTGTGTTCTAGAGCTGATTTTAGAGGTTTAGGGATTACATTAATGCTCATTATCATTCTTTGGTATTGAAATACCCCCAAACCTTAATATATTAAGGAACTATCTAATTAGGATATACTAAGGCTAGAACGTGCCTTAGAAACATTAGAAGATAGATTAAACAACAACTTACGCAAAATATGCTCTAAGAACAATTGGAACAAAAAGGTGTTTTAAAGAGCACAAATGTAACACCCCTAAAACCGGCCTAAGAGTTAAGGGTATTACACGCCGTGTATTACTACCTAATAACGCAAGGCTCTAAAACACTCAAATGCAATAAAGGCCCAAAACAAAGTCTCCATAAACATTGTAAACCAGAGTACTCAAATACAGCGGAAGTAAATACAAAATCCCAAATACACGTTACAACAGAAATAGAGATCTAAGCAGAGTAAGGCCCGAAGGCTACAAGTCCGAGTAAGTATATCAAATAACAAATGAGCTATGACATAAACTAAGCTCCAGAAACTGAATAAGTGATCCTTGCTGATCAATCTGCAAAAATGTAAAAAGTAGGGGAGTGAGCACACAACTATGCCCAGTAAGCAGCGACCGTCATCAGTAAGGTCGCTCAAAACAGTTGAAATCAGAAGAAGAAGAGGATAAAGATTACATCCACAATTCCAAATAGTCAGAAGCTTTCAGAAACAGAAACAGAGTGGAACACAAGGGTTCCCATTTCAGAAACAATCAGAGCTCTTAAACAGAAAGGGACAAGACACAATGCACACACTCAGAAGGGTCGAAGACCCATAGACCATAACAGGTCTCTCGGCAACGCAAAAATGACTCGAAAGAGCCAAAGGGTTCGTCAACCCCACAAAACAGAAAGGGAATGACCCACACTCAGAACGACGTCTACATGGTATACCACAGAAGAGCTCGACCCAGCCATTCACGGCTCAGAAATAGAGTGTAATGTCCCAAAACAGAAAGATTGCATAAATAGAAGAAAAATTGCATTTAGATATGCCCAAAACACTCATAAATCATTAGTACAGATCATAAGGAATCCAACGCCGCAGACGGCACTCAAATCGGAGTTCAAACAAAGAAGTTATGCTGAAAACAGAGGGGTGTCCGAACTTGTGTCCGGAGACGGCACTCAAATCGGAGTTCAAACAAAGAAGTTATGCTGAAAACAGAGGGGTGTCCGAACTTGTGTCCGGACGTCGAAGTTCAGACTCAAGTCGAGACTCAGAAACCAAAATTTGCCAAATGTCCGAACATCGAAGCTCGGACCGATGTTCGGACGGGTTTACGAGAAAGCTACGCGGAAGGTCTGACCTTGTGTCCGGACGTCGAAGTTCGGACATAGGTCGAACTAAAATCAGAGAAGAACTAAGGGAGTGTCCGAACATCGAAGCTCGGACAGATGTTCGGACATACCCCGAACTTTGAAAATCAAAAAGGCAAAACACACTGTCCGAACTTCAAAGCTCAGACAGAAGTTCGGACAATGCGAAAACTGTAGATTTCAGAACACGAACAAAGCAGAAAAACAACGCAATTCGATACCACGAATTGCCAGTTCAGAACTTTCACCAAATCAGCCATAAATACAGAAGACCATGGGGGTTTAGCCATTCCAAAAACGCAATCAAACAACAACACAATCAGAAACGCATTCAAATCAGGCAATAAGACCTTGCAAACCCCATGGCTGAACTTCCAACCCGAATCGAGTAACCACCTACCTCACTTAGCAGCAAACGTCAACACACCTCAAGCAAAACGCAGCCCGGAACGCTCTCCGACCAGACACGACACAATCTCTGTAACACACAAATCGATAGTCCACAATCAGAATCAGAAGGCAACAAGAAACCTAGACATCAACACTTCTTAATTCTGCAACCCGAACCTGATTACAAGCACGCAGAGGAATCCAAAAGACTATAGTAGCGTAGCCTCAACAATCCGAACTCCCAACGCAGAGTTGTCGTCGCTGAATCAATACATTCAGAACCCCAAAAATCAGAGACCGAGAGAGAAGAAAACCACAACGGAATCCAGAATAATCGCAACACAAACCTGAGTGACAGAAGAAGAACGCAGCAGCAACGAGGACAATCTGATCGCAACAGGAGAACCATAATTCTCAGCAGATGAAGGAGATAGAGAGAGAAGGGAGAACGCTCGTTCTGACTTTGAAACTGACAACGCTCCCACGACCTATCTGGTGTGATTACCAATGATCAGAGAATGAATATAAAAATAAGGAAACCTTTTCCTTATAAATCAGATAATTAATTACCTTAATTAATTAACCGAATGACCTCCTCGTCCTTGACAAGTAAAACAATGTCGCTGACGTCCCAACTGACAGCAAGGGATTTAAATCCAACTTAGAATCGCATTATAACGGATATAATGTAAGGTTACAAATTATGGGTTATAACATCACCTCCCCCTTAAACGAATTTCATCCTCGAAATTGACTCACCTTAGTGCTCGAATAGGGAGGGAAAATTGGCACGTAGCTCATCCTCGAGCTCCCAAGTCGCTTCACTTTCTGACTGATCAGACCACTGGACCTTAACCATAGGCAGGGTCTTACTACGAAGCCGACGGACGTCCTTGGCTAAAATGCGTGTAGGCACCGCCTTGAAACTGCAGTCCTCTCTTAACTGAAGATGGCTGTAGTCGATCACGTGAGACGGATCATGCAGGTACTTCCTCAGCATAGAAACATGAAAAACACTATGGACAGCAGACAAGGCTGGGGGCAATGCTAAACAGTAAGCCACAGGGCCAATCCTCTCTAGAATCTCAAACGGTCTAACGAACCTTGGGCTAAGCTTCCCACGCTTCCCAAACCGGACTACGCCTCTGACCGGCGACACTCGCAGATAGACATGATCTCCAATCTCAAACTCAAGCGGCATGCGCCTCTGGTATGCATAACACTTCTGTCTACCGTGAGCAACAAGCAGACGCTCCCGAATCATCCTGATCTTCTCCACTGCACCCTGCACCAGCGCGGGGCCAACCAAAACCCTCTCCTTCAGGTCATCCCAATAGATGGGAGACCTGCACTTCCTACCATACAACGCTGTGAACGGAGCCATACCAATGCTCGTCTGAAAGCTGTTGTTGTAGGCAAACTCGATCAAGGTCACATGCTGCTCCCAGCTACCTCCAAAATCCAGGACACATGCGCGAAGCATGTCCTCTAGGACCTGATTAGTCCTCTCCGTCTGGCCATCCGACTGAGGATGGTAGGCTGAACTGAAAGCTAAATTCGTACCCAGAGCCTTATGCAAACTGCGCCAAAATCTCGAAACAAAGCGCGGGTCACGATCAGAAACTATAGTAGTGGGCACCCCGTGAAGCCTCACTATCTCATCGAGATACAGACGAGCTAAGCGCTCCAAACTGAAGGTCTTCTTCACCGGCAGAAAATGGGCAGACTTCGTCAGACGATCAACAACCACCCAAACAGCATCACAACCCGAGGAAGTCTTGGGCAAACCCATGACAAAGTCCATCCCCACACTCTCCCACTTCCACTCAGGAATGGGAAGGGGCTGAAGCAAACCCGCTGGCCTCTGGTGCTCAGCCTTCACCTGCTGACAGGTCTGGCACTTCGAAACAAATTCAGAGATGTCACGCTTCATTCCAGACCACCAGAACAACTCTCTGAGATCTCGATACATCTTCAACCCTCCAGGGTGAACTGAGTATGGTGCTCCATGAGCCTCCTGAAGGATCTCTCTACGCAGACCTGTGTCATCCGGCACACATACTCGACCCCTGAAGCGCAGACAACAATAACTGGAGACACTGAAGTCTAAACTCTGCTCCGAAGACAGCCCCTTTCTGATCCGACACAAAGCTGAGTCTGACTCCTAACCAACCCGGATCCTGTCGACCAACGAAGACTGAACCTGGAGCGCTGCTATCACACTGGCACTGGCTGGTCTAATTACCCAAACACCCATACACTGAAGCTCTAAGGCGGACCTCTGCACTCCTGTCAAAGCACAAGCTACACCCGGTGCACCTCTCCGACTCAAAGCGTCTGCTACAACATTCGCTCTACCGGGGTGGTAGAGGATCTCTAAATCGTAGTCATGAAGTAGCTCCAACCACCTCTCTGTCTCAAGTTCATCTCCTTCTGAGTGAACAGATACTTGAGACTCTTGTGGTCCGTGTAAACCTTGCATGACGCCCCATACAGATAATGCCTCCAAATCTTCAGCGCAAAAACCATAGCTGCCAACTCCAGATCGTGGGTAGGGTAGTTCTTCTCATAAGGCTTAAGCTGTCGGGAGCCATAAGCCACTACCTTACCCTACTGCATCAAAACACATCCTAGTCCCTTATGGGACGCATCGCAGAAGACCTCGAAGCCCTCTGTCCCAGAAGGCAAGGTCAGAATCGGTGCGGTCGTCAACCTCTTCTTAATCTCCTGGAAGCTCTGCTCGCAAGCCTCACTCCACTCATACTTGATCTCCTTCCTCAACAGACGGGTCAGTGGGGATACAATCTTAGAGAATCCCTCAACGAACTTCCTGTAATACCCAGCTAACCCAAGGAAGCTACGGATCTCAGCAACATTCGTGGGCCTCGCCCACTCCATCACAGCTCTAATCTTCTCGGGATCCACCGAGATACCGTCCTTCGAGACTACATGTCCCAAGAATACCACACGATCTAGCCAGAAGTCACACTTCTTCAGCTTAGCATACAGCTCACGATCCTTCAACGTCTGCAGAACAATCCTCAGATGCTCCTCATGCTCCTCCGCGCTCTTGGAGTACACCAAAATATTGTCTATGAAGACCACTACAAACTAATCCAGATAGGGTTTGAAAACCCGGTTCATCATATCCATAAAAACAGAGGGAGCATTAGTCAAACCAAACAGCATAACTAAGAACTCGTAATGACCATAACGAGTCCTAAAGGCGGACTTAGGCACATCCTCGGCTTTAATCCTCAACTCATGGTAGCCTGAACGAAGGTCGATCTTTGAGAATACTATGGCGCCCGCCAACTGGTCAAACAAATCATCTATGCGCGGAAGGGGATACCGGTTCTTGATGGTCACCTTGTTTAGCTCTCTATAGTCGATGCACAATCTGAAGGTCCCATCCTTCTTCTTCACAAATAGCACTGGTGCTCCCCAAGGCGACACGCTAGGGCGAATGAAGCCCTTATCTAGGAACTCCTGAAGCTGAACCTTCAGCTCCTTCAACTCCGCCGGACTCATACGGTAAGGGGCCCTAGAGATGGGCTGAGTCTCTGGTGCTAAATCAATCGTGAACTCCACCTCCCTCACTGGTGGAAGTCTGGGTACGTCATCCTGGAAAACCTCAGGGAATTCTCTGACGACCGGGATGCTCTTCAAACTAGATCCCTCACGTACCTCCGATAGGTAGCACAAAAAGCCCTGGCAGCCCTTCCTCAAGAAGCTGGCTGCCTGCATCGCGGACACAATCACAGGCGCACACGAAACTGCATTCCCAGTGAAGACAAAACGGCTCCCGCCTGGCAGATCAAACACTACTCTCCTCACTGCACAGTCTATATGGGCGTGGTGCTCTGCCAGCCAATCCATGCCCAAAGTCACATCAAAACAGGTCATCCGCATCGGGATGAGGTCAGCACAAAAGGCCTTGTCCCGGACTACTATGGGACAAGCCTTACACACAGACTCAAGAATACAAGGAGCAATCCCGCCCAAGGGACTACTCACACATAAATCTACTTCACTAGGCACAGCAGTCAATTAAAGTCTACCCAATAAATCACAGCAGATAAAGGAGTGCGTAGCTCCAGAGTCAAACAGGCAAAATACATCCTGAGAATGGATCTGGAGGATACCTGAGACGACGCGATCACCACTCGGTCACGCTCCCCCGCCATAGCATACACTCGGGCCTGAGTCTGAGGCTTCTTCTGGTCGGACCTCGCCCTTGAATCTGAACCGGTGCCTCTATCTCCTGAGCCTCTACCGAATGCCTGAGGGCACTGAGCGATCCGGTGCTCCATTGACCCGCACTTAAAGCAGGCACCAGTCTTCTTGTAGCACTCCCTACCAGGATGGGAGTGGCCACAAGACCCACACTTCGCCCCAGCTGACGAAGATGAAGAAGCTCCCCGACGATCTCCATAGGACTGCTTCTTCTGAGGAGGATTAACCTCCTTCCTCTGAGGCTCTTCAGCACGCCTCTTCCCTTGTGGTCCTTGCCAGCCTGTCTGCCCCTGATGTCGGCCTCTACTAGCAGAGCGACATCTGCCACATCCCTGAAGGTCCGGTGACGAAGAGGTGTCACAGCGGACCGGATGTCTGGTCTAAGCCCACTCTCGAACTTACGGGCCTTCATATGCTCATCTGGCTCCGGAGTATACTTCAAAAGAGTCACAAACTTCCTCACATACTCCTCTACAGACGTCTCCCTCCCCTGGCGCAGCCGGTTGTACTCATTGATCTTCTGATCCTTGTAGACATCCGGATAGAACTGCTTATTGAACTCCAAGCCGAATTGATCCCAGGTCCAAGGCTGGGGATGCCTACCCATCACCATACGCCACCACTCCTTCACCTCCCCCTTAAAGAGGAACGTGGCAAAGTCTACCTTCTGGTCATCCTCCGACCCCATCACTCTCAGCAGGTCCTCGACCTCTGTAATCCAGTGGCTCGCCTCCTGAGGATCACCACAGCCGTCGAAGGAAGGCGGCTTCAACTTCATGAACTCCTGGAGGGCTCTGACTCGGCCTCCCACAGCATTCGCCCCTGCTGGGCCTACTCCACCTGCTCCTCTACCAGCTCCCCCACCAGCTGCAGCCATCGACTGCATCAACTGCGCCACAAACTGTTGTACTGCATCCGCAGCATCTCCCTGAGGGGTCACTAGTGCTCTACCAGGAGGCATTCTGAGATACACAAATCTAAAACTTGTCAGAACTGACTCATACTGCAAACAGCTGCCACAACTGAATCTCACACAAGCAAACGCAACCACAGACCCTAAAGAAAGCCAAACCTGGCTCTGATACCACTAAATGTGACACCCCTAAAACCGGCCTAAGAGTTAAGGGTATTATATGCCGCGTATTACTACCTAATAATGCAAGGCTCTAAAACACTCAAATGCAATAAAGGCCCAAAACAAAGTCTCCATAAACATTGTAAACCAGAGTACACAAATACAGCGGAAGTAAATACAAAATCCCAAATACACGTTCCAACAGAAATAGAGATCTAAGCAGAGTAAGGCCCAAAGGCTACAAGTCCGAGTAAGTATATCAAATAACAAATGAGCTATGACATAAACTAAGATCCAGAAACTGAATAAGTGATCCTTACTGATCAATCTGCAAAAATGTTAAAAGTAGGGGAGTGAGCACACAACTATGCCCAGTAAGCAGCGACCGTCATCAGTAAGGTCACTCAAAACAGTTGAAATCAGAAGAAGAAGAAGAGGATAAACATTACATCCACAATTCCAAATAGTCAGAAGCTTTCAGAAACAGAAACAGAGTGGAACACAAGGGTTCCCATTTCAGAAACAATCAGAGCTCTTAAACAGAAAGGGACAAGACACAATGCACACACTCAGAAGGGTCGAAGACCCATAGACCATAACAGGTCTCTCGGCAACGTAGAAATGACTCGAAAGAGCCAAAGGGTTCGTCACCCCACAGAACAGAAAGGGAATGACCCACACTCAGAACGACGTCTACATGGTATACCACGGAATAGCTCGACCCAGCCATTCACGGCTCAAAAATAGAGTGTAATGTCCCAAAACAGAAATATTGCATAAACAGAAGCAAAATTGCATTTATATATGCCCAAAACACTCATAAATCAGTAGTACAGATCATAAGGAATCCAACGCCGCAGACGGCACTCAAATCGGAGTTCAAACGAAGAAGTTATGCTGAAAACAGAGGGGTGTCCTAACTTGTGTCCGGACGTCGAAGTTCGGACTCAAGTCGAGACTCAGAAACCAAAATTTGCCAAATGTCCGAACATCGAAGCTCGGACCGATGTTCGGACGGGGTTACGAGAAAGCTACGCGGAAGGTCCGACCTTGTGTCCGGACGTCGAAGTTCGGACATAGGTCGAACTAAAATCAGAGAAGAACTAAGGGAGTGTCCAAACATCGAAGCTCGGACAGATGTTCGGACATACCCCGAACTTTGAAAATCAGAAAGGCAAAACACACTGTCCGAACTTTAAAGCTCGGATAGAAGTTCGGACAGTGCGAAAACTGTAGATTTCAGAAGACGAACAGAGCAGAAAAACAATGCAATTCGATACCACGAATTGCCAGTTCAGAACACACACCAAATCAGCCATAAATACAGAAGATCATGGGGGTTTAGCCATTCCAAAAACGCAATCAAACAACAACACAATCAGAAACGCATTCAAATCAGGCAATAAGACCTTGCAAACCCCATGGCTGAACTTTCAAACCGAATCGAGTAACCACCTACCTCACTTAGCAGCAAACGTCAACACACCTCAAGCAAAACGCAGCCCGGAACGCTCTCCGACCAGACACGACACAATCACTATACCACACAAATCGACAGTCCACAATCAGAATCAGAAGGCAACAAGAAACCTAGACATCAACACTTCTCAATTCTGCAACCCGAACCTGATTACAAGAACGCAGAGGAATCCAAAAGACTGCAGTAGCGTAGCCTCAACAATCCGAACTCCCAACGCAGAGTTGTCGTCGCTGAATCAATACATTAAGAACCCCAAAAATCAGAGACCGAGAGAGAAGAAAACCACAGCGGAATCCAGAATAATCGCAACACAAACCTAAGTGACAGAAGAAGAATGCAGCAGCAACGAGGACAATCTGATCACAACAGCAGAACCACAATTCTCAGCAGATGAAGAGAGAGAGAGAGAGAGAAGGGAGAACGCTCGTTCTGACTTTAAAACTGACAACGCTCCCACGACCTATCTGGCGTGATTACCAATGATCAGAGAATGAATATAAAAATAAGGAAACATTTTCCTTATAAATCAGATAATTAATTACCTTAATTAATTGACCGAATGACCTCCTCGTCCTTGACAAGTAAAACAATGTCGCTGACGTCCCAACTGACAACAAGGGATTTAAATCCAACTTAGAATCGCATTATAACGGATATAATGTAAGGTTACAAATTATGGGTTATAACAACAAATAAATTAGGGAACTACCAATAAGTTCCCAAGAGATTTCACTTATGAATTACCCCTATGATTAGTAATACGCATTAAGCGGAATTAGCGTTTAAACCGAAAACGTACCTTAGAGCACATAATTGTGCTTTAAAGAAAAATGTGCTTTAAGCATGTACACATGGAACGAAAAGGCAAATGAGCCTAAATACCAAAAAGAACTAATGGAATAACACTGAAATGGTCATAGGAACCATTACGTATACACACAAATTAAGTATACAAAGTCCACAGAAAAACAGGTACTAAACTGACGAAATCAAGGAGAAACCACTAAACGACTTGGTTTAAATTGGAATGAGCAACATGCTATTTCTTGAAAAAAGTATCTAAAAGTTGTAAATATACTAAGGACACATTTAAACTAGCCAAAACAAGTTGCATAATCAATGTGAACCCGGAAGCACATAAAATGGTGTTTTAAGGCATTTTCGGCTATGTAACATACCTAACACATGGTACAAGTCCTTATGTACAAGATTAATACATCTAATATTACATAAATACAAGGGAGAAACAAAAAAAATTGGACTAAATGGTGACTAATGCTGCCGACATGGGAAGGGAAGGAAAAGGTGTTAAAATGTCATTTTTCTTACTTTTCACCAACTATACCTTTCCATGAGTGCCTTATCACGTTGTCCCCTGAATGATTCATTAATCAGACACTTATCTATCATTCTTAGAGCTCCTGAAATCGTGGCTCATCCTCCCTTTGGAGAAACTCCATGAAAAACACCATTTAGCTAGATTAGAACCTTAAAGAACACCTTGTCTTGCACAGATCATAACTTTCTCATCTTAAGTCTAAATTCCAAGCTTGATAGCTCGTTGGAATCCTCTTTCAAATATATTTCCATCCATAGCTCATGAGGCCCCAAACTCTAAGGAAAAACCACGACGAAGTACCTTTGATTCTCGAGGTAAAACATTGCCTTCTTGGAAACTCTTTGTTCTTTGATTTTCATCAAGGCCGAGTGCCTAGGGTTACTAACCCTTCTTATTCTTCATCTTATTCTATATAATGGTGGCCATCGGGTCCGGTTCTACCCGGAACCGGCGGTTCTACCCGGAACCGATTGGAACCGGAACCGGCTGGGAACCGGTGGGAACCGGAACCGGAACCGAACCGCCTCAGCCGGTTCCGAATACGAATACATGTTTTGAGATTCGGGCCCGAACCAGGCCCGGAACCGGAACCGGAACCGCTCGGAACCGGCTGGAACCGCTTGCAACCGTCGTCGGATTCGGAACCGGGAACCGGAACCGGAACCGCAACCGGTGGAACCGGAACCGGAACCGCCCCGGAACCGGTTGAAGTTACCGTTGGAATCGGGCCAAAATGACGTCGTTTTGGGTCTCGGGCGCGCGCTCCTCTGAAGAAAATAGTCGTTAGATCCCAAGCACGCGCATTGCAATATGAAGGCCAACATCATGATTTGTATGAGATGAATGGGGATAACACCACTTAGGACTTCTATCTTCTAATATTTTAGAATGTATTAGTAATTTAGTATTACTTTCTTTCCATGTAATCTTTTTTTTAAGACTTGCAAATTGAAATCATGTAACCTCTTAGTAGCTGTACTCTTTTTCCTTATTAAGGTTTTCTCAAAGGGTTTTTACCTAATAAGCTTTAATGAGGCAGTGAATTATATAATAAAATCTCTCTTTGTTCCTTATTCTTTGTAAATTCAATAAAATTTCCTAAGTCTTTGTTTCTTACACATTTAAGATTATAAACTTGAAGAATAACCTATCTAGAGAGTAAAGTGGATGAAAAGAGCAACGTGTGCACTCAAACGGATCTCAAATCGGAGCTAAAACGAAGCAACTGGAGCTGATCGAATCTTTCCGGAAACCGCTCCGGAACCGGTCGGAACCGATCAGAACCGGAACCGAAACCGGAACCGGCCGGAACCGGTTTTTTGACCGAATCCGAATCCAGATTTCAGAACCGGAACCGGAACCGGAACCAGAACCGCCCAGACCGGTTCCGAATACGAATACACATTTTCCGGAACCGGAACCGGTGGAACCGGAACCGGAACCGGTGGAACCGGACCCGTGGCCACCATTAATTCTATAATTTTGGAGCCAATTTCTCTAGCAAATTGCTATCAAAAGTTCTAAGGAAATCAAGCGTAATATTAAGCTAAAGGTTAATATACAAGGTAAATCCTACAACTACCTATTTCAGGTTTCTAATTGTTGATCTATATATGATCTAACATGTTATTTTGTTTTGGTTATGATTGCCGAAATTATTAAGTGTTAGATTTAATTTTTGACACATTAAATGTTAATATTTTTTAAATCTAAAATTAGATTTATACTCCTTATGATATAAGCTTCAATATAAGCTATCATAATATACAAGAAAAATTCATATACTATGATTTTTCATATGGATGAAAAATAAAGGGTTGTAAATGAGTTAGAAAAAAATAATCTAACTTAGTTATATTAAAGGAATTAAAGTAATTAAGAGTAATATGTAACATTTAGGAAGTATTGGTAACATAATGTGATTGCTGAAAATATATGAGGTTAATATGGAATTTTTGAGAGTTTAGGTGATGAGAAAATAATTGTAGAATTAAGTTTACAATTTATAAAGGGATTATAAGAATTATAAGGATTTATAAGGTTTTTGGTATATTTAAAAGTTAATAAAGGATGGTATATATATACTATAACATTAGATAATTAAATCTGGTGATTTAGAGATGTTTAAAATGATTTTTGATGTTCAAAAAGTTGTAGGTAAATTAGTTACGAAAATTAGAAATTAATTGGAGTTAAATTGGTTAATAAATGAAAGAATAGACCACAAGGGTAAAATAGTAATTTTACTGGTCCAACGTGGTCACACATGGTCAATGACAGTTTATAAAATATTTAGATGAGTTAGAATAAAAATTATAGCAAAAGATTAGGTAATAAAATGTTAAGGAATAAAGAGTTAAGATAAATTAACTTTAGGGGTAATATTGTAAGTTCTGGAAATTTAGGGGGTTTGACCGTAAAAGACTGGTCAAAGTTGGGTATGTTTTGGTAATTGACCAAAAGTATAGAAGAAATTAATTAAGAAAGACTTTGGGAAAAATTAGAAATAAAAATAACAAGTTTAGAACTTATTATGAGTAAAATGAAATTAAAAAGAAAGCTATGGGTAAGGAATGTACATAACACATTTTTATGTGTTTAGAAGGTTAAGGAAATTAATTAAAGAATTTAGAAACAAGTTGTAAAAGGAACAGAGTTAACACGGGGTTAAACGAGACCCGTATATAACTTGGGGAGTACGAGAGGTATACCCGTAATTTAAGAAAAATAGAAGAAATCAATATTAAAGGATTTTTAGTGAAAATACAAGTTCTATTGGAAAACGAAATAAATATGTATGATACGGAGTATCATACGGACGTATACGAAAAATTTTGGTATACATGAATAGTACCCGTATACGTGAATAGTACCCATATACATGAATAGGAAATACGTATACGTGAACAGTACAATACGAGACGTATACGTGAACAGTAAAATACGAGACGTATATGTGAATAGTGAAATATGGTGAATAGTAAAATACGAGGCCGTATAAATGAATAGTAGAATATGAGACCGTATAAATGAATAGTGAAATACGGATGAATAGTGAAAAATACGAAAACCTAATACAAGGTCCGTATAAGTCTAAAGTTTCTAACTGTGCAACTAAGTAACTGCTAATGACGTTAGCATGTTAATGAACTAGAATTGAGTTTGAAAACGCTCCTAAATGAACGAACCCTTTTAACGGTAAACTATTATTGTAACACCCCTCTCCTTAAACATGTAATAATCTCTCACGTAGCAATATATAAAACGTCTTATAGCGGAAGAAATAATAACAACAATAATACTCCTATACATCATACTAAATCCATACTCATAAACATCGACAAGTGAGCGTCTACCCAATCCCAAATATACATAACCGTACCATAATACAACTTTATGTGCGGTAATTAAGATAAACTCTAATTACCCTGTTCCCGCACTTCGGCTTCGGCGATAATCAACAACTTGCATATGGTGTAGTATCAGCGATAGACGCTCAGTATGCCGGGCCTGGACCCTAATGGTCACTTAGTCATTTTAACCATCTTATTATTACATTGGTTTCATGCTTTACCATTTTACAGTTATAATCAAAACTGTAATATACATGTATAATATACATAATCCTCCATCCAAACATTCATAACACTTAACCACCCATCCAAATCAACATTCATAAAATATCACAAACAACAATTGTATATCGAGCATATCGAAATAATAACAATATAATGTACAATGTACAATCGCCGTAGCGTACAGTTTCCATAGTTAATTTATCTTGGCCTTTAAGGCCCCATCCAAACCATGTTTAATTAATACCAGTTGGGCATCATGTTAAGACAACCCTATAACCTCACCATGGACAGTAGTCCTCCCGTACAAACAAAGGTGCTCATTTTGCCAGAGGTCCGGAGGCCCCTGACAATTCACTTAGCCTCGTAAGGCATCCATATAAAAGGCCGTAGCCACCTAACCCACGATCCAAATAGGGCTTGTTGGGTATAAACCTGGAGCGGAACCCGATCGGGAACCCCTCAGTGATCACAAATGCGCAACCAAGTAGTTCGTAAACTACTGGGATTCCTCACCTCAACTCATACCATCTCTCTCTCTCATAATGTTTAAGATATGCTCTTAGCCTTATGGAGAATATAATTATTAATTAGCTGCCCAATGGGTCTCACGCATACCTAAAAGTAATCTAGGTCATATTCATGTTCGAGATCCATGCTCTAGAGACCGACAATGTCGTGACTCATTCCTAAGTATTTTACTTAGGTGCCATATACTTAATATTAATACTATGGTATTATATCAAGTAACCATCATGTCATCACAATAACGTATATGTATGTTTATATAAGTCGATCTATAGTCGACGTAGTGTTAGTCCCGTAGGACGCTCGTGCATAATTAATTAATGCAGTAGCACACAATCACATACATGTATCCAAAAACACTTAACACACAAGTGATATCAACCAAATCCGAGCCCAAGGAGCTTCCTTAGGACAACTCGGATCAAACCCCTTTACATACCGTTCACCAAGACCTATGATGCGCAGTGTAGACCACTAGCTCATCAAGCGCCTCCGTCTGAAGTGTGATCTAAACGGTAATAAAACTATAAGTCAGTCTCCATGACTAACTACATCCGGTACTTCCGAATAACAAGTAACCCCGACAGTTCATCCCCGGATTTCTACAATTATTTGTTACGGGTTTTTCTAAACCAGTCGGCTTTGTTACTAAAACTCGTATGTCGAACTGTTTCGACTGTTAAGTTTAATTCGTTATATTTCTTTAATCTTATCCACCAATTAATTTAGGTATATAACCTATAGTTGCATGGATGCATGCATTGTTATCTTATATTGTATTATTTATCATATTGTATCATTCTCCCACCATCCATTATAATACATTGTATTATATAATCCATTACCTTTAGTAAACTATATTTCCTTTCAAAACTTATAACTTATAGTTTGTAACTATTTTCCATGTAATAACCACCACCATTATATTATATGGTTTCCAACCATAATATATATCCATCCTTATATACATTATTCTCGCATATGTATATATTTACCATATAGGTAAGTTTCATGAGTTATAAAACTCTTATATTATATGTTGCATTATATCATCTTATATTAGATGATTATTCCCATTAGTTGTATTATATTATACTACTTATATTAAGATTATTATCCTAATATTATGTAACAATTTATGTTGTACATTTACAACTCCTAGGATTTATTCAATATTAACCTTAGTTTATAAATCCTATTTATTATAGTTTGTCACATTATTTAACGTGAATTTCCTTACTTGTGTTAATTCCATCTAAACCACCTTATACCATATAATTTTTATAACATTTATAACATTGTAGACCATAGTCTAAATGAAATACCCCAAACTAATTAAACATGGATTAAACATCGAATCACATTAATTAATGCCTAAACATGCCTTAAAAGTCAACTGAGAACAACAGTGGTCAACACAAAGCAGGATATTGCACCCTTTGACTGTTTAGGGTAAATAAGTACCTAAATGAACTACTTAGGACCTAAACCTTTGTCCTAAGCTTATTAACACATTACTAAACATATTACAATTGTTGGACAACACTCCAACACAAATAACAAGCATTTACATGCTTCAAGGTCAAGTAGGGCAAAAATGTGCTCTAAGAAAACCTTAAAGGTCTAATGACCTCTATTTTATATAAAATTGGATGCCATGATCAAATATCATGTAAGGAACACAACAAAACTGTTCTCAAATAAAGTACAGCTCAGAAACACCCTGCGACTCAAAATGTGCACTAAAATTCCTTAAAGCACGTTTTTTGTGTATGAGCTCTAAGATAATGACTTTTTGTCATTTTAAAGACTGGAGTATATCATTTATATCATTAATGTGACATGATAGACTATATTATAAAGTCTAAATCAAAGTTTGAAAATTAAAAATCAAATGGGCAATTTAGTATGAATAGTAACCCAAATAGTGCATTTTTAAGCAAGATTGACTAAGTTTGGTCAATGGTCAATTAATTGACCATTCTTACCTATGTGAAGTTGGCAGCCAAGGGAGCTGGGAAGATAGCTCATTCAGCATTAGCACAAAATATCTAATCAATTTTGTGAATCACCATTACTATTCCATTAATTAATGTAAACTTAACTTATATGGCAAATTAGCTTACCTTTCTTCATTTGCCTTCATCCCTGCCAACAGCAGCTTATTCAAACCTCCATTTGCTTCTCTAAAACCGTGGCTAACACTCCATAGGCAGAGAAGAACATCTTGCTACCTAGGTAAGCTTAATTAGTCATTTTATGTTCATTTTCTTCACAATTCTTTCCTCTTTCCATGGAGCAAAGCATCAACCACTTCCATCAATGTTCTTAGGTTGTTTTGGAGGTTAAATGGAGGGTGTATCTCGGCATTAACAAGGGAAGAGGTGGAGAAAGCTAATCTTGTTCTTAAGGTATAACAATGTGCTTTAAGCACATATCTTTTGTTTCCCTTCAAATTCGGCTGTGAAACTTTGTTCCTAGCCTTATTATCTTCTTCTTAACATACTTATTCAGTTGGTACATCAAGAGCTTTAAGGTATAGCCAGATCCAAGCCAAAAACACCATTTTAGGCATCTTAATCAAGGTAAAAATTAGCCATCTTCTAATCTGAGTTATACCAGTTTAAAGCATGGTTTTAGTAGCTCTTTTGACACTCTTTGCCTACTGTTAAAACAGGCCGAAGTCATATGTGTTTGCCTTGTTATTCTAAGGTAAATTCTACCTTGAAAATTGACATTAAACACTTCTTATGGTTAGATCTTGCTTGGGGACTAATCATGCCTTAATTGCTGTTTGAAAACATGTAAACTAAGCTGTGGAAAAAAAATCTCCATACAGCCGTGGCCAAACAAGGCTTATACTTGGCAAACACAAGGTATAAATCACTTAAACCTTCACTTGGTATATTAATATGTGTTTATACATATGTATACATATTGTGCCGTGAGTGAATATGGTATTTAAGGTCTTATTTTGACCTTAGGTGATTAAGGAATGGTTTAGTAAATTTTATAACTAATTAATTAGCATAATTGTCAAATTTAAGACATTATGTGGAAAATTGGTAATTATTCAAAAGATGTGGTAAGGGCCGAGAGTTTAAAGTACTTTTAGGCATTTATGTGTAATTTATTTTATAATCTAATGTTTGTAATAAGGCCATGTACTTTAGGCCATTTTATTTATGCATTTATAAGCTTTTATTTAAGTTTAGGTGATATATAATTATTACCGCAAGGAATTGGGGTCTTAGGTGTAATTAAATTAAATTTGGGGGCTATATAATAATAAAGCCAAAAATTAGAGGTTTAAATGAGTTTATATAAAAAATATAAGATTATATAAAGTTTTGGGGTTAAATGGTAATTTCTGAAAAGATATAGGTATAAACCGTATTATATAGAAATTAATGGTCAAGGAAATATTAAGGTGGCCAACCTTGACCATATGGTAGGTTTTGACCAAATTAAATAAGTTAGTTAACTTATTTAAGGTTTTATTATAAGATAAGTATTTAATTGTAACATTTATATAACATATGTGGTATATATGTTATTACCGAATGTTAGGGGTGTAAAATGGTATTATAAACACCCATGGGCTATTAGGAATTTATTGGGTTGATTTTGGAATTAAAATAAACTATATATGTATAATATATAGTTATTATGTCATTATGACACTTTGGAATAAAAGAATGGGGTGGTAATGTAAATTACCGAAACTATATGTTTAGTAAGGGTAATTATAACCCTTTGGTGAAATTTGGTGATTTTTAGAATTATATAAGAGTATTTATTAAGATATGTGTATAATATATAGTTTTAATGATATAATAAAACTATATGTAATAAATAGGGCCAAATGGCAATTATAGAACAGTTTTTGGGTCTGTTCGGAATTTACAAAATATAACCATAGGTTATACCCTTTTATAAGTTAAAAATGTTATATTATATGGTATATATAACATGGTATAAGTAATGGGGTGATTTTGTAAATAAAGGAAACTATGGATTATGGAAAAAGAATAAGGTTTAATATATGTGCCTATGCGGCAATATATAATAGTTTTGTATAAAAACTATGGGTTATAAGTTAAAGGAAATAAAAATATCATATCAAATGATATTAGTATATGGTATAACATTACATAATGTTATGTGGTCAAAATAGAATTTAAATAAATTCAAGGGCTGTACCGAAATATTAAAGGTTGGAAAATGAATTTTAGACTATGGTCTATAATGTTATAAATGTTATAACAATTATGGTGTTAATGGTTTTAATGGAAATAATAAGTAAGGATATTCACATTAAATAATGTGACAAACTATAAATAAATAAGATTTATAAACTAAGGTATTTATGGAGTAAACCTTAGGAGTTGTAATTATTACAACAAAAAATGTTACATAATATTAGGATAATAATCTTAATATAAGTTGTATAATATAATACAACTAATGGGAATAATCATCTAATATAAGATGATAAAATGTAACATATAATATAAGAGTTTATTAAACGCAGGGAATTTACCTACGTGGTAAATATATACATACACAAGAATAATGTATATAAGGATGAGTATATATTATGGTTGGAAACCATATAATATAATGGTGGTGGTTATTACATGAAAAATAGTTACGAACTATAAGGTATAAGTTTTTGGATGCAAATATTATTTGCTAAAGGTAATGGAGTATATAATACAATGTATTATAATGGATGGTGGGAATATAATACAATATAATATAATAATGCATGCATACATGCAACTATAGGTTATATACCTAAATCTAATGGTGGATAAGATTAAAGAAATGTAATGAGTTAAACTTAACAGTCGAAGTATTTTGACATACGAGTTTTAGTAACAAAGCCGACCGGTTTAGAGAAACCCGTAACAAATAATTATAGGAATCCGGGGATGAACTGTCGGGGTTACTTGTTATTCGGAAATACCGGATGTAGTTTGTCATGGAGACTGAATTATAGTTTTAATACCATTTAGATCATACTTCAGACAAGGACGCTTGACGAGCTAGTGGACTACACTGCGCATCCTAGGTCTTGGTGAACGGTATGTAAAGGGGTTTGATCCGAGTTGTCCTAAGGAAACTCCTTGGGCTCGGATTTGGTTGATATAACTTGTGTGTTATGTGTGTGGATACATGTATGTGATTAAGTGTTACTGCATTATTTATTTATGCACGAGCGTCCTACGGGACTAACACTACGTCGACTATAGATCGACTTATATAAACATACATATACGTTATTGTGATGAACATGACGGTTACATGATATAATACCATAGTATTAATATTAAGTATATGGTAACCTACGTAAAACACTTAGGGACGAGTCACGACATTGTCGGTCTCTAGAGCATTGGTCTCGAACATGAATATGACCTAGATTACTTCTAGGTATGCGTGAGACCCATTGGGCAGCTAATAAATAAATTATATTCTCCATAAGACTAAGAGCAGATCTTAAACATTATGAGAGAGAGATGGTATGAGTTGAGGTGAGGAATCCCGGAAGTTTACGAACTACTTGGTTGCGCATTTGTGATCACTGAGGGGTACCCGATCCGGTTCCGCTCCAGGTTTATACCCAACGAGCCCTATTTGGATCGTGCGTCAGGTGGCTACGGCCTTTTATATGGACTCCTTACGAGGCTAATAGAATAGTCAGGGGCCTCCTGACCTCTGGCGTAATGAGCACCTTTGTGTGAACGGGAGGACTACTGTCCATGTCGAGGTTATAGGGTTGTCTTAACATGACGCCCAACTGGTATTAATTACACATGATTTGGATGGGGCCTTAAAGGCCAAGGTAAATTAACTATGGAAACTGTACGCTACGGCGATTGTACATTGTACATTATACTACAATTATTCGATACGTTCGATATACAAATGTTGTTTGTGATATTAAATGAATGTTTGGATTGGATGGATGGTTTAGTGGTTATGAACATTTGGATGGATGATTATGTATATTATACATGTTTGTTACAGTATTGATTATATCTGTAAAATGGTAAAGCATGAAACCAATCTAATAATAAGATGGTTAAATGACTAAGTGACCATTAGGGTCCAGGCCCGGCATACTCAGCGTCTATCACTGATACTACACCATATGCAAGTTGTTGATTATCGCTGAAGCCGAAGTGCGGGAACAGGGTAATTAGAGTCTATTTTAATTACCGCACATGGAGTTGTATTATGGTAAGGTTATATATATTCAGGATTGGGTAGACGCTCACTTGTCGATGTTTATGGTTTATGGACATAGTATGATGTATATGAGTTTCTCGTTATCACGGCGGTTAGTAGTTTGTTTATGTTGGAAGTTGGATGTAGTTTGGCTTCGTTGCTCGCATGGGCGAGTAATGGCCGGTGACACCCGAGTGAGTATTGTTATTGTTATTATTTCTTCCGCTGTAAGACGTTTTATTTATTGCTATGTGAGAGATTATTACGTGATTAAGAAGAGGGGTGTTACAAAAGTGGTATCAGAGCGGTACTCCGCTCTGATGACGAGAAAATAGGTTAAGACAGATAGCTTAGGACTTGGGAAATTACAGGAAACGTTTGTGAGGTACGAGACGACTCGTCTTGAAAAGATATTGTGTCTAGTAACGCAAATTGCGTGATATACTAGCCTTAAAGGCAATTCAATATCTACTGGTTGTGTACGGTAAATTACCGAGTATTTATGCGACATACTGTACTACAGATGTCTGGGGGAACTAGAGGGTGTGGTACTGGTGGAGGTGGAGGCGGTGCCCCCGTGATACCAGGAGTTGCTGAGACGATTGCTGCCGTTCTCGCACAGCTTGGTACCCAGATTGGAGGAGCACCAGCCCACCCGCCACAGCCCAAGGAAACGAACTGGCTGAAGTCAGTTACCGAGACCCGACCACCTACATATTTAGGGGAGCCAGACCCCGTAGCCTTAGAGCGTTACATAGTTGAACATGAGAAGGCTTACGAAGCTTTGCAAGTACCTGCCAACCAGAAGGTCGTCATTGCTGCTTTCCATCTGAAGGATGCAGCCAGCACTTGGTGGAGGTTGGTCAAGGACCATCACCTGGCTACGCCCGACTTTTCGTGGGCTGCCTTTGTCGAGTTGCTGAGAGGGAAGTACTACCCAGCACATCTCAAACAGAAGAAGCGCCATGAGTTTGAGACATTGTCCTAGGGAGGTCTGACCGTGGATGAGTACTACGCTCGATTCATTGGTCTGCTGGACTTTATCCCCGGAGTTGATTACTCAGAGACCGTGAAGGTCGAGAAGTTCTAGGGGGATTGTTGTTGCACATCCAGATGGCGATGAGTGCTACCCTCTACACTACCATTCAGGTATTAAACTTGAAAGCCATAAATTCTTTATTTACTACATTACCAATGAACCTTGTGAGAACTTACCAATGAGATTCCAGGAGTGTTATGACGATGCCTCGAGGACGGAGTTAATGCTCCAGACTCGGGAAGAGACTTTCGGGACCAAAAAAGAGAAAGAATCCTGAGGGAGAGTCTGAGGGTGGAGGAGCATCTCCAGGCGATAGCCAGAAGAAGGGAAAGTAAGGACTTATCCCATTCTAAATTACTTATCATATTAAATACCTTATGAATGCTGACCTGAAACCTTAAACAGGAAATTCTTTCAGAAGAAAGGGCAGCAGGGTCACTAGGGAGCAAAGGGGAAAGAGCCCGTCCTTCGGTTGACCGGCCCAGCTATAGATGCTCAGCCTCTGAGATCTGCACCTCCTAAGGGTGAGAACACCTACCTCTTAAATTCAATTGTAACCTTAACCTTTATATCATCAGATTTTAACTTAAACTAAATGCTACCATAGGCACCGGACAGCCCCTGCGCCATTTCTATTGTAAGCGTTGTGGGAAGGATCATCCTGGGGTCGGCTGCAATGGCCGTAAAGTTGAGTGCCGATACTGTAAGAAAGAGGGCCACCGGGAGTTCGAGTGTTGGATGAACCCAGAGAGCCGTAACTACAGGCCACCAAGGAATACTCAGAAGACCTTAGTTGGAGGATCTGGAGTACCACGAGGCGGTCAGGATGGCCAGACATCTACTGATGCTGGAGTCCAGAAGGGCAAGGGAGTAGATAGGGCATGAGTACCCTGAACTCCATGTGACCGCTAGTGGAAGACGTTGCTTACTTTTTATGTACTTACCTTGGATATTAGACAGAGATATGTTATAAGTATGTGGAGGTGTGTCATTGACTCCTCGCCTTTTTGTGTGTGACTTATGGGAACTAGTTTTGTGGACTCGATACGAGTAACCTTGGAACCTTGACAGATTATATATATGAACAGAATGTTAATGCTTACATTATCATGTAGCCTATACTCGACGACGCAGAGTCAATGAGACCGGTAATTACTGAACCAATATTTCCACCTGCATGGCACACTTGCTATTGCAAGCGCTATGACAAGTAAACCACTGAAATTTCCATCTGCCTTGCGCACTTGACAGAGCAAGTGCTGCTACTGCTGCTGCAACTGCAACTACTACTACTTTTTAATCTTTTATTATACATACAAAAAAATTAATTTTCATATTTTTCATACAAACCTCAAGATTAGAAACCTATGCAACAGAGGAAATTATACAACCACTGTGATTGTAAGCCAAACCAGTTTAAACATTTGGGAATTTTCAGACAGGGCTTATTAGCCAAATACCATCAGTGTATACCCGCATTTAATGCTAATCACTACTAGTGATGAATGTTTGGTCCTTATGGACAAGCATACCCTTTGTAGATGCACCACCGTCAGTGAGGATGGTTGGGAAGTGAAGAGCCAAGTTGCTCAAGCTATTATGCAATCTGCAATACATCCAATTAAACGGATGAGGGAATGAATACGAACTATGGATGAGTTATGATCTTGATAAACCGGCGGGAAAGGAATATGAGTTGTACTCAATGAGATCGAATTAAGAGTACCAAGTTTGCTAAATATACCACAGATTTTACTTACAAGCCGGCATTATGGCTTATGGCTTATGACACGAATTACCACCGATGCCACAAAGGCAATAGCACATATTACAAGATAACCAATAAAATGAATCAATAAACAACTAAAGGACATCCATAAAAAGGGAGATTGACAACAGAATACTTCACAATGCCCGTGTGACAGACATTACCAGTTTACTAAACGAGACATGGGACGACCGCACTTCGATAGGAGCATGTGGGCCTGACAGACTTATTTATGAGTTAGTCGGGTAAGTAGTAATGTATCAGTACGGTACCCCATGCAAGTAGACAAGTAGTGTTAGGAACACGAGAAGTAGTCAACTCCATACTAAGGACAGGAAGACAGATTACCTCGAAGATGGACGAGAAGAGCCGCAGTTAAACCAACGGGCTAAAGAAATCAAGAACCTTCAACAGAGAGCAGTATACAGTATACAGTGAGGATAAGGAAACCTTTCAAGGATGTGAATACTAAGGAAAGAAACATGGAAACCCATTATGGACGAATAATATGTAGAACCCTCATAAGGATCGAGTAATTCTTGCAATCCAGAGGAAATCTACCAGATTATGTGGACGGAAACGCGTGGACGCAATGATGAGAGACAAGCTAATATACTAGCAGATACTTTAAGCAAGGCACAATGGACTTGGAATGTACCACTCACATGATAATTCTCTCATCTTATCTGTTTGACTCATTAGATACTAGCTGTTGAGAGTTTACGCATCTGCACTCTCTATGACTGAGTGTTTTGGTATTGCACTTGGGCAGTTATTAATCTAGTGGGAATACAGGAAGATGCAATGGATATCAACACGAGTGTGTATCAAAGAACTGCAACAGTATGTTACTCCGGAACAAAACCACTAGGAGACACGAATGACAAGTTTTATCTCCGTGGACATGTAGGCTGGTACATCTTAATATTACAAAGACGAGTGCAAAGAGCACTAAGTACTAACAATAGCCAATGTCATATTACACCTCAAGCTAAATATCAGTGAGAGAAGACACACGCATGTATGCTAGTAATCCAAATGAGAGGATACACAGCAATGAAAGGAGGCAAACTGAGCCTATGTTCATGGGTCTGCACCTCACGGAGCGAGTGGGCCCATAAGAACGAACTTGGGAGAGACACAAATAATTCAGTGCCTCACCCTTTATGTATTGTGGAGCCCGGAAGGGCTAGAGTCATACCCGTCTCTCTGATATGAGGATAATCCACGAGGTGGTAAACTTTATGAGAGCCAAGTATCTAGCGCTCCTTGTTGAGCAGCTGTTGTATACTTGTGGGGTACGGCGGCGTAACCCTTTTTAAGGGGGGTAGAGCCTCTTGGTTGTGCACGTGTGTGCACTAAGTTTTGTTGTTTCGTGTGCAGGGCATACAGTAGTTTGTGGTATGCGGGGCATACGAGGTTTGTTTATTTGTTTGTTTAGTATGCATGGCATACAGTGAATTGGTGGTATGCGGGGCATACGATGTTTTGTTGGTTATGTTTGGTACGCGGGGCGTACGTTGTTGTTGGTTTGTTTTGTATGTGATTGCACTTGTATGTGTGTATCTTATGAGATACCTGTTTGAATGTTGTATTTACACCCATGTGTGTAGTACTTTCTTAAACTACTTGTGATATATATATTCATATTGCTTTGTAGAATGATTACATATGGTATCGCCTAGATACGAAATGAATCATAGATGTGGAATGTGGAACGATGGTATGTTGGACACCTCGGGGAGGTTGTCAGGGTTTGTAGAATTGATAGGAAATGATGGTGCTGATGGATCACCTATATCCATATATGATTGAACTAACGCCACAAAGTGATGGCTATTTGCTGTATAAGCACAATACGATGAGTGTAAATGATATATCACATAGATATACATTATGGGAATAATGGGTAATTATATATTTATACATACCTATTTGATGAAGCGACTTCGGGACGAAGTCTTTTTAAGGGGGGTAGACTGAAATACCCCAAACTAATTAAACATGGATCAAACATCTAATCACATTAATTAAGGCCTAAACATGCTTTAAAAGTCAACTGAGAACAACAGTGGTCAACACAAAGCAGGATATTGCACCCTTTGACTGTTTAGGGTAAATAAATACCCAAATGAACTACTTAGGACCTGAAACTTTGTCCTAAGCTTATTAACACATTACTAAACGTATTACAATTGTTGGACAACACTCCAACACAAATAACAAGCATTTACATGCTTCAAGGTCAAGTAGGGCAAAAATGTGCACTAAGAAAACCTTAAAGGTCTAATGACCTCTATTTTATATAAAATTGGATTTCATGATCAAATATCATGTAAGGAGCACAACAAAACTGTTCTCAAAGAAAGTAGAGCTCAGAAACACCCTGCGACTCAAAATGTGCACTAAAATTCCTTAAAGCATGTTTTTTGTGTATGAGCTCTAAGATAATGACTTTTTGTCATTTTAAAGACTGGAGTATATCATTTATATCATTTATATGACATGATAGACTATATTATAAAGTCTAAATCAAAGTTTGAAAATTAAAAATCAAATGGGCAATTTAGTATGAATAGTAACCCAAATAGTGCATTTTTAAGCAAGATTGACTAAGTTTGGTCAATGGTCAATTAATTGACCATTCTTACCTATGTGAAGTTGGCAGCCAAGGGAGCTGGGAAGACAGCTCATTCAGCATTAGCACAAAATATCTAATCAATTTGGTGAATCACCATTACTATTCCATTAATTAATGTAAACTTAACTTATAAGGCAAATTAGCTTACCTTTCTTCATTTGCCTTCATCCCTGCCGACAGCAGCTCATTCAAACCTCCATTTGCTTCTCTAAAACCGTGGCTAACACTCCATAGGCAGAGAAGAACATCCTGCTACCTAGGTAAGCTTAATTAGTCATTTTATGTTCATTTTCTTCACAATTCTTTCCTCTTTCCATGGAGCCAAGCATCAACCACTTCCATCAATGTTCTTAGGTTGTTTTGGAGGTTAAATGGAGGGTGTATCTCGGCATTAACAAGGGAAGAAGGTGGAGAAAGCTAATCTTGTTCTTAAGGTATAACAATGTGCTTTAAGCACATATCTTTTGATTCCCTTCAAATTCGGATGTGAAACTTTGTTCCTAGCCTTATTATATTCTTCTTAACATACTTATTCAGTTGGTACATCAAGAGCTTTAAGGTATAGCCAGATCCAAGCCAAAAACACCATTTTAGGCATCTTAATCAACGTAAAAATTAGCCATCTTCTAATCTGAGTTATACCAGTTTAAAGCATGGTTTTAGTAGCTCTTGACACTCTTTGCCTACTGTTAAAACAGGCCGAAGTCACTTGTGTTTGCCTTGTTATTCTAAGGTAAATTCTACCTTGAAAATTGACATTAAACACTTCTTATGGTTAGATCTTGCTTGGAGACTAATCATGCCTTAATTGCTGTTTGCAAACATGTAAACTAAGCTGTGGAAAATAAATCTCCATACAGCCGTGGCCAAACAAGGCTTATACTTGGCAAAAACAAGGTATAAATCACTTAAACCTTCACTTGGTATATTAATATGTGTTTATACATATGTATACATATTGTGCCGTGAGTGAATATGGTATTTAAGGTCTTATTTTGACCTTAGGTGATTAAGGAATGGTTTAGTAAATTTTATAACTAATTAATTAGCATAATTGTCAAATTTAAGACATTATGTGGAAAATTGGTAATTATTCAAAAGATGTGGTAAGGGCCGAGAGTTTAAAGTACTTTTGGGCATTTATGTGTAATTTATTTTATAAGCTAATGTTTGTAATAAGGCCATGTACTTTAGGCCATTTTATTTATGCATTTATAAGCTTTTATTTAAGTTTAGGTGATATATAATTATTACCGCAAGGAATTGGGGTCTTAGGTGTAATTAAATTAAATTTGGGGGCTATATAATAATAAAGCTGAAAATTAGAGGTTTAAATGAGTTTATATAAAAATTATAAGATTATATAAAGTTTTGGGGTTAAATGGTAATTTCTGAAAAGATATGGGTATAAACCGTATTATATAGAAATTAATGGTCAAGGAAATATTAAGGTGGTCAACCTTGACCATATGGTAGGTTTTGACCAAATTAAATAAGTTAGATAACTTATTTAAGGTTTTATTATAAGATTAGTATTTAATTGTAACATTTATATAACATATGTGGTATATATGTTATTACCGAAAGTTAAGGGTGTAAAATGGTATTATAAACACCCATGGGCTATTAGGAATTTATTGGGTTGATTTTGGAATTAAAATAAACTATATATGTATAATATATAGTTATTATGTCATTATGACACTTTGGAATAAAAGAATGGGGTGGTAATGTAAATTACCAAAACTATCTGTTTAGTAAGGGTAATTATAACCCTTTGGTGAAATTTGGTGATTTTTAGAATTATATAAGAGTATTTATTAAGATATGTGTATAATATATAGTTTTAGTGATATAATAAAACTATATGTTATAAATAGGGCCAAATGGCAATCATAGAACAGTTTTAGGGTCTGTTCGGAATTTACAAAATATAACCATAGGTTATACCCTTTTATAAGTTAAAAATGTTATATTATATGGTATATATAACATGGTATAAGTAATGGGGTGATTTTGTAAATAAAGGAAACTATGGATTATGGAAAAAGAATAAGGTTTAATATATGTGCCTATGCGGCAATATATAATAGTTTTGTATAAAAACTATAGGTTATAAGTTAAAGGAAATAAAAATATCATATCAAATGATATTAGTATATGGTATAACATTACATAATGTTATGTGGTCAAAATAGAATTTAAATAAATTTAAGGGCTGTACTGAAATATTAAAGGTTGGAAAATGAATTTTAGACTTTGGTCTATAATGTTATAAATGTTATAACAATTATGGTGTTAATGGAAATAATAATAAGGATATTCACATTAAATAATGTGACAAACTATAAATAAATAAGATTTATAAACTAAGGTATTTATGGAGTAAACCTTAGGAGTTGTAATTATTACAACATAAAATGTTACATAATATTAGGATAATAATCTTAATATAAGTTGTATAATATAATACAACTAATGGGAATAATCGTCTAATATAAGATGATAAAATGTATCATATAATATAAGAGTTTATTAAACTCACGGGATTTACCTACGTGGTAAATATATACATACACAAGAATAATGTATATAAGGATGAGTATATATTATGGTTGGAAACCATATAATATAATGGTGGTGGTTATTACATGAAAAATAGTTACGAACTATAAGGTATAAGTTTTTGGATGCAAATATTATTTGCTAAAGGTAATGGAGTATATAATACAATGTATTATAACGGATGGTGGGAAAATAATACAATATAATATAATAATGCATGCATACATGCAACTATAGGTTATATACCTAAATCTAATGGTGGATAAGATTAAAGAAATGTAATGAGTTAAACTTAACAGTCGAAGTATTTTGACATACGAGTTTTAGTAACAAAGCCGACCGGTTTAGAGAAACCCGTAACAAATAACTGTAGGAATCCGGGGATGAACTGTCGGGGTTACTTGTTATTCGGAAATACCGGATGTAGTTAGTCATGGAGACTGACTTATAGTTTTAATACCGTTTAGATCATACTTCAGACAAGGACGCTTGACGAGCTAGTGGACTACACTGCGCATCCTAGGTCTTGGTGAACGGTATGTAAAGGGGTTTGATCCGAGTTGTCCTAAGGAAACTCCTTGGGCTCTGTAACACCCCAACCGTTAATCCTATGCTTACTGTCCAATCATCCCATAATTCTATCAGTACGCAGCGGAAGATTACTACTTACTACGGCGGGTGGTACAACGCCGCTAACCGCCCATACGGCTAGCTAGGCTTACCTTACTTTCAGTCATGGTCTGATGAACATAATATACCGAGCTACTACTATAATGCATACCGAATACAATTAACATTCTTACATTCTTGGATTACCGAGTATTTAAAGTGTATACTTACATCCCTTTCCAATTTTTCCAAAAGGATGAGTACCTACCAACTACTCATCTATACCAATCAAATCCCTTCACAGTATCCCAAAAAGGTGTACCCCATGGTACACCGGCCAATCAAAAACTGCAGCCATGTACTACTCAGTACACAAATCACCATTCATTGTTTACAATCCAAAAAGAAGACAAAAGAAAATGAACTAAGTCTTCAACAGCTTCATCCCTCTCTTGCACCTGCATTCATATTAAAAACGGTGCCCCAAGGGGCTCAGCAAAAGCTGCGCATAAACTCCGCATATACCGAGTGCTAGCTAGGGCATGCCGACTATTTGACGTCCACTAAACATGCGGTTCATTAATTTCATACATACATGCTTTACATACAACATACATGCATATACAGTACATTATACAATTCAAGATAGCAATACAATAGCACACACACTTACTTACCTTCACCGTGTTAGCCAAATTACGCATCCGGGTTAATCGGAATGCTTATTACTCTTTTCCTCATTACATGTTACTTACTCTTACTTTACTTACTACTTCCAATTACTTTACTTACTCATTCTTACTTACTTACTCATACTCAAGTTAAGTCGGTATGACCTCTGGCCCGGGGACTACTCCGTCCCACCACCGGGATTTACTTGACTCACCAATCCGGGATGCTACCCACTTAAGGGATTTGGGCCGTGGACCAGCTTGAGAGTCAGGAATTGGAGCCAACCTCTCGTGACTCCGCATCCTCACGCGTGGCCGAAACTATATCAAACTTCTACTCATTCCAATTTAATTACCAATTTAAGTTAGAATGGTTGGCTTGTTAGGAATAAGTTAGAAGTCCAAAGTCAACACATTCGGTCACAGTACAATACAACATACATACACGCATTCATATTCATCCATACATTTCATGAATTATACAACTAAGATTTAAGAAAAATATTCACAACATACAACACTACATTTCCACAAGTATGCATAGTAACTCCGATTCGTGCATTTATCTTATTTGGTGATCAATTAGCACACAACACACAAATCAGAGTAACCAAGATAGCATAGGGGGCATGAGGAATTCATACCGTTCACCGTTGTACGTGTTTCCGAACGTTCCTCCGGTGTCACAAATCAAATCCTATGATATACATAGAATTGAGTGGTTAATCTAACTATCATTAACTTACTCGATTACTCTTACGTTTGCTAATTCATACTGACTATGTCCCTATACTTCTTACACTTACACATTACTTCCTTATTTTTCATTACCTTAAGTTTTATTTTCTTACTTATCATTGGCATACTTACATACATGTACATATATTTATATATGTGGGTATACATATATATATATATATATATAATTATTATTTAATAATTTTTTTTAAGACCGGACCGACCTTGCACGTCCGGTCGCAAGTCCGGTCCGTTCCAGTAGCTTCACTACCGAATTTTTCTGGCCCGACCGAACTTGCAAGTCCGGTCGCAAGTTCGGTCCATTCCAGAAGGTTTCATCGGGGAATTTTTCTGGCTCGACCGAACTTGCAAGTCCGGTCGCAAGTTCGGTCCATTCCAGTAGGTTACAGACGGGAGAATTTTCTGGTCCGACCGAACTTGCAAGTCCGGTCGCAAGTTCGGTCCATTCCAGAAGCTTTCCCGTCTTTGTAAATCTGGGCTCGACCGAACTTGCAAGTCCGGTCGCAAGTTCGGTCCGGCCCAGTACTTCAGTTTTAAAATCTATTTTCAGTCCCTCTTCTTACCCATTACTTCCCCATTGTTCCTACACTTATTCCCACAACACTAATTAAGCCTCCTAATACACCTTAGTTCATTCATTAACTCTCTACACATTTCTATACTAATTCACTCACATAATTTTCCAAGTTTCATCTCAACTCTCACACTAGTTCTTCCTATAGTTGCATTTTGCTACAGATTTCTATTCTAACTCTCTCCATCTATAGATCCCTCTTCTAATGTCATTTCTTGAGTTTCTAATGCCTCACAATACATTAGCTATCTCTCCCAACTTACCCACCAATTACCTCAATCAAAATCTGTTACACACCCACATTAGTCATCTAGTTTCTAGTTCCCTAAGTGTTCTAATCCTATGTAAATTTCGCCATAGTCTCCCCTATATTTTTACACTCTCACCACATTATTTACACTCACAATATCATCATCTCACCTGTTTATAAACAATAACCATATACATGCTCCCATACACAAATACCAATACTAAAACAACATTAAATTCCTGCACTCAAACAACTCAATCCCAATCTAGTTTGTAACAGTTTTTAATTGTTTTCAAAGCCTCAATACAATCCAATTCTTCTTCTGTAACACCCCATCCAACATTAACACACTTACAATAAACTGCAGCGGAAAAACAACCTCATCACATTACTTAACTCGTTGGTGTTACACGCCGTTAGCCACCCACGTGGCTAACAAGGCTAATACATACACATTGTACCGGTCTGATGGGCTAAATTCCCGAGCGACTACACATTACTATCCCTTTCCATTAACACAACAACAACATACACCTTCCAACTATACCGAGTATTTATAACGAATGCCGATAACAATTTCGGTCTTACTACACCTTCTGTATATATACAACATAAACGATTACCCATGTACAACGACTACCCCATCCTACTCTCGAACGGCTTCCAGCTCCTTGTACCTGAAATAGGAAAAGAAGAGAAAGGGTGGCCCCCATGGGGCTCAGCACCTTTGCTGGTATGGTAATCCCGCAGCCCACATGCTACCGGGCCACGCACAACTAATTGTCGTCTTAGCATGCGGTTGATTATTTTTAAAATGCATGCAACTGTAAACACACAACACATAATCATTTCGCCTCACAACGGGCTCAACAAACGGATAATATATCCTTACTTATTAAGTCACTCATGGTATTCATTATCCCTAGAGTGTTCCTCCTCTAATGGAGCTACTTCCTTAATAGACGACACTTACCCTTAAATCGGGTTATCCTTAAACGCCTCTTTTCTCAAACTGGGATTCATATCCATGATCCACATACTCCACATTATACAACATATAACATACACTACATAACAACACATAACAACACTTTGCACGTTTCCACGTGCACAACATAACACCGCAATAGATATTGCATCACAACAAAATATATAACATAACGGGAATGGTTCTCTTAGGAACCGACCCAACATAGTTAATTCACTGGTGAGCCTAGAGAATGGTGTCACTCTCATGGTAAGCTCGTTATACAATAACAACAACACTCATTACCGTCCTAATAGTCGGACGAGTAACTTAAGTTAAGATGGTTCGGGTTTGGGGGCCTGAACACATCACACAAACACATGTTCCCCCTAAACCGATCATAAGTCAGAATAGCTAAGCTTTGGAGTGAGCTATGGGAGATCATAACCCGTGAGGGAAACAACCATAACAAAGAGAAGGGTAAGGCTAAGAAGGATACCCTCTCCCAAACAACGCGCGACCGGCCAAACCGGATTCCTCACTACTGTTAGTACATACTTACTTTTAGATATTAGTTAGAACCCCACTATGGAGTCTATCATAACTACACTCATACAGTATTAGAACTGGGTTAAACATACAAGGGAGATCCCTACATTCACTTACACAACATCACATAATCAACTCACGCATAGCCGTGGTTAGAACGTCCCATGGTTCGGGTCGTTTAATCCGAATACCAAACTCTCATGTGATCCTAGACTCAGTTAACTAAGGTTAACACTGCCGAGGTTAAATGGTATCGGAGTTGAACACGCCACATATATGAATTACTGTAAACTCATTACATGTTTATCTTACAACGTGGCAAACATACAGAAAACACATTGGCATACAAGCCGGTGTAATCCGGTAGGACACAGGTTGCAAGAAAACCATACCTGTCACCGGAGTCCACTTTACCACGTCCACTTATGTTCCTCGAGCAACTCTCGAACAACTGACAACATTACATGTACTTTTATTAACATTGGGGTAACATGTTTGTTTAAAGTCTAATGCTTATAACTTTTCCCCGTTAACTTGGTTAAATAACTTTACATTTTTAACATGTTTCACTCTTTCATTTTACTTCAACTTTTCACCCACCAAATTGTGACCATAACTCACCTAACATGTCCTACACAACCTTATAACATCATATCCATCATCCCCATCATTAGACATCTTTTAATAACCTAAAACAATGTTTTTATAGTGGTCCGGGACTTGGTCCTCTTCTTAAGTCCCGGACCATATGCTAACTCAAGTCTCGGCCTTTTAAAATGGGGTGGTCCGGGACCTTATACAAGGCCTAAGTCCCGGACCACATCCTTATGTGACTCTCGGCCTATTTTACACCCCTGGTCCGGGACTTGAACCATGACCTAGGTCCCGGACCAAAGCTACAGACTTGGTAAAATTGCATTTTTCAAACCTGTTGCATTATTTCTCACCTCCATTAATTACCCAAACTTCATACATGAACTTAGGCATATTCTAATACCAAAATATCACTTTGATTCTCCTTACAACATTGTCTTTCTTTTTTTTTTGCATAATTTTGGGCCGTCCGACCCACCGTCCGACCCAGCTGGGTCGGACCGTTCCAGAAACTTTTCCCGTCTTTTAAATACACATGTCCGACCCATGTCCGACCCAACCATCTGGGTCGGACCATTCCAGAGACTCCAACAGGTGACTAAACAGAGTTGTCCGACCCACAACTGGGTCGGACCACTGGGTCGGACAACATCAGAGTTTGTCCAAACTTTGTCAAATTTTCTCCAAACTCTTCCTCAAGCCTCCTAATGTGTTCTAACATCATTTGGCACTTCAAACACACCTTTAGTCATATGCTAACTCTTTAAATCACTCACCAAACCATTTTATCACAAAATTCCTAGCACTTGGAATATTTCTCGTAAGATTTCTAGGTGGTTTCACCTATAATGACCACTATACTAAGGTGGTTCCTCTACACTAACATCACCTCTCAACTTCTTTTTTACTAACTAAATCTCCTTTTTGACATCTTACCTAAACATCAACATTCCTAAACCTTGAACAAACTTCTCCAAGACTTAAATGCATCCTCCAAAACACACATTGAATTCCTAGAACTTCCAAGATAATACCTAAATCCTTGTATCACTTCCTAGTTCACCAGAACCATTTAAAACACTTAGAACTTCTTACACATTTTCCCAAATTTGGCCATAGCTTCTCTTGTATATACTCACATCCAAACACTTAGGTTTTTACCTTATTTCATCCAAGAACACCTAAAATCCATCAAACACATTTTATACACAAACTTCACACATTTAGCACTACATCACAATATAGTGCATAAGCTTAAATTGCTTGGCGCTTAGGCCCTTAAATAACATGGCTCTTAGGCCCTTAAATACGTTAAACTTAAACACTGAATCTCCAACATATATATTGCCTTTAACCTGCAATTACATCCAACAAGACATATGTTCTTTTACTAGTCTCTTGAGAACACTTTACTAAGTCATTCTCCATTTGCTCTTTAGGTAGTTTTAGCAAGCATTATAAGCTCATTTCTCCTAAGGCATTAAACCACATTGAGATAGCATATTTACCTCTTTTCCTCACAAACTTCTTTCTTGTTTCCTTGTTTAAAAATCGGCTAAGCTTAGTTGCTTGTCAACTTCTAAACATTACACAAACAATGTGATGAGTATTCAAGCTCCAAGCTTAATCTCATTGTAAACCCTAGGTTTTACATTGTTCAAAGAGCATTAAGATAGTTGTTTTACCTTGATCTTTGAAGGGAATTGGAATATCTACCAAGAGAGGACTCCACCAAGTCCTTGAAAGATTCAAATGGAGCTAGAACAAAGCAACACAATGAGCACCATTAATGGTGATTTTCGGTCAAGGTAAAAACATGGAGGAAACTTCATTTTTCTTTGAGTTTCCTTACCTTGAAGCAAAGGAGAGTAATAATATGTAGAAACACAAGCTCAAGCTCCTCCCATGGTGATTCCTCTTGGCACCAAAATGGAGCTCTTGGAATTTTGAAAGGATAGAATTGAAGAGCTTGATGAGACAAAGAGAATGGTGGTGTTTGTTTTTGATTTGGTTAAGTGAGCTAAGAAATATTGGCAATGGAAGATGACATTTGGTGCTGTTGCTGTAGCATCACCGTGAGAACAGAAAGAAGAGAGGTAGAAGAGAGCTTAGAAGCCGTGTGAAATGAAGGAGGAAGGGAGAAATGAGATTGGTTTGCTTTTTAAAGATATTTATAACTTAAAGCAAATAGTAACCTATGAGTCATCTTTATTTACTTAACAAGTTAACATGTTTGGTGACTCATTACTACAAAAACCGGCCCCCTTTATATCACTAAGGGTATTATAGTCTTTGTTGGTCAATTTAATTACTTATAACAACATATGTTACAAACTAGCTTATAAAAATCACTATTCACAAAAACAAGGCACATAGAAGTGAAATTTTTGATTTCCCATTGATATAGACTTCCAAATGTGATACTATATAGTACACATGTTAATTAAAGAGTAATGATGGACATTTAGCCATTCAAAACTCATTTACAAGACAATTTTTCAAAAACGTGCTTTAAGACTCCTTAAAGCACTTTTTGTGTTTTAACTTGTTTTCAAGCTTGGTTTTCTTTAGTAATTGATTTAATATGTTCATTAACATATAAATAAGGCATAGGTATGACCATTAGGTCTTATACACAATTATCCCAAGCTTAGAGCACATTTTAGCCCATATTGACCTTAAGGTATTTATTTATGTTTTGTTTGGTTTCATTGTCTACCAAGGTTTCCTAAGGACTTAATTAGCCTTATAAAATCATAATTAAATGTTATTAAGTCTTGGTAGGCTCTTTGGGTCCTAACCAAGTTCGCTCATAGCTTAGAGCATGTTTTTGGTCAAACCGTATCTTAGTGCTTTATTGCATTTACTATGGTTTAAATTGTTCACTGATGTTTCTAAGGCACTTTTTAGCCTTTACATACCATAGTTTAAATGTTTAACAACATATCAAGGTTTGGGGTATTTCATCTTCCACATTACATTAATGTTCCTTACAATTTTTACAATGCAAATCCTACTCTTTTAAAATCTGTTACACTTATATATACAAGGCTACACAAGGATGAGTATAATTACCTTGTTTCTTCTCTAGGTTTCCTTTCTCCTTCTTTCTTCTTCCTTCCTCTCTTTCCCACCAGTTATAGCACTTCAACAATCTTACACTACAGCCCATATACATGCACATTTCAATACCAAAAACTAACCCTAAACATTATTCAAGTTTTAATGTAAGTTCTAGGGTTTAGAAATCTCATTACCTTGCAACGGTGTAAGTGGTGTTTGAAATGGCTCAAGAACAAGATTTCCAACTCCACCAACAAGCCAAAATCGGCTGGGTACAAAGGAAGCAAACAAGGGTTTAGCTAGATTTTCGTTTTGCCCATAAGGCTAGAAAAACAATGGAGTTTCAAGAAGATTTTTACCTCAAAAGAACAAGGAGAAGAAGGTGGTGCTAATGGTAGTCTTGAAGCTCCAAATGGGGCATACCCATAAAAACGAAAATGTTGGTTTTCGAATTTTGAAAAGAGACTAGTGTTCTCCTTGAAGAGAGGAACACAGTGGTATACTTTTTATAATTTTTGGAGGAGGTTTGATGGAGTCACAAGAGGAGAGAAGATGGTATTTTGTGAGATTCTTCAATTCTCCATGGTTGCCATCGGTTGGAGAAGAAGGAGAGAAAAGAGAGAGTGAGGGAGAGGGGTATTACGTGAGTGAAGAGAGTGTGGGGTAGGAGAGAGAGTGAGATAGGTATTAGTATGTTACTTTTTGATTTTTAATTGCTTTTGTCTTTTGTGCGTAAAAGAGAGTAGAGTGTGTGTGTGTGAGTGGGATAAAATTGGACAGCACACAGCCCATGAGGGTTTTAATAATTCTTTTTACATTATTGGACACATAAGTTTTGGTTATTTATGTTTCTACCCCACAACTTCCCGTTTTTGACAGTTTTTACTAATTTCTCGTTTTATTGATTTTATTGGTTCTAATGCTTCACTAATATTTATTAATGATTATTTAGTTGACCAAATTTGTTACGAGTCTATTTGACCCGCTTAAAGTCGCGTTTTCCCGGTAACCTCGAAAAACGTGCTTTAAGGTTTGTTACTGCTTTTAATCCGTTTTAAGGATCAGTTTTCTTCGGGATTTGTTCCCTCATGATTATTTATACATAATTAAGCTTCTAAATTAATTATTATCCTAATTAATCACTATTTTTAATTACGGGGTATTTCAATCTACCCCCCTTAAGAAACTTTGCCCTCAAAGTTGCTCAAGGTTAATAGTTTAATAATTCTACTCATTAGGCAAGCCAATTGCCATAATGTGTCTTACTACACCTATGAGGTGTTTACTTCATTCCACATTGCAAGCATACACACTTCAAGCATCATACACAATTGAATTCATACTACTCCACAATACTACATTGCAATTCACAATACACATTACACAAGCGTCACATATCATACCTCCACATCCATACACTACACATTACACATACATACATACGCATACCAAATTCACTTGCACTACATGTGCCATTCAAAATTCTATTACAATACCTACACACTATGCAATGCTTACCCCGAAGCAATGCAAAAGCAAAAGGCTCTACCCCCCTTAAAAGGGGTACGCCCGTACCCGTATTACTAAATACTAGACTCTCTAGTCTATGAATAACTGTGGGTACTTAGCCTTCATGGCATCTTCCAACTCCCATGTCGCTTCTTCGACATCATGGTTAGACCATAGGACCTTCACCATTCGTATAGACTTATGGCGAGTGTCTCTGGTCTTCCTATCAAGGATTCTCACAGGGGTTTCGACATATCTCATGTTCGGCTCAATGGATAGTCTCTCGGGCTCTATCACATGAGAAGGATCAGCCATGTACTTCTTGAGTTGTGACACATGAAATACATCATGGACACGTCCCAAGTCCTCAGGTAATGCTAACCTGTAGGCTACAGCTCCAACTCTTTCGGTGATAGCATAAGGCCCTACAAACTTTGGGCTCAGTTAGCCCTTCTGACCAAAACGGGAGACACCCTTCATAGGTGAAACGCGCAAGAACACTTGGTCGCCCATAGCGAACTCAAGGTCGCGTCGTCGCACATCCGCATAGGATTTCTGTCTATCTTAGGCTGCCTTCATATTCGCTCGAATCTGTTGAACTTCAGCTTGGACTTGTTCAAGATACTCCGGTCCTATGATGACCGCTTCACTCGACTCATCCCAACACAATGGTGTACGGCAAGGTCTACCGTATAGGCTTAGAAAGGCGACATCTTAATCGAGGCATGGTAGCTATTATTGAAAGAAAACTCGATAAGATGAAGCTTATCTAACCAACTCCCCTGAAAGTCTAAGGCACATGCCCGAAGCATGTCCTCCAATGTCTGGATGGTCCTTTCTGTCTGACCGTCGGTCTGAGGATGGAAGGCGGTACTCAACTTCAATTGTGTACCCAGCGCTTCCCGTGTAGCTCTCCAGTATCTCGAAAGAAATCTGGTGTCGCGGTCAGATACTATGGTTTTCGGGACTCCGTGATGTCTGATAATCTCCTTGTCGAATAGCTCTACGAGCTTCACTACCTTCCAGGTGTCCTTCATCGGTATGAATCTGGCAACCTTGGTAAGGCGATCGACTACAACCCAGATCATGTTGAGTCCTCCCCTGGAAGGTGGGAGTCCTACAACAAAATCCATGGAGATATCATGAATTTTCCACTCCGGAACTGGCATCGATTGTACCATTCCGCCCGGTCTACGATGTTCAAATTTCACCTTCTGACATGTTAAGCATCTCAATACAAACTCTGTCACGTCCGACTTCATTCCAGACCACCAGAAGTACCTTTTCATGTCTTTGTACATCTTGGAGGCTCCTGGATGGACTGACAATGTGGAACTGTGTGACTCTCGCAGGATGCGATCCCTTAGCTCAGCATTGCTTCGGGGGACGCATAGCCTGCCATTCAACCGAATCAAACCATCTTCATGTAGCTTGAAGTCATACTTCTTCTTCTCGAATGTACCATTCTCAATCTTTTGTCTGATTTCGGTTAGGTAAGGGTCGCTCAACTGAGCATCTCGCACCTCGTCAACCAAGCTAGAAGAAGCGAGTAGCGAATGGAGCGAGTGTGGTCGACGGCTCAGGGCGTCGGCTACAACGTTTGCCTTCCCTTCCTTATACTGTAAGTCGATGTCGTAGTCTGAAAGAAACTCCATCCACCTTCTCTGTCTCAAATTCAGTTCTTTCTGGGTGAATACATACTGTAAGCTCTTATGATCGGAGTAGATGGTGATGCTTACCCCATAGAGATAGTGTCGCCATATCTTCAAGGCGAAGACAATGGCTCCTAACTCTAAATCATGTGTCGGGTAATTCTCCTCATGCTTTTTCAGCTGGCGGGAGGCATAAGCTACAACCTTGCCATGCTGCATGAGTACGCATCCCATGCCCTTACCAGACGTATCACAATATACCTCAAATCCCTCTGTGCCCTCTGGAAGAGTAAGGATGGGCGCTGAGGTCAATGAGTCTTTTAGTTTCTGAAATGATAACTCGCACTCGTCTGTCCATACAAACGGTGCATCTTTCTTCATCAATGTAGTCATGGGCTTAGCAACTTTCGAGAAGTCCTTTACAAATCTCCGGTAGTAACCGGCTAGACCAAGAAAGCTCCAAATGTCGGTAACAGTCTTAGGTCTAGGCCATGATCGTGCAGCTTCAATCTTAGAAGGGTCAACTGAGATACCTGCGCTCGAGATGACATGACCAAGGAATGATACCTGATCTAGCCAGAACTCGCATTTGGAGAACTTCGCATAAAGCTGGTTCTCGCGCAGTGTCTCAAGCACTTTCCTCAAATGGGTTTCATGTTCTCCTGCTGATTTTGAGTATACAAGTATGTCGTCGATGAAGACAACAACTGAAGCGTCCAACTGCTCACTGAATAGGCGATTCATGAGGTCCATGAATTTGGCTGGTGCATTTGACAAACCGAATGGCATCACTGTGAATTCAGAGTGGCCATATCTGGTACGGAATGCCATTTTCTCGATGTCTTGCTCTTTAATAGCAATCTGATGATACCCAGAACGGAGGTCGATCTTGGAGAAGACTGAGGCTCCTTTCAGCTGATCAAATAGCGTCGATGCGTGGCAATGGGTATTTATTTTTGACTGTGACCGCATTCAACTCGCGGTAGTCAATACAAAGTCGGAGACTGCCGTCCTTTTTCTTCACGAAGAGGACCGGTGCTCCCCAGGGTGATACGCTTGGGCGTATGAACCCTTTGTCTAGAAGGTCTCATAACTGTTCTTTCAGCTCGGTCATTTCAGCAGGTGCCATGCGGTACGGTGCCCTAGCAATGGGACCGGTACCTGGCAGAAGATCAATTTCAAATTCCACTACTCTCGGTGGTGGCATGCCGGGTAGCTCCTTAGGGAATACGTCGGGAAATTCGGATACAATGGGTACTTCGTCATTGAACTCTGGATCTCTTTCCAGGTCTTGTACATAACACAAACACTTCTTGGCCCTTTCTGAGCTCCCGGTACATAGCCATAGCAGATATGAGTGTGGTCGAAGGCTCTTTCGGTCTCTGGCGGTAAGATACGGTAACCCCAGAAGGACTTTTGAGCAGCAGTCGATGCTCAGCGTAGAGGATTCTACCCTTGTTCCGCTCCAACCAATTCATTCCGATGATTAAGTCGAATCCCAATCCATTGAATTCGATGAAGGAAATGGGAAACGTTTCGTTTTTGATTTGAATTGTGGCTGATTGATAATATTTGGTGCACTTTACTCGTTCCTTCGATGGGAGAGTAACCAGAAAGTTCGGTAGCTCATCCGCATCTAGCTTCAACCTCTTCACAAAAGATGGTGATACGAAGGTGTGAGAGGCGCCGGAGTCGAATAACACATTGGCATCAATGCCGTTCACTGGGAAGGTTCCCGTTAAGATGGTGCCGCTTCTGCCGGCTTGTGCTTCGGTGAGGATACTCAGGATACCTTCGGTACCGAGTCCACAACCTATTGGATTCACAATTGGATGAGTATTGATGGTGGACACAAGTGGAATTAAATCAACACTGCTCTTTATTGATAAACCAACCATCATACATACCGTGTCTCTAATACACGTTACTAATACATTACATGATACTATGAATTTAATACTTCCTAAAGGTAAGGTTCAGGCGTCCTGGTTTCATGTGTGTGGCATTGATTATTGCCGGTGGTGCCGTATTCAACTTGATTTTGTTGATCCCGTGATACAGCATCCTAGAGTTTCCACCCATGATTAGGACATCTCCTGATCGCAATACCAGTTTCTGTGCGAGGTCCACACGCTTCTGCTCGCTATACATAAACACGGCGTCATCACCAATGGACCAAGACACTACGGGCACTCCTTGTTCAAGAGGTTCCGCTGTCTCGTCCTTGTCTTGGTGTAACCCAAGTCGTCCTTCTTTCTCATAGAAGTTGACGATACAGAGGTCCGCTTCAAGTGCGGGGATCGGTTCATGTTCGCATTGTTGTGCAAGTCCTACTGCTTGTGTGACAAGTGTCTGAAACTCTAGAGGTATTGTCGGTGGCGTCGCTCCATCTTGCTTCCGTGTCTCCTGGTATGTCTTGGTATAAGGATTCCAATCCTTTCCCAAGCACATCATCTTCAGCTTCATTTTCGCTCCACCGGGAATTCGGGTGTATAAAATCCTCCTTGACCCGCTCCTAGCTCGTTGCATCGTCGAATGATCGAAATTTGTGCTTCGGGTGTCAGGTATCCCCTTAATAGAATCATACCTGGTCAGATGACCTGACACTGCTCGTTGGTGTAGTAGTGGTTGGTGATGTCGATCTCTTCTTGGTTCAGATTTACCGGTATCGGATAACAGATACTAAAGCTTCCTAAGGTCATAAATTTCATCTACGGTGAGTACTAGTTTCAACTACTTCATTTCATGCTCATTACACACTTCTTATTCATTTACTCAGGCATTCATTCACAAACAAATACTCTATTACTTAGACATGCTTCTCAAGGATTCAAGGTTTAGATAATTACCTGGGCCGGACTTAGATCCAGACCCATCACGGTCGATAACATGCAAGACTGGCTGCCTCTGAGGTGCACCCCTCTGAGGTCCCCGGGATCCCTGTCCCTGTGGTGCCTGCTGGGCCGGTGCATCGCCAGATGCAACCTCCTTGCCTTCCCTCTGTTTGTAGCCCTGGAAGTTTCCCTTTGGCTTCCCATTCTCTGGGCATCTATTAGCTGTGTGTCCCGCTTTCTGGCAGTTGTAGCACTTGATTTCTCTCCCATAGCAATCCTTGCCGGGATGATCTTGGTTGCACTTCCGGCACACATAAGTGCGGCCGTCAGAGAAGGTTTTGGTGAAACCGGAGCCAGAACCTAAGGTTTAGAGGGTTAGCACATGTGTGTGTGGATATACTAGATATGGTACTTGTATGAATACGAATTAGAAATAGAAGTTTACCCTTAGGTGTGTGATCTCAGTGGCTTCGCAGCCATCGGTGCAGATGAGCCTAGCTGAAGAATCTCAACCGGGCTGCCCTTCTCAGCATGGGCACTGCTCTCACTTGGGAGTTTCTTTTGGGATTGCTGAAAGAAATTTCCCTTCTTCTTTTTCCAGCTCTTACCCTGGTTCTGCTCCTCGGCACTAGTATTCTTGTTGTTGGCCTTGCGCTTAAGCGCGGTTTCTTCATCCCTTAGCTGGCAAGTGATCTCAACGCGAGAAGCCGCGTGATAACACTCCTGAAGTTTCAGGTATTAGCCGGGATTGTTATTCAAGGAAGATAAGGAAAGATTCAAGGAATTTAAGGAATTGAAATGATGCTAAGGGTTAACCGATATTTACCTGAAGGGAGGTAAATCGTGTGTAGCCCATACCGTACCGAAGGCGATGGCTCAGACCGCCATAAAAGCGATCGACCAACACCTGGCCGGTGTATCCTAGGTCAGGTAGAAGACGGAGGATAGAAGTGAAGGTTCTGTAGTACTCATCCATAGACATCTTGTCTGTCATCTTCAAGGCATCCAGCTCTAGCCTTTTCTTAGTCTTTACATGCTCCGGATAGTACTTTGAACGGAGGAGGGATGCAAAGGACTCCCAGTCGAAGGTGGGGTCATTGACATGCTCGTGCTTGACCAGCTTCCACCAATCCATAGCTGCATCTTTCAGGTAGTAGGCAGCAACTCTAACTCGAACTCCGGCAGGAGCTTCAAGGGTTTCAAAGGCTGTCTCCATCTCGGAGATGTAAGCTTCCAGCTTAGCCGGATCACTCTTGCCCCTAAAGCAAGGAGGGCGGAGTTCCGCTACAGCTTTTACCCAGTTAGCTTCTCTAGGTGGAGGGGGAGGGATTGGCCCCGCTTGAGTTTGGTTCTGTTGGTTCCGTTGCGTCACAGTGATTACCTGTGGTAGCATCTGCGCTACCGTGGCGGCGACGATCTCTGCAATCGTCTGTGCGCCCGGTCCGTCGTTGGTCCCTCGGCGACCTGGACCTCTTCCTGACATCTGAATATTTAACATCCACATTAGGCTTCATAAGATATGTTACTTACTACTTTACTTACTACTTCCAATTACTTTACTTACTCATTCTTACTTACTTACTCATACTCAAGTTAAGTCGGTATGACCTCCGGCCCGGGGACTACTCCGTCCCACCACCGGGATTTACTTGACTCACCAATCCGGGATGCTACCCACTTAAGGGATTTGGGCCGCGGACCAGCTTAAGAGTCAGGAATTGGAGCCAACCTCTCGTGACTCCGCATCCTCACGCGTGGCTGAAACTATATCGGACTTCTACTCATTCCAATTTAATTATCAATTTAAGTTAGAATGGTTGGCTTGTTAGGAATAAGTTAGAAGTCCAAAGTCAACACATTCGGTCATAGTACAATACAACATACATACACGCATTCATATTCATCCATACATTTCATGAATTATACAACTAAGATTTAAGAAAAATATTCACAACATACAACACTACATTTCCACAAGTATGCATAGTAACTCCGATTCGTGCATTTATCTTATTTGGTGATCAATTAGCACAACACACAAATCAGAGTAACCAAGATAGCATACGGGGCATGAGGAATTCATACCGTTCACCGTTGTACGTGTTTCCGAACGTTCCTCCGGTGTCACAAATCAAATCCTATGATATACATAGAATTGAGTGGTTAATCTAACTATCATTAACTTACTCGATTACTCTTACGTTTTCTAATTCATACTTACTATGTATACTTCGTACACTTACACATTACTTCCTTATTTTTCATTACCTTAAGTTTTATTTTCTTACTTATCATTGGCATACTTACATACATGTATATATTTATATATGTGGGTATACATATATATATATATATATATATATATAATTATTATTTAATAATTTTTTTTTAAGACCGGACCGACCTTGCACGTCTGGTCGCAAGTCCGGTCCGTTAGTAGCTTCATTACCGAATTTTTCTGGCCCGACCGAACTTGCAAGTCCGGTCGCAAGCAAGTTCGGTCCATTCCAGAAGGTTTCATCGGGGAATTTTTCTGGCTCGACCGAACTTGCAAGTCCGGTCGCAAGTTCGGTCCATTCCAGTAGGTTACAGACGGGAGAATTTTCTGGTCCGACCGAACTTGCAAGTCCGGTCGCAAGTTCGGTCCATTCCAGAAGCTTTCCCGTCTTTGTAAATCTGGGCTCAACCGAACTTCTTACCCATTACTTCCCCATTGTTCCTACACTTATTCCCACATGTTCTAACACTAATTAAGCCTCCTAATACACCTTAGTTCATTCATTAACTCTCTACACATTTCTATACTAATTCACTCACATAATTTTCCAAGTTTCATCTCAACTCTCACACTAGTTCTTCCTATAGTTGCATTTTGCTACGGATTTCTATTCTAACTCTCTCCATCTATAGATCCCTCTTCTAATGTCATTTCTTGAGTTTCTAATGCCTCACAATACATTAGCTATCTCTCCCAACTTACCCACCAATTACCTCAATCAAAATCTGTTACACACCCACATTAGTCATCTAGTTTCTAGTTCCCTAAGTGTTCTAATCCTATGTAAATTTCGCCATAGTCGTCCCTATATTTTTACACTCTCACCACATTATTTACACTCACAATATCATCATCTCACCTGTTTATAAACAATAACCATATACAAGCTCCCATACACAAATACCAATACTAAAACAACATTAAATTCCTGCACTCAAACAACTCAATCCCCATCTAGTTTGTAACAGTTTTTAATTGTTTTCAAAGCCTCAATACAATCCAATTCTTCTTCCACATTACATTATTGTTCCTTACAATTTTTACAATGCAAATCCTACAATTTTAAAATCTTTTACACTTATATATACAAGGCTACACAAGGATGAGTATAATTACCTTGTTTCTTCTCTAGGTTTCCTTTCTCCTTCTTTCTTCTTCCTTCCTCTCTTTCCCGCCAGTTATAGCACTTCAACAATCTTACACTACAGCCCCATATACATGCACATTTCAATACCAAAAACTAACCCTAAACATTATTCAAGTTTTAATGTAAGTTCTAGGGTTTAGAAATCTCATTACCTTGCAAGGGTGTAAGTGGTGTTTGAAATGGCTCAAGAACAAGATTTCCAACTCCACCAACAAGCCAAAATCGGCTGGGTACAAAGGAACCAAACAAGGGTTTAGCTAGATTTTCATTTTGCCCATAAGGATAGAAAACAATGGAGTTTCAAGAAGATTTTTACCTCAAAAGAACAAGGAGAAGAAGGTGGTGCTAATGGTAGTCTTGAAGCTCCAAATGGGGCATACCCATAAAAACGAAAATGTTGGTTTTCGAATTTTGAAAAGAGACTAGTGTTCTCCTTGAAGAGAGGAACACAATGGTATACTTTTTATAATTTTTGGAGGAGGTTTGATGGAGTAACAAGAGGAGAGAAGATGGTATTTTGTGAGATTCTTTAATTCTCCATGGTTGCCATCGGTTGGAGAAGAAGGAGAGAAAAGAGAGAGTGAGGGAGAGGGGTATTACGTGAGTGAAGAGAGTGTGGGGTAGGAAAGAGAGTGAGATAGGTATTATTATGTTACTTTTTGATCTTTAATTGCTTTTGTCTTTTGTGAGTAAAAGAGAGTAGAGTGTGTGTGTGTGAGTGGGATAAAATCGGACAGCACACAGCCCATGAGGGTTTTAATAATTCTTTTTACATTATTGGACACATAAGTTTTGGTTATTTATGTTTCTACCCCACAACTTCCCGTTTTTGAGAGTTTTTACTAATTTCTCGTTTTATTGATTTTATTGGTTCTAAAGCTTCACTAATATTTATTAATGATTATTTAGTTGACCAAAATTGTTATGAGTCTATTTGACCCGCTTAAAGTCGCATTTTCCCGGTTACCTCGAAAAACGCGCTTTAAGGTTCGTTAGTGCTTTTAATCCGTTTTAAGGATCCGTTTTCTTTGGGATTTGTTCCCTCATGATTATTTATACATAATTAAGCTTCTAAATTACTTATTAGCCTAATTAATCACTATTTTTAATTACGGGGTATTTCAGGCTCGGATTTGGTTGATATAACTTGTGTGTTATGTGTGTGGATACATGTATGTGATTAAGTGTTACTGCATTATTTATTTATGCACGAGCGTCCTACAGGACTAACACTACGTCCACTATAGATCGACTTATATAAACATACATATACGTTATTGTGATGAACATGACGGTTACTTGATATAATACCATAGTATTAATATTAAGTATATGGTAACCTAAGTAAAACACTTAGGGACAAGTCACGACATTGTCGGTCTCTAGAGCATTGGTCTCGAACATGAATATGACCTAGATTACTTCTAGGTATGCGTGAGACCCATTGGGCAGCTAATAAATAAATTATATTCTCCATAAGACTATGGGCAGATCTTAAACATTATGAGAGAGAGATGGTATGAGTTGAGGTGAGGAATCCCGGTAGTTTACGAACTACTTGGTTGCGCATTTGTGATCACTGAGGGGTACCCGATCGGGTTCCGCTCCAGGTTTATACCCAACAAGCCCTATTTGGATCGTGGGTCAGGTGGCTAAGGCCTTTTATATGGACGCCTTACAAGGCTAAGAGAATAGTCAGGGGCCTCCGGATCTTTGGCGAAATGAGCACCTTTGTGTGTACGGGAGGACTACTGTCCATGGTGAGGTTTTAGGGTTGTCTTAACATGACTCCCAACTGGTATTAATTAAACATGGTTTGGATGGGGCCTTAAAGGCCAAGGTAAATTAACTATGGAAACTGTACGCTACGGCGATTGTACATTATACTGCAATTATTCGATACGTTCGATATACAAATGTTGTTTGTGATATTAAATGAATGTTTGGATTGGATGGATGGTTTAGTGGTTATGAACATTTGGATGGATGATTATGTATATTATACATGTTTGTTACAGTATTGATTATATCAGTAAAATGGTAAAGCATGAAACTAATCTAATAATAAGATGGTTAAATGACTAAGTGACCATTAGGGTCCAGGCCCGGCGTACTCAGCGTCTATCGCTGATACTACACCATATGCAGGTTGTTGATTATCGCCGAAGCCGAAGTGCGGGAACAGGGTAATTAGAGTCTATTTTAATTACCGCACATGGAGTTGTATTATGGTAAGGTTATGTATATTCAGGATTGGGTAGACGCTCACTTGTCGATGTTTATGGTTTATGGACTTAGTATGATGTATAGGAGTTTCTCGTTATCACGGCGGTTAGTAGTTTGTTTATGTTGGAAGTTGGATGTAGTTTGGCTTTGTTGCTCGCATGGGCGAGTAATGGCCGGTGACACCCGAGTGAGTATTGTTATTGTTATTATTTCTTCCGCTGTAAGATGTTTTATTTATTGCTACGTGAGAGATTATTACGTGATTAAGAAGAGGGGTGTTACACTAAAATTCATTTTCCGACTCTTAATAATTCGGTACAGCACCTTATTTCATTTAAATTCTATTTTGACCACATAACATTATGTAATGTTATACCATAAACTAATATCATATAATATGATATTTTTATTTCCTTAAAATTATAACATATAGTTTTTATGCAAAACTATTTAATATTGCCTCATGGGCACATATCAAAACCTTATTCTTTTCCATAATTCATAGTTTCCTTCATTTACAAAATCACCCCATAACTTATACCATGCTATATATCATATATAACATTTTTAACTTATAAAATGCCATTTATTATGGTTATATTTTTTAAAATTCCGAACGGACCTCAATATATATTCTCTAATTGCCATTTGGCCCATTTTATAAAATATAGTTTTATAATATCATTAAAAGTATATATTATACACATATCTTAATAAATACTCTTATATTATTCTAAAAATCACCAAATTTTACCCAAGGGTTATAATTAACATTACTAACCCATATACATTCGGTTATCACCATTCTACCACATATATTTAGACAAAGTGTCATAATGACATAATAACTATATATTATACATATATAGTTTATTTTAATTCCAAAAACAACCCAATAAATTCCTAAAAATTCCTAATAGCCCATGGGTGTTTATAATACCATTATGCACCCTTATTTTTCGGTAATAACATATATACCACATATGTTATAAAAATGTTACAATTAAATACTTATCTTATTATAAAACCTTAAATAAGATATTTAATTTACCTAACTTGGTCAAAACCTACCATATGGTCACGGTTGACCACCTTAATATTTTCTTGACCACAAATTCCTTATAATTACGGTTTATAACCATATCTTTTCAGAATTACAATTTAACCCCAAAACTTTATATAATCTTGTAATTTTTATGTAAACTCATTTTAAACCTCTAAATTTCGGCTATATCATTTTATAGCCCCCAAATTTAATTTAATTACACTATATACCCCATTTCCTTGCGGTAATTCATTTTTAGCACCTAAACTTAATTAAAAGCTTATAAATGCATAAATAAAATGGCCTAAAGTACATGGCCTTATTACAAGCATTATCTTATAAAATAAATTACACATAAATGCCCAAAAGTACTATAAACTCTCGGACTTAAACACATATATTTTCCTTATTTACCAATTTTCCACATAATGTCTTAAATTTGACAATTATGCTTATTAATTAGTTATAAAATTTACTAACTCATTCCTTTATCACCTAACGTCAAAATAAGACCTTAATAATACCATTCACTCATGGCACATTCATATAAATATGTATAAACACATATTAATATACCAAGTGTAGGTTTAAGTGATTTATACCTTGTTTTTGCCTAGTTTAGGCCTTGTTTGGCCATGGCTGATTGGAGATAATATTTCCACAGCATTATTTACATGTTTTCAAACAGCAATTAAGGCATGATTAGTCTCCAAGCTAGATCTAACCATAAGAAGTGTTTAATGTCAATTTCAAGGTAAAATTTACCTTAGAATACCACGGTTACCAAGGATGAATTCGGCCTGTATTTACAGTAGGTAAAGAGCATCAAAAGAGCTACTAAAATCAAGCTTTAAACTGGTATAACTCAGATTAGAAGATGGCTAATTTTTACCTTGATTAAAATGCCTAAAATGATGTTTTTGGCTTGGATCTGGTTATACCTTGAAGCTCTTGATGTACCAACTGAATAAGTATGTTAAGATGAAGATAATAAGGCTAGGAACAAAGTTTCACAACCGAATTTGAAGGGAATCAAAAGATATGTGCTTAAAGCACATTTTTATACCTTAAGAACAAGATTAGATTTCTCCACCTTCTACCCTTGTTAATGCCGAGATACACCCTCCATTTAACCTCCAAAACAACCTAGAAACATTGATGGGAATGGTTGATGCTTTGCTCCATGGAAAGAGGTAAGAATTGTGAAGAAAATGAACATAAAATGACTAATTAAGCTTACCTAGGCAGCAAGGTGTTCTTCTCTGTTATTGGTGAGTTAGCCACGGTTTTAGAGAAGAAAATGGAGAGGATTGAGCTGCTGTGTCGGCAGGGAAGGAGGCAAATGAGAGAAATAAGTGAGTTTAGCTTATAATGTTACTTTATATTACTTTATCAAATAGTAATTAGGTGACTCATGACATTAGCTAGATATTTGCTTATAAGTTGATTAATGAATGGGTGATACAGCTGTAGGAGGTAGGCAATGGGGGTCTTGGTCAATGGGTGACAATTGACCATGGTTAATACTTAGTAATAAAAATGTTATTTTTGGGTACTATTCATACTAAATAGCCCATTTTGATATTATTTTCAAACTTTTCTTTAGACTTTAAAATATAGTCTATCATGTCACATTAATGTTATAAAGAACTTAATATAGTATTTACAGTGAAAAAAAGTCATTATCTTAGAGCTCATACCCAAAAATGCTTTAAGGAATTTTAGTGCACATTTTGAGTCGCAGGGTGTTTCTGAGCTCTATTTTCTTTGAGAACAGTTTTGTTGTGTTCCTTACATTATATTTGATCATGGAATCCAATTTTAAATAAAATAGAGGTCATTAGACCTTTAAGGATTTCTTAGAGCACATTTTTTCCCTTCTTGACCTTGAAGCATGTAAATGCTTGTTCTTTGTGTTGGAGTGTTTTCCAACGATTGTAATATGTTCCTTTATGTGTTAATATGCTTAGGACAAAGTTTTAGGTCCTAAGAAGTTCATTTGGGTATTTATTCACCCTAAACAGTCAAAGGGTGCAATATCTTGCTTTGTGTTGACCACTGTTGTTCTCAGTTGACTTTTAAGGCATGTTTAGGCCTTAATCATTGTGATTAGATATTTAATCCATGTTTAATTAGTTTGGGGTATTTCAATTATACCTGGGTTAACCTAGGAAGAGGTTTAAGTTGAAAAGAGAACCAAACTAGTTCTAAGACACAAGATACTAATACTAGTTCTGGTCACAGATCTAGATAATCGGAGGCGTTCGGCGGATTAGGCGAACGTGGTATTAAGAGCTAGGAAATCTCCGGTGTATGGTATGGTTTTCTTTTAGCCTACTTGCTAACGAGGTGTCCCTCGGCTTGTGCGCTAATTGTTTATATGTTCCGACTAAACAAGATAAATGCACGAGAACGGATTATTGCGTTTTCCTTTGTGAATCGTATTGTACTATACCTTCTTTTCTTTGAGATCGCGTACTAACTTCGATTAGTAATAACGCACGCAAGAGACATAAGATAATGATTTGAGATTCACAACGTTCCCACGTACGAAAACGTCTAACATTGCACAATGGTGCATGAACATGAACACTCCCTAATATTGATCGGTTAAGATCCGGAAGAGGTTTAACTAACAAAAATTGTCTTTGAGACTTCTACTAACTGGAACTTGGGGGTGAGGAATCCAGGACTGACTCCAGTCATGCATGTTAAGGAAGGAGGCCGGCATCGACATTAGACCCGTCTTCCGTTTGACTTGTCTTATGACTCGTCGCCTAGAGTCGACAAATAGACTCGACCACCACGGATGAACAGTTCGAGGTGGGAGGAAAATTCAGTTGGCGCAGGAGGGTCAAGCCTACACCCCTCATAATTTACGAAATATTGTTTATTTAAACTAGTGGAACTGATAACTCACTAGCTAGGGTTAATAACAACCCGACAAAAATAAACAACGAACTAAGGTACAATCAGTTCTAATTAAAGAACGGTTGTCTTAATTGAGATAAGATTTGAGATAAGGATTAAGATTGGGGTAAGATAAGAATGGACTAAGATTAAGAGAAATCATATCTTAAGGAGTTAAATGATTAACTCACTTATTAAGGGAACGCTTTTAAGTCGTTCATTGTGTGTGAACTATGTTTGTTCATAAGTGGCATGTTGTTTATTGCACTTCTTGCTTATGTTGTGTATCTAATCAACTTCATGCTATCGACAATTAGTCGTCGTAGCCCCGTTAGCTTGGGGCTATAAAAGAATCACACCAGCAAAGGTGCCGACCCCCTCGGGGGTAACTGTTTATTTTGCATGTGAATAGCAGAAGACAACCGTCTTGAGAGTAGGAACGGGTAGAGTACTTTGGGCTGCTTTTACATTTGTTACACGAGTTGTGCATGTACACTCGTTTAGTAAACGGATGAGATGTTAGTATGATGTATTACGATATGAGATACTCGGTATAAGTTGTGGTTTATGGATTGTATTGTATAGATGCTCGATTAATTATCCGGTTAGTCAGACCGTGACTTGTAAGAGAATAGGCCTGGTTGGTCACGTGGGTGACTAACGGCGGTAACACCAATTTAGTAGAACTTTTCCACTGCGTTGTTAATGAACGAGATGGACTTAGGTCGACGATCATTGTATTTGGAGATGGGTGTTACAAAAAGTGGTATCAGAGCATAGTTACACTCTGATGACTGGAAATTACCGAACTTAGGAATTACCGAGTTAGGAATAGTAGACTTTGGGATAAGGGTTGAGTATTAGTGCGAGAGGTGCGTTAGTTCGGATTCCCCGATGTGTATCAGATATCTATAATACCTGACCCGCCCTCCGCGCCCCTGGTTCTAAGATACCGGAAATGAACGGCAGAGAGATGACAAGCTTTCTCTTACTCGGGAAAACCCGATCTGGCAATTACTTTGCATTATGCAATACGAGAAGCACCTCGTTATGCAATAGAGGTCCTAATTGGAGCGCAACGTTGAAACAGGCGCTACCAACGGAATCCTACCAATGAGAGAATAATAATTACTAGCAACTTGGGTCGACATGCTACGCAGTCGATATAACCCCGCCATACCAGTAAGAAGGAAAGTACTACGAGTGCAATGGGAGGATAAGAGAAGCTACAGAAACACCAGACAACAGTCCAAGGGAGCAATAACAGTGGGATAATACCGCGCAAGAGCATAGGGACTACCTAAGAGTCAATTATGCAGCGGGTAACTCCGAAGCTACAAAAAAAAGGGGTTGTAAAGACCTAACTGCAATAGCCCAGACGACTACGAATGCATATGCAAGTCATACTCTAAGATAGGACTACAACGTAGTGCCTAAGGGGAGTCAATACTCGATAACCACGACAAAGGTGTGGAAATGAGAGTGAGAACCAAAGCTAAAGTGAAAGAAAAAGGGGTCCCCTCAGAAAGAGGAATACCCTGATAAGTAACTATACTAACAAAAGCAGTCAGGAAGCTGCCCAGATAATCAATTAACCAAAGCCAAAAAGGGCAAAGAAGGATTCCCATGGACTACCACCTACATGGTGTAACACCCCAACCGCTAATCCTATGCTTACCGTCTAATCGTCCTGTTAATCCTACGAGTTCGCAGCGGAAATATTACTACCTACTACGGCGGGTGGTACAACGCCGCTAACCGCCCATACGGCTAGCTAGGCTTACCTTACTTACAGTCACGGTCTGATGAACATAATGTACCGAGCCACTAAATTACTTACCAAAATATCATATGCCAAATACTTACATCCTGGATCACCGAGTATTTAAGTGTATTCGAGTACATCATATCTAAATTCCAAAAGAATGAGTTTCTAAGGCTACTCATCTATACCAATTCTCATTCTATCAAAATCCAAAAAGGTGTACCCCATGGTACACCGGCTATTCAAAAGTTACAGCCATGTACTACTTAGTACACCCATCACAATTCTTCATTTACAATCCAAAAAGAAGATAAGGAAATAGAGCTAAGTCTTCACGTCTTCATCCCTCGCGGGTACCTGCGTGTAGTAAAAATGGTGCCCCAAGGGCTCAGCAAACGCTGCGTATAAACTCCGCATATACCGCGTGCTAGCTAGGGCACGCCGACTATTTGACGTCCACTAAACATGCAGTTCATTATTTTCATACATACATGCTTTGCATTCAACATACACGCTAATACAATTCATTACACAATCCAAGGCAACAATATAATAGCACACATCTTACTTACCTTCACAAGGTTAGCCAAATTATGCATCCGGGTTAATCGGAATGCTTTTACTCTTTTACTTATTACTTACTTTTTCTTACTTACACTTACTTACTTTCATTTACTTTACTTACTCATTCTTACTTACTTACTTATACTCAAGTTAAGTCGTCGGGACCTCCGGCCCTGGGGACTACGCCGTCCCACCTCCGGGATTTACTTGACTCGCAAATCCGGGATGCTACCCACTTAAGGGATTTGGGCCGCGGACCAGTTTAAGAGTCAGGAATTGGAGCCAACCTCTCGTGACTCCGCATCCTCACGCGTGGCCGAAACTATATCGGACTTCTACTCATTCCAATTTAATTACCAATTTAAGTTAGAATGGTTAGCTTGTTAGGAATAAGTTAGAAGTCCAAGCACATTCACATTCGGTCACAATACAATACATCATACATACACACATTCATATTCATCCAAACATTTCATGAATTATACCAACTAGAATTTAAGAGAATATTCGCAACATACAACACTACATATTCACAAGTATGCATATTAACTCCGATTCGTGCATTTATCTTATTTGGTGATCAATTAGCACACAACACACAAATCAGAGTAACCCAGATAGCATACGGGGCATGAGGAATCCATACCGTTCACCGTTGTACGTGTTTCCAAACGTCCTTCGGTGTCACAAATCAAGTCCTATTATATTCATACAATTGAATGATTAATATACCTATCATCAACTTAACTCCTACTTACTATATCCTTATACTTCTTACACTTACACTTTACTTACTTATTTTCCATTACTTAAGTTTTACTTTCTTACTTAACATTGGCATGCTTACATACATGTACATATATATATATGTAGGTATATACATATATATATATATATATATATATATATATATATATATATATATATATTATTTTTATTTTTTTTTTTTTACCGGACCGGACTTGCGACCGACCTTGCAAGTCCGGTCCATTCCAGTAGCTCAGGTTACGGAAATTCTTCTGGCCGACCGACCTTGCAAGTCCGGTCCCAAGGTCGGTCCATTCCAGTAAGTTTTGGTTTCGAAATACTGGAGTCGACCGACCTTGCAAGTCCGGTCCCAAGGTCGGTCCATTCCAGTAAGTTTCACCACAGGCGAATTTTAGCCCGACCGACCTTGCAAGTCCGGTCGCAAGGTCGGTCCATTCCAGTAGCTTACTCGACGGAAAATTTTTGAGTCGACCGACCTTGCAAGTCCGGTCGCAAGGTCGGTCCATTCTAGTAGCTTACAGACGGGAGAATTTTCTAGTCCGACTGAACTTGCAAGTCCGGTCGCAAGTCCGGTCGATTCCAGAAGCTTTCCCGTCTTTGTAAATCTGGGCTTGACCGACCTTGCAAGTCCGGTCCCAAGGTCGGTCCGCCCCAGTATTTGCATTTTAATTTCTGTTTTCAGTCCTCTCTTTTACCGATTACTTCCCCATTGTTCCTACACTTAATCCCACACGTTTTAACACTAATTAAACCTCTTAATACACCCTAGTTCATTCCTTAACTCCTTACACAATTCTATACTAATTCACTCACATAATTTTCCAAGTTCCTTTTCAACACTCACCTAGCTTCTTCTCTAGTTGCATTATGCTACAGATTTTAACACTTACACTCCTCTTCTACATCTCCCTCTTCTATTGGCATTTCTAGCACCTCTAATACATTATAACCACACTAACTATCTCTCTCAACTTACCCTCTATCTTCCTCAATCAAAATCTGTTACAACCTACATTATTCACCTAGTTTCTAACTCACTAAGTGTTCTATTCCTAGGTAAATTTTGCCATAGTCTCCCCTATATTTTTACACTCTCACCACATATTCTAGTTCACAATTCAACACCTATTTCACCTGTTTCAATAGACATCAATATACAAGCTTACATACACCATTCCCAAACACTAAACACTACTAAATTTTCCTGCACACTACTTCTCATTCCCAATCTGTTTTGACAAGTTTTTAAATGTCTTTTAAAGGTTCAAAATACTTATGTTCTCCTACACATTACACCATTACTACACTACTAATTACAATACTCATTTTAGCTTCCTAAAAATCTGTTACATACATGTATATACAAGGCTACATAAAGGAATGTAATTTACCTTGTTTCTCTTCTTCTTCTTGCTTCTTTCTTCCTTCTCTCTCTACCAGTTTTGTAATCTCAATTCCTCTAACACTACAACCATTTACATATATACATTTCAATACACCATTTGAATACTAAAACTAACCCTAACCATTATTCAAGCTCTAATGTAGGTTTTAGGGTTTAGAAATTATATTACCTTCCAAGAGTGCAAATGAAGCTTGGAGTGGTTCAAGAACAAGATTTCCAACTCCACCAATGAGGCCAAAATCGGTAGAACACAAGGAGTAACAAGAGCTTAGTCTCTAAATTTCGTTTTGCCCACACAAGGGCTAGAAAAAGATGGAGTTTCATGAAGATTTTTACCCTCAAAACGACAAGGAGAAGGAGGTGATTCTAATGGTAGTCTTGAAGCTCCAAATGGGGTATACCCATGAAAACGAAAATGCTCTTTTCCGGATTTTGAAAAGAGGGAAGGGTTGCTCTTGAGGAGAGGAAGACTATGGTGTAATTTTTGTAATTTTTGGAAGGGTTTTGAGGGGTTTACAAGAGGAGAGAAGGTGAGGACTTTAGTGGTTCTTCATGTTCTCCATTGATGTCGCATGGAGGCAGGAGAAATAGAGAGTGAGGGAGATGGGTGTGCTTTACGTGAGTGAAGAGAAGGGAATGGGTAGAGGAGAGAGAGAATGTGAGGTAGTATAGGTTTGCTTTTCACTTTTTAATTTCTTTGTCTTTTTGCAAATGAAAAGGGAATTAATAGTGTGAGAGAGGGGCATGGAATCGGACACACACACACAGACCATGAGGGTCTTCAATTTTTATTTACAAAATTGGACACCTAAGTTTGTGTCATTTGTATTTCTACCCCACAACTTCCTGTTTTTGACAGTTTTTACTAATCTCTCGTTTTATTGATTTTATTGGTCCTAAAGCTTCACTAATATTTATTAATGATTATTTAGTTGACCAAAATTGTTACGAGTCTATTTGACCCGCTTAAAGACACGTTTTCCCGGTTACCTCGAAAAACGCTTTAAGGTTTGTTAATGGTTTTAATCCATTTTAAGGATCCTTTTTCTTCGGGATTTGTTCCCTAATATTTATTTAGACTTAATTAAGCTTCTAAAATTATTTATTAGCCTAATTACTCACTGTTTCTAATTACGGGGTATTTCAATCTACCCCCCTTAAGAAACTTTGCCCTCAAAGTTGCTCAAGGTTAATGGTTTAGTAAATCTACTCATTAGGCAAACCAATTGCCATAATGCATCTTACTACCACCTATGAGGTGTTTACTTCCTTCCACATTACAAGCATACACGGTTCAGCAACATACACAATTCAACATTTTCCATTTATACCATTCCACAATGCACAATACACCATAACCATTCACAATGCACATTACACATACATCATCCATCACACAAATACATTCATACACTACACATTACACATACAAACACATACCAAATTCACTTACACTACGTGTGTCATACAAAGTTTATTACAATACCTACACACTAAGCAATGCTTACCCCGAAGCAATGCAAAAGCAAAAGGGCTCTACCCCCCTTAAAAAGGGGTACGACCCGTACCTGTATCGCTAAATGCTAGACTCTCTAGTCTATGAACAGCTGTGGGTACTTAGCCTTCATGGCATCTTCCAACTCCCATGTCGCTTCTTCGACATCATGGTTTGACCATAGGACCTTCACCATTCGTATAGACTTATGGCGAGTGTCTCTGGTCTTCCTATCGAGGATTCTCACTGGGGTTTCAACATATCTCATGTTTGGCTCAATGGATAATTGCTCGGGCTCTAACACATGAGAAGGATCAGCAATATACTTCTTGAGTTGTGACACATGAAATACATCATGGACATGCCCCAAGTCCTCAGGTAGTGCTAACCTGTAGGCTACGGATCCAACTCTTTCGGTGATAGTGTACGGCCCTACAAACTTTGGGCTCAGCTTGCCCTTCTGGCCAAAACGGAAGACACCCTTCATAGGTGAAACTCGCAAGAACACTTGGTCGCCCATGGCGAACTCAAGGTCGCGTCGTCTCACATCCGCATAGGATTTCTGTCTATCTTGGGCTGCCTTCATATTAGCTCGAATTTGCTGCACTTCGGCTTGTACTTGCTCAAGATACTCCGGTCCTATTATGACCGCTTCACTTGACTCATCCCAACACAAGGGTGTACAGCAAGGTCTACCGTATAGAGCTTGGAAAGGCGACATCTTAATCGAGGCGTGATAACTATTATTATACGAGAACTCGATATGATGAAGCTTATCTAACCAACTCCCCTGAAAGTCCAAGGCACATGCCTGAAGCATGTCCTCCAGTGTCTGGATGGTCCTTTCTATCTGACCGTCGGTCTGAGGATGGAAGGCGGTACTCAACTTCAATTCTGTACCCAACGCTTCCCGTGTAGCTCTCCAGTATCTCGAAAGAAATCTGGTGTCGCGGTCAGATACTATAGTCTTTGGGACTCCGGGTGTCTGATAATCTCCTTATCGAAAAGCTCAGCTAGCTTTACTACCTTCCAGGTGTCCTTCATCGTATGAATCTGGCAACCTTGGTAAGGCGATCAACTACAACCCAGATCATGTTGAGTCCTCCCCTGGCAGGTGGGAGTTCTACAACAAAATCCATGGAGATATCATGAAATTTCCACTCCGGAACTGGCATAGATTGTACCATTCCGCCCGGTCTACGGTGTTCAAATTTTACCTTCTGGCATGTTAAGCATCTCAATACAAATTCTGTCACGTCTGATTTCATTCCAGACCACCAGAAGTACCTCTTCATGTCTTTGTACATCCTGGAGGCTCCCGGATGGACTGACAATGCGGAACAGTGTGACTCTCGCAGGATGCGATCCCTTAGCTCAGCATTGCTTCGGGGGACGCATAGCCTGCCATTCAACCGAATCAAACCATCTTCATGTAGCTTAAAATCATACTTTTTCTTCTCAAATGTACCATTCTCGATCTTGTGTCTGATTTCGGTTAGGTAAGGGTCGCTCAACTGAGCGTCTCGCACCTCGTCAACCAAGCTAGAAGAATCGAGTAGCGAACGAGTGTGCTCGACGGCTCAGGGCGTCGGCTACAATGTTTGCCTTCCCTTCCTTATATTGCAAGTTGATGTCATAATCTGAAAGAAATTCCATCCATCTTCTCTGTCTCAAATTCAGTTCTTTCTGTGTGAATACATACTGTAAGCTCTTATGGTCGGAGTAGATGGTGATGCTTACCCCATAGAGATAGTGTCGCCATATCTTCAAGGCGAAGACAATGGCTCCTAACTCTAAGTCGTGAGTCGGTAATTCTCCTGCATGCTTTTTCAGCTGGCGGAGGCATAAGCAATAACCTTGCCATGCTGCATGAGTACGCATCCCATTCCTTTGCCTGATGCATCACAGTACACCTCAAATCCCTCTGTGCCCTCTGGAAGAGTAAGGACGGGCGCTGAGGTCAACGAGTCTTTCAGTTTCTGAAATGATAGTTCGCACTCGTGTGTCCATACAAATGGTGCATCTTTCTTCATCAGTGTCGTCATGGGCTTAGCGACTTTCGAGAAGTCCCTTACAAATCTCCGGTAGTAACCGGCTAGACCAAGAAAGCTCCTAATGTCGGTAACAGTCTTGGGTCTAGGCCATGATCGTACAGCTTCTATCTTAGAAGGGTCAACCGAGATACCCGCGCTCGAGATGACATGTCCAAGGAATGATACCTGATCAAGCCAAAACTCGCATTTGGAGAACTTCGCATACAACTGGTTCTCGCGCAGTGTCTCAAGCACTTTCCTCAAGTGGGTTTCATGTTCCTTGCTGATTTGGAATATACAAGTATGTCGTCGATGAAGACAACCACTGAAGTGTCCAACTGCTCACTGAATAAACGATTCATGAGGTCCATGAATTTAGCTGGTGCATTTGACAAACCGAATGGCATCACCGTGAATTCGTAGTGGCCATATCTGGTACGGAATGCCGTTTTCTCGATGTCTTGCTCTTTGATTGCAATCTGATGATACCCTGAACGGAGGTCGATCTTGGAGAAGACTGAGGCTCCTTTCAACTGGTCGAATAGGTCGTCGATACGTGGTACTGGGTATTTATTCTTGATTGTGACCGCATTCAGCTCGCGGTAGTCAATACATAGTCGGAGACTACCGTCCTTCTTCTTCACGAAGAGAACCGGTGCTCCCCAGGGTGATACGCTCGGGCGTATAAACCCTTTGTCTAGAAGGTCTCTTAACTGTTCTTTCAATTCGGTCATTTCTGCAGGTGCCATGCGGTACGGTGCCCTGGCAATGGGACCGGTACCTGGCAAAAGGTCAATTTCAAATTCCACTGCTCTCGGTGGTGGCATGCCGGGTAGCTCCTTAGGGAATACATCGGGATATTCGGATACAATGGGTACTTCATCACTGAACTCTGGATCTCTCTCCAGGTCTTGTACATAGCACAGATACACCTCTTGGCCCTTTCTGAGCTCCCGGTACATAGCCATGGCGGATATGAGTGTGGTAGAAGGCTCTCTCGGTTTCTGGCGGTAAGATACAGTAACCCCAGAAGGACTCTTGAGCAGCAAACGATGCTCGGCGCAGAGGATTCTACCCTTGTGCCGCTCCAACCAATTCATTCCAATGATTAAGTCGAATCCCAATCCATTGAATTCGATGAAGGAAATGGGAAACGATTCGCCTTTGATTTGGATTGTGGCTGATTGATAATACTTGGTGCACTTTACTCGCTCCTTTGATGGGAGAGTAACCATGAAATTCGGTAGCTCATCCGCATCTAGCTTCAACCTCTTCACGAAAGATGGTGATACGAAAGTGTGAGAGGCGCCGAAGTCGAATAATACATTGGCATCAATGCCATTTACTAGGAAGGTTCCCGTCAAGATGGTGCCGCTCTTGCCGGCTTGTGCTTCGTTGAGGATGCTCAGGTTACCTTCGGTACCGAGTCCACAACCTATTGGATTCACAATTGGATAAGTATTGATGGTGGACACAAGTGGAATTAAATCAACACTACTCTTTATTGGTAAACCAACCATCATACATACCGTGTCTCTAATACACGTTACTAATAGATTACATGATACTAGGAATTTAATACTTTCTAAAGGTAAGGTTCAGGCGTCCTGGTTTCATGTGTGTGGCATTGATTATTGCCGGCAGTGCCGTATTCAACTTGATCTTGTTGATCCCGTGATACAGCATCCTAGAGTTTCCACCCATGATTAGGACATCTCCTGATCTCAATACCAATTTCTCTGCGAGGTCCACACGCTTCTGCTCGCTATACAGGAATACGGTGTCACCACCAATGGACCAAGACACTACGGGCACTCCTTGATCAAGAGATTCCGCTGTCTCGTCCTTGTCTTGGTGTAACCCAAGTTGTCCTTCTTTCTCATAGAAGTTGACGATACAGAGATCCGCTTCAAGTGCGGGGATCGGTTCAGGTTCACATTGTTGTGCAAGTTTTACTGCTTGTGTGACGAGTGTCTGAAACTCTGGTGGTATTGTCGGTGGCGTCGCTCCATCTTGTGTTCGTGTCTCCTGGTATGTCTTGGTATAAGGATTCCAGTCCTTTCCCAAGCACATCATCTTCAGCTTCATCTTCGCTCCACCTGGGAATTCAGGTGTGTAAAATCCACCTTGACCCGTTCCTAGCTTGTTGCATCGTCGGATGATTGAAATTTGTGCTTCGGGTGTCAGGTATCCCTTTAATAAGATCATACCTGGTCGGATGACCTGACACTGTTCATTGGTGTAGTCGTGGTTGGTGATGTCGATCTCTTCTTGATTCAAGTTTACCGGTATCGGGTAACAGATACTAAAGCTTCCTATGGTTACAATTTTCATTCACGGTGAGTACTAGTTTAACTAATTCATTTCATGCTCAACATACACTTCTATTCAGTTACTCATGCGTTCATTCATACGATTACTCTAATACTTAGTCATGCTTCTCAAGGATTAATGAAAAATTAATTTAGGGGATTTCTTTTATTAAACCTTTAATAATACTATTAAGTATTAAATTACTATATGGAATTATGAATATTAAATTGTTATATGGAATTATAAATATTAAATTATTATATGGAATTATGAATATTAAATTATTATATGGAATTATGAATATTAAATTAATATAAGGGGTTGTGAAATTTATTTAGGGGTTTTCTCCTAATTATTATATATTATTTTATAGTATTATGAATTTAATAATAAGATTTATAAGTCAATAAATCTTGGGGAAATTTCTAAACACTCCAAATATATTATAAAGATTTTAGGAAGTGTTGGAACATGGTTTTGAAACATAAAAGTCAATATAAAATTCTAGAAACCTTAAAGCTTATTAAGCCTTGCTAGAGTTGACTTTTTGAGAATGGTCAAACTAGCCCATGAAACCTATACCAATAAATAGGTTATGGAAAACCATGAAGATCGATAAAAAGAACGTCAAAAACGGATCGTCCTAGCCAAAGTTATGCTAGTTTGAAGTTTAGAGCCAAATTTTTATAATGCCACGTGTCAGCCTCTCGTGCGCCCCAACACTTAGTCAATTCCATCTCCTTGTTTTTCTCCAACAATCATCCGATTTTGACCTAACTTGTGACGGCTATATCTCACTCGTTACTTCGAATTTCCCAGTGTCGTCTCTCTATTCTTTTCTCCTTAATTCCCTCTTTACAACCATAACTCATACAAGCCCTAACTCATTCTACATCGACGGGAAAGTTGATCCAAAGTTGCCAGCTTTCGAGTTCGTAACCCAGATTCCAGTTTCATTCGATTTCAGGTAAAGTTCGTCTTGCCATAACTTCCTCGTCTTTCAACCAAATTTCGATTTCTTTAGCTCGTTGTGTAGCCCTTTAATCCCACTACAACTTCTATGTTGATGACCAAGGCTGATTCATAACCTATTGGGATAGAGAGACGTCTAAAGATCTTGATTCAACCACTGCATAAAATCATACCGAACCCGAAGGCATAACTCATGCTTTCGACTTTATTTCTTCCTGTGTGTTGCGAGTTAGGATAAGTTCTTGTTATCAAGGTGTAGATCTACATCTCTTCTTTCGATTGAGACAAATAACAAAGCCTAAATCGATCTGTATTGTAAATCCTAGATCCGCAAAGTTGGTACCGCGAACAGGCCGGTTCGAAAACGTTTCCAGAAAACCGAAATCTCTTTGCCCCGTTCTTGCAATTCCCGGTGAGTTTTCCTAAAATTCTTCCGATGATGCTAAACTAATCTTCATTGTCGACCAAACCCATGTTGCAATTTCCCCTATTATGCATTAGATTAAGAGAATTTGAAAGATTAAAATTCAAAACGAAAATAAACCTAACTTTCGAACCCAGAATCGAATTGGTTGAATACTGCATTATAATTGGGGATATTGACATCATTAGAACCGGAATTTGATTACGAATCCATAGAAACAAGAATCACTCGATTTCGTTCTGTGGATTAGGAGTTATACGAGATTTAGTACTCGATCTGTTGAATATCTTCGCTGATGAACTCGATGTACAGGGGCCGTCCGATCTCGTTTTAAGAGATTGGACGGCCGAGATTAAAACATTCCAGAATTTAGTTTATAAGGGTTTTAATAAATTCCAGTAAATAGTCTTAACTTGTTGGGTTAATTTAAATATCTTCCCGAAGGTATTTTGACTTTAAATCTTAACCATAGGTTCCTTATTTTATCTAGTTTATATTGATGTAAATTATTATGGTTTTGGAGTTTTTAAACATAAGTTATGATTTTTACAAGTTACGGGTTTTCTGGAATTATTTGGCTAAATTAAAAGATATTTTTATGAAATAAAAATTTTATAATATGTCTAAAATGTTATAGTTACTGTATATTAAGTTTGGGAATTTTTGGGCAACGGGAAAAGGTTTTAAAAATTGTGTTTGTGAGTTTTCCATAAGAATAACCTATAATATATGGTTTTTAATGTAATCAAAAATTAAAGTATAGTTGATTAATGAATTTTATAGGTTGGGGAAAATATAATAAGACCAATTAACATTTAATACAGTATGTTTATAAATATTTTGGGTATTAACTTTAAGTGAGGTAAAAATTGTTACATATATTTATATATATATTTAATGAGAGAAATAAATAGAAACTTATGTTAATCAAGGAATTTAACTAAACTACATTTTATTTATTATATATAATATGGAAGCTAATATGTTTAACTAAAACTAAGGGAAATACTCTATTTTATAAACCATAAATCAGTTGTGGATATGTCTAAAAGATATTGAATATAATTAAATACAATAGAATTTCTTAAAGAATGTTCTGGATAAATCTTGATATATGTGGATATATATATATATATATGTATATAAATACAATAAAATAGATAAAGGAAATAACATTCCTTGTGAGAAATGTAATAGGAAGGATATATATATATATACGATAAATAAATAAATAAATAAAAGGAATAAAATACCTTATAGAAAATATAATATGAAGGAATTAATGAGTTAAACTAAACCTCTACATGATAATGAAAGAATATTATATGAGGTGGTATTAATTTATGGTTATAGGTTGAGTTTTTAGTTATCTTTGAGTTTCTAAGATTTATATAAACCGTATTTAAACACATGTATTTATTTAGTCAATAACCACAATGTAAATCTATAATTTTGTTAAGAAATTAATAAGTTGAAATTTAGGAATATTTGTAATTGGTCTACATAAAGGGTTACACAAATAGATCTTATTATAAATTAATAATAAAATGAATGAAATACTTTTACATTTAAATGTTCTTATTATATAAACAATAGTAAAATAAATGAGTTACTTGTACATCTAAATGTGAAGAGGATAAATAAGTCTAGATTTAATTATTTCTTAATATTTATAGTATTGAGTAATAACTTAATATTTTAAGATAAAATCATTAAAAGGGATTATGATATAAAACTACATTAAACCATGATTAGGAATTTAATCTAAATAATAATCCTTAAGTTTCTTACAACTAGTTAAGCCATATAAATACATTTAACACCAATATTCAGGATGTGAGTTTATAGTTAAGTAATGTATTTAGTAGTTAGAATTTATAAGGAGGTTTGTAAATAGAAATTAGATACTTAAAATCTTTAAACCTTTATTTAGATGAAATTAGGTTACATAAGAGATTATATTGATTTACCTTTTGACACTGGAAATATTAATGTGTCATTTGAATATAAGGTATGGAGATTGTTCAGAATATATTATCTTATTAAGTAATTGACAATTTCACTTACGAACCAGAATTTAATTCTTTGATAAATTCTACCTCATGCTAAGATATAATGTTCATCCTAAATACAATAAAGGGAATTGATTTATTAAGTTATTCTTTTGAAACTTTAGGTTTTGTAAACAATATAAAATGTATTTAAGACTTGAGTTTAACGAAGTTTAATATAAAAGGATTATACATGGTCTATAGAGAGAATGTGTGTAAAAGTAAAAACAGTTAGGGAATTAAATGTAAGTAAGGATATATAAAAGGTTATCTTAAGACACCTTATTATAAAGTTATGGTTAAGTAAATAATATACCTTGTGGATACTAAATGTGAGAGTTCGATAAGTTTGAGTAAACTATAATATGGTTATTTCAAGATGAGAAGTAATTTAACAACTTATGACAAGATTAATAGATGGTTGTAGTTAAAGGCCATTCTGAACTAAAGATAAGATAATTGAGTTTAGTAGCTCAAATAAGTTATACTAAAATGCATCTACAACACTACGATTTCAGTATACGGGATGTAGATCTTAATAAAGTTAAGGGGGAAGACTTAGTTATAATGGATTATCTAGTAGATATTGATAAAGATACATAGTCAATAAATTGTGAAATAATAGTATAGTATTCTAAGATAAACCCATCATTGGTCATAACATGATGTATGTCCTAAAGTAAGAAAAAAGTATTGAGCTTAAGAATTGTTATTGAAATTCTAAGATTGATTGAATAACGTATAATGCACTTATGTTATAAAGGGCTTTAATGTGAGAATTATGGTTGGGTATGGGTAAAGTGGATAAGGGTGGAACAATTAACAAGTGTTAATAAAATACATTCCTTGGTCTTACAACCTTGAGTTATACAACATTCTAAGACAAGTCAAAGGTTATTCATAGCATTTAAGTGAGGGCTTAAAAGACAATTGATGATAGCTCAGGTTACAACCTTGAGTTTTTTTTTTGACCGGACCGGACTTGCGACCGACCTTGCAAGTCCGGTCCATTCTAGTAGCTCAGGTTACGGAAATTCTTCTGGCCGACCGACCTTGCAAGTCCGGTCCCAAGCTCGGTCCATTCCAGTAAGTTTTGGTTTCGAAATACTGGAGTCGACCGACCTTGCAAGTCCGGTCCCAAGGTCGGTCCATTCCAGTAAGTTTCACCACAAGCGAATTTTAGCCCGACCGACCTTGCAAGTCCGGTCGCAAGGTCGGTCCATTCCAGTAGCTTACTCGACGGAAAATTTTTGAGTCGACCGACCTTGCAAGTCCGGTCGCAAGGTTGGTCCATTCCAGTAGCTTACAGACGGGAGAATTTTCTAGTCCGACCGAACTTGCAAGTCCGGTCGCAAGTCCGATCGATTCCAGAAGCTTTCCCGTCTTTGTAAATCTGGGCTCGACCGACCTTGCAAGTCCGGTCCCAAGGTCGGTCCGCCCTAGTATTTGCATTTTAATTTCTGTTTTCAGTCCTCTCTTTTACCCATTACTTCCCCATTGTTCCTACTGAAATACCCCAAACCTTGATATGTGGTTTAAATATCAAATTATGGTATGTAAAGGCTAAAAAGTGCCTTAGTAACATCAGTGAACAATTTAAACCATAATAAATGCAATAAAAGCATTAAGACACAGTTTGAGCAAAAACATGCTCTAAGCTATGAGTGAACTTGGTTAGGACCCAAAGAGCCTACCAAGACTTGATAACATTTAATTATGATTTAATAAGGCTAAATAAGTCCTTAGGAAACTTTGGTAGACAATGAAACCAAACAAAACACAAGGTAATACCTTAAAGTCAATATGAGCAAAAATGTGCTCTAAGCTTGGGATGAATGTGTATAAGACCTAATGGTCATACCTATACCTTATTTATATGTTAATGAACATATTAAATCAATTACTAAAAAAACCAAGCTTGAAAACAAGTTAAACACAAAATGTGCTTTAAGGAGTCTTAAAGCACGTTTTTGAAAAATTGTCTTGTAAATGAGTTTGAATGGCTAAATGTCCATCATTACTCTTTAATTAACATGTGTACTATATAGTATCACATTTGGGTGGCCATATTAGGGGAAATCAAAAATTTCACTTCTATGTGCCTTAGTTTGTGAATAGTAATTTTATAGCTAGTTTGTAACATATAATGTATAAGTGATTAAGTTGGTCAACAAAGACCAAAACACCCTTCTATTAAAATGGGGGCCGGTTTTTTCAAGGTGTGACTCACCACATTTGAACAAATAAGTAAGTTAAGTAATGACAAAGCAAAAGTACTATTATTTTTAGCTTAAATATCTCCAAAAGTAAGTGTTATCCTCATTCTCTCTTGTCCTTCCTCCATTTCACACGGTTCCAACTCCTTCTTCTCTTCTTCTTGTTTCTCTCGGTAATATATCACCACAACCATGGAAGTCCATCTTGACCACATGTAAAACTAGCTCACTTAATCAAATCAAAAACAAACACCACCATTCTTAGTTAAGCCAAGCTCTACAATCTTGTCCTTTCAAAACTTCAAAACCTCCATTTCGGTGCCAAGAGAAACACCATGGGAGGAGCTTGAGCTCACCTTTTACATATTCATGTCTCCTTTGCTTCAAGGTAAGGAAACTCAAAGAAAATCCATGTTTCCTCCATGTTTTCATGTTGTCCGAAAATTCACCTCACCATGGTGTGTTTATCTGCTTGTTTAGCTACATTTGAATCTTCCAAGGGCTAGGAGGAGTCTCCTCTCTTGATACTCATTCAAGCTCTCTTTCCATTCCAAGGTAAAACAAACATTTAATGCCTTAACAAATATATGTAACTAGGGTTTACAATGAGATGAAGCTTTAGCTTGAATACTCATTATGTTGTTTGTACAATGTATAGAACTTGACAGGAATCAAGTACCCCCACCGGTTTGTAAGGAAACAAGAAAGAAGTTGTGAGGAAAAAAGAGGTAAAAAACTATCTCAATGTAGTTTAAATGCCTTAGGGAATTGAGCTTATAAATGCTTATTAAACATACCTAAAGAGCAAATGGTGAATGACCTAGTAAAATGCTCTCAAGGAGTTTATTAAAGGAATATGTACTGGGGTGTATTTGCAGGTCAAAGGCATTATTATGTGGGAAATTCAGTGTTTAAGGTTTATGCAATTTAAGGGCCTAAGAGCCATGCATTTAAGGGCCTAAGTGCCAAGCAATTTAAGTTATGCTATATGTGATTGTAGTGCTTAATGTGTGAAGTTTGTGTATAAAATGTGTTTGATGGATTTTAGTGTCTTGAATGAATTAAGGAAAACCTAAGTGTTTGGATGTGGGTATATACTAGAGAAGCTATGGCCAAATTTGGGAAATGGTAAGAAGTTCTAAGTGTTGTAAGTGAGTTTTTTTGTGAACATGGAAGGATAAAGGTGAATGAATGTTTACTTGAGAGGGAAACATGTATTAAAGTGATTAAGAGTGATGCAAGGATTTAGGCATTATCTTGGAAGTTTTAGAAATCTATGGGTGTTCTTAAGATGTATTTAAGTCTTGGAGGAGTTTGCTTAAGGTTAGGTAATGTTGATGTTCAAGGAACAAGTGATGTTTAGGTATGATGTGAAAAGGAGATTTAGTCAGTAAGAAAAGAAGTTGAGGGATGATGATAAGGTGTAGAGGAAACACCTGGTATTGTGGTCATTATAGGTGAAATGCCACCTAGAAATCATAAGGAGAAAACATTGTGAGTGTTAGGAATTTGTGGAGATATAAGTAAAGGTTTAAGGAATTAGGAGAAATATTTTGTGAGTGTTTAAGAGTATCTTAAGGTGTGTTTGAAGTGCCAAATGATGTGAGAACACATTAAGAGGCCTTAGGAGAAATTTGGTGAAGAATTGCAAGTTTGGGTAAGTTTAGGAGGCGACCGACCCAGGGGCCGACCCAGTTTGTGGGTCGGTCGAGCCTCTGTTAAATGTTAAGAATGTGTTCGGTAATGGTCCGACCCAAAAGGGTGGGTCGGACATGGGTCGGTCGGTCAAGTTTCAAAGGTGGAAAAATGTTCGCACATGGACCGACCCAGAATGGTGGTCGGACGTGGGTCGGACGGGCATGTTTGTAAGGAAGTAAAAGGGGTCTGTAATGGACCGACCCAGCTGTGGGTCGGTCGGTGGGTCGGTCGGACCAAAAACATGGTTTAAGGTTATGGAATGATATGTGATGATGGGGATTGGTATGTAATGATGTTATAAGAATGTTAAGGACATGTTAGGGGAGAGTTTTAATGACACCTAAGTGGGTCAAAAGTTGTATTAAAATGTGAGAGTAAAACAAGTTAAAAATGTTAAGTTATGTAACTAAGTTAACGGGGAAAAATTAAGCATTGACATTAAATGATCAAGCAAACCCCGATGTTAATGAAAACACGTGTGATGTTAACAGTTGTTCGAGAATTGCTCGAGGAACATATATGGACAGGATAAGTGGACTCCGGTGACAGGTATGGTTTCTTGCAACCTGCGTCCTACCGGATTACACCGGCTTGTATGCCAATGTGTTTTCTGTATGTTTGCCACGTTATAAGATAAAACATGTAATGAGTTTACAGTAATTCATATATGTGGCGTGTTCAACTCCGATACCATTTAACCTCGGCAGTGTTAACCTTAGTTAACTGAGTCTAGGATCACATGAGAGTTCGGTATTCGGAGTAAACGACCCGAACCATGGGACGTACTAACCACGGCTATGCGTGTGTTAATTGTGTGTTATGTGTATGTGAATGTAGGGATCTCCCTTGTATGTTTAACCCAGTTGTAATACGGTATGAGTTGTTATGTGACAGGCTCCATAGTGGGGTTCTAAGTTTTGTCTAAAGTAAGTATGTACTAACAGTAGTGAGGAATCCGGTTTGACCGGTCGCGCGTTGTTTGGGAAAGGGTATCCTTTTAGCCTTACCCTTCTCTTTGTTATGGTTGTTTCCCTCACGGGTTATGATCTCCCATTAGCTTACTCCAAGCTTGGCTATTCTGACTTATGATCGGTTTAGGGGGAACATGTGTTTGTGTGGTGTGTTAGGGCCTCCAAACCCGAACCGCCTTAACTTAAGTTACTCGTCCAACTATTAGGACGGTAATGAGTGTTGTTGTTATTGTATAACGAGCTTATCATGAGACTGGCAACATTCTCTAGGCTCACCAGTGTGTAAACAATGTTTGGGTCGGTTCCTAAGCGAACCATTCCCGTTGTGTTATGTGTTTTGTTGTGATGCAGTATTCATTGCGGCATTATGTTGTGTACGTAGAACGTGCAAAGTGTTGTTAAGTGTTGTATGTAGTGTATGTTGTAGGTTGTATAATGTGGAGTGTGTTGTATAATGTGGAGTGTGTGGATCATGGATATGATTTCCAGTTTGTGATAAGAGACGTTTAAGGATAACCCGATTTAAGGGTATGTGTCGTCTATTAAGGAAGTAGCTCCATTAGAGGAGGAACACTCTAGGGATGATGAATACCATGGGTGACTTGTTGTGTAGGATGTATTATCCGAATGAAGAGCCCATTGAGGCGAAATGTTAAGTGTTGTGTGTTTATTGTCACATGCATGATTTAAATATAATCAACTGCATGCTAAGACGACAATTAGTTGTGCGTGGCCCGGTAGCATGTGGCTGCGGGATTACCATACCAGCAAAGGTGCTGAGCCCCTTGGGGCCACCCCTTTCTCTTCTTTTCCTATTTCAGGTACGAAGTGCTGGAAGCCGTTCGAGAGTAGGACGGGTAGTCATTGTACATGGGTAAACTTTTAAGTGTATGTATACAGTAGGTGTAGTAAGACCGATATTGTTGTCGGCACCAGTTTATAATACTCGGTATAGTTGATAAGGTGTATGTTGTTGTTGTTGTTAATGGAAAGGGATACTAATGTATAGTTGCTCGGGAATTTAGCCCATCAGACCGGTACATTGTGTATGTATTAGCCTTGTTAGCCACATGGGTGGCTAACGGCGTGTAACACCAACAAGTTAAGTAATGTGATGAGGTTGTTCTTCCGCTGCAGTTTGTTGTAAGTATGTTAATGTTGGATGGGGTGTTACAAAAAGTGGTATCAGAGCGAAGTATCGCTCTGATGACTGAATTACCGAGCTTAGGAAGTACCGAGTTAGGATTTTAGTGCTTTGGGTTAAGGGTTGAGTGATAGCGTGAGAGATACGCTAGTTAGGAACTACCAGTGACTACTGGAAACCTACAATATCCTTCCCACCCTCCACAATCCCTGTTGTATAACTTGGGAAACAACGCCAGAGAGATGGAAGTCCTCTCTTACTCGGGAATACCCGATCTGGCTGTTATTAAACACCTTTAGGGTACGGAGAACCTGTCACACGGTAGATCCCGAAAATTGGGAATCCCGGAGACGGTCTCCATCTGAATAATGTTAACCGCATTTCATAGCAATGAATGAAGGATCTTGTGTATTGGGGAATAGAATTTCCGGCAACCTGGGTCGACATGCAAAGCAGTCGAGAATAACCAGCTTGCAACGCACCTACCATGCAACAGGCAAGAAATGGATTAATAACACCCGAGACAAGTGTCTACGGAACCACAGTTGATAAACAAAACACCAGCGGTATACCAACCGACAAAGGAACTACAACGTAGTGCCCAAACAAGAGACAAGTCTCAGTAACCACGACAAGTGCGTGGAACGGGCTGTAAAGAGAATACGACACAAAGAAAAAGGGGGTCTCCCAGAATGGGAAATACCCTAGTTAATGATTATTATGTGAATACAGTGAGAAGTCACCTAGACAAGTTATTATCAAGACAGTAAGACCAGTGAGGGCCAACAAGGCCACTGATGACAGTGCGGGTAAAAACAATACCACAACCGGTATGTGTTAAACTGATAACCAGTTAGCATGGCGCACTTGCCATAGCAAGTGCTGCTATAACAGGGCTATTCGGGAAATTTATAACTATTACAAATACTTGGAGAAGTACAATAAAGTTAAATGTGATTGTCATAACAATGGAAGGGCCTATTAGCCTAACCTCTGTAATTGTAAGTACACCAGTCAGCAAGAAGCTAGACTTGGTTAAGGTAAGAAGATGTTGTGAAACCATGAAAATTTTTCTTTAAACCCAGATTTATTCAAACCCTTTTCTTTTCAAAACCAGATTTTCTTTCAAACCAACACTTCTTTCCAACCTTCTTTTTAACCAAACCAGTAAAACCAAGGACAGTTGACAAGGATACAACAATGGATAAACTTTCCCTCGATTAAGTTCGGGAAGCAGGGAATGAATATTGTCACGGGACAATATAAGGGAGTTGACAACAGAATACTTCACCTAGGCGTGTGACGGACACTACAAGTGTACCAACTGTGTTGTGGGACGACCGCACTCCGATAGGAGCATGTGGGCCTGACAGACCTACTTATGGGTTAGTTGGGTAAGTAGCAATGTATCAGTAAGATACCCCATATATGTATACGAGTAGGTCCGAAACACGGGAAGTAGTCGACTCCGTCTACGGTCAGCAGTATAAATCAACAAGAGCTAAGGATTACAAGGAATAGTTGAAGTCAAGGAACTCAGTTAAGTTAACGAGACTAAAAGGATTAGTGAACTCCTTTCAAGGAAATGTTTAAGAGTTAGGAAGTGCGATGGGCACAAACTGTTATGTAAAGACACCACATAGGTCTTAAGGATCCTTAGGGATAAACATTGTAGCTGGAACGGTGACCCAGCTTGTATATGGCAAGCAGATGCCTAATGTGGACACATTAATGTGCAATGAACGGGATGAAATTCCCAGAATGAGTACCTACACTACCAGGAAATGTTAATCTTCACAGAAGAAGATAATAACCGGTAAAGAACGCGAAAGGCGTAGCTAACGGAATGTACCAATAAGTGTGAGCCAAATGTAAAGGCGTAACTTAACAACACCCAGGAGCAATCCTTGAAGGGTGTTCACATCAACAATTGTTGAATGAAATGCATGACAGAAGCACAAGGGTTGAAACTAACACACAGTTTAGACATAAGTTGTCAGGAGACGGACTGACAAACCTAAGGGGCATCCCATGAGAGGAAACGAAATGCAACGACTTTGTCGTGGAGCTCAATATAATATTCAAACCATGTAATGTTGTACAGAGAAGTACATATGCGTGGACAGCCTACAGTGAGCCCAGCTCAAGGCAAACAAGGCTCATAAGCCATAAGCAATTGATTGTAGAAGGTTGTGTTGTATAAGCGAATAGAGTGGTAAAGGAACCACTGCATTAAGAGGGGGGATACCTCTCGAAATTGTGACACCGCAGGAGCGGTAGTTATATGAATCAAGTTCAAGAAATGTGTTAAGGATGGACGATGTTATTAATGAAAGAGAGTAATTAGCTTAGTAGTATGTGTATAAGGTGAAACACCGAGCTGAATAATGCCGGCTTGTGACTCGAATGATCGATGCTCAAGGAGCATTCAGTGGTCATCCAAATGAGGGATGAACCATAATGTGAATAATGTAAGTTTATGTGCGGAAGTTGAGGTGACAGTAGATACGATATAAGCTGATGTTATACAGGGAGTAAGAGCACGGTGCGCAACAAGCGACCGTTGTATAAATGTTGTTAAACGATAATGTAACAGATAAAACCAGTTAAGAGTTAAACTCAGTGGAGATGCAAGATAAGTGATGTTAAACAAACTGAGCAATAAGCAGTGGTGGTACTGTGTGATGAGGAACTCAGTTGTGAATTCCATGGCGAATCGCATAAGGGATTTACTGTCGAGAGTTTACGCCTCTGCACTCTGTATGACTGAGTGTTTTGGTATTGCACTTGCGCAGTAATGAACGAGTGGGATAGCTAGGAATTGGAAACATGTTGATTGTGGACAAATAATGTTATAATGGCCGATGCATAGGAAATGCAAGGCCGCACCAATAAAAAGTACTTGTACAAAACCAGACATGGAAATATGATTAACAGTAAGTGACTACAGTAGCACTAACTGCCAAATATCGGTATGGAATATACCACAAAGGTTGTAAATAGCTGAGAGAGCACTACACACTAGGTAGTAGCTCAAACTCAACCGACAGTAAGTCGGAAGGGAAAAAGTCAATCATTGTGAAATACATAACTGTATACACAGTAAATGGTTATGGAAGTGGATAGAAAGTTTATAACTCACCGAATTCGCTAACGGTAAAAGATACCACGCGTCGGTTGAGAAACCATTGTCACCAAGATAAGGGTGATAATTGGGGATATACAATACAGTAAGAATAACAAAAGGGAGCAATTAAGCTCTACAGTTATTAGAGTCTCGCAGCAGAAACTAGTGAACCATGATTCAAATGTACAACGTGAATAACGTATATGAGTGGATGGCTAATTATTAACGCCTAAAAGCCTCACAGGCCAGGACCGAAACCGGTTATGAGTTATAACTCCAATGCGAATTCTTGGTTTAGGAACTAAACCGCCAATATGGTTAAGATCCTCTAATCAGAATCCATTGTGTAATAGACCGCGTGGAAGTTAAAACACTTCGCGACGGCAGAACATTTAAGCCAATGTTTAGTGATTGATTACGTGGGCGTAATCCCTTTAAGGGGGTAGAGCGCAAAACCACTTGGTGTATATTACCGTACAAGTGTACGTAGTGTATGTGACTCATATTGTGCATAGCACAAAATTATTGTTTGTTTTGATGATTGGTGTGTGTGTTACGTAAACATACACATTCATTCATGGATGAATTGTGGTAATTGCGCACAGATGATGCGAATACCATTGTGATAAGTGTGTGTGTTTGTTAACAGTTGTGTGTGATAGTACAAGTGTGGGGAGTAGAGAAACTCCCGGGGGAATAAAGCCCCGACAGTGTATAAATGTAAAATCGGTGTGTTGTATTCTGATAAAATATATGTATATATATATATGTATACTTAATAGTGATGCATGAAAGGGCATGATACCGACATAGAACCTAGTGAGAATAAGATTCCCTAGGCAACAGGATTAAAAGTGAATGGAGGTAACTGATAGAGGAGTTCTATCCTTTGGAGATGTTGTGATCATGACTAGAATGATTCAAAAGATAGAAAATTGGAAATGAGTGACTTACTTGATGCTTGAAAATGAAGTGGGAGGTGGAACTTGATTTGCATGTGATCAAGGGAAGCCGAACACAAATTGGGGTGGAAGGATAGTTCAACACTGATGCTGATCACATCAGGGTTGGATGACTCTTGAAACTCCCTATAAGTGGTCACGAATAACCACGCTAATAAAAGAAGCAAAGAGCTTAAGTTGGACTTGGAGTTGTGTGTGTTTTCAAAAGGATTTTAAATTGGTATTTATAAAACGTTGGTGGATACTTTACATAATTAAAGTCTTCTTACTTAACCTCACAAGGAAATTTTAAACTTATGTGATTGTTTTAATCTCCTAAAGGCACGGGGACGGAAGGTGTCCATCGCGACCGTGTTCTGCGGGATCACAGTGTATATCAAGGATATTTTTGATTGCTATACATGCTCTGACATGTTGTGTGGTATGTGTAATGAATGTTGTTTTGACTTGGATTTCCTAAAGTGTATACTATCAAGGCCTATGAGTCTAAATGTGTGGTGTTACATAGACCTATGTGTCTAAAGACTGTTATGTTACCAGGACCTATGTGTCCAAATGTTGTTATGTTACCCAAGACCAGTGAGTCAAAGGGGTTGTTATGTATGTGTAAGTGTTGTTAAGATACCCGGACCATAGAGTCCGAGGTTATCATGTGGATATGTTATGTTATGTGTGGATGTGAATGTGTTGCCCGGACCATCAAGTCCGAGGTTGTGATGTAAAGTGTGTTTGGTTATGGAAGTTTATTTCCAAGTGATTACGGTGTTCTAATCTAATGATGTGTGAAAAGTGTGAACTTCGAGGACGAAGTTCTTTTAAGGGGGGTAGATTGAAATACCCCAAACCTTGATATGTGGTTTAAATATCAAATTATGGTATGTAAAGGCTAAAAAGTGCCTTAGTAACATCAGTGAACAATTTAAACCATAATAAATGCAATAAAGCATTAAGACACAGTTTGAGCAAAAACATGCTCTAAGCTATGAGTGAACTTGGTTAGGACCCAAAGAGCCTACCAAGACTTGATAACATTTAATTATGATTTAATAAGGCTAAATAAGTCCTTAGGAAACTTTGGTAGACAATGAAACCAAACAAACACAAGGTAATACCTTAAAGTCAATATGAGCAAAAATGTGCTCTAAGCTTGGGATGAATGTGTATAAGACCTAATGGTCATACCTATACCTTATTTATATGTTAATGAACATATTAAATCAATTACTAAAGAAAACCAAGCTTGAAAACAAGTTAAAACACAAAATGTGCTTTAAGGAGTCTTAAAGCACGTTTTTGAAAAATTGTCTTGTAAATGAGTTTTGAATGGCTAAATGTCCATCATTACTCTTTAATTAACATGTGTACTATATAGTATCACATTTGGGTGGCCATATTAGTGGGAAATCAAAAATTTCACTTCTATGTGCCTTAGTTTGTGAATAGTAATTTTTATAAGCTAGTTTGTAACATATAATGTTATAAGTGATTAAGTTGGTCAACAAAGACCAAAACACCCTTCTATTAAAATGGGGGCCGGTTTTTCAAGGTGTGACTCACCACATTTGAACAAATAAGTAAGTTAAGTAATGACAAAGCAAAAGTACTATTTACTTTTAGCTTAAATATCTCCAAAAGTAAGTGTTATCCTCATTCTCTCTTGTCCTTCCTCCATTTCACACGGTTCCAACTCCTTCTTCCTCTCTTCTTCTTGTTCTCTCTCGGTAATATATCACCACAACCATGGAAGTCCATCTTTGACCACATGTAAAACCTAGCTCACTTAATCAAATCAAAAACAAACACCACCATTCTCTTAGTTAAGCCAAGCTCTACAATCTTGTCCTTTCAAAACTTCAAAACCTCCATTTCGGTGCCAAGAGAAACCACCATGGGAGGAGCTTGAGCTCACCTTTTTACATATTCATGTCTCCTTTGCTTCAAGGTAAGGAAACTCAAAGAAAATCCATGTTTCCTCCATGTTTTCATGTTGTCCGAAAATTCACCTCACCATGGTGTGTTTATCTTGCTTGTTTAGCTACATTTGAATCTTCCAAGGGCTAGGAGGAGTCCTCTCTTGATACTCATTCAAGCTCTCTTTCCATTCCAAGGTAAAACAAACATTTTAATGCCTTAAAACAATATATGTAACTAGGGTTTACAATGAGATGAAGCTTTAAGCTTGAATACTCATTATGTTGTTTGTACAATGTATAGAACTTGACAAGGAATCAAGTACCCCACCGGTTTGTAAGGAAACAAGAAAGAAGTTTGTGAGGAAAAAGAGGTAAACAAACTATCTCAATGTAGTTTAAATGCCTTAGGGAATTGAGCTTATAAATGCTTATTAAAACTACCTAAAGAGCAAATGGTGAATGACCTAGTAAAATGCTCTCAAGGAGTTTATTAAAGGAATATGTACTGTTGGGTGTATTTGCAGGTCAAAGGCATTATTATGTGGGAAATTCAGTGTTTAAGGTTTATGCAATTTAAGGGCCTAAGAGCCATGCATTTAAGGGCCTAAGTGCCAAGCAATTTAAGTTATGCACTATATTGTGATGTAGTGCTTAATGTGTGAAGTTTGTGTATAAAATGTGTTTGATGGATTTTAGGTGTCTTGAATGAATTAAGGTAAAAACCTAAGTGTTTGGATGTGGGTATATACTAGAGAAGCTATGGCCAAATTTGGGAAATGTGTAAGAAGTTCTAAGTGTTGTAAGTGAGTTTTGGTGAACTAGGAAGGATTAAAGGTGAATGAATGTTTACTTGAGAGGGAAACATGTATTAAAGTGATTAAGAGTGATGCAAGGATTTAGGCATTATCTTGGAAGTTTTAGAAATCTATGGGTGTTCTTAAGATGTATTTAAGTCTTGGAGGAGTTTGCTTAAGGTTAGGTAATGTTGATGTTCAAGGAACAAGTGATGTTTAGGTATGATGTGAAAAGGAGATCTAGTCAGTAAGAAAAGAAGTTGAGGGATGATGATAAGGTGTAGAGGAAACACCTTGGTATTGTGGTCATTATAGGTGAAATGCCACCTAGAAATCATAAGGAGAAAACATTGTGAGTGTTAGGAATTTTGTGGAGATATAAGTAAAGGTTTAAGGAATTAGGAGAAATAGTTTTGTGAGTGTTTAAGAGTATCTTAAGGGTGTGTTTGAAGTGCCAAATGATGTGAGAACACATTAAGAGGCCTTAGGAGAAATTTGGTGAAGAATTGGCAAGTTTGGGTAAGTTTAGGAGGCGACCGACCCAGGGGCCGACCCAGTTTGTGGGTCGGTCGAGCCTCTGTTAAATGTTAAGAATGTGTTCGGTAATGGTCCGACCCAAAAGGGTGGGTCGGACATGGGTCGGTCGGTCAAGTTTCAAAGGTGGAAAAATGTTCGCACATGGACCGACCCAGAATGGTGGGTCGGACGTGGGTCGGACGGGCATGTTTGTAAGGAAGTAAAAGGGGTCTGTAATGGACCGACCCAGCTGTGGGTCGGTCGGTGGGTCGGTCGGACCAAAAACATGGTTTAAGGTTATGGAATGATATGTGATGATGGGGATTGGTAGGTAATGATGTTATAAGAATGTTAAGGACATGTTAGGGGAGTTTTAATGACACCTAAGTGGGTCAAAAGTTGTATTAAAATGTGAGAGTAAAACAAGTTAAAAATGTTAAGTTATGTAACTAAGTTAACGGGGAAAAATTAAGCATTGACATTAAATGATCAAGCAAACCCCGATGTTAATGAAAACACGTGTGATGTTAACAGTTGTTCGAGAATTGCTCGAGGAACATATATGGACAGGATAAGTGGACTCCGGTGACAGGTATGGTTTTCTTGCAACCTGCGTCCTACCGGATTACACCGGCTTGTATGCCAATGTGTTTCTGTATGTTTGCCACGTTATAAGATAAAACATGTATGAGTTTACAGTAATTCATATATGTGGCGTGTTCAACTCCGATACCATTTAACCTCGGCAGTGTTAACCTTAGTTAACTGAGTCTAGGATCACATGAGAGTTCGGTATTCGGAGTAAACGACCCGAACCATGGGACGTACTAACCACGGCTATGCGTGTGTTAATTGTGTGTTATGTGTATGTGAATGTAGGGATCTCCCTTGTATGTTTAACCCAGTTGTAATACGGTATGAGTTGTTATGTGACAGGCTCCATAGTGGGGTTCTAAGTTTTGTCTAAAGTAAGTATGTACTAACAGTAGTGAGGAATCCGGTTTGACCGGTCGCGCGTTGTTTGGGAGAGGGTATCCTTTTTAGCCTTACCCTTCTCTTTGTTATGGTTGTTTCCCTCACGGGTTATGATCTCCCATTAGCTTACTCCAAAGCTTGGCTATTCTGACTTATGATCGGTTTAGGGGGAACATGTGTTTGTGTGGTGTGTTAGGGCCTCCAAACCCAAACCGCCTTAACTTAAGTTACTCGTCCAACTATTAGGACGGTAATGAGTGTTGTTGTTATTGTATAACGAGCTTATTATGAGACTGGCAACATTCTCTAGGCTCACCAGTGTGTAAACAATGTTTGGGTCGGTTCCTAAGCGAACCATTCCCGTTGTGTTATGTGTTTTGTTGTGATGCAGTATTCATTGCGGCATTATGTTGTGTACGTAGAACGTGCAAAGTGTTGTTAAGTGTTGTATGTAGTGTATGTTGTAGGTTGTATAATGTGGAGTGTGTTGTATAATGTGGAGTGTGTGGATCATGGATATGATTTCCAGTTTGTGATAAGAGACGTTTAAGGATAACCCGATTTAAGGGTATGTGTCGTCTATTAAGGAAGTAGCTCCATTAGAGGAGGAACACTCTAGGGATGATGAATACCATGGGTGACTTGTTGTGTAGGATGTATTATCCGAATGAAGAGCCCATTGAGGCGAAATGTTAAGTGTTGTGTGTTTATTGTCACATGCATGATTTAAATATAATCAACTGCATGCTAAGACGACAATTAGTTGTGCGTGGCCCGGTAGCATGTGGGCTGCGGGATTACCATACCAGCAAAGGTGCTGAGCCCTTGGGGCCACCCCTTTCTCTTCTTTTCCTATTTCAGGTACGAAGTGCTGGAAGCCGTTCGAGAGTAGGACGGGTAGTCATTGTACATGGGTAAACTTTTAAGTGTATGTACAGTAGGTGTAGTAAGACCGATATTGTTGTCGCACCAGTTTATAATACTCGGTATAGTTGATAAGGTGTACGTTGTTGTTGTTGTTAATGGAAAGGGATACTAATGTATAGTTGCTCGGGAATTTAGCCCATCAGACCGGTACATTGTGTATGTATTAGCCTTGTTAGCCACATGGGTGGCTAACGGCGTGTAACACCAACAAGTTAAGTAATGTGATGAGGTTGTTCTTCCGCTGCAGTTTGTTGTAAGTATGTTAATGTTGGATGGGTGTTACACCTACACTTAATCCCCACGTTTAACACTAATTAAACCTCTTAATACACCCTAGTTCACTCCTTAACTCCTTACACAATTCTATACTAATTCACTCACATAATTTTCCAAGTTCCTTTCAACACTCACCTAGCTTCTTCTCTAGTTGCATTATGCTACAGATTTTAACACTTACACTCCTCTTCTACATCTCCCTCTTCTATTGGCATTTCTAGCACCTCTAATACATTATAACCACACTAACTATCTCTCTCAACTTACCCTCTATCTTCCTCAATCAAAATCTGTTACAACCTACATTATTCACCTAGTTTCTAACTCACTAAGTGTTCTATTCCTAGGTAAATTTTGCCATAGTCTCCCCTATATTTTTACACTCTCACCACATATTCTAGTTCACAATTCAACACCTATTTCACCTGTTTCAATAGACTCAATATACAGCTACATACACCATTCCCAAACACTAAACGCTACTAAATTTTCCTGCACACTACTTCTCATTCCCAATCTGTTTTGACAGTTTTTAAGTCTTTTAAAGGTTCAAAATACTTATGTTCTCCTACACATTACACCATTACTACACTACTAATTACAATACTCATTTTAGCTTCCTAAAAATCTGTTACATATGTATATACAAGGCTACATAAAGGAATGTAATTTACCTTGTTTCTCTTCTTCTTCTTGCCTTCTTTCTTCTTCTCTCTTACCAGTTTTGTAATCTCAATTCCTCTAACACTACAACCATTTACATATATACATTTCAATAACCATTTGAATACTAAAACTAACCCTAACCATATTCAAGCTCTAATGTAGGTTTTAGGGTTTAGAAATTATATTACCTTCCAAGAGTGCAAATGAAGCTTGGAGTGGTTCAAGAACAAGATTTCCAACTCCACCAATGAGGCCAAAATCGGCTAGAACACAAGGAGTAACAAGAGCTTAGTCTCTAAATTTCGTTTTGCCCACAAGGGCTAGAAAAAGATGGAGTTTCATGAAGATTTTTACCTCAAAACGACAAGGAGAAGGAGGTGATTCTAATGGTAGTCTTGAAGCTCCAAATGGGGTATACCCATGAAAACGAAAATGCTCTTTTCCGGATTTTGAAAAGAGGGAAGGGTTGCTCTTGAGGAGAGGAAGACTATGGTGTAATTTTTGTAATTTTTGGAAGGGTTTTGAGGGGTTTACAAGAGGAGAGAAGGTGAGGACTTTAGTGGTTCTTCATGTTCTCCATTGATGTCGCATGGAGGCAGGAGAAATAGAGAGTGAGGGAGATGGGTGTGCTTTACGTGAGTGAAGAGAAGGGAATGGGTAGAGGAGAGAGAGAATGTGAGGTAGTATAGGTTTGCTTTTCACTTTTTAATTTCTTTGTCTTTTTGCAAATGAAAAGGGAATTAATAGTGTGAGAGAGGGGCATGGAATCGGACACACACACACAGACCATGAGGGTCTTCAATTTTTATTTACAAAATTGGACACCTAAGTTTGTGTCATTTGTATTTCTACCCCACAACTTCCCGTTTTTGACAGTTTTTACTAATCTCTCGTTTTATTGATTTTATTGGTCCTAAAGCTTCACTAATATTTATTAATGATTATTTAGTTGACCAAAATTGTTACGAGTCTATTTGACCCGCTTAAAGACACGTTTTCCCGGTTACCTTGAAAAACGCGCTTTAAGGTTCGTTAATGGTTTTAATCCATTTTAAGGATCCTTTTTCTTCGGGATTTGTTCCCTAATATTTATTTAGACTTAATTAAGCTTCTAAAATTATTTATTAGCCTAATTACTCACTGTTTCTATTTACGGGGTATTTCAAGAACGAATCACTCCTTTTAGGGTGGGGATACCTCTCCTTGTTGTAAGGCCTTGAGTGGGAATAAACTCCTCGAAATGGGCTTTCACTTATTAGAGATAGAATGCAACCTACAAATAAACCTAAACTTTGAAGCAATTATCTTCAAGATAAATGATTACAATCTTACAGTATGATGCGATAACCGCCACACACCTGAATCTAAGGAACTTCTAGTGTGTTTACACCATGAAGGGGATTGAATAGAAGATGAGACGTTGAAGTAAAACGATTGAAGAATTGTGCCATCAATGGGCAATATAAGACAGCTAAAGCTACTTCGGTAGTGGAGGCCGTGAGAATAATACCTGTCAGGTTGACTAGGTTACGGTGCACAGCAAAGCAACCACTATATATAAGCCATCAAATACTGACACGAAAGCAAAATTTATGAATTAAAACCCGATGTAAGTAAGGTGATGAAATGGGAGGCAGACTATGCAGTAACGCCAGTAGCCTGGACCATTAATATTTCCTTGACCATTGAATTCCTTATATTACGGTTTTAACCCCTAAGTTTCCAAAATTCACCATTTAACCCCAAAACTTTATAAAATCTTATAAACTTTATTTTAAATCCTTTTAGCCTCTAATTTTCGGCCTTATTATTATAAAGCCCCCGAATTTAATTTAATTACACCTAATACCCCATTTCTTTTCGGTAATGCATTTTCACCACTTAAACTTAATTAAAACTTATAAATGCATAAATAAAATGGCCTAAAGTACTTGGCCTTATTACAAACATTTGCTCACAAAATAAATTACACATAAATGTCCCAAAAATACTTATAAATCTCGGCCTCACCATGTATCTTTCATTTATTTACCAAACTTCCACATAAAGTCTTAATTTTGACATTTATGTTACTTAATCACTTAGATAAATTTACTAAGTCATTTCTTTAAACATTTTAAGGTCAAAAATGACCTTATTACCATGTTCTCTCATGGCAATTAATATTCACAAGCTTAAACTTGTATTAATGTATCAAGTTAAGGTTTTAAGTAATTTATACCTTGATTTAGCAAGGTTAAGACCTTGTTTGGTCTCGCCACCTTAAGGAGAATTTCTCCACAGCTTGATTTACTTGTCTTCATGTAGAAAACAAGACATGATTAAACTCCAAACATGAGCTAACCATGGGAAGTAATTTAAGTCATGAAAATCATGGATTTTTACCTTAGATCTTCAAGTTTGTTGGAGATATGCCACGGCCCTATTTTTTTTAGAAAGTAAGAGTATCAAAACACTCCTAAAATCAAGGTACAAAAACGTGGGTAACTAGCTTGGAAGATGGCTAAGATTTAACTTGTTTAAGATGCCAAAAATGGTGTTTTTGGCTTGGATCTAGCTACTCCTTGTAGATCTTGGTATACCAACTGAATCCACATGACAAGGAGAAGAAAATAAAGCTAGGGAACCAAGGTTTACAACCGAAATTCACAAGGAAGAAGATATGTGCTTAAAGCACATTTTTATCTTAAATGGTCAAAACTTGAAATTTTCTCCTTAGATCTTGTTACAGCCGAAAATGATCCTTCCTTTAACCTCCAAAACACTCTACATAAATTTATAGAAAAGGTTGGAGTCTAGATCAATGGAAAAAGGAAAGAAAGATGAAGAAAATGGGCATTTTTATGCCTTAGGAGCTTACCTAGAGCAAGAGCTCTCATCAATGGAGCTTTGCTGCTTACCTACGGTCAAGGAGGAGCCAAAGAGAGCTTATGGCAAGGAGTCTCACGGCTGGAATGGAGACTAATGAAGAAAGTAACCTAAATTGGTTTAAAACACATTTTTGCCTTTGTTTAATGTATTAGTGTTTGATGACTCATGGCTGATTGATTGTAGTTGTATAATCAATGGGGACAAAGACAAGAGGCAGCCGGCCTTGATTGGAGTAGTGGGTGAATAATTGGTATATAATTGATTCAATAATGGAGTAATAATGTCATTTAATAAACTAGTCAAAGGTGAGTCACCATGCTTTGTCTTGTCTTGCTTGGAGCCACCGTATAATGAGGAGAGAGGCTCTCAATCGGCAGCCTTCACATGGGTAAGGTAAGCAAGTGGTAGACAACTTTATGTTTAATATGTAAAAGTATACTTTTTCTTATTTTATGTAAAAGTAATGAGGTATATTTAACTATCACATGGGATTGGTAACATGGCTTCTTAGGAGCCTTAATGAACCGATTTATGAGGTCCAATTCGTGGTCAATGGTCAACATTGACCAATTTAGTCAATGTTGACTCAAACAGGCCCCCTTTTAGGGTTTTATTCATATTTTAATATTAATTTGTAAAAAATTGTAAATTTCTGGAATTAAATTCCTAATATGATATAATATGATATATTATCATATTTAAAGGTATTTATAACCTTTAAGCCCATTAAAAACCAATTTAGAAGGCAATTACACAAAAACATGCTTTAAGGAGTTTTAGCGCACCTTTTGTGTCCAAGGTGTTTCTGAGCTTGGTTTTCTTTGATAACGGTTTTGTTGAGTTCCTTACATGATATTTGATCATGGTATCCAATTTTATATCATTTAGAGGTCATTAGTCCTATAAGGTTTCTTAGAGCACATTTTTGCCCTTCTTGACCTTGAAGCATGTAGATGCTTGTTCTTTGTGTTGGGGTGTTGTCCAACAATTGTAATATGTTTAGTAATGTGTTAATAAGCTTAGGACAAATTTTTAGGTCCTAAGAAGTACATTTGGGTATTTATTTACCCTAAACAGTCAAAGGGTGCAACATCTTGTTTTGTGTTGACCACTGTTGTTCTCAGTTGACTTTTAAGGCATGTTTAGGCCTTAATTAATGTGATTAAATATTTAATCCTTGTTTAATAAGTTTGGGGTATTTCAATCTACCCCCCTTAAAAAAACTTCGTCCCGAAGTCTCTTAATCAAGTAGGTAAGTATATATATATGTATAACTACCCATTGTTCCCATAATGTATATCTATGTGATATATCATTTACACACATCGTATTGCGCTTATACAGCACATAGCCATCACGTTGTGGCGTTAGTTCAATCATATATGGTTGTAGGTGATCCATCAGCACCATCATTTCCTATCAGTTCTACAAACCCTGACAACCTCCCCGAGGTGTCCATAACATACCATCGTTCCACATTCCATATCTAATGATTCATTTCGTATCTAGGCGATACCATATGTAATCATTCTACAAGGCAATATAAATATATATATCACAAGTAGCATAAGAAAAGTACTACACACATGGGTGTATATACATCATTCATACAGGTATCTCATAAGATACATACATACAAGTGCACATCACACATCAAATACACCAACAACGTACGCCCTGCGTACCAAACATAACCAACAAAACCATAACCAACAAACCACGTATGCCCCGCATACCACCAATTCTTTGTATGTAATGCATACGAAACAACCAAAACTTAGTGCACAAACATGCACAACCAAGAGGCTCTACCCCCCTTAAAAAAGGGTTACGCCCTCGTACCCCACAAGTATACAATAGCCGCTCAACAAGGAGCGCTGGATACTTGGCTCTCAAAGAGTTCTCCAACTCGTGGATTATCCTCATATCAGAGAGACGGGTATGACTCTAGCCCTTCTGGGCTCCACAATACATAAAGGGTGAGGCACTGATCTATTTGTGCTCTCTCCCAAGTTCGTTCTAATGGGCCCACTCGCTCCGTATGAGGTGCAGACCCATGAACATAGTCTCAGTTTGCCTCTTTCCATTGTTGTGTATCCTCTCATTTGGATCACTAGCATACATGCGTGTGTCTTCTCTCACTGGTATCCAGTTTGAGGTATAATATGACATTGGCTATTGTTAGTACTTAGTGCTCTTTGCACTCGTCTTTATAATATTAAGACGTACCAGCCTATATGTCCACGTAGATGATGATTGTAATCCGTGTCTCCTGGTGGTTTTGTTCCGGGGTAACATGCTGCTGTAGTTCTTTGATACACACTCGTGTTGATATCCATTACATTTTTCTGTATTCCCACTAGATTAATAACTACACAAGTGCAATACCAAAACACTCAGTCCTACAGAGTGCAGAGGCGTAAACTCTCAGCAGCTAATATCAAGTCAAACAGATAAAGTAAGCGAATTATCATGTGAGTGGTACATTCCAAGTCCACTGTTCCTTAAGCAAGGTATCAACTAGTATATTAGCTTTGTCTCTCATCATTGCGTAGTCACACATTTATGTCCACATCATCTGGTAGATTTCCTCTAGATTACAAAAGCTTGCTCGATCCTTATGAGGTTTCAACATATTTTCATCCATAATGGGTTTCCATGTTTCTTTCCTTAGTGTTCACGTCCTTGAAAGGTTTCCCTGTCTTCACTGTACACTGTCTATTGCTCTCTCTGTTGAAGTTTCTTGATTTCTCTAGCCCGTTGGTTTAACTGCGGCTCTTCTCGTCCATCTTTGAGGTAATCTGTCTTACTGTCCGTAGTATGGACTTGACTACTTCTCGTGTTCCTAACACTACTTGTCTACTTGCATGGGGTACCATACTGATACATTACTACTTACCCAGACTAACTCATAAATAAGTCTGTCAGGCCCACATGCTCCTATCGGAGTGCGGTCGTCCCATGTCTCATTTAGTAAACTGGTAATGTCTATCACACGGGTATTGTGAAGTATTCTGTTGTCAAGCTCCCTTTTGATGGATATCCTTTAGTTGTTTATTAGTCCTTGTTATCGGTTACCTTGTAATAGTGTTATTGCCCTAGTGGCATCAGTGGTAATTCGTGGCATAAGCCGTGCTATATTTAGCAAACTTGGTTCTCCTATCTCGATCTCATTGAGTACAACATATATTCCTTTCCTCTCTGTTTATCTTGATCATATCTCATCCATAGTTCATTTTTATTCCCTCATCCGTTTAATTGGATGTATTGCAGATTGCATAATAGCTTGAGCAACTTGGCTCGTCACTACCGAACCATCCTCACTGACGGTGGTGCATCTACAAAGGGTATGCTTGTCCATAAGGACTAAACATTCATCACTAGTAGTGATTAGCATTAAATGCGGTATACACTGATGGTGTTTGGCTAATAAGCCCTGTCTGAAAGTTCCCAAACAATTTAAACTGGTGTGGTTTACAACCATAGTGGCTGTATAGTTTCCCCAGTTGCAGTGGTTGGACTAACGGTCCTTCCATAGTTGCATAAGTTTCTAATCTCAGGTTTGTATGAAAAAGTTTGAAAAACATTTTTTTGGTATATATACAATAAAAACTAAAAAGTAGTAGTTGTAGTTGCAGTTGCAGCACTTGCTCTGTCAAGTGCGCAAAGCAGATGGAAATTTCAGTGGTTTACTTGTCATAGCGCTTGCAATAGCAAGTGCGCCATGCAGGTGGAAATTCTGGTTCAACAGTTACCGGTCTCATTGACTCTGCGTCGTTGAGTATGGCTACATGATAATGTAAGCTTTAACATCCTGTTCATATATACAATCCATCAAGATTTCAAGGTCACTCGCATCAAGTTCACATAACTAGTCTCAAAAGTCATACACAAAAGGCGAGTGGTCCCCGACACACTCCCACACTAATAACGTAAGTCTGTTTAACATCCAAGGTAAGTACATAACAAAGTAAACAAAAGTCTTCCACCAGCGGTCTCACGGAGTCAGGGTACTCATGCCCTATCGACTCCCTTGCCTCTGTGGGCTCCAGCATTAGTAGATGTCTGGCCATCCTGACCGCCTCATGGTACTCCAGATCCTCCAACTGAGGTCTTTTGAGTATTCCTTGGTGGCCTGTAATTACGGCTCTCAGGATTCATCCAGCACTCGAACTCCCTGTGGCCCTCTTTCTTGCAGCACCGACACACAACATTGCGGCCTTCGCAGTCGACCCCAGGATGGTCCTTCCCACAACGCTTGCAATAAAAATGGCGCTGGGGCTGTCCGGTGCCTGATAGTATTATTTAGTTTAAGTTAATATCTGATGATATAAAGGTTAAGGTCACAATTTAATTTAGGAGGTAGGTGTTCCCACCCTTAGGAGGTGCAGATCTCAGAGGCTTAGCATTAATAGCTGGGCCGGTCAACTGAAGGACGGGCTCTTTTCCCTTTGCTCCCTAGTGACCCTGCTGCCCTTTCTTTTGGAAAAACATCCTGTTCAAGGTTCGGGTCAGCATTCATAAGGTGTATAATATGATAAGTAGTTTAGAATGGGATAAGTCCTTACTTTCCCTTCTTTTGGCCATCGACTAGAGATGCTCCTCCACCCTCAGACTCTCCCTCAGGGTTCTTCCTCTTCTTGGCCCCGAGAGTCTCTTCCCGAGTCTGGAGCATTAGCTCCGTCCTCGAGGCAGCATTATAACACTCCTGGAATCTCGTTGGTAAGTTCTCACAAGGTTAATCAGTAACGTAGTAAGTAAAGATTTTATGGCTTTCATGTTAATACCTGGATGGTAGTGTAGAGGGTATCTCCCATCGCCATCTGGATGCGAAACAATAGTCCTCCCCGGAACTTCTCGATCTTAACGGTCTCTGAGTAATCAACACCGGGGATGAAGTCCAGTAGACCAATGAATCGAGCGTAGTACTCATCCACGGTCAGACCTCCCTGGATTAATGTCTCGAACTCATGGCGCTTCTTCTGCTTAAGATGAGCTGGGTAGTACTTCCCCCTCAGTAACTCGACAAAGGCAGCCCACGAGAAGTCGGGCGTAGCCAGGTGATGGTCCTTGACCAACCTCAACCAAGTGATGGCTGCATCCTTCAGATGGAAAGCAGCAATGACAACCTTCTGGTTGGCAGGTACTTGTAAAGCTTCGTAGGCTTTCTCATGTTCAACTATGAATCGCTCCAAGGCTACGGGGTCTGGCTCCCCTGAATACGTAGGTGGTCGGGTCTCGCCAACTGACTTCAGCCAGTTCGTTTCCCTGGGCTGTGGCGGGTGGGCTGGTGCTCCTCCTATTTCAGTACCCAGCTGTGCAAGGACAGCAGCGATCGTCTCAGCAATTCCTGGATTCGCGGGGTCACCGCCTCCACCTCTACCATTACCACGCCCTCTAGTTCCTCCAGACATCTGTAGTACAGTATGTCACATAAATACTCGGTAATTTACCATACACAACCAATAGATATTGAATTGCCTTAAGACTACTATGTCACGCAATTTGCGTTACAAGACACAATATCTTTTAAGAAGAGTCGACTCGTAACTCCCAAACGTTTCCCGTAATTTCCCAAGTCCTAAGCTCACTGTCTTAACCTATTTTCCTCGTCATCAGAGCGGTACTCCACTCTGATACCACTTTTGTAAAACCCCTCTCCACAATCGCGTAATAATCTCTCACGTAGCAATATATAAAATGTCTCGCAGCGGAAAATAAATAACAATAACAATACTCACTCGGTGTAACACCCCATCCAACATTTACATACTTACAATAAACTGCAGCGGAAATACAAACCTCTTCACATTACTTAACTCGTTGGTGTTACACGCCGTTAGCCACCCACGTGGCTAACAAGGCTAATCCATATACATTGTACCGGTCTGATGGGCTAAATTCCCGAGCGACTATACATTGTTATTCCTTTACATTAACAACCACAACAACAACATACACCTTATCAACTATACCGATATTATAAACTGGTGCCGACAACAATATCGGTCTTACTACATACTGTTAAATATACTTAAATGATTACCCATGTACGACTACTACCCGTCCTACTCTCGAACGGCTTCCAGCACTTCGTACCTGAAATAGGAAAAGAAGAGAAGGGTGGCCCCCAAGGGGCTCACACCTTTGCTGGTATGGTAATCCCGCAGCCCACATGCTACCGGGCCACGCACACTAATTTTTGTCTTAGCATGCGTTGATTATATTTAATTCATGCATGTAACAGTAAACACAACACTTAACATTTCGCCTCAATGGGCTCAACAATCGGATAATACATCCTACTTAATAAGTCACTCATGGTATCATCATCCCTAGAGTGTTCCTCCTTTAATGGAGCTACTTCCTTAATAGACGACACATACCCTTAAATCGGGTTATCCTTAAACGCCTCTTATCACAAACTGGGAATCATATCCATGATCCCACACTCCATATTATACAGCACATAACTACACTACACAACAACACTTAACAGCACTTTGCACGTTTCCACGTGCACCACAAAACACCGCAATAGATATTGCCTCACACAAAACACATAACATAACAGGAATGGTTCTCTTAGGAACCCACCCAAACATTGTTTACACACTGGTGAGCCTAGAAATGTTGCCAGTCTCATGATAGCTCGTTACATAACTCGTTACCGTCTTGTTAATGAACGGTTAACTTAACACAAGGTGTCTCGGATATAGTGATCCAAGCACACCGAAACAAACATAACAATAGTATGCCCCTGTGGCCCGACGTGAGTCAGTAATAGCCTTGGTTACGCTAAAGGGAAGGTTGGGAACCAATTGGAAAACAACCATAACATACAGAGAGGATCGAACCTGCTATGACAACGACCCCCATACTCACACGCCGCTGGCCGGAACAGACCGGACTCCTCACTCCCCCCGTTAGCACTTATTAGAAGTTCAACTTTGAACTTTATTAAACAATCACAAACACTGGGTTAAGTCTTGTTAGACATACACAAGGGAAGAGAGAGTCATACATTCACATACAAACATCACACACAAACATCACATAACCAACTCACGCATAGCCGTGGTTAGAACGTTCCTTAAGTCGGAAACGTTGTTACCGGATACCGTTCTCCACGTTTACCTAATAGTGGTTAACTAGCCCTCCAAGCGCATTCGAGGTTACCGGTATCGGCACGAAAACATAATAACAATAACGACTGTAAACTCGTTTCATGATTTATCTCATAACGTGGCAAACATACAGAAAACACATTGGCATACAAGCCGGTGTAATCCGGTAGGACACAGGTTGCAAGAAAACCATACCTGTCACCGGAGTCCACTTTACCACGTCCACTTATGTTCCTCGAGCAATTCTCGAACAACTGTTAACATCACATGTGTTTTTATAACATTGGGGTAACATGTTTGTTTAAAGTCTAACGCTTATAACTTTTCCCCGTTAACTTGGTTAAATAACTTTACATTTTAACTTGTTCTACTTTCACATTTTATTACAACCTTTTACCCACTTATTTACCATTAAAACTCACCCCTCATGTCCTTAACAACCTTATAACATCATTACCTATCCATCCCCATCATTACACTCATTTCTATACCTTAAACAACAATTTTGGGTCCATACAGTGGCCTGTCCGAACTTGTGTCCGAACTTCCTAGTTCGGACGCAAGCCGCGACCTAATACTGAAAATTATACACACGTCCGAACTTGTGTCCGGACTTCCCAAGTTCGGACACAGTTCGAGAGTAAATCCCAGATGAAACAGTGACGTCCGAACTTGTGTCCGGACTTCCCAAGTTCGGACACAGTTCGAGAATGAGAAAATCCTTTACCCACAGAGCCTGTCCCGAACTTCCATGTCCGGACGGAAGTTCGGACAAGGCAAAATTCTCAATTCTCAAGCCTTTAAACACTTAGATAACTTTCCCCAAAGCCTCCAAACTTATAGTTTATACTCCTTAAGTCCCTTAGTGATGATTTATGCCAATTCTAACCATTATACCAAGACATTTCTTCCACAACATCATCATTCAAACATCCTTTCTTACATATCAAAACTCCTTATGTCATTCTTACAATTCCTTTCCCAAGCTTACACTTCCTCCTTAATTTTTCCAAATGGTATTTCACCAATATTGACCACTATACCAAGGTGTTTCCTCTACACCTTAACATCATCTCTCAACTCCTTGAATTCTTTTCTCAAAACCTTACTTAAACCCTCATTCTCCTCATTCATCAACATCACCAACCTTAACAACTTCTTCAAGGCTTTTCAATACACTCTCAAAAACACACATTGAATTCCTAGAACTTCCAAGATAACACCTAAATCCTTGCATCACTCTAAATCACCTTACACATGTTTTCTCTCTCTCAAGTAACATTTATTCACCTATAACACTTCCTAGTTCACCAAAACCACTTAAAACACTTAGAACTTCTCACACCATTTTCCCAATTTGGCCATAGCTTCTCTTGTATATACTCACATCCAAACACTTAGGTTTTTACCTTATTCCATTCAACACACCTAAAATCCATCAAACACCTTTTTATACACAAACTTCACACATTAAGCACTACATCACAATATAGTGCATACTTAAATTGCTTGGCACTAGGCCCTTAAATAACATGGCTCTTAGGCCCTTAAATAACATAACCATAACACTGAATTTCCCACATAAGTATGCCTTTGACCTGCAAATACATACACCAATACTATGTTCTTTTACTAGTCTCCTTGAGAGCATTTTACTAGCTCATTTGCCATTGGCTCCTTAGTATTTTTATTAAGCAAATCAAGCTCATTTTCCTAAGCATTTAAACTACATTGAGATAGTTTGTTTACCTCTTTTCCTCTCAAAATTCTTTCTTGTTTCCTGTAAACCGGTGGGGTGTTTGGTTGTTTGTCAACTTCTAAACAATGTACAAATAATAGAATGAGTATTCAAGCATTATGCTTCATCTCATTGTAAACCCTAGTTACCACATATTGTTTTAACACATTAAGGTAATTGTTTTACCTGGAATTGGAAGAGACTTGAACAAGTATCAAGAGAGGACTCCTCCTAGCCCTTGGAAGATTCAAATGAAGCTAAAACAAGCAGGTAAACACACCATGGTGAGGTGAATTTTCGGTCAATGAAAACATGGAGGAAACATGGATTTTCTTTGAGTTCCCTTACCTAGAAGCAAAGGAGAGTAATAATGTGTAGAAATACAAGCTCAAGCTCCATCAATGGTGATTCTCCATGGCACCAAATTGAGCTCTTGAAATTTGAAAGTAGAAGTGTAGAGCTTGACCTAACTAAGACAAATATGGTCTTGGAATTTGATTTGGCCAAGGGAATCACAAGTTACAAGTGAAAGAATAAAAGAATGAGTGTGGCTGTTGGAACGATGGAGAGAGGAGGAAGAAGAAGACCACCGTGGGAAATGAAGGAAGGAATGAGAGAATGAAGATAACACTTTGCTTTTGGAGATATTTTAAGCTAAAAGCAATAGTACTTTTGCTTTGTCATTACTTACTACTTATTTGTTCAATGTGGTGAGTCACACATGAAAACCGGCCCCCATCTTTACCTAGGGGTATAATAGTCTTTGATGACTCATTTAATTACTTATAACATTATATGTTCAACTAGCTTATAAAAGTTACTATAAAACTAAGTCATAGATTGAATAATAAGTTTAAACTAAACCTATACATAATACTATTAAAGAATATTATATGAGGTAGTATTGAATTGTGGTTATGAAATTAAGCTTAAAGAGTTATCTTGGATTTCTAAGATTTATATAACCATATTAAAATACATGTGTAATATTATTTGTCAAAGACCAGAATGTAAATCTATAATTTGGTTAGGTAATTAATAAGTTGGGACTTAGGAATATTTGTAATTAGATTTTACACAAATAGAACTTACTATATAATTAATAAATAAATGTAATACTTTTACATCTAAATGTTCTTAATATATAAACAATAATAAAATAAATAAAATACTTTACATCTAAATGTGAGGTGGATTAGTAAGTCTAGATTTAATCATTTCTTGGCATTTATGGTATTGAAATAACTTAATGTTTTAAGATAAAATCATTAAAAGGATTATGATATAAAACTATATCAAACTATGATTTGGAAATTTATCTAAATATAATCCTTAAGTTTCTTGGCATTAGATAAGCCATATGAAATACATTTATAACATTTATTACCAATACTTAGGATATGAGTTTACAATTAAGTGAGGTATTTAGTAGTTAGAATTTATAGAAGGATTATAAATAGGAATTTGATACTTAAAACCTTTGAACCTTTTATTAGATAAAACTAAGTTACATAAGATATTATATTGATATACTTTACGGTAATGGGAAATAATGATATGTTATTTGAATATAAAATATGAGAATTTTCAGGATAGATGATCTTATTAAATAATTGGCAATTTCACTTATGAATGGGGATTTAATTCTTAGATAAATTTTACCTTATGATAAGATATAATGCTTATCCTAAAACATAATAAAGGGAATTAATCTATTAAGTTATTCCTTTGAAACTTTAGGTTTTGTAAACAATTTAAAACGTATTTAAGACTTAAGTTTATTGAAGTTTAGTATAAAAGAATTATACATAGTCTATGGAGGGAATGTGTGTAAAAATAAAACATTTAGGAAATTAAATGTAAGCAAGGATACATAAAAGGGTTGTCTTAAAACACCTTATCATATAGTTAATGACAAAGCAAATAATATACTCTGTGAATACTAAATGTAAGAGTTCGATAAGTCTAAGTTAGCTATAACATAATTATTTCAAGATGAAAAGTAATTTAACATCTTATGACAAGATTAATAGATGGGTGTACTAAAAGGTCATTCTGAACTAAACATATGGTAAATGAGTTTAGTAGCTCAATTAAGTTATAATAAAATGCATCTACAACACTATGATTCCAATATACAGGATGTAGATCTTAATTAAGTTAAGGGGAAGACTTAATCATAATGGATTATCTGGTAGATATTAATAAAATACATAATCTTTAAATTGAAATAACAGTATAGTATTCTGAGATGAATCCATCATAGGTCATAATACAATGTTTATTCTAAATTATGAATAAAAGTATTGAGCTTAAGATTATTATTGAAATTCTAAGATTGATTGAATAACATATACTGCACTTATGTTATAAAGGTCTTAAATGTGAGAATTATGGTTAAGTATGGGTAAAGTGGATAAGAGTGGAACAATTAACAAGTGTTAATAAAATACGTTCCTTGGTCTTACAACCTTGAGTTATACAACATTCTAAGACAAGTCAAAGGTTATGCATAACATTTGAGTGAGGAGTTTATTTAAGCTTAACATAGGCTACAAGTGATTGATGATAGACTACCTTTAATATTCTTCAGAGTACTGTTGATTGTTTGCGCAAGTTGACTAGAACTGCTACAGCATTACCTAGGTACGAATTCTCGTACTCCGATACTTTTGCTGATTGACTTATGAGACATTTTCGAAAAACGCTAACTGAGTTTAAGAGGAATTTCTAAAAGGAAATGGTTGTGTGACTAACTCAGCTTGTGTGACTAACTGAGCCTTGAATGTGAAACTCACTTGGGTATTGGTTCCTTCTATTTGGTTGTTCCATTGGACATTGACTGCTTAGGGTTTACGCTTCTGCACTCTGTAGGACTGAGTATTTTGGTATTGCCCTGGGTAGTTAGTGATCTGGTGGGAATTTGGAAAAGGGTCAATTTTGGTAAATTCTTCTTTTGACTCTGGATATCGTTTCATCCATGAGCTGGTTCTTGAGGTTTCGACGTGCGCGCGTCTTCAATGGTAACAGTGAGGGGCTGTATATCCCCTGTCCCAAAAGGGACGTAGTAGACAGTGAGGGGCTGTATATCCCCCGTCCCAAAAGGGATGTGGTAGACAGTGAGGGGTTGTATATCCCCTGTCCCAAAAGGGACGTAGTAAACAGTGAGGGCTGTATATCCCCTGTCCTAAAAGGACGTACTTGGCGGTGGGGGCCATCTCTCCCAGTTGAATGATTTCACTCTTGAGTCATTGGTTCTTGGATCTATCTTATCATTCCTAGTCCTTTGTGACTATCTGAGTCTCTCTACTCCTAACGGGAATTGGGTTTAACTAAGGCATTGGATGTTCACTAACACATGGTGTGGTTTTGTTTCACTAACTTTACCTTCCTATTATTTATCTTTATCCTTAACTTGTTATCTTTGGCTTGGTGATTTTAAAATGCCTTGTTTCCCTGTTTTACTTTCAAGAGTTTAATTTCAAGTTACTGTTTATTTTGAAGAGTTATGTTTTAAAGATTGCTTTGGAGAATTGTACCAGTTCCATTCCAGGGAACTGACTCACCCCTCCCGGGGTGGGCTGCTTGGTTTCATCTTGCAGGTATAAATTGTTTATACAGGTGGCCACGAAGAGCATGAGTGATTGGGATGGGAATTAGGAATTGTGGAGAGTTATTCTATTTTACAGTAATTATGTTATGTTGTTTTTCTCGAGTTCAGACCGTAGCTTTTGTAATTTTATAAGTTGTAATTGGTGAGGTTTGGTGTCGGGTGTTTGGAACCCGATGGTCTGTAAACGCTAGTAGAGATTTTATATTCCGCTGTATTTATTGTAAATAGGGGTTACAGAAAGTGGTATCAGAGCGTAGTTGCGCTCTGAACCCGAGAAAACAAGCCGAGTGAAATACTTAGAATATAGGTGCACTTAAAACTAGGGAATTGGGGTAGAATTGGGAAGTGAGGATTCCAGTAAGGCACGACTCCTAACCCTTCTTAGATTAGTGCATGATTTCTCTATACAATTTTCTTTTTATGAATGTCTGTAGAGAATGGTGTGTTGTTGTTCTGTTCGAACATTAAACTACAGTAGAAATATAGGTTGGAATATCATCTATTGAGTATGTTAAGATTTTGGTTGGGATAAATCATATATTAAGCTATTTTCAAAAGCATACTTATGGAGAATACATGGCTAAGAATACAATTCCTTAAGAGCAAGTACACATGCTCCTAGAAATTTTAAAGAATACTTTTGGTTGAAAACAGTATACAAATAGAACTTTAAATAACTAAATTAGTATTGATATTATGTGAAAGTACATCAAGTCCTTTAAAGTTTGAAAATAAATCTCAAGAATTACTTGGTACAAATTGTTGCCTAAAGGTAATGTTTGGATAAATCTTAAGTCTAGAAAATTATTAAGTTAACAAACACTAATAACATACACCCGAACTCATAAACCACACTAAAACTCTATGCTAACTTTAGAAAGAAAACACCTAAACCTAACACCCTACGGGAAGTTCCTGGTGCGACGAACTCCTAGGCTGAAAGTAGTGGGGGTGCACACCCACTTCTGGAAGTCTAGGGGCTAGACAAGCCTTGTCATCTAGCTGTATATAATCTTCTACGCAAGTGATGGATTGTGTTGAACTTGAGGGGAAGTGGTGGTAAGACGTTACCATCATGAAATCTTGAGCTAGGCATATTTCATTACTAGCCACAATGAACAATTCAAAACTTATATATTAAGATCCAGTACTAAATTCATACATGTAAAGAGTTTACCGAGTTAAATCCTTGGTGAAAAATACTTACCTATGGAGTGAAAACACATGAGTAATAATAAATTAAATATTATTGAGCCTTAAATACTTGGAGTATTGAGCGCCTAGTGAAAAATTGAGAGTTACTTAAAGATTTGGAAATCCTCATGTTTATTTAGAAGTTTAACATTATACATAGATAAAATTTTAGAAGTCACACTAAGAGTGATATTTACAAAAGCCACCATTGTCTAAGGGAGTACTAAGATTTAATAATCAGAAGAATATTTACATAGAACAAACCTTAAGAAAATAATTACCAAGAGTGAGTGAGTTTTCATTAGACTAGTTCATTTGACTTAAAATTTTATATAGAGTCCCTACCTTAAAAAAATGTAAATTTTAAGATAAAGGAATCAGATTTTGGAGCTACATTATAATTAATAAGAACTTCCTAAAACTCTGCCTTGTGTGAAATTATGTAAATATATAATAAGTAAATTTTATGAAGTAAATACCTAATGGTTCGTCTAAAATACTATAGTTAATTAT